>JACXIT010000142.1:1578407-2257692 GCA_014737525.1 Bombus difficillimus
TTCGAATGTCAAATATAATGAAAATTTGTAATTTTATATGCCAATTTAAATTTGAACAAACGCTTTTAAGAATGATTTTAGAATTTAAGTATTTCGAATATCAAATAGAATGAAAATTTGTAATTTTATATGCCAATTTAATTTTGTACAAACGCTTTTAAAAATGTTTTTAGCTTTTAAGAATTTCGAATGTCAAATAGAATGAAAATTTGTAATTTTATATGGCAATTTAATTTTGAACAAACGCTTTTAAAAATGTTTTTAGCATTTAAGTATTTCGAACGTCAAATATAATGAAAATTTGTAATTTTATATCCCAATTTAATTTTGAACAAACGCTTTTAAGAATGTTTTTAGCTTTTAAGAATTTCGAATGTCAAATATAATGAAAATTTGTAATTTTATATGTCAATTTAATTTTGAACAAACGCTTTTAAGAATGATTTTAGCTTTTAAGAATTTCGAATATCAAATAGAATGAAAATTTGTAATTTTATACCCCAATTTAATTTTGAACACACGCTTCTACGAATGTTTCTTAAAACATTATATCGATTGTATGGAAGCAAAAATGCTGAAACAACGATAGATAAAAACACGTAGTAAGACGTTATCCGTTCTCATAAATCTGTTGACGAATCTATTCTTTCTGTGTTGGCATCAATAGAGACGTTGCTGTACCTCGGTATCATGGCAGCGAATAAAAGTCGCTAGTTCCACTAGAACGTTGATTCAATTTACTGGACGGTCCTTGCTACGTTGTTTCGAGAATTCTTGTTAATCATTTATCTGGTTTTTCGTTCTTCGCTGGCAGGCGAACGTATCTACGTGTAGGTAGAAATATAATGTTTTGTTTTGCAGTACCAAATAACGGTCATGTCAATTTTTTATCCACGCTTTCCTTTGAATTAAAAATATAACATATAACCCAGATACCTTTTCTCCTATCTTTTGAATTTTCTATTATATTTCAGTACGTGCTTTGTATTTAATCATGACGTGCATAGAGAATTACGATATTTCTCTTTTGAAAAATTGTAAACTATATGAAGAGAATTCCAATTACGAATATTTTTATATCGTTGGCTCGTTTCGATTAAAGGAATACGTTCGTGTGCCACCGTCTATTACACGCGGTACGTAGCGGAAGTTGGACAAAATTCGATTTTGTATTAATTTATTACTAACGCTTTCAGAATTCCTTGTCAAGATCAATTAAAAGTTTCGGTTAGTTTACTCGTATTACACGTTACGCGATACTGCTAGTGTATCCTATTGCCTGTAATATGCAACGCGTGACGCAAACATATCAGCATCTAGTATTACGAAACATGAATCTGCAAGAAAAGAACAAACTTTATTTCGATTGATCGAGCGTAATTGAAAATCTATTCGACGTATTTCTTATCCAGTGAACATTTGTATCTAAAATATTCTCCAAGTACCTACGAATTCGCATAAGGTTTACCGAACACCATTTTTCTCTAAAGATCCATATTTTCCATATTTCCCATACTCTGGAATTTATACTTTCTCGTAGAAACCCCATTCCACAAGCCATTGCGCATTTAACGTATTCAGAACGAAGATAAATCTGTCAAAATTATGCTTGAACCTAAGACTCGCTGATTGTTTACGTTATAACTATTTATCGTCAAAGAACCGAAACATCTGTTCCAGAAAGGATTTGTTCTAATTGAACTTTGCGCTTGTATTTGCCGACTCATAGACGATAATCCGAATACTGTTCTCGCACAGTCTAACGATTCTCCTAATACTCAAACCGCAAATCGTAAAATCAACGAAACAAATCTCGTCGAAACTACAAATCAAACCTCTCGGATCTCTTAAACGAGCATCGAATCGTAAAGTCCAATAATTCCTGCAAAGCCGATGAACCACAATTCACGAAACCAACGAAACCATCTCGTCCATAACATAAACTCTTCGACTACATATTGTCTTGGTCAGATCTCTTAATTGAACATCAATCCTTCGTGGCAAAGCACGTTTCAATTTGTCGTGACCTCTTTCTTCTACTCGGTGCAATCAGATTTCCCCGAGCTCCATAACGTTCACATCCATGTGAACACGTTTCGTGGTCCACAGCGGGGAACGATATTTCGATTGTAACCACAATTCTTGTCCGTGGTAATGACACGTTCGTGCGACGATCGTCGCAACGACGAAGCAAAAAATAGCTGGTCGGGACGGATACCGACGAACGAAATACGAGGAGAAATTTCATTTCGATTCCCTGCCACAAAATCAATGGGGTCGTCAGTCGTTCGTCGTTCGTCGACCGACGACTTATCGTCTACCGGCGATGTTTTAGTTCCTTTCCTTTTGCTTCGTCAACGTGAAGAAATCGAATAATAGCATTTGCATCGAACGCAATGGGGCAGCGTTCCGTTGGATGCCGTTTGTTGTTACAATGACTTTCCAGCTGACTGTATAGTCATACATATGATACGTTTGGCGATGTTGGATGCAACGATTGGTTTTTCATGGAAATTTCTCTTTCGCCGAGTTTATTCTGCGCGTTTGTAACTACGAGGAACTACGTAAAATGTTACACGTTTGTTTGGTAAATTACGTTTCACGGAAACGAGATAAAATTATCGTATAGTTGCAAAAAGGCGTGTAAGAAGAAACTCGAATACAAAGTCGGATTATTAACTATTTAATGATTCGAACATTTTATATAATTTATTCGCTCGTCTTAGAAATTAAGGTTGAAAAAATATAAAGCTCGAAAATATTTAGTAAAATTAAAAAAATAGTCGATATAATACGAAACAACTATCTCGTTAAAAGATAATGGAATATCAATTTGAAATACACGATGTATCGTCCGATATCTTTTTACTTTTATATCAAACTTCCACGTATATCTATTTCTACCGTTCAGCTGCGTCTTCTTTTTCACGTTGAATCAATGGGTACAAGATAACTTCGGATAAAAATCTTTTCAGTAAACGTTCGAACAAAAGGTAGCCAGCGAAACGCAGGGATCGCGTTTTTTTCCTTGCAATTTTGTTCCAATTGTTTCTTGAGTTCTTACGCTGGCAAGGTTCGAGAATCGTTGGCCTGAAAGCTTCTACAAGGTGTGCGTAGTGTGTATGCACGGAGGCAAAAACAAAAATGCGAATCTTGTTTTCTTCCACGTTTTTCCGTTCGCTGAACGTCGAGGGATTTCTCGTTTTGTTTCGCGTTGTGATTAATGTCTTGTCATTTAAAACGCGCTTCTCCCGATTATTTACGACAATAGGAGATTTTTCGAAAAATGCTGCGCTTCCAGAGAATCGATACGCAAGACGAAGTAACGTCAATAACTAGTATAAAAACCTATATAAATTATTCATTTTTTCAGACAATTTTCCTTCGTGTAAATAGCTTTGATCCTTCAATTTCTGATATTTTTATTCGCAGCAATTTCCTTCTCCTTGAAAAGATTTGTTCTTTTCAAATATCGTGAAAAAAAATATGAATTATCCACGCATCGATATGAATTAAACAAACGATAAATAATAATTTCTAACGTAATCTACGATTTATTGGATTTCTAAGCATCTTCCAGGAAAATAGTTCGAGTATCGATTTTTGAAAGTTCAAAGATGCAAAGAAGATCCAACAGTGATATACTGACCATTACGCACGATATACTGCTTCACATCGTGCAATGTTAATACAGTTTATTTACGTAACATCCACTTGTTACACAACCGATATAACTTACGTCGCAACATATCGCATTGAATAGAATCTCGTTGATATTCTTCGAACGATGTATCGAATATTACTTAAAGGATCGAACATCGAAATTTCAGACGTCTGTCGTGCTTTTAAAGTATGCGTGGGATGCTGACGTACTTGGTAAATCTACATTGCCATTGTGTCTCTCGTGTTCCTCCATTTTCCTTCGTAATGTATGAAAAGCTTTCTTCGTAGTAGAGTTGTTGAGAATATTCCTCGAATGATAGTAATGCGTAAAGTATACCACTAGTATCACTTAATAATGTATTTGTATTTTAACACTACAACTACCACACCAGTGAAATTGACTGGTTTTACAATTTTATTCAAAAAATCCTACTTCGTGTTATATCTTTTTCCCGCAATGATATAATGACTTTCGCAACGATAACTAAAAGAATAATATAATGAATTTTATTTTGTTTTTTATGTATTCAAACTCAAAATAATTCTGTATCAAGGCTACTTATACCAATACCAGTGAAAATGACTGGTACTTGTCAAGGTGTAAAAGGGTCCTGCAATCTGTTTATCGAACCCCGATTAACCAGTTTCCTCGTTTTGTACAACTTGCCGCACGTTTTTTCAAATTTTTACTGCGTATCATTCGATGCAATGATATCAGTTATGAGGAAAATACCGGATCGATCGCTGGATCGCGAGATGTTAACACTAGAAATACCACACCAGTGAAAATGACTGGTTCTACAATTTTATAAATGTTTCAACCCTCGTTTAGGGGTCACGGTCCCGGATGGATTAATAATACCAAAAATGTACTGTATAACATGGAATTGCTTCTGTAAGAGCTTCGTGTTAACTATCGGTAGTTCTAGCGTTAATAATGTTATTGAGAAAATGAGACGAAGAAGACAAGGAAGGACAACATTATGCTATAAACATGATATGATAATAAATCGTAAGTACGTCTCTTCCGTTACTTTAGAGTTTCAAATTATCCAAATTATTCAAATATCCGTTTCAAAATCTCTTTATATCTTATTCTTCGCACAAGTTTCGTATAACGCGGTCACATACATTTGCGTTTTTTAGTATCTTTGTGGTATACGACATTTTATTAATTTCGCCGGAAAGCGCGAGCGAAGCTCGTAAAGAATACCGCGATATTTACGCGAGAAACATGTTTCCGCTTAGCAAATACGTCTTCGATCTGCGTTTAGTTCCTACCTATGGGGAATTTTCAAGCTCTTTCAAAGTCGAAGATGTCCGAGTGAACCTTAAATTTTCTGTCTGACATAACATTGGATACAAACAATCAATATCATGTAAATAACGCTATACACAGGCTCGATATATTTATGATATATGTAGCTATATTTAAGCCTTTGAGTGTCACGAAGACGCTTCTGATATTTTACAATGTTATATAAATAGTCGCATTTCAAAGACAATTAGAATTACGAATACGCGAGAGAACTCGTTGCTCGCAGACACAAGTATAAACAGAAATAGATTAATATACTTAATATATTTAAAAGGTTAATATAGATAACAGCGATATATATTTACGATAAACATTCAGTGACCATACGGAAGGCGAGTGAGAACCGGAAAAGCGTGAGAGTTGGAATATCGTAAAATTGACGTTCACGCGCCACGCAACCGCGATATTGCATCGAAATTTGTATTGCAGTCCTCTGGAAATATCGATACCTTGTTTTTTCCTCGAGTGCATAAACGCAACATGGAATATCAAACCGAAGCGTACATTGTTTTTAGCTATTTTGTTCTCGAAACATCGTTGTTGAACGAGTATCAGATAACGATACCAAAAAGACGCGATTGCCATTCATTTGCGATGCTTCTAATCAGTTTTCATGAGTGCGGTGTATCGTTTTACAAACGGACGAAACTGAAAACCGGACAAAAATCAGGAGAGAGCTGGCGTCTGGGAAAAAGTGCATCGGCGATGAGTTAGCCGAAGTTACGGTATAAAATTACTTTACCGGCGCCGTGCACTTTTATTGGCGACAAAAAGCAGCTACTCGAAATTGCATCTGTACACGACAGACGTTTCTGTAACGCGTAAGCCCACCATGCCGGATATCAAAGGTTGGAGAACAAGATTTCCATTTCAAGACCAGACGGAAATTGGACGATGGTAGAGACGCGTGTCGACCCAATGGAAAGAGCTTTAAGCGCCTTTTACTGCTTCTATCATCCACCCATAAAAGTGGCTTAAAATCGGCTAGACAGCGTCACCGACGAATGTTATTGTTGGAACAAATCACACGTTTTAACGTTCTGTGGAATTAAACTACCGCTCGACGAATTCTATTTCGAGGAATAGAAGGACGTCTAGTAAACATTTTGACATGCGCAATGTTCATACAGTCTAAAACGTGTTACCGCTTAATACTGGAACTAGTGAGCTATAATGTCGTGTGTGTGTGCGTGTTTGTGTGTGACTAAATATACTACGTAGACATAGTAAAATAAAAACACATAAATATATAGATACGCGTAATTACGTTTCTGTTTAAATTTCAAACATTCACGATGATGGTGTTTTTACAAGAACGTTGCTCTTTGTTCGTGAACATTCCAATTCGCTTCTTCCGAGGGGCAGACCTCCGGAGGTGAACTAGGATGCTCGGGAAACATCGGAACGAAACGCAACGGACTATCCAAAACACGATCGAAACCCAAAGAAAGAAAAGCACGTCAACTATGTTGCTGTTTCGATAAAAGTCGACGTTAATTTAACCAAGAACGTTTTCGTAAGTTTAGTGGCTGTGGTATTAAAAGAGGCTGCAAACCAGCTTATTTTTACGCTGATATAATTTCATTACAAAATTATGAATAAATGGATCTGCGAAGATTTCATCCTCTCTGTCGAAGGATTCGAGAAAAGATTGTTTCTGAAAAGGTATTACGCGACGATAATCGGTGACTGTGTATAGATTACGCGGGTACGTGAAATAAATGTTTCATGCTAGCGATGTAACTGGTTTGTCTTCAACGAAAAACAACATATTCAGGTGAAAAAGCATCCGAATTAAAATTGAAATATCCTTAACAATGCTACATATGTTTGACAAAATACGATATTCAAATCTGTTGCTTTCCATTATTCGAAACCAATAACTACATTTCACTTATTAATATCAAACTGGGCAACCAGAATCACAAGCCGCGAGCTTACGGACGTAATGCTAGGATAACGAGTATACGTGTACGTACACATATAAAATCTTAATAAATAAAACAGTCGCCAACGAGTATTGGAGCGTGCAATTATTCACGAGCCAGAGACAACGCGACAGAATAGCGTTCGCAGAATTCAACTTGCATCCATCATGATCGGCATCATGGGATTCAAATTAATTACAACCGCTACCGTTGATAAATTCACCGCATTCGAGCGGCCAGCGATTTTCATATCTTTTTGTACGAAACCGCCGGCAGTTTCCATATTTTTCTGTATAAACTCGCGAACGAAACTTATATTTTCTACAAATTTGTCATAAGGAGATTGTTAATGCGGTACAGTAAAAAAAACACGACGCGATAGTAGCACGATCCGCTGAAATTAACGGAATAAGTAGATTCAGTCGAGCAGGAAAATGAGTAGTCAGGTAGTGGAAGTGCATGAATATCAATTTAATTCAACTAGTACCAGTGCTATATACTTCAGTTGTTTTATCGTATATCGTTGCAGCACCTAACGTATTTAATAAATAATTGAAATTAACACGCAAGCAGGCCATATTTAACGAAACTTCGTTGATATCCATTTTCACTACCTCTCCGCTTACTTTTCTCCCGACATACAGTATATTTATTAACAGAGCAAGTGAGTAGACGCGACTTCAACGTCACCCGCAGCTGAAGGATTTGTAGCGGCACATGAGTCACAGGACGATGCGAATCGAGAGCGACTCATGTTGTTGTTTTGCCTCGGGACATCGACGCCGTCTTGACGTACAAAACGTAACGATAAACAAACTCCGGACAAAACAATATCGCCGCTATTTGCAACCGTCAACCGAAGTTAAATTCAAACTTTCCGGTACTCCCCCGACCAGTATAAATACACAAGCATGCTCTCCAGAAAATGATTATCTAGTATCTGTAGGATCTTATACTACAATTAATTTATTTACAATAAATGGATTAAACAGGAAACGATGGTTGTTTAACGTGAACTAATCGCAATAACGTATTATAATTAAGACAATTAGATAATTAATCTGCAACTCTCGTCACCACGGACCTCTCACGCGGACCACATTCTCTCGACAACGCTAGTGTAACGTCAATTCGCATCACAGACCAGGCCACACACCGCGGGCAGGATGGCGCCCAGATGTCCGCACATCCTTGGAGCGTACCCTCGATAGTCTCAAGTACCCACCAGAGGTTTTGGAATTTTCATAGTTAAGGTCCTTCAGACCAAGCGAGTATTTCTTGTCGAAGGTTTTCTTTTTCTTCTCTTGTTTACTACGGGTTAACAGGGAAAGTTGGTTTTCCTCGCGTCTCGTATGTTCCGTTAGCAACTTTCTCACGAGGGCGGCTAAAACCCTTCCTGGTCCACCAACTTTCTTATTATCCAATCGGAAACGGTGTCCACTGTCCTCGCTTCCCTAGCCAAAATTGTCATCAACAAATCCGATAGACCCGTGTCCTCAGACACACCCACCCCTAGCTTTCCTCGGACACAGTATCGTCAATAAGATTTACTCATTCTGTATCCTTGGAATAGTCGACATATCTTTAACTGTCTCTACCCTTATAACAGTCGCGTATCAGTGTAACTAGATCTTACGTAACGTGATTGGAGTGAATCGTGATTTATACGTGTCAATTCGGTGTATGTTCAATTGTGATTGCTGAATTTATAATAAACTTTAACTAAAACAAAATCAATAGTGGTGTTACGACTCGGCTATTTTTATTTTATCACCCAACCCTCGAGTTTACGTGACACTAGCAACACTCTCTGACTTCTCAACTTACACTCTGGCTTCTCAGATAACACTGCCTGTTAATTCGTCTTTCTCCCTTAGCATCCCTTTGTCTTTTCTCATAGCCCCGCCACGTACGTGTTCCGTCATCATAATCATTTTCCGCGTAACTATTCGATCGAAGGACCGACGATACATTGAGGGGCCTATCGGCGCTTAGGCTTTCTCGCGACATTGTTTATGGTTCGCCCGATATGTCTTAGGCCTTCCGTCCACGATACTACGTATCCTTATAACGAGTAGCGTCGAGCGAGCGACGATTACGACCAACTTTGTACGCTGTACATCGAATAATTTTAAATACATTTGACTACACGGAATATCAACTCGTCTCGTCATTAATCAACAACACGTTAAACCATCCACCACAGATTAAGCAGGAGAAAACGCGCGTTGGATTTTTATCTCAGAAATTCGGGATTAAACGTGGAAGCGCGAAGAAATTTGCGCGGATTATACGCAGTAACGCGTAGATCATTTCGTTCGTCGAAATAGGATCGAATGGTGGCGAAGCACAGCGTGGCAATTAACTCGTCGGAAACGAGATTACCTTGAATTTAGCATCCCTATTGGCCGGAATATCGTTTATCAGCGCATTAGCACCTCTGTAATTGTACGCGCCGCTTTTAAAGTCGTTAGATCTCGAGGTGACGAGGCGTCCATGTCCGAAATAGGAACGCACCGCAAAACGGTCAACTGGAAACGAAGGCCGGTTCTCGTTTTCCTCTTTGCGCGCAGCTTACGTAACGCGAATATTTCACGAGCGGAAGGAAATTTTTGCGAGAAACCTCGCAAGTGCGAGCAACACTTTTGTAGCGTATTGAGAGGAGTTTGAAGGTTCTTAGATAGAATGACTACAACTGTATCGCTGTAGCAACCGTCAAATGTATTCGTAATAAATAAGATGAATAATAAATAAATTATAAAAGACAGACGTAGTACAATCGTGGTCGTCGCATAATATATTAAATGTTCGCAGATAATACTGAGACTCGCAATAATGACTAGGACGATAACTCGGTAAATGAATCGATAACGCTAACTGATAATAACTGTTAATAACTGTTAATAACTATTAATACTAACTCGCTCGCGAGCGTGTCCGCTTATTTATACTGGTCAGGGAGTAGTCCGAAAATTCAAATTCGACTTGGATCGACGGTTACCCTGAACGGCGACATTGTTTTTTCCGGAGGTGTACTATTATTAATTTCGTGTGTCGAGGCGGTGTCAATGTTCCGAGGCACAGCAACAACATGAGTCGCTCTCGCTTCGCCTTGCTTTTATAAAGAGAAGAAGATGATTTTAAACTTCGCGCCAGTTAAACATACGTCCTGAGGAATGGGAGGAAAGTTTTTAATATTAGCTGCGGAAAACGTGTCAGAGTTAATAACTAGTTCAATCGAGAAATTACGATGCTGCTGAAGTATGGAAATTGATTTTGCGTAGAGAAGACGTTGCATCGGACGTTTCGCTATAGTAGACATCGTAATAGTTTGCGACGGATTCGGTTGGTGATAATTTACGGTATCCTCGGTTTTCAAAGTGGAACGACTTACGTATTCAATCAACATCGCACCAGAATCCTGTTACGGAGCATAACAGGTGTATCTTAGAGATTTTAGGCTGTTAAATCGGAACTCGACAACGCGTGCATTTCGTACGAGGTTTTCGATCGAAGATATAAATCCGAGATGAAAGCGAAGATACAAGTCCGCAGATTCGTGAAGATGGTTAAATAGAGCACAAAAGAGAGGATGTAAATTTAAGAGAACGTTTCGTGGAAAGAATCATCGGAAGTGAAAGAGGGTTGACAAATTTTCGCGTAATACTCTTTTTAAATTAAATTTCGTAAACAAGACACGAATTATTTACATGATAAATAGTTGTTTAATTTATCAAAGTTAAATCAAAATTCAAAGTAATCGAATTAATTCTTCGCTGATCAACAGCGCTGTATTGTAGAAAAGGTGTAGACTGATTTGCATGCTGAGAGAGCGAACTGTACCTGTCGATGGAAACTCTCGGAAACGGAGACCGAAAGCTAGTAACAAACAGAAATATAAAACAGACACGCTATGACGAGACACAGGATTAGCCAGAGCAGAAACGTCGAGCAGCTTGAAAGTTGTACTTTCCTCTCGTGCGACATCTTCATAGTCACAAGAACGATTTCTCCGTAAAATATTATCTTTCTAGTCTGACGTCTAGTCGTTGGTAAACGTCAGTCGGAAATTCAATTTTAAAAATTGTTCCCTTCGGGTTGCTCTTTTGACAAGATTTTTCGGATTTATTCGCGAGAAGCTTGCAAATTAAATAAAGCCTTGCGTTATATTCTTTTCAGTTTCAAATATTTCTGAGATTTTCCTCGAACGATCTGTTAGGCGTCGAACGAGCACGATATTTTTTATGAATATTTGAAATACAAAATTTGTCAGCCTTCGCGTTACATGTTCATATGGAAATTAAACTTTGCACGAGAATTTATGAAATATTCATTGCAACGTATAATTTACAGCGAAGTTCGTTGCGTTCTAAAAAATGGAGAATTTTTTTTTAAACATAGCACTCGAGGTTAACGAGTTTGATTGGTTTGTAGGATATTCACAAAGAGGGAAAGACGAGCTTTGATTAGAGATTAAATAACTTTGAGGTCATTCTCGTTTCCCTACAGTGATCGACGTATCGTTAACATGTGTCAAACAGGATCCGTGAAAGAGTTAATCGATTTTTCAAATGGAGGACGTGCACGTGTGTGGAACATGTGCGTAACAGAACCAAGATTCAAGAAATCATCCGCAGATTTAGAAATCTTTTTGGGTGTCAGATGCGAGTGATAAATGCTTGGAGCAGTAAGATTCGGTTGAGATATTTGCCTGACTGATGGTCGAGGGTGCGGTATTTTTATACTGAGAAATCACGAGTAGTGTGATTTCAAAGCATCAAATTTCCTCGACGACGATTTATTACGATCGTACATTCGACGCAAAAAATAACTTAATTTCTTACAATTAGTATTTAATCGATAAAACATAGTAAAAACACTAATATTAATAATATTAAGACTAGTACTAAGGAAAAATATTTCATGATTTTATTATACAATTATTCGATTATTTTAAGATTTCATTTTACTACGAATTTTCCTATTTTCTGATCACAAATTTCACCTAAATATCAAATTATTAATAAATTCATCGAGATACCTATCTCGATATACCAGGAGTTTATGACTACAGTTAAAAATGAATGTAACGAGTAATACATCTATATACACATTATAACGATAAATTACACCGTAAGAAATAGCATAACTATAATATAATGGTTTAACTAACGCATAACAAGAATCTACTGGCAACTGTAGTTGGTAGGTAACCAGTGGAACAACCAGGGATTAGTCCGACTTAAGCGTTTCGTGACAAATAACAGGGTGGCTGCAAGAGTTGGGGAGATTCCGCGTAATCTCGTTTTCACTTGGTTAATTATGCCAGAGGCAACGCGAAACGGCCGTGATCCAATGATACTTACATAGAAAATCGATTTCGCAACATTTGTAATCCACGATGTGCTGCGGATTTTCCAGCTTAGTTTGAACGAGATATACGAAACTGGCCGACAAACGTATCGAACTTCGATTCCTAGCAAAGGAGGCGAAAATCACGAGAGATATTTCCCGTTGTTACGTTACTCACGGCGAATAAACGGAAGAAATTTTCTCAGATAGAACTATTTATTTGAAAGTAAATATTTCCTTAACAGTTGCATAGGTTAGCGATGTCAAGGTGTAACATTTTAAGGAAAATTTTCCTCTCAAAGAGATCACGAAAATGAGATGCGACTGTAATTTTGCGTGATCCATAGAATATACGAAATTCATTTATAATACATGTATTACGCGTTTAACAATGTAAATTCTATTCGATATTTATGAATTTGACTACAATCGATTACAAAAATGGTGCGATTTGTTTCAACGATTCAGTTCGACGGCTACAACTTGCTTCGAATAAATTTTAACGAGTATTGTACAACGGAGATTTTAAACGAACACTTTCCAAACGATCCTTGATTGCTTTTCGTGGTAGTGGAAACCGATGAACTGTGAACGCTTTGAAACTACGAAGAGTATAACGTGTCGATAATTTTCGACCACGTTTCCAATCGTTTTCGATAATTAATTTTCCGATTTAAGCAACATGTAAAAAATTCCGCGGAATAAAAGATCAAACGCTTTTCGTGGGAAATACAAAGTTTAATATTTCACAGGATCATAACGCTAATTAATGAAAATTATCCTACGAAAGGAATTCCAAGTTTCGTAGATCTCTTTTTTTATTTTTTAACGAAATTATCTGTTGCCATAGGGAAACAATTAAAAAAATACAAAAATTAAATATATAGTTATAACCAATAGTTATATAGAAATGAAACCAATTTTCGTCCTAATCAACTTCAATACACAAGTTTCACTTTATGAAATTCAATTACTATTCAAAATACTAAAATTATACCAGATGGTTTCGAAAGCAAGAATTTGCACAGTTTGTAAAAGCAATTACTCGGAAAAAGTAGAATCGTAAAACAGGACAATT
Organism: Bombus difficillimus; assembly: GCA_014737525.1. NCBI lineage: Eukaryota > Metazoa > Arthropoda > Insecta > Hymenoptera > Apidae > Bombus > Bombus difficillimus. Next base: position 1,591,747 of record JACXIT010000142.1, read on the forward strand.
CACGTATCGCGGATGTCATATACAACATATTCTGTGAATTCATTTACGAAGTTCCAATTAAAGTATTCCAATTAAAGAAAGATTCGAATGCGCTTAAATGTACTGTATCTTATCTTATATTTTTCTCGAAGTACTCACCGCGTGTCAAAAATTTTCCAATTGAATTCCAACGTATTTGCTATATACTCGAGTTCACCTCTATCGACAGCAATCGCGATATCGCTTTCATTCTAAGAGAAAAGAAAAAGAATCGCGTATAAATTACAACCACTGACAACGGTATCAAGACGTTCGCAATCAGCCAACGATTCTGCTCTCGGAACGTGTCTAGAGAAGAAATTGTACTGTATAGCGGATGATTGGCAAACGATCAGAAAACGACGAGAGAAAGAAACGCATCGCCATTGATCTCGCGAAAGTCCTTTTTTACCTTCGTTCGAAATTATAGACTCTAGGGAGTCATGGACCGAGAAAACTTTGGATCTCTGTACAAGTCGAAAAATCATCGGTTAATCAAATCTGAATAATATCGAGCAAACGTCACAAACAAGCCGGCCAACCTTTTTGTTTCGCACGGCGACGGCGTAATTAGATTTCGGCGTCGAAACGCCGCGTCGCGCATTCCGCTCATGTTTCCCCGTTTTATGATACGATGTGGGAACGAATCGATCGGCGAAAGTCAGCGTAGCGTCGAGGGCTCCATATCGCGTCGAAAAAACAGAACGTTCGTTAACGGCCCCTCTGATTCTCGATGTCGTCGATCGGGTTAATTAACGGGAACGATTAGCGGGAGACGCCGATTAAAGTGGCACCAGACGCGGTGTGATCGTTTGCATCGGAAATTTTCGACGGGACTCGCGGTGGAAATTTATGGCGGGAAATCTCGCGCGGATCGATCCACCGGAAATTCCAGTCGCAGACGTTCACCGCTTTTTCAGACTTTTAAAAGAAACGATCGTTTAATTTTTGTTCAATTCTCCTCTTTTCGCTAATTCTATTGTTTATGACAGCGTTTACTAAAATTAGTTATTAACAGCGCAAGTAAAAGAGAAAGAGGCTCGTAGTTTAATTATCTCATTCAAACCGTCTGAAATTGTGGAAGCGGAAGTTTGTTGATGTCTCGAAAAAAACATCGCTGATCTTGGCTTTTAATTATATTTTCAATTTCTCTTTTCTATAACTCCGCTGTTTACTGTTGCGTCCATTGCTTGTTTCAACGGCCTACTTGAATTAATTATCGTCATTTGTTGCAAAAATTATTTTGCAACTGTGGTTTTAACGTTGTATGGAGATATTTTCCCGAAGATGAGTCTAAAAAGTTTGAAACGAAAGTTATTTACTAATAATTGAATTTAAGAGCACGTGTTACGAACGGAGAACGACAAGATGGAAACGAATCAAACGCGGATTATCGTAAGCCTATTCTCAACAGAATTTCAGACAATGCTTTTTGAAAACCTAAGTTATCCTCGTTGAAAAGTGTTGAACGGGGACCATGTCGCGATATTTATCGAGCGAGGTATGAGCGTATATATTCGTTATTTACATAAAACTCTTATAAAACTCTTACAAAACAGTATTTTTGTGTAACACGAAAATTAGCCGCGTCAGCGTATTAAAGAAGATAGAGGAAATGCTAAAAAATTCAGACTGAAAACTATATTCAGACGAGAGTATCGCGAGATTAGCATCTAAATTACATTTCCCATCTATTTTTCCAAACAGCATCGAATAAACTTCTTAAAAAATATAACAAAGATCGCTTAATAATCATGAGAAGAATTACAATAAATAATATAATTAACAATTATAAAAGTCACGCTATTCGCGTTTATCCAAACTTACGATTGTATACCTAACGATAACTAACGACATTTGTACGAATAATATAAAATTTTGACAAAAGCGCGTAGAATATATCGTGTTCGTATTCTCGGTTACGGTATTATTCTCATTAACGAGAGAAATGTTAATTAGATTCCAACAGACTGTGTCGAAATCTGTTTGAACAAACAAAGCTCTGTAACTCTAACGATCAGCTACGTTCGTAGCATTGACCAGATATCTCGATTCGCCCTTAATCTCGACGTCTATCGCGATATTTCACCAGATATTCAAGCTAAATACTATTAATATTGTCCTCCTTTTACGTTAGTAGATATTATTGATTGTTAGTCGGTTTGCCTGGCGAATGCGTTAAAGTACCCAAGGGCTTAAAGTGGTTACGATATCGGTGAGCAAGCATCAAATAGGTAGCCGATTAAATCGGGTTCTCTGGGGAGGAAACCGAACACGAGTAAACAGAATATTCAGGGTAGATCCTGAAGCGAGGTTTTCACGTTTCTAGTAAAAATAAAAGGCAAAGTTCTCGATTTTTACACTTGCTGTTATTTTTTTATGCAACACTATGTTCTACTATTTAAACCCTCTTTATAATAAATTCTTACCGCAGCTTATTTTTTACCTTTTCTTTTACTTCATCATTTTTTAATTTAAGCGTTCACAATTTTTTCCTTCTTCTTTCCTAGCTTTTTCACCTCAACTCTTTCAAATTTAATTTTTGCCTTTTTTACGCCTTTTATTGCTGTTCTCCCGTAAAATGTATTACCTACAAATTTTCTTAACCCAATTTTTTGTTAAATCTTCTCGCTGTTTTTAATAGGAACGTTTTGAGGTCGCGATGTAGAAAGTACCTTAGACGTAAATATTACACCGAATTGAAATTTATTTACACGAGCGAAACAAGTTCTTCGAATTTCTATTTCATAAACCATCGATGAAAAATAATTTTCCATGGACAAATCGTATTGCGGTTATTTTAACTTTCCGTGTACTACGAGCCGTTAAAGTGTCAATAGTGATTCATCTCTAACTAGTTGGATATACTATCTGCAGTTATTTATTGTCGTCTAGTTGCGCCGAGACCAGGTATTTTAACCGTTTCAAGTCCTCCAGGGCATAAATGCAATCTGTACGAAGATAAAATTTTAATGGAACGCCAATACCGTCCATGATTCGACAAATTCTACCCTCTTTGAACGATGCCGCGTGGAACGAGCTATTTCGAATTGAGCTTATTTCAAGTATTTGCCACATGATGTGTGTAGCTTATACGCGACACTCGTGTTCAGACGTACGTACATCACCTTGCTTCGAATAAGATTTTTCACTAGAGATTTTATTATTAGAATTTATTCATTTGTACGCATCCATGGAAATAACAAATTGGCGCTTGTACATTTTTCTTTTGAAATGATTCAAAGCAACAAAAGCACATAAACCTTAAACATTTTCGAACAAAACTGTTTGAAAGGCAAAAATTGATTAATACACCGCGATAACGAAAACGATCGTTCAAACGTTAGATAAAACCTGTTTGTAAAACCGTCGGGGTAACCAAATAGATTGAATTGTTTAAAAAATGTTTATAGAAAAGTGGTCGAACAATTTGATTCTGGAATAATTCCAAATTCGTGTTAAATTTAAATTACATTTACAGTTAGTTAAATCGAAGTTATTATATTTAACAATTAAAATGTAATAATTTAAATTTTGATTAAATTCAATAATACGATATTCTAGAATGTGGAATTTCGGATTACTTCGTATCATAAATGTTGAACGCACGAAGATGCTTTCTGCGAGATTAATGTTGTTTCTTGTTCTGAAACAGCAAGCCTATCGCACAGAAACTGATTAACATTTCACTTTTCAATTAATATTTTATCAATTGACTGGTACCACAGAACGAAAACGATAAATTCCAACGTTAAACGAAATATTTTTCGCAATATAATTGAAATTATGAAATAAATTAAAATCACTTAAAAAGGAAATGTAATATATAAAAGTTCGCAGGAAAATAGAAAAAACTCAATTACGATCTTACAGGTGCGGTAGAAAAATCGAATTGCCCTCGTGCATATGTATACGTACGTATAACGATATCACGTTATGCCACGATTTAATCAAGCCCGTATAGAACGTTTTCGTTTAGAAAGGAGTCACGATGCGGTATTGTCGGAAAAAAAGCTAGCAGATAACGAAGCGTTTGCATAGGGTTTTCGGATAATGGGAATTCGGATAACAGAAGTTGTTCCCAACTGTGACTCGCACAGATTGTTCGCTATGATTCCGAATAGAGCAAGCCTGTTACAACGAAGAAATTTCTGTTTCGCAATGCAGATTTTTCGTTCGGGAAAAGTGGAATCGCAAGAAGCTAAGTCGAAACTAACAACGCGTTCACGACGATGCGACACGACGCAAAGACGCTAGTAAATCCTTCAAGGAAGATGGGCAAATGTTACTGACTGCTTCGGAGATTTTCATTGCGTAACAACATATTCTGCGGTATCAAGGAGATCGATATATATAGCAGGCGGTGCACAAATCAACGTACAACATTTCCCTCTGTATTGCGACAGATTTTTTTTTTTATAAAGAACTCACGGTATTTAATTACTTTCAATTCAAATTTTAAATCTATAGCGATCGGAATTTTATCGCTTCACAGTCTGTATAGTGAAATAGTTGAATTTCATATTTAGAAAGGAAATCATCGAATGTCATATAGTTTCATACGAGTTCAGCGATTCAGAGGCACGCCAATTTTTAGCAATTTTTTTTATAGAAAATGAACATTCCTGTCGAAGTAACTCCGATGGACATCCTTGACGTTCTCGGAAAGGTTATTATTTTACACGATGTTACATTCGCTTTAACTTGAATTTAAAAATAAAGAAATAAAATAAGAAATTCGACATAATTTATATTCCCGTGTCAATTTATTCCTTCTAAATTATCGTGAATCTTCTGATCAATGACACGTCCCTGCAATGTTAATTCCACGTACGTTTCAAAATATTTTGTTATTCACGTTGATTGAACTTTCGGTTGCGCGAAATATCGGCAGGCATTTATGAACTATCTCCTGTAGCAGACCCGAGAACACCGTGGAAATAATACAATGAAATTGATTCAGACTTCATGCACGGAATACATTATCGAAATTTCCGTGGGAAACCGCGGCAGCGGAGCTAGCGTCAAACTATCGACGAATTCTTTTCTCCGGTCAAAAAAAAACCATGCTTATCGGCGCAGCAAGCTCTAATGAAAAATACCAGCTGGATTGATTTCCACCCCTATTGAATTCTTCTCGACGTGAATATCGATACGCGTTACTCGCGTATCTATTTCGGGTACAAAACTTTGTAATGGAGCTGTTGAAGTGCAGTTCCACACCCACGTTGAATCATGGCTTTCGAAATACTCTGGATCGCTACTATTATGGTATTTAACTCCGCTACGGGTTTCAGATTTTTACGTGCTAATTTCGTTCTACTTTTGAGAATTAAGGGAATTTTTAGTATTTGAAGCAAAAAAACCGTCGCGTAGAATTGAAACGACGATTCCTTCGTACTAAATTGAGAATATCTTTTAACGACAGTAGGAAAAATTCGAAAAAATATCGACTCGAATGTAGCAGCAATACCAAACAAACACAAAATTAATTATATTAATTATTGAAATAAAAATCGTTTGAAACGTCCGACTGTAGTCGAAAGTACAAATTACGCGGGTAATTCTAAAGGAGAAGCTTATCAACAGAAAAATAAATTAGGAAATTAATTGATGCAGTCGTATCTGAACAATTTGCGTGCGTGGAAAATACAATTAAATCCTAGTGCATCTACTGTTCTACCGAAATCGAGCTGCATGAAAATTTCATTTTAAGATAAATGTGCACCGCAAAAGTTTATGGCGGTAAAACAAACGTCAGAATCTCTGTTAAAATACGTTTGAAAAGAGTATCTCCAACAAGTATCTCCGTAACAAGTTTAACAAGGTTTTTACTTTTACGAATCTATTCATAAAGAGTAGCCATGGAGAGTACTCTTAAATCTTATGTTACAAATAGTAAAACTTTATTCAAAACATTTGCTTCTATTGATCTAATCAACTTAATAGAGAGTTTTACATTCCACTTCGCACATTTAATTGATATATACATCTTTTTTTATTGAAGGTTAAATCGTCAGGATATTTGAAGCTACTTGGGGAAAGGCAGATAAGACAGTATTTGCAGAGAGAGAGCGAGGGCAGATAACCAGGGCACTGTCGCAAAAAATAAACTAGGAAGAGGAGAGGAAGGAAATTTTTTCTTTTTTGTCGGAGCTAATACCAAGGGTCAGTATATATAATCGCGAGAGGAGTGACCAAGGGATGATTCGAAGCCAAGGGTTGCGTCCCTTTGGGAGACGCCGAAACATTTTCGAGAAAACCGTCGACTGAAATTTTCATAAAGAAAACGTACCACCCTTCGTTGGTGAAAGAAATTTCTTATCTTAAGATTCGATGATAACTCATTTCGTGAGTAATTTATTTTTATTCGAACGTTTTATAGAATGAAACGAAGAATACGAGACAAAAGTCGAGGAATTATTTTTTAAACATTTTGATAGATATTAAAACGGTAGAGATATTCGTTTAATTTCGTTTCACTGTACGAAGAATTTTTTTATAAGAATTTAATATTTTTTTATACGCGTAAATGAATAAAGTATGCGAAAAACAAGCTTAGAGGATTAAACACGGCTTTTCAAATATTTTTCGAGCGCACTGATTTTCCAGAAGTTCTCGTCGTGCCCGAGGATAGTGGTTGAAAAGTTTGCTGTGCTATTTACGTTTCTACCGTACAACGCCCAAAAACAAAGGAGAAGATAATTAGAATTTAAATCCGAGCAAACTCTATAATCCATACCTCGGCAGTGATAATTGCTTTAAGAATGATATTAAAATTGTCCAATAATTTGTTTCTCAATATAAAATAAAACTACATTTAAACAATTTCTTCGTTCAAGAATATGTATATGTGGTTTTAGTCTAGTAATGATAACCTTTCGTAGCTTCCGTCAAAAGCCGCCGTTTTCACCGTTTTATTTCCATTATTTTCTTTTTTCTTTCTTTCCATCTGTTTCTGATATTTTCCGCAAAAATGACCCGACAAGACCTTGTTAGCCGATATCGAGTCATGGAATGAATTCTCGGTTCGTTCTATCAGAGTTATTTTTATACAGCATCGAATCGAACTTACGATCGTTTTACTGCACTTTTACAGCTCACGTTCGAAATCTTGCCAATACAAATTGATATTGATACTTGTGAATTCGAGCGTGATAAACGTCCTACTTTGACTACTCGACTGCTGCAAAAATATGCGATCGAGTTTATGAAATCTTAGTAGAAATGGAATTTAATAATTCATTACTGTTCTGATAATCGGGAATCCAGAGGAAAGCAAATACATATATATAGCTTCAATCGTTTTTCAACAGATCGAAGATTGTCAGAGGATTTATAATTTTCGTAGTAAAGCGGCGACGAAATAGCAATCTCAATATTGTGATTCAATGAGCTGGATAGTATCAATAATACACTGAAATTAATCGCCGAGAGGATTAATCAAAGCACAGTTACAATGAAAATTTATTATATGGCGTAACGAAACGCAATTAATTTTATAACGTTCTACTATCCTTTATGTCATCGAGTTTTTGTTGAATGTTTGAACAGCAGCGACGATAAACTGATACGTACATACCAAAAAGTAAGCGCGTTGAAAATTTTATGCATATGTACAGCTGGAATTATCAATTTAAATTGACACAAATCCAGTATACTAAACAATCCAATCGTAATTAATTACAATAACGAAAGCTTTGCTCTTCGACTTCGCACGTTACAAATCATTTTTCGACGACCTAACTTTCCAGGCGAAAGTTCTCTCACAACTTTACCGTATCTCTTAACTCCATCATCCATCACCAAAGAACATCGAGAGTCATTGCTTCCGAAATTAGCATGCCTTTTCACAAATGTTATCTCGCTAGCGGTAACTTTCCTCTTTGATGTTCATCATCGAACGATTTTCAAGGCTCGCAAAAACAGAATGGACAGCGGTTCACGACAATCAAGGGAAAATGAAACGTGTTCTCTACGAATGAAACGAGATTTCTGTGCAAACGGAAACGCACATCGATTTTTTCGTTTGGAACAACGAAGAGACAGAGACGGAGAGAGAGAGAGAGAGAGAGAGAGAGAGAGGCTCCCAACGGAATCTCCACTGTTCTGGTATACGTCATAGTGCGAAAGTAGAACTTTTTTTTATCTTTTCCTCTTTTTTCTTTTTTGCCTTTTTAGAACAAAGGTAAGGGGAAAAGAAGAGGAAAGACGTGTTCCGGAGAGAGGGTAATGACGAGACCTTTGGCAACGCGGAATTATCGTGCACGCGTTATCGACGTTAATTGATCGATCCCGCTCGACTCGGGAGATTAATGAAGCAAAGGCTCGCGTTCGATGCGGTTCGGTGAACGGTGTCACGAAAAGGCCTCGACCATGACACCGGAACTCGACGTCGTTGAATGAAAGAACAGCGTAGGATCGTGTTGCCGGTGACCGCTAATGGCTGGCACTCACCGAATGAAGCACACTCGCCTTTCGTTACAACGCAACTCGTGACTGTGAAGGAGAGTGACTGGTCGTTGATCGTCTTTATTGGTTTTCACCGAATACCTGTGTAATTTGCGACACGGCACAACGCGGCGCTTGCTTGTAAAATTTTTATCGCGAGATTAACAATATCGAGGCAATTAGAATGAAATAGGAAATATTGTTGAACACCGGACAGTTATGAACACGGAGAATGACAAAGATTGGAAACGGAGAACTTGCGACGAACTAGACAGCTCGTGAACTTTTTCCAAATCTTTACAATTTTGCAAATTTTCAGATCTTCGTTTCCCCTTTTAAAAATTTTCTTCTCATATTCGATCATACATCTCAGTTTTTTTTTAATACTTTCGCTCTTTATCTTCCACATTCATCGATTAACAATCAGTACATCAGTAGATGATAAAGATGGAAGAAGATAGAATCGACGTTACGATGAAACACACGTAACGTTCGACGCATCGCAATTGTAGAAAATACAATAATCCTGTATAATTTATTCATTCGTGGATATACCGTCGCGAGCAAGAAAGCGCTCTCAAGCCATTTATTTGCCGCGGGAGCTGTTTAGAAGCACGTGAGATCGTTTTAGCCGAGAGCGCGAGATGCGTGTTGGCAAGTCCAACAAATGGCATTGGCGAATTAATTATTTCTAATTACTTCAAAGTCTATATTTTAAAAGAGCGTAATTACACCGCTGTGAATAGAACTTAATTTTAGTGCAAGAATGAAATATCGAAGTTGTAGATAACAAGGAAAGGAAGTATTTGGATCCCGGAGAATTACAGAATAACACGCGGACGCGAGAATACGAACGTAATCTATCGCGTGGTCTTGCGTCGGATAAACGACGTCGAATCCGTCCCTGTGAAGTAAAAACGAAATCTTCCGTAATGGTCCACGGAAACTCGAAATGGCTCCCGGTTGGTACGTTTAATTCCAGTTCCGCGCGAAATTAGTATTCACAGGGCGAGCTCTAGTTCCCCGAAGTTATTATCATACGATAGGAACATTCGTATCCCGGACATTGATTTATTAAAGCAACCGATAACCATGAATTAGTTACGCGTAACGCATGGCTCTGCCTCAATTGCTCGATTAATGGGGAAAAGCTCGAAGGAATGCCATTTTTCTGTCTTTTTTTTTTTTATTTCATCCGTGACGAAAGTAATAAAACTAGCGAAAAGAATCGATAAAATTATTTCGCCGGAGTAAACCGAGAGGAAATTCTATTTTTGCGTGAAACCGCCGACGAAATAGCGAAAAATTGAACCGTTACGTTCGGCTGGAATTTGCACGAGTACCAACGCTGGTAATTTTTTAAATTCCATCGATTGAAATTGTTTCACGAGTGAGATGATCGTCGATATCCATTTCTGGGACACGAGATATTGTTGTTATTCGTTTTAGCGTGTCCATTAATCCGTAATATAAAACAGATAGTTTACGCGAACCGACTTCGGCTATTATTTCCGAAAGAATGATATTAATCGCGAAAATCTATTAAACTTTAATATCGCTGCTGCTTTTGACGATCCTGCGTTACGGTAACGCGAAAAGATTGCTTCGTCGATATATCGAAATAAAGAGACGTTATTGACCATTGTATAAATTCTTAATTATCGTTTTCATGATGGAAAACGAGATACTTTATTGCTGTTAAACCGTGTAGCAAAAGACAATTGCCTCTGTCTTCTTTTCTTTTCTTTCTTTTCCTTTTTTTTCTTCTAATTCAAACGGCGAAGAATGCTTCGGACATCCACGTATAATATCTTTTTACGAAATACGAGAGAGGCATCTGATTTAAGAGAAAAGTTAAAGATATAAAATAGAAGACGTTGGCGCTTTCGAAGAGTTAGAGAACGAGCGAGATATGAAAGTTGGCTTGTCTTTGGTTCAAGCTTTAAAGTGAAAAAGAACATTCTTTGAAACTACTTCGTTCTCTTAATCTATATAATGAGAATATGTAATTTAAAAGGTCGTATCTTAACTATGGCTAAGGGGCTTACATCTTAATTATTTCTTTCGAACGCTAAGAATCTAACAGTGGAAGAAATTTATTGCGAAATTCTATGCAAACAATTTCGAAACTTTTTATTACTTCGATTTCCTATCTTTCGATCTTAAAAGCTTAATTCTATTTTTTCTTAAAATATACACAGATATAAATTGTCGATAAAAAGAGAAAGAAAATATAAAAGAATCATCCTTGAAACGATATTAAATATCATACTAGCGTAAGAAGAATATCATCTTCGTAAAAATAGAGAAACATAGAAAATAACGTACCGTACTGCGTCTTTGAAATTTGTAAGAAAGTACATAGAATTCGTCCTATATCTTAGACACAGTGTTCAAGTTCATAGGATGTTGTAATCATCGGGTCTGCCAGCCAACTAGAGCAATTCTATTTTGCTTCGTCGAGGGAGTACAGACTGCTTCCTTCCTTTGATCCTTTTTATATCTAAAGGAAAAACGAGCCAGTTAGGAGAGGAAGCTCGTATTCTAAGCACGTGTTGACCTATTTCCATCGATTAACAATGAGTTATATAGCTCTATAAACCTTCGTACTTTGACGGCAAAATGGCGCATCGACCACGGAACCTTGTCGCGCTGTCTGACAGTGATCGATTAGTATCGAGTGCTGACAGATGATCGCGATGCGCGCTTTGCTAGACAAATTTTTACGCGTTTGAATTTCTCTTCGAAAGATAGAAACAAAGAAACTTTGGTAGGACAATGATTAGACAAATATCAGTTGGTTTTCTGTTTAGAAATTTCCTCTATACTCGTAAGCAGGTTTTATCAAGATTTTTTATTCATATTTCCTTCGGGATTTCTACAGTTTATCATATACTTTTAAACGCTATTTTAATGCAAGCACGAAAGAACACTGATCTTCCCTTAGAAATCCCAAACTCGCAAATAATTATACTCGTTACTGAGAATAATAGAGTTTGCTAATTCGTTATTGGGTTAAACAATCGACCGAGTTAACAGTGTTAACGTATTCGGATATGACGAGGGGTAACTGAATATATTTCACTCGGGAATGGAAGAAGAAGTATAGGATATTTAAATCCTTCGAAAATGATTATTTATACGATGTATGTAAAAAATAAGTAAATAAGAAAAAATATACGTACAGAAGAATTTCACACTAAAATGCTACATATCGAAAAAATTCGGATAAAATCTTGAGAGAAAATTCTGAATGCAAAAAGACCTAAAGATATTTTAGCAGAAAGATCTGAAGGCTACATACGCTTGCTACACGGTGGAACGTTGAAATTCCAGAGTGTAAAATTTCGTCATTCGCGGAACCTGGATTTTCGTGGCGTGTGTTCAGAAAGGCTTCTACATGCATCTCAAAGGAACTTCGTAGGGCCAAACGTCATCTGCATACTCGATGTACAAACTGTACTACAAACGAGATAAAAAGACCGACGTTCTTTCGGTGAACGCTGCAAATACCGTAACGACTGTAGCTCAACGAAAAATACTGATTCGATACTACTTGTGTTTCTTCCATGTCGGTGCGTCGAGTTTTCTGATCGAAGCGATAAATATATTTCCTATCGATGTGAAGTACGAGATACTATGGTAAACAACGATCGAGTTCACTTAATTAATCGATTGAAAGTTATGTGCGTAAAACATTTACGTTAAAGATAGTAGTCTGATAATTTGAGAATAAACGAATCGCCCGTAGAATTTCTTTCTTCCAATTGTATTGATGTATTAGGTTTCTCGCGATAATTAAAGCGCCTAGTCACTATATTCAAGAGAATATATAATTACTTTGTAAATTTATTAAGAGCGAAATAGTCTGCATACTTTCGTAAATAAGTTTAATATATAATAATTTAATTGAAATATTCTAATCCCATCATATAGAGTCGCGATGAAAATAAATATTCCGAACATCTGCTTTAAAGTAAACCGCGAGAAAAAGGGTTAAAATCCTCGTAGCCTGACGAACATTCTTAAAAACGGTTGAACATTGAAACAAATCCACCCATTAAATTCGTTCTTTTCTAAATAACTAAACCAGTAAATAATAATAGACGAAAGACGCGCACGTACGTTCGTTCTTCATAGGATAAAATCATTTGCATTGTCATTTACGTCTACCATAAATTAACGAAGTAGCACTGTAAAGCGCGTGACTACGCCAAAAATTACAATTGCCTCGTATTAACAACTACGTCCATCTGTACGCCCGAAACATTTGCAAGTATCAACAGTAGTACATACATGGAAAGACCAGGTTCATATCGTAAATTACTCTATAAAATTAATCTGTCTTTACCACAAATCAAAACGGCGAACCAGCCAAATTTACCAATCAACCGACGCTCCTTGTCAAGCAAGAAGTTCGCGTAACAGTTCTCTGTTGTGCTCGGTTCAACAGGCCAGCCAGAGCGGTTCGTTGACCCTTCTAATTACGCGCGACCACTTAATCAGCGTCGATAAATCAAGCTCGGAGGAACGAAACACACGCCTCGAGCATCTTGTTGCCGCGTGAAAAGCGGTCTGGCAACACGGAGGAAAGGACGTACCACGTTTAAGGCGTTTACGATCGGACAAAAAGGATGACGTAATGGAAATAGGTATCGATGACGTTTAATCGAACCACTGTCCAACAAGCGGGATCGGTATGCACGATAGGTGTAAGGGGCCTCGGATATTGGCTGGCGAACGACGGTCGGTTGTTGCATTCAGGAGCGGATTTACGCGGATCATTGTTATGGGTTGCTTCGAATTCTCGGGTATACGACAGTATCCAAAGTTGCAGCCGAAGTGAATACGCCTCGTTCCTCTTCTAAAAGCGCGTTTATTTGCTCAAATTATTACATGCAATATACAGTGAAACTAATTCGCGCGATGTTAAACGTGAAACGGTAACGCGTCAAGAATTAATGGCTCGAAAATTGTCTCGATCACACGCGTTCGTTTGCTTCCTCCGACCGATTCGACGGACGTCATACGCTCGAATTTATTTGCTATATATTCATGTAGTACATCGATTATTTGCCAGATAATTGAAATTCATACGTAAATTTCTATGTTAACGAGCCGTGTTTAACGAAACTTGGTTGGGACTTATTACCACTACCTTCGCTTATTTTTGTTCCCGACTGTACTTATTTATCGCGAATTATTTCAGCGACGCGCCTGCCGGAAAAACTTCGCGTAGCCATTTTAACGGTCATAAAAACGGCAACTCTCGAGCGAACAGCGTAATTAAGCGCGGTAACGATACCCACAGGCTTATTCGTTTCACCCCTTTGTTCCTGCTCGTGGCCGTCGTGGTTTGGCTCGAGGGGATTTAACTGACAATTTTTACTGTCGCAATGAATGCCTTCGCTCGTCGTATACACGCCCCCGGCATGGCCCTCTCGACGACAGGTTGAACACTCCACTCTCGTTCAACTTGTTCACAGGCAACCGTGAAAACGGCGGGTTAACTTGTTCTTCTCTGTGTAACTTTCGTATTTACCGAGTGTAAGGAAATAGAGGATGAAAGAAGGGATGTTTGGTCAAAAGATTATAGTCGTTAGCTGATGATTGGTGGTATGTAAGAGAGAAAGAAAAAAGAGCCGGCAGAATCGCGATATTTTAGAAAGTTAAGCATTGTTTATGGCGTGTTTTCAGCCATTGGGCTAGATAAATTGGTTACCATGATTGTAATGAATCGAAGGGATGTTATAAGTAGGAACGATAGGAACGACGAACGAAAGCATCCAGGCAATTTATTCTTCTTTCACTTGGTGACGCTTCACGGAGGAAACAGAAATGTTAGTAACATTGTGAAATTTGCACCTTCGTTTTACAGGTATCTAGGTACATCCTTAAATACGTTGAATAGCCATAGTATCTCTGTTTCGTTTGAACATCACAAGTTGCTCTTAAAAATAAGTAAAACGCGAAACATATACAGATAGCTCCGTCGATTGAATTTCTTTTGTAACTTGATTATGAAAATTGTTTTTCACGCGAAAGATTTACGATTTATCGCAAACTCGTAATATCGCTGCTTTCGAAACATCCTAACCTAAAAGGTAATAATACCGGACTATGTTGCAAAAGCACCAGGAAAATTCTAAATCGGTGCGGAAAAAATTCCAAAAATATGCTTATAAGGTACTATACGCCTGCAAGCTTACGAGCTTTCTGTTTCGTTGTAACGCAAGCAAAATCTGAAGTTGGAAACTCTTCGTCGAACACGACCGTTGCTTATCCGCAAGACGATACTCGTATGTGGACAAAGTAATTTATCTCGCGGTAACCAGCCTTATTTAGATGAATAGTTTCTGCTCATCTCGACCACCAACTCTACTCCTTTATTTAACGACCAATCTCCTGTGCAATGCACACGTAATGTACGCAGTAGGAAAGGTAAAATGTTTTCAAGTGGAAACCGGTCGAGCGAATAACGAGAACGACGATCGAACGTGCAAATTTCAGAAGACTCGAACGACTGTAAGAATCGTTAATTACTACGAGCACGATCGCTCGTGCACGACGAGCAGATGACAAGGCGAGGTTTCGAGGGTTTCCAAAAAGAATGCCAAGCTCGTTGCAACCCTTTCTGCGATGTTTCGTCGCGTCACGACGCCAGACGCGAATAACACACCGTCGTAAATCACCGTTAATTTACGCGCGGCGAAAAAACAAATTGGATCGAGAAATTAAAAAGCGTTTGCCGTTTTGCGCGAATAATTATTGCCGGCCTTGTTTGTACCAAACCGTTCGCATTAATCTCTCCGCCTCGGTGGGTCATCGTTATCCAAGCAACATAAACGATCCGGAAGAACAAGAATTTACCGCGTGGTATAATTTTACAAAGTGTCGCGCGACTTTCAGACTCGTTAAATATAACACGGAGGGTGTGACAGAGATTCTTTGGAATCTTGAAAAACATCGATACCGGTGAAATATCTCGAAGATCAGGATTCCGGGTATTCGAGGAATTCGCTTTATTGCCGCAATAAATTGGAGAGTGACGTTGCATCGAAACAGAGGGAAAAAGTGTGTGATCGATCAGAGGTGATGGAAGCGTCCGAGCTTTTTGAAGAATAGCCCTTTGAGGCGAACAAAAGAGATTCGATGGAAACTTGAGGACACTTTGCTGAAATAAAAGCAATTAATCCCTCGACGATGTTGCAAATGTTAATTCTGAATTCTTTTATGCGGCGTTCAGCAGCGTACGGCGTTGGCCGTAACGTTGCAACATGGATTAGCCGACGGTGAGTTTCAGCGCGTGCGAAACGTCGAAAACGCGAACCAACCGTCGACAAATACTTTTTCTGTTGCGTCGGCGCCCACGTTTATCGTAATATGTAATTTTTCGACCGCGATACCATCTTTTCTTCTGTCTTTGCAAGTTTTATCGCTTGCTAAAATTTCATTATTTGCGCTACAAAGTCTAATTAAACCGGAATTGTGATCACACTTTACGTAGTTACTAATTGCAACGTACGTATTCGAGAGAAAGTTCACGTTACACCGAGTAAAACAGGAAATTCCAGCAGAGCATCGAAGTCCGACAACGGTTGATTCGAATGCTCGTTCAACTAAGCGATGCGATGGTACTACTGTGCCGTATAATGTAAAACATTTAGCCGGTTTCCATTTATTCGCAACTATTGATACAGACGTACTCGCACGGTGTACCAAAAATTGCAAACTGCTACGTATGTTCCATAAAACGGCGAATAAAATATTTAAATCTCCGATAATCACCTACGTTCGACTCTTTTTAAATTCCATTGGGAAATAATAATTTATCTGAACGATTCGGTATTTTAATTATATTCCAGAAATTATATATTCCTTCGAAATATTACATATGCTCCGAATTACTGCAGAATTAACAATGCAACCGTTGATAAATCAGCAAACGAAAGCATATTTTAATTCGCTATCGGAACGATGTTTCGATTCTAAAGTTGGAAAATTAATAATCAGATCGAAAAAGCGATAACGGAATTTATCAACGGAGTCTTGGCACGGATCGTTTCCAATCGTAATTGCCACCTTTTGAACGGTTTCTGGCAAAGATACACGATCGAGTGTCGTGTCACACGCGAAGGGAATCGATACCCGATTGTCTCGGCATCCAACGGTTTTCCGATTATAGAAACTGTTATAATCAATCAGCTTTACGCGTTTCGCGTGACGTTAATCCGTTCGTTTCGAGATTCCGCCGGCTGCTTCAACGATTCCGGTCGACGTTTATTTGTACGTGGTGAATTTCGCAAGAACCGCAAGTTCGTAACGGCAATACGATCGTTTCAAATACTGGACCGCGATAATTTGTCCCAGAGATTTGCTCGTTAAATCTCGCGTAAACCAATTTTGCTTGAACATTTCATTGCGCTGAAAGTTTCGCAACGAACGTGCCGTTATACCCATAATAGGCGAAATTTTTGGCGCCAACTCGCGGCTTAAATCGCATCACCACCGTAAACCCTTCTTTAACGAGGATTTTGCATTCACCAGATTTTCACGCGCAGATTCATCGTATTATTTTCTTTGAACTATTTGGCCATAGCTTGGCACCGTATAATTATTCTTTATTTCAAGTAGAACATAACACGTAGCGTTTATATACGATATACACATACTCGCAAAGTATTAGAACTATTAGAATACTAGAAGTGTTAGGAAAGTTTTAAGAATATATATCGTGCTTCTTAGACGAAGCTTTTTAAAACTTTATTAGTTAAATAATTTGTTAAACTTATGCGTTATAATTATAACGGACAAAGGCCGTGCTAATTACATTGGAACAGTTTGAAATAAATCCGAAAATTGCCGCAGAGGTTACAAAACATTTGCTACAAACATATAGTTTGTACAAAATTAGTACACAGCGTGAATAGTATCTTAAGCATGTAATTAACGCCAAAGTTGGTCTCATTAAACATCGTAACTTATCGCTGGGAGTATAACGACAGTTCAAATATTTTGATTACATTTGCACTTGTGACAAATATCTCGTAATTTCTGATTCTTTTCGCGCTCGTTCCACATTTTATCGATACAACCACGATGATCGTGTCTCGTTACAATGTTAACGATATTTGAAAATGTTTTCTATAACGTAAATAATATGTGTATGTGACGCGTATACCAAGTAAGACGTTGAATCAAGCGAACGGAAGCTCGATGGGAATACGATCATCGGATATCATCTTCGGCGCATAATGAATGTCGAAATATAGAAGAACGAGATAATAATGGTTCTTGTGGAAAGTAAGAATTAATCTTTTTAACGATAATAGATACGTATGTAGTACATTCGCATCGCTTCGGAAACATAACTAAACGTTTGCATAAATGTACGACTTCGTTACCGCGACGAATGAATTATTCGAATCGAATCTTCGTAGCCGAGCAAAGTATTTACAAGAATACTAAACCCTCTTTCATGCTCGAATTACGTGCATCGGACAAAGTTAAATCCCTTGAAATAACAGCTTCGAAATTTTGCTGCTCCGTCCTTTTAGTAAAGGAAAGCAACCTAACTCCTGCCATATCAAAGTTTCTATAACTGCAGATATTCTCGGAATGTAAGATCCTCGAAAGTTACATAAAACCGTCGAAAAAGAAAATCTTCCGAAACAGATACGTGAACAATAAAAAGGCGATTCTGGGATCAATTGCGAAAGGAACCCAATTATCCATTATTAAAATTAAGATGTTAGAATCGCGGGAAAGTATTCGCCAATGCGTGAAAAATAAAATGTTAATTATAATTATGAATGTATAAGGATGAAAAAAAAAAAAAAATAGAACGAATTTCAATTTCATCGTCGACGTTCCGTCTTCCGTGAACCACTAATAATACTTAAACGCATCGACGATAGAGCGAAACAACGTGGAAAACAGGAGCGACGAATGTCGCGATTCCTGTCACGTATCGCGAAGAAAAGATGCCAGGAAGTATGCGGTACTTGAGTCAATCGGTAAAGATATTTTTTCTGCTCGACGAATGATTGTAACGCGACACTGACAGAGTGACACGATCGTATTTCCCTTTCCACGCAGTGTTCGCCCTCCTCTGCTTCTAGGTCTCTCAAAAAGTCAACAGAATCAGCTATGTGCAACATCGCGACATCGAAGTTCGTTCACGTCCCGAGGAGCATCACTGCCGAAATTCAATTCGTTGTTCGCCCTCATTTTCGTTTTCGTTTCACGTCTTTGTATCGGGACAAAAGGACGCTTCAGTTGTCGAAACTTCTTTTAGGAAACTTCGTTTGGAGACTGAGGCTCGGCACGATAGTCCGAATCGTTGTAAAGCAACGAAGCTGTTGACGAAGAATTTAAATTCTGCTGCGGAATTCGTCGAAAGAGGAAAATTCATCGTCGTCGCGGTCTTTACACGCGTTTATAATGAACTCTCCGGTTAAACTACGCTTGACGCTTCGACGAAGCTTCGGCTTAATCGTGAACCATTCCCCGAGCTTGTACTAGGATTACACGGTCTCTTGCCCTGTATAGATACGGCGACTGTTTCCTCTTGCGTGCAGCGGAAAATAAATTCGAGGCCGAAGCCACGAAATCGCGTGTAAAGGTGAAATTCGAGGGCTTGGTTCTCCGCTTCGATCCGAGGATTGATCGAAAATCGATGGACTTGGTCTTTAAAGTCTCGTTAATAAAGGAGTTACACGCATGTATCTTGTTGATGTATCGTTGCTCCACTAATCGTACAGATTTGTTCAAGTTTTTGCGCAGATTCTCGTTGAAAGATTATAGTACTAAAAAGTGTGAATGGATCGAAAATACGCTGATTTTAGGATGACTCGATCTGTGAGATAATTCGATAACGACTAGAATGTAATTAACAATATAGATGCCAAATTGGTTTTAAAGTACAGGCTGCTGATGATTTGAAAAATAAACTAACGTTGATATACTAACTATGTGGTATTGCAGTAACATTTGCGTTATCTTCCTGCAAAGAATATGATAAAAATGGATACAAGGGTTGATGGAGGCGACGTGAAAGACGCGTGTCGACTACGCGAGATAGAAACTTGCGAAAATGAAAAATAAAATACTCTGAAATAATCTGTATGTATGGTGGAAACGGAGAAAAATAGAGTAACAAATGTCTGTTATCTTAAAATTAAAGTCGTCTTGAACCTTATTAGAGTAGTCTAACAATCTGTATCTTTGTGTTGTTGCAAGTTGTACTAATGAGCTTATCCTTACACTTAATCAATTACATCAAAGTAACGTGGAAATCGAAAACTACGTGGATTGATCGCGATAGAAGACTGAATTTGCATATATACACAAATATGGTACAACGATACACGACGTCGATCAATAACCAATATCGTGAAATTAATCCACGAATTATCCGATTGGATCACGTTATGCCTCGTTCTACGTCGCTTGGTGTAAAACTACATAACAAATTGTTGTTATACTTATTTATATTACACCCACGATTAAATTTAATTAATTAATCTTCTTAATAGAAATTTATATATTACGTCAAACAGTATGATAAATCCATTTATGAACAACAGAGTAATCTGATCGCATCAATTACAGAATTTACCTACGTATTCGATACTGCATTCTCGGACAATGAACCGCAATTCGTGGCTATGAATCAGAAAATACAATCAACGATTTAGCATGTAATCGGTTGTAAACTCTACGTGTTTGCTATCTAGTAATCTCCTAAAAGCATGCTGGAGGCACTAGCAATATTATTTCTGTCGATTCTGCCGATGCAATATTTTATAATTACTTGTTATTAACAAGGAACAATACCATGCTACAAACTTTCGTAATTTCAACTTTTTGTTCCAATCGCGTTTCTTCGTAGCTGCTGTCACGACACCGAATACGTTTTAGTTCGAAAGTGAAGCAGAATAAAAACGCTGTTAATAATAGAATTTTTCCTACGACAAAGAACCAAACTTCCAACTATTTATTTTTCTTGTTGTTCGACGATAAGAAGCGAATAAATTGACTCGCACGGCATCAACTATCAACGTTTTCTCTTTGAGTCGAAAAGATCTTCGAACTTTGTTCCTCGACGGAATAGCAACGACTGCAACGTAAAAAGAACGATCGTGCTGAACCGATAAAAAATACGAATTAAAATTAATGAAAGGGGAAAATCGTGAAACTTGTAGTGTATCGCGAATCGGATATTCCATTAGGATTCGAGTTTCAGCCGACTTGAACACTGGAAAATCGTTCCGCCGCGTTTTTATCGGCAACCTCGTTCGACCCAGCTACTGACTACTCCTACTTTTTCCACCAACTCGAATCGACCTTCGCCTCTGATACGACGCGATACGCTATGTGTTCGCGCGTCATGTAAATGTTTTTACTCGAACGGAATCGCGCAATCCAGACGAGTCTACGTTTCGAGGACACTGAAAAATCGTGTGAAATCGGATACACAGGTAGTTGCGTTTGTAGCGTTAATTGCGCTGCTCTTCAGCATCCTGTTGTAAAAGCGGCTATGCGACACCTTTGCAACGCGATACGTTACGAAGCCGAATTCCGATCCTGCTATCTGGCATCGATCAAAACTTGGCGAAAGGCAAACATCCCGGTGAAATGGTATACACGATCGTAAAAAGACAAACAAACAAGGCTTTCTTGTCGAGTCATGAGAGTGGAACTCATAAATCTCGACGATCAAGGGGAAAACTTTTCGAATAGCCGAGTGCCAAGGACGAACGCGATCGTCGGTCTCTCTCGTGCTCAAAAATTGATGTCCGACGTCGATCAACGTTTTGCATGCCCGAACTTCGTACTCTATCTAAAATACCGTCAGTTAACCCAGATACGTAACGCTCGATCGTCAAAGAGCGTCTCGCGGAAGTTCCTGTAAAAACATCTGTCTTCGCAAACGAGAACATCATCGAGGTGATCTATCATCGAGGGAAACGACAACGTTCAAACATCTACGACGAAATCTCCTCTTTTCGTTTTATACGTTTTACCCTTCGAACATCTTATAACACGCGAAAGCTTGGTTCTTTTTTCGTTCGTTACGATTGCGAAAGCGACAGTGCAGCAGCTGCGAACAACCGCAACACCTTTGTCAATCACTGAGAGAAATTTCACTCACGAAATCTCGGACACGTACGTTCCATCCACGACGTCCAATTGGAAATAAACGAGGCGTCGGGCCTGTCTGTGGAATTGCGCGAACTCGCACTGCAACTTTGAAGATGCACGGGAAAAACGAACGAACGAGCGAAAGTCCCCGAACCACGGAGTCGGGTGTGCGCGGATCAACGGAACGAAAGAGGCACCTCGAGGCGCCAGAGGCCAGTCGCGAAACGCGAACCAAACCCAACTGAAGTGCGACGTTTCTGTACCCGCGACCGCGCCCCCGCCATCACCCCCCTACCCCCATTAAAACCACCCGCGCACGCGTTTCGCTCCGGAAGTCGGATGCGGGGTTGCTCGCGTCTTCTTCTCCGAAGGTTGGCCACGATTAACGCTCGACATTTCACAATTTTCCAAGAAGAAAGTTTAAGGGATCGGGTTGACTTCGTACAGGATATCGTTCGATGGTTAGAGTGGAATTTTCGACGATTTAATCGCGCGAATATTGGAAAATTAAATAGTTTAGGTGAATAACTTGAGATTAGACGTTGCAGTATTATAGGATCAAGGTTAGCAAATACGGTTGTAAGAAGATGTGGTGCGAAATAGAGGCAGAAGCAGCGGGTAACGAACAAATGAAATAGGATAGGCTACAGCTATTGTTTGTGAAGATAAAAGTAATATTATATATTCGTAGATATAAAATAAATGTAAATTTCAACGCACTTAAACAGCTTGTTTCGTATCATATTGCAATATACGTAGAAACCACCATTTTCTAGAAAAAGTTCGTTACTTGTTCGTTCTATTTGTTCGTTCGTAACTGGAGACGCATAAATTTTTGTGAACGTCACGAAGCGGCACTCATGGAAGGAGTAAAACTTTTACTTGGTGAATAACGTTGGTCTTTGTTACAACAACCAAGCCCGACGCAAATTAATTACAGACTAAACGTGTAAATAAAATAAATAGTGTTACAAGAGTGTGTAATTGTAGGATTAAACTGCAAACAAGAGGTAAATAATTAAATATTTTAAACGTTGTCGCACCACGCTTCGAAATATTTTCACGACGCGTTAATCACATCCTCGTGACAAAAGCTTTCAACAGCTACTGCTTTACGCGAAGGATTATACATGCAGAAGCCACTATATTTACAAAACAGAGTGTTTTCTGCTATGGAGTCTGGTATAATCCCCTTCGTTACTTCCTGAAATGCTTAAAATTGTAAGGCAGGATAATTATCTTTCTTCGACGATCTCGCGTCTCATACTTTTAAAGTATACAGAATTACACAAAGGATTCATCTAGAAGAAATTATAAAATCTTCCAACATAAAAGAAGAATTACTAATTTACTTAACTTGAAGTAATCTTTGTATGTCTATTAAAGCAAGCAGAATTGTTTTACAAAATTGATTTAGAAAAGATTACAAGATATTTGAGCATCTGTACCTTACCAAAAATTCGTAATTTATTTAACTTACAACGTCCAGATTTGCTTAAATGATCGTTATAAATATAAAAATATCAAGATGTTTTAGTAATTTTACTTCAAAAGGGTTACCGATTGATTCAACCCGAGGTATTCGGAATTTGTTAAAGAACTAATTTAAAAGAAATGACACAGACGTCTCAACAGCTGCTTCTTGAAGATGAATAATATATTTAACTTGTGTATAGAATTCTATTACACGAGCGACTAGTTTTGATTTAATCAGCATGGAAAATGACGCATCCTCGGAGCGAACATTTTCATTAACTTTAGCTACGGGGCTTTCTTCGTGAAACGGTACATTCGAGCGCGCGGAACTTTCAAGATTTCGTTAATTTCGCGAAGAAACTTCGCGGATGCCCAGTTCGGGGGTAATACTTCTCCGCGAGCGGATCTGCAGTGAGAGCAAAGACCAGAGTTTACGTAACAGACGTAGTAAAACGCGATTTCCGAATGGCGTGCATCCGCGACTTCGTACCAGTTTCGATCTTCGATGGCAACCACTCGACAAGCCGCGATACGCGATCTAGCTCGTTTAAGTTTCCCGTCCTTCGTCCCATCATGCGTGAAACACCGACGCGGGGCATCGATTCCCATTCAAACGCATTCCGCAGCTGCGAAATTACTTCTGACGTTCTACGAATTTTCGGCTCTTTCGATGGGAGAAAGGTTGTCATGAAAATGTTTGTCTTCGATATAAAGCGATATTGTACTATATTGTGAATAAATTACGTAAAAAAATCGTCTACTATTAACGCTAGTATTGTCGAAATTACAAATTTGTAATTCCTTATAGAAACTTTATCGACCGATAGCATTTTGAGGGATTTGAATGATTTTTTAATATATCTAACATATATCTAAACGGAAGAAAGAAATTCTCATATTCCTTTTACTTCGAAGCAAGATTTTTCGTACGAGTTTTATTGTTAAGTTTTATCTATAGCTATTATATTAGTTTCACGATGTTTTATTAATGATGGTATTAGCGCTAATGTTGTCTTTAACGTTGCCTGAAGATAGAAAGTCAATAGTTGCGATTAAATATTACCGTGAATTGAATTTCACACTGAAAAGAAAGATGTTACCGTTGGAAATAAAAATTGTAATACAAGGTGAATTGGAAGAAGATGCGAAGAGAGAGAATAATAGTATTTTCAGATGAAGAACACTTGAACAGTACGTGGACTTTAACGCGGACGGTTAAGTTAGAATTTACGAGTACGATAAGTGGTCTCATAAACACTACCGTAAACGAAGCATTGCGAACGGTCACCGACTCTAAGCGACTTCCTCTGCTTATTCCTAAAAGAGTATCTTATAATAGTGTACTGTCGCTTTCCCAAAGTACCATACTTTGGATTATGAATGTAAAACTATACTCAAACTTATACACATAAACTTAACAATATCGACAAATGTAGCACAAATGTATCGAAGATGTTAATTTAAAAATAGCAAACAATATTTGATAAGTTGCAATAACCTTCGGTACATCTAAAAACGATATTTATCTCAGAATTTAACTCGTATTATTGTTGACATTGGATCTCCATTAAATTGAAAGATTTCCTACCTGTTTCACCGAGAAATCGATACACCCTTTTGCAAAGCGATTATCGTGTTGCCCTTGATATCCATCACTAATATAATGCAATATTAATGTCGTGGCAAAATGGTAGGAAAAATAACGAACTATAACGTAAATACGAAACACTGGAAATGCGATACGAAATACGAGATGAGAACAAAATAGGAAAACAGGTTGGTCCGCGGTAAAAGACGCAGCGACAAATCGAGGGAAGGCATCAAAGTGTAAGGACATAACGAGCGAGACGTGAAATATAACCAGCCTGACGTCGAAAGAGGGAAAGCCAAGAAAATATGAAAAAGCGGGACGAAAATAATAATCCTTGAAACTTTAAAATTTCTCCTGTAAGTAATTTGGGAAATAATCACCAAAGTTACTAAAGACTTAATTGGACGTAAATAAAGATATATATAGCACTTAATAAGATGAAAAACGCAAGATCCACTGTAAATTCACATTAAAGTATGTTAGACCCTTCAGCAAAATACTCACCGAATTATAGTCGTAATTCTCGCAAGATAAAACGAGGCCAAAGAGCCACGTTCAAACATCAATATCCGATCCGTTTTACATTATACCGAAGAAACTTTTGGAATAAAGGATGCGTCTGTAATCCCCTTGAATAAGTAGTAATTCCTGCCCAAACGACCCCGTCTGAAGCCATAACATATCATGTTGTGACACACGGTGGTAGTAAATCCAAAGTGGTCGTTAAATATTTAGGTAGAGGTACCGTGACTCGAAAAGCATTCGAATATTTACCGCAGAAACTTTTTATGAATATACTATACCGATTGTGAATTGTACGAAACTCTTCGCGAAGTATATGCTTCCAACGAACCATCTTGTAACTTCTATATACGTTTTCAGATCCGTTTCAAATTTTAATGTTCTACTCACAATAGTCGTACAAAGTTCGTTACAGAGCTAATGAGATTTTAAAATGTTTTGTATAATTCAAGTACAATATATAAAGTTTCCAGGAGTGTTGGAGTATTTTCGTAAGCTTTCGTATAGTTTAGGCGACTAGCCGAGAAGATTTGAAACCACTGGAAAAAAGAGGTTCGAATATTATAGGAGAATTATTTTCGATGAAATTCTTCCATAAATTTGACCACAAAGAGGCTGCAGTTGCACTATGAAAGGACGTATTATACCTAAAGAATTTGGAAACTATTTAGCAGAACTCTCGATAGAATTCGCAAGCTCGATACTTCGGTCTGAAATTCCGTTGCAAATTTTATTCTAAACACGTCGAAAATAGTTTCATCTCGACAATTATTCGGTTAATTGACTAAAGAGCATTAACCTCTGTAATTAAGTACGTTCTTTCTAGAAGGTAAAACATTATGGGGCAATTAGGCGCGTATAATTTTATCATTGACAACAGAATATCAACACACTCGATAGACAATAAACGTTTTATTTTAATGTACAGAACGGCGTGTGCATTTATGACATAAAGGGAAATATACCAATCGAGCAATTGGACGTTTGTAAACATCGAATCAACGCGACTCGAATAAATAAATATTTCCATATTTATCGAAAAATATTGGTCGTGGCTCGCATCGAATACACATTTACGCTTTTGCGTAACTGTATGTGTACCTAATACTATTCTGATCACTGTCGCTGTGCGTAAACGGCCACCGAAACTTGACGTTAATTGATACCGTGAATCAATTTGATCGACGTTTAACTTATTAAGAACCGCACGGTGAATCAATGCGTGAAAGTTTCATAAAGGCAACGTTACGGAGAAATGGGAGCAAAGTAATGTAAGCAATGTTTTATGACGTTGCATACTGTACATAAAGTACATAGATACTTTATAAAGGGTCGCTATATGAATAAGAGACGCAAAAAATTTGCAGAATTTAATCTTTTCAAACTTTATAAAATCACAGAATTAAGGCGAACGAAGAAGCAACGATGAACAAAGTATGAAAAAAAAATCCTTCGAATTCCCTTTCAAAACTACAATGTTCACAGGATCTAACAACGTAAATCGACTAAAAGAAATTGTAAAACTTATTTTCGTTAAGACGACGTTGTCCTATAAAGAGTTAACTAGTGTTCTGGACAGAATTATTAGACGAAATTGCGAATAGCCTACAATTAATGACTTTTCAAACGAAAAACTTATCTCGCAAGGAGATACGGTGATAAATATCTTGCAGTATCCACGAATCTTTCCGTAGTTCACGATCTAGCAGGAAATCCCAGATTTCCCTGTCGCCTGACCTGGCAATCTAGCTACGCTTTCATCTATTTTTCGGTTTGATCCAATGTTCGTCCCGTTTAACGTTCCACGGGTCCGAAGGAATCGTGTTAGACATTCCAATTTTCTCAAATCTGGCGATCGAAGATTAAGCTGCTGCGAAAGCGTTCCCGAGTATTGCGCAGAGAGTTAAATTGTTTCAAAGAATGAAACAGACTGAGGTATTGGCTGTCAATCTCACTAATTGTAAGTTTAAACGAATCCATCTTAAACGACATTTTCTTAACTACACGATACGAGATTTAACGTAATATATTCGTTTTCGAACGCTAATAATCTTTTACCGAATCCTATAAGTTCGCAATGCTTCTTTCTTAGAGGAATAAAGATAATAAAGATTCTCTAAATAAAAAATCAATCGTTTAATTTAATTATCTCGAATAATTAAGAAATATATATATATATATATATATATATTAAAATAATACATCACAAGAAATATTACGATATTTTATACAAAAGGAAGACACGTAATAAGATGTTAATATATGTATCTAGAAGATATCAAGCTGTCTGAATATTTTTAATAAAACTTCTATATTTTCTGTATTAAAATTTCTAAGAATTGTAAATTTTCTACAGACGGATATTAAACGCATATACACGCGAAGGTTAAAATATTAAAGATGATCCCGTATCGATCGAAGCGCGGAAATGTACGATTAACAAGGTGCACGCAGAATATATTACAAATAAATATGTCACATTTACTTCTCCCTCCGAGGAATCTTAATAATAAATACTGTCTGAATATTGCATCGTCGGAATAAGATATAATGTGATTATAATAATGGAAATTTGGTCTGAGGAACGGTAGGTCCATGAACATTTCACGATTAAGCCAGCAGCTTGTAGTTCACGGCGTAGAGTAACGTACTTGACGATAACATCTTACGGAGAATAGATGTTCAGCATTTATTACAGGAGAAAATATGTCACTCGTATATGTAGTAAGATACAGGTAGTACTGTTGCGCTCATCGAACAAAAATTATCTAATGATGACAAACGTGATTTATTGTTCGTTTAAAGGTACAAATACGTAAGGCGTATATACGTTATAAATTACTATAGTGTAAAGCGAAAAGCGTTACACGTTAGAAGCTAAATAATCTTGTCTACAGAAAATTTCTACCCGAGTCTCGATGGCTTTAATTATTTTACTGCAACATACACTCGTCTTTCTCATTCCCCTTAGAGATAACGTTTTCATTCTTTATTCGAAAGGATGATTGTAAGGTGACTTTATTTTAGATTCCTTGAAATCGCGATACAGACTATTTAGTTATCCTCCTGGACAGATTTTTGAAAATTACACAAGAATACGCGTAACGGAAAAATGTCATTAATACGCTTAATTTAAGTTGCGAATAAAAGAAAAGAGATATTATTTTGGTAGACGTCGCAAATAAGATTCAGATTCATGTCTGGATCAAGGTAACACAGATTGGGTTGCTTGTTATCTTCAAACTTTCTTATATGTACAAACGATAAATTCTGATATCTGACAGCTAAGCGACAGAGATTTCCTAACCATTTTCTCTTTTCCCTGTCCTTCGTCTTGTTATATGCACCGAAGTTCTTGTCGCAAATCGTACAAAAGAAAGATTCAATGATCTTTGAAAATACGTGGTTGCGCGAAGAATTTGATTATAATTTAACTTAGTATCGCTGTAATTTAATATTATTTATGTGTTTGTAAAATATCGATGCAAGTCGTATAAACGATAAATGAAAATTTTTCACACGTATGTAAAATGACTAGGAAAATACGAAATGCAACAAGACAGTTCAGGTCTGGTCGAAAATGCAAAGAAATTACAACGAGTACATGGGAAAACAACAAAAGATATCTTTCTCCGTACGTTATCGTAGTGTATAAAGTAATCCTTATTCACGATGCCCTTGGTACAGTTATGCTTACTGTTGTACTCTATGTGGAGCCTTTCGTCATATTTTCCCGTCCTCGAGGAAACCATAGTTTTCTCTGTGAGGTAACATTTCACGCTAGACCGTTGCACCTGGAAACCTAACTGTTTATTACTAATGTATATTTTCCGTCTTGCAGATACAACTTGCTTTTCAATTCTCGCGATAACAGTCGGAATAAAATATTTTTCAACCTGTACGTGTTCCGGATATTTTCAATACTATATTCGAAATAAATGAAAATAATTTCCAGTTAAAATCGAATAATTTGAATAATTATTATAAATTGAATCAAACTTGGATAATTGCATTGGTCTTACATATAGGAATAATCAAACTTAATTATACGTACCGCTAGACATACTGAACGAAATTATAATAGTATTTCTGATTGCAGGAACATGATTAATGAAAGTTTCGCAAATACAATTTCAATCTTAATAATGAACTTGTACGAGTAATAATCAAGCGGAAGTTATTGAAATTGAAAAAAGCTATTACAAGACAACTGTCTAAAATCCGTCGTTCCATTGTGCTTTACGAACAGGAATTAATCTCGGGATAAAGCGGGAGGAGCAATCTTTTATTTACGCTTGTCGATTCTGCAAAAACGACTGCTTTGTGGCGTACATTAATTTCCCTTTGGACCGCTTTTCTGAGAACACTTCGCAGAGCGACATGACTTTTGTATCTCTCCATATAATAGAGTATGTATGTACGATATCGGTATAAAAAGACTAAAAAACGGATAATAGGAAAAATGAAAATGCGGCAAGAATTGAATTCGACCAAAAAGACGATGAAATTACGAAATTTAATTTAGGTATCGATCAACCCTAATGAATGGACGCTCGACGAACAACGGACAAATTGTCTATAACGCTGAATCTGAGAAATCTTTTCTCCGGAAATGCCTTAACAAAGCCAATAAAAACGACACAATTTGCGTGACCATATTGATCAAAAACGCACCGATTTCAAAACGCAATGTACTCTAGCATATTGACAATCAAATAAAATGTTCTTCACTGCGTTATCGGATTGCATTCAGCGAGTCGCGTAGGTTTATGGCTAGTTACAAAAGCATCAGCTCGTAATCAAAGCTCTCAAGCTTTTAAAACGCTCAACTCCATATAACAGAAATAGAATCAGTTAAGA
This sequence comes from Bombus difficillimus, assembly GCA_014737525.1. Lineage (NCBI taxonomy): Eukaryota > Metazoa > Arthropoda > Insecta > Hymenoptera > Apidae > Bombus > Bombus difficillimus. The sequence continues at coordinate 1,621,811 of JACXIT010000142.1, forward strand.
TACCAAAAGGTTAACGTAGATTTGGATTCAAAAACATTTAATCGCTGCTAATATGTTTTTCGCGTTCAATAACGTCTGAAGGTCTCTCGAATGGTTCTCGAACTCGCGACTTTGGCAGTCAAGGCCACTCGAAAGTCACAGTATTCGTCGAGATTCTGATATTCGAGAGTCTGATATTCGTCGAGCTCTCGAAGTTATTGAAAGGTAGTCAATGTCATAACCTTGATACTCAAAACCAGTCGAAAATCACAAATTCCTATCGAGGTCACGACGCTGGCACTCGTAGTCAATTGGAGGTCATACATATTCGACGAAGTCCTACAGTGTTTACAAAAGATATTTGTACACTGCTGTATTTATTGTAGCATTTTGCACATCAAGTGCGTTAAGTTTCATATCGTCTGATAATATTTTCATATGCTTAGAAAAATACTAATACTATAAGAATAAAAGGTGGAATATGATAGGAAAGATACTTCATTGGAAAACGAAGGTACGCGCAAATACTTTCTACAGCTATTGCATAATTGACGCTCAAATTACTTGGATATTATGAAAAAGTTGTCGCCTTCTTTCTCTATTTACAAATATACGTTTGAAAATATCGGTCTACATGCAGGGAAATTTTTAATAAATTGATTTCCCATTGAAATAATTGTTTGTTTGATGTTGTACAGATATTGTACGTGAGACTATTCCCAATAGTTTTAACGTCAGTATATATCGGTATATGCTTCCGGCAGAGAAATTCGGAAGGAGAGATTGCAATTGGGAAACACAGACATACGCCATTCCGGTCACGGTACAAGCGGTTGAATTGTTTTCATCGATATAACATAAAATCATTTTTCTCCAGAAATTCGCTCGTAACTCATGTCAATTTCTGGATGAAGATATTGGTTTGTGAAACTCGATTTATTTATAACAAATATTTCCACGATATTAACTGATATCGCGATTTTAGAGACTAATTGAAATAAAGCTTCCATAAAAAATAGATCGTAAAGGCAACCAAAATAAGAAGTCACTTCTTACTTTTTATTCGGATCAATGAGATTTTATTTGTATAAAAATCATTGATAATCTGTTAAAAAAAAAAAAAAAAAAATAGTTTGCTTATCCGCATGGCGTGTACTCTCCGAATCATGAAATCCTTTTAAGTTGTCACACAGAAGCCATTGCTAAGCTGCTTCGCAAGCACGGAAAGTTCCGCGGATGGTCGTAAAAGAATGAAATAGGGTTGATGCGGACGCGAGAAATCCTTTCGTTACGCGATTCGTGATTCGATTCTCAGCACGCGGAAGCTTTCTGCGGGCGCGGAAATCTTTCGAAAACACGGAAGACATGTGCTTGAGGCGTGCGCGGAACCCAATGCAAACATAAAATTTACCCTCGACTTGCTATTCTGCTCACGGAGAATACCCTATCAGAAAAGTATGGCCCGAAGTAGGTGTAAATAACTACGAACCATTCTCGTAAACGTCACAGTCACATTTCCTCTTTCCGTTCGCTAGCTTCAGGCTACCCGACAGTTTAGTAATTTTGTTCTTTCGAATTTGCAATCTTACCCTACTTAGTTTTCCGTAGTTTCTTAGTTCGCTCTACTTAGATCTTTATTTAAAAAACTCTCTTTCATGCGAATCGAAATACGAGTACGATATTAAACATATGAATATTTCGAGATACTTGCAGATATTATTAAAATAAAGTAAAACACGTTATTACATTGTGTAAGGTAACAAACAAAAAGGAAGTTCAATAAAGCAGAGACAATATGGATAATAAATAACACATTCATTATGAATATCAGTAATAAATAATAGATCGGAATAAATTTTTATTTTATTCAAGTCAATTAAAAGTTTAAATTATACTACCAACTCTCTCTCTTTACGTTCTATCAATCTAATATTAATTTAACTTGAGATGATTTTCAAAAATCTCGATGATGATTCTTAAACGTTTACAATACACATTTCACATTCGTAAAAAGCTCGCCTTTCCCTTTTGTCCCATCGGGCTATTTCCCAAACTGCTCTCACACCCAATGTCTCAGTCAGGTCAAGAAATACTATCGATCAATGGATTTTCCCAATGGAACTGCTTTCTTTCCCTTACGATACTTTCTTCGAAACCTTTTCTTAAAACTAAGACACCACACTAGCGTTAGATATCGTATTAAGAGTACGACGTACGAAGATATATAAAGCGAAGGTAACCAGGGTAATTGACACCATGTATGAACATACTATTACAGCGATCTAGCGCGAAATGACCACTCGTATGACTCAAAGTGAAATACGTAAGCTCTCTAACGAACTTTCGTCTCTGTTGAAAAGTTTCGCGATCCATTTAAACGTGGACCTGTTGCGTACGTCAAAGTATCCTTCGTCAATGGCGCTCTTCGTGCAATTTACACTCTGTTTTGTCAACTTTGCCACTTTATTGCTGTTAAAAAAACTGTTAAAAATCAGAGTATTTCGTCTCGAAATTCGTTTTCATTTTTTCCCGATAACATGTTCCGTCCTCATTGCAGTTCAGGAATAAATCATCGTTTCGATAGCTTCATTACTTCTTTTTCGTTTGTGCAATCATACTTCTTATTCGTACGTTTTCATTGATCTACTTAAAGCTCGGCACGTGTGCATCGGTCAGTGACAAATGACGCGTCAGCGTCTTTTTACCCTTCGTTACCGGCAACGTTCGCACTTCCGAGAAAAATGTGGTAGATCGCAAAATTTTTTGCAATCCTGTCTTGATTCCATGATCTTCAAGTTTTTGTACGAGATATCGTAATTTCGAAAGCGTAGTATACCGTAAAAATAAATTGGCGTACCGAGACGTACAGTGTAACTGTTCGCTTAATCTGATAAACATATAGATTCTCCGCATATATACAGTCGAGGAAATAGTATAGATCCATGTCGTCTCGTGAGAGTGGTGTACTCAGCCAGGTAAGTAGTACATCCCAGTATGTGGTCAGACAAACTCTATTAGCCTACTTCTGCCATGTGCAGATCTCTACCTTTCACTGTTTTTATGCAAATCAATTGTAAACTATAAAGAATATCCAAACGATATTTTACGATCAATGTGAACGTCTCATTTGCACGTGTCGTATGTATTATGCGCAAAATATTTGATAAACTATTGGAAAAGATTTAATGAACTCGATTAATTACGTAGAATAGTATCCTTAGTTATAATTAACGATATAAATAACAATCATCAGGATAATATTTCATAGAATATGTAATACAGTTACGTCATTTATCCTCTATATGAATGAACTTTCTAAGAGTTCGGATAATCGGGAAGCCATAAAATTAAACTCTGAATAGTTTGAATGCTATTGTATTGGTAGCATGAAAATCTAAATTTCCTGAACGACCCTATAAACTACGTGACGCGAATTTCTCAACCTACACTGCGGCGACGTATCAACTTGGAAAACGTTGAAATTATTGGCTAGTTAAATCGTATCCGCTCTTCTTATCCTGCTCATTGAGTTACGTTGCGTCGTACGCCTTCGGAAAAATGCTGTGGAACGAAACGAGCCACGTAGATAAGTTACTACGAGCGATGACACAGCACAGGTATTTTTCCTGCGTCAACCTCACTTATCGCCGTGTTTACCATGCGGATACATTTCACGCGTACGGCCAATAATACGTGTAAAATCCCAGGCTCTGTATACATGTGTGCACAGCACCGCAGAAGCACGTTGAACTTTCTCAGCAAAATTTTATGGTCGATATCTTCGTCGGTTATCGTCTCGATATTCATACATAATCAATTAGTGCAGCTAGCTACATCGTTTTACTAATATATCTAATTCCGTCGCAACAATCGTTTAGATACTCTGACTCGATAATATCATTAAATATGAAAATTGTACAAAATTACAATCCTTGGTAAAATACAAAACGTATATTGATTCTAATATCGCGACACTCGGCTATAAAATCGCGATCGCGAAAAGAAAGATTTCCGAAGAGAACCTGGTTTCTTACTTGTTTTTAAAACCCATAACATCAAACTACGTGCTTTGCATACGTAATGAAATTTGTCACTCGATCGTTCAAATAGTTTAAACGGAAAGCTTAAGGAGGAAAGTTTAAAGATCGAAATAACGATGAACTCGTTGAACGAAAAGCAAATTTTCTTCGTTCCGCTATACCGCAGGAAATATCAAAGCCGTGGAATTGGTTGTAGCACGGACGTAAGAGGTTATAAATCGTACGTGGCCGAACAGCCACAACTTCGTTAAAGTTTGACGTGACCGGATTGGAGAAGGCGAAAAATGTGGTTTTAACTTTCCCTTTCCTTGAATTTGTGCTCGTAACTAGACCGTTACTTTCAGATTCGTGGTCCCATTTGCTCTGTCCGGAGAAAGTTATAAAGAAGAGACGTGCACGCGGATATCTCGGTAACGTATGCTCATGATCGGAGAGGAAACGCCAGATGGTACAAGAAACCTAATGTTACAGAAGTATCTCGGAAATGTCTCACGCTCCATGAAACCATCTTCGTACGAATGTCGATCAACAATATCATAACGCGCTATTAAATCTTTTTCGATATCGTAGAATTTGGTTTCGTTCGTTTCAAAGACAAAAAAAGATACAGCGGAGCATATTATACCCAAACACTCGTTATTCGTTCAACCATTCGGACAAAATGTGTACGAGCTCCGTGTGCTGTTTCTTAATTCAAGTATCATGTTTATATACTTTTCTGTCAATCGTACGAGTTATCGTATCAGCGTACGTTGCGATAAAACAAATATTTCTGACTATCGAACGATAATATGAAAGAATTAAGAAGCTAACAAACGATGGAAGCTAAGAAAAGAAACTAAGGAAGCTAACGAAAAATACATTAGGCAGACTATACAATCGTGAAAATTTTTAGGTTAAAAAACTTGTATAATTTAGTAGCTACAAGATACGGAATCCTTAAATATTCAAACAACCTATCAATCTTTTTAATTTCTATTTAAATGATCTCAAAGTGAAATCTCCTGCTCGAAAAATTCCTATATTACGCTTCAACGTTCTTCCTGTTGAATAGAAAAACAAAAACCAGTTTCGCAAGTTCAGAACGTCTTGGAGTTTAACCTGATAAATTCAATTTCAAGTTACGCACACAAAGACTAATCATAAGTACGGAATAGAGTGTGTCTTGCGTCACATCTTCGATCAATGTGACAGGACAAACGCGCGATTCGATCGAGGGAGTAATTATTAGACGAGGATGGTGTAGAATCCAACCACAAACAACAGATTGGAATGGTTTCCCCGATGACCGTGAAAAGCAGACGGTTTGGAGAAGCGTCGTTGTCGCCGTATCAGTTACGAGGCGGAAGCGCGTTATCAGCATCCGGACCAGCGAATTCATGAACAGCGAGGGGGGGCGTTACACGAGGATCAGAAGCGTCTATTATACCGGGAATACTCGAACAACGCTGCTTCATGTTGGCAATCGCCGTCAATAACCGCAGTCGTGACGAGGACGTTTCCATCTTTGCCGCTCGAACATTGACAGGTCCGTGGGACTAGTTATTGCTGGTCGTTCCACTGAAATTGACTGATGAGAATTGATCATCGTTCGACGATTCGAATATAAATTGCGCCGAGACATCTGCCGGCTGATCGTGCCTTCTGGATCGCGCATTAATTCCAATTTAATACCGCCTTGACTACGGAAATCTGTAATTGGAAAGACGCGCAAACGTTTAGAACTAGTTACGGTGTCGATTGTAAGTACGAAATAGAAGGATTTCAAGAGAACGAAAGTAATCGGAATAGTTGGTACTAAACGGTATCGAAGCCGCTATTAAAAATTTAAAGGAAGCTGCAGCAGAGTTTCCGATATGCCCTCTTATTTATGTATATAGGAGGGCAAACAAATTTCACGGTAAATTAAACGCAATTCCACCAGAAGAAAATTATCTTCGCAGGGACGAAAACTTTAGATGGTTTCCTTTGTCATTGTTCCTATGTTCTTTAACCAAGAAATCGATTGTTGAAAGTTCAGTCGTTCCTTCCTTTTTTCTCGTCTTCTTTCTACGTCTGTACCTTTTGTACTTTTAACGTTGTCTGAAAAATAAGATACTTGTACGACTCTGTTTACTCATCTTTTATAACCGCTTTCTCTGATATTCGCTCGTTTCGGTCTCGCTGGTATTTGCCGTTTTCGTCCTAAAGAGGATGCAAGCGGTTAAGAAACGATGGATAATTGCCTGCAACTCGTAACAAGTTTCCAGGACATTACGCTTGCCGGGAACTATACGCCTCGTACAATTCCCTGGATGGAATAATAGAAAATGGTCCGAAATAAAAAGAAGAGGGACGAATTCGGAAAAGCGAAAGACTCTTGTCAAAGTGTACGATATTGAGGATTCTTCGCGTAATAAAGGAAACTGTATGTATGACTTGCCGTTGGAAAACTTTTAATAGGTCCCAGAGGGAACTCGAGCGGGAAAAAATTGGCGATGAATTTACAAAGTGTTCGGAAATTTGTAAAATACAGCGGGTTTCGTGTTTAACTTGCCATCCGTCTATGAGAAATATTTTTCGAGCGATGTAAAGTAGAAAATGTTCGCGTCTGCTATCGTTTAATCCGTAGTCGAATTATCGTGGAGCATAAACATTAATTCACGACAAGATTATCCGTTTAAAAATCGAAAATTACAACGTTAATATCTTGGATCAATAATCCCGACCAACGTGCAATTTCTCGCTTCAATTTCAATTTAGTAAATTACAAAGCCTTTCTCTCTTACAACTCTTCCACGTTTCGTATTTCTTCCTCAAATTTGGACGAACCAATCAATCAATTATGAAACTACATAATGGACGAGGATCGCGGTACTCGTCCATTTTGTATTTCTCGGTGCATTAAGCGCGATGATAGGTCGTGGTCTTTGCGAAGATGTTGGTGAAAAGGCAAATCATCTAAGATCTCGACTAGACTTAATAAACCGATACGATTCGCCTTTAGCAGTCGTTGATGTCCTTACGCCAGCAAACTACTGAAATAACTGAAGTGGCCATAACAGCTTCTTGAATACGGAGTAGTACTCGTTCAAACGATACTACCATCGCTAGGATATTACTACCGGGACGCTTTGATCGAGGATGAAAGGGTAGAAATCGAAAGAAGAAATTCCCTTGGCCTTTCATGCCTCGGATCTCAGGGCTAATTCTTCCGAAGATTTTCTTACTAAAAAGAAAATCGTCATTTCCAAGGCGAAGGTAAGCGGTAACAAATTTTTATTGCACAATGCGCATAACACGTAACGGTACGCAAAACGGTTTGTAATCGAACGTCTAAAAATATAAATTTGAAGAAATTTCGACCGACGCGGATTTTGACGCGAGTCCATCAATGGACGGCGGAAAAATAAAATTTTTGTATCGATTCATGCGGCAACTACATATATACGTATGTACATCGTTGATTTTTCAACAAAAAATGTAATTCATTTCGTTACATACACAGTCGCTGTATTTTTTCAGCTAAACACAATTTTTAAGTCATTTAAAAAAATGTTGTCGACTTCGGTACTCTTTTCATTCAGTTATTTTCAGACAGAACTCATTCGGCTTCTTTTGCCTGGGATCATTCCTTGGAGTTAATTCTTAGGATTTCGAATTTTGGAGGATGGCTTCATCCCTTAAACTCGAGTTACAGTAGCTAAAAAAATAAATATCTGATAGCTTTGGCTGTTCTTTAAACTTACAACGTTCCATTAAAATAAGAGCGGACCGTTCGCCACCTTTCCTTGTTAATGTGGTATTTGGAGCATGTTCGAGCATGTTTGTGAAAATGGTTTGTTGGACCAGTTGCACCACAGGAACTTATAGTCTCGATTTGTCTTGTAATAGAATACTGCGATAAATATCTGGCCCTGAAGGGTTTGATCGAAAAATATGGTAGAAACCGCATGTAATTAACCTAATATCGTAAACGCTCAGTGATCGACCGCTTTAATTAAGGAATAAATGTTCTAAATTCTCGATTGTATTACAAAATTATTAATCGTTGCTTTCAAATCTTTAATAATGCAATTTTAATGCAAAATAATGCGAAATAATGCAATCAACGTATCATTGTATAAGATTGTTAGGTCTGAATAAAAGAGAATGGCTGAGAATAACAGTTAAAAGATATAGAACATTGGTTTTCTTTTAGGTCATATTTGTATAGGTAATATTTATCAAATTATTCTATGTTTCTAAATTTTAGTGTTATTATATATATATATATGTCGGGTTCACATTATGATTAGGGGCGTGTAACGAATCTTCATTTGGATTAGACATTGTTATTACGCAATAGAGAAGATATTTACTAGTACGAATGTGATTATTACAGAATTTGACAAGTAACCGTGGTAATTAGATACTCGAGATGCTAACGACAATGATCTTAGGTTCAATAACGAATCCGCGATCAACGGGATGACAAATATACTTTCTTTCAAAGTCTGAGTCGGACTCGTTAAAAACGTGAAGCATTCACTGACTGTAAAGACGTTATATTCGCTGATGATCGCCCGAGAGAATGTTCCTCTCCGTCGCGGTGATGCTGCAGAGGAAAACTATGATGGGGTGTGTCTCAGGGCACGAGATCATCGAGGACAACCCTCGTTCGGAAAGTGAGGGAAATGGACGTTGCTATTAATTGGTTGATTTCTATGTTGATGGTTAGAAAAAGATGCTGGCCGCCCTCGAGAGAAAGTTGCCAGATCCAGTCACTGTCAGGACAAAGACTGTTTGTCCGTTTGAAGGACCTTAGTTAATTAATTCCTAAGATTTATAACGGGTCCTCGGGCTAGCTGAAAATGTACTGTGGAGATGCATCGACATCTGGCGATCATCGTGCCCGAGGAATAGGATCTGTGCGTGGCGAGCCACGGGGTAGAAACCACTGGAATGTTTACTGTCGAGTGCCGCTACAACTATTTCTTTTTAAGGAGAGCTATACAATTACTCTATACCTTTATTAGGTAAAAACGTCCATCCCGTGACCGCGGCTACGTTCGGCGACTAGTTGTCGCCTCCCCCGAGCTAATTATCTAACCCCAAGCTCATTACCGCAAATCTCAAACAATTATAATAGAGTTAACTTATAAAAATTAAAGCACTGAGGATTTTCCAAAGAATTCCAAAGGGAAGGCCCGGTGTCCTTTCATCTCCGACATATATATATATATACATTTAAAAAACTATTTTAACTATCTTGCATCCATATAACCTCTCTCAAATAGATAGAAGCCAAATACAGATAAATAATAAATGGAATTCCTACATTACGATAATTAATTTGCGATTTCACCGACGAATTTACGTATCTTTTCGAAAACATATCTGCTTCGAAATAAATAAAACAATTTGAAAACTGCTGCTTTCTATCGTCTGGAGAACTTGCAATAATCTTTTTATTTAAAGGACCATGCTCAGTAATATTCCTATAATCGCACGAAGGTAATTCCTACAATAACTCGAATGATATTTTTATAGAATCGCGTATCCGTATGTGACCTTTACCAGGAACGCACGATTTTACACGAGTCACGTACAAAGCTGCAAATTATCGTGAACAGACACGAGAGTGCGTGCAACTTGATCAAAGGCACGGATAATTTTCGATATTAATTACGTCACGTTGCTACGGGGTGTTTGACATGTAACAGCAACAGCTATAAGGCAAATCACATAGGAGCTGAATCGTGACATACGGACGAAACCGCTAAAATCGAGCTTGCGTTTGAATCGTGTGATCGCGCGGCAACTGATTAATGATATTCTCAAGATACCGAGCATGGCTTTCGTTACGTCAAATGGAATAAGCTACCGCTGTTAAATCTACGATGATCATAGGAAGAGATGTTCATTTCGGATAATTGGTTAAAGTCGTAATTAACTTCCTTATTCTAATTAAAGAATCGAACTGTGAAACTCCACTTGGAGTCGAATATTATTGAAATCCGTCGGAAAATAATTGTTCAAGGCGAGATAATCGTAAAGAACTCGTAAAACGACTCGATGTTAGATTTGCGATAATTCCGATGGTGGAAAGGGGAAGCAAAGCGATACTAAAATCGAAAATAAGAAGCGAAAAGGAACGGCAACGGTGATCGAGTTGCTCGTAAAACTAATTTTACAGACACTAAATCTCTAGTTAACCTCCATTATTTCGTACCTCGCGGTTTTCCTTCAAACTCGATAACTCAGACCTGGATTTCTTCTTCCGAACAACGCTTCGTCGACCTATAAATTCGGGTATAAGCCATAGTCGTACAACCATACCTTGATCTTGAACTTTCCTAAATTTTAAACGCTTTACACGTTACCGAAAAAACTTGCTGTCTTTATTTGAAAATGTTCGATAAAAGAAGATCTATAGGATGATAGACGAAAACGTATCCTCGTTAAGCATATCGTCAAACAGGATTAAGCGTAGCATAAAGACGAAAAGTAAACATTTTTCAACATCGAATAAATGAAAATTTCTTTATGTCAACGGACAATATGAAGGAAAGTGTAGCATTTTTAAAGTACTTGATATATAAATTTAATACTTTATAAATTCCGATAGAACCGTGATAAAACGGAGATTGTCGGTCGAAGAAACATCGATGAAGAAACTGAAAATACGTCGACGAATGAACTACGACAATTACAGAGCTGCGATCATGAGCAGCACTCTTCGTGGAAACGATCTCGGTATCTTGCCCGGCAATAATTGGTCCTCACCGGTAATTTTCATTAAACGTACGACAATAATTGACGAGGATCACGATTGATAGAGACTATCTCTATCGATCCGTGACCGAGTGAGCAGGCTGGCTGAAACGTCGAAAAAGAAAGAGGAAAAAAGAAACGGTACCTAGCGGCTAATTAATTGCTGTTAAAAGTAAGAGAACGACCATCGTAATTTCAAACGAGGGGGAATGGGATTTTCACGAAAAACAGAACGGTAACGGTTTCGAGGAAAAACGAGTAGGGAGAAACGAACGGAACAACGTTCCGCATTTCCTGGTGTACGGGAATAGAATTGACGGGTATCCGCGGTTATTTCCTGTCGATTAAACGAAACAATAGCTCGAAATGCAGCGATGATCGTTGCGCTTCGCCAACTATTCCGAACCAGTCCCAGTGTCCCGGGTTAGAAGCGTTAAATTTTTTATCAAGTGCCCTCGATAGATCTATAGAAATAAATGTAAGAGAGGAATAGGTGCACATCGAAACGTCGCGTCGCTGGAATTTAATAGTTTTCTCAAGAGCGAAATAACCTACAGCGGAGGAACAATAGCAAACAGACACGATCGGTGGAGCACGGGAATATCGTTCTGCCACAAAGAGCCTGATAATACTATCGATGTAAGTTGAATCGAAATGATGCGAATAGACCAATTTTACGTCTAAAGCCGTCGTTCTTGACGGTAATTAAAAAATCAACGACGCGGAGATTTAAATATCTTAAATATCGAAGAGATAAGAAAGCAAACATCGGGTTGTCCGAAAAGTATCTTTCGCAAACGTGTTTTTTACAACAGTGCACCTTCGTACAAACGTGAAACCAAGTCTGTGAAATGTTTATCTCGACAGAACAAAATGAATCGTACGTAATTCGACAAAATAATATAAAACGAAAAACGTGCGTCTATTATTTCCTTATAAAACGAAAGAAACTTTTCGGACAACCTAATAATTGAACTAGTTCGAATAAGCTTTAAATATCCGAGTTTGTATTTTTAAATGATTACACAGCGCATTTTTGAACCACTGTAGAAGAGCTCTAAGTTGGAATGAAAATTCAAATTGCTATTCTTCGCAGAAATAACCGAAATACGTATATTATTTAGAAAATTTGAAACTGCTTTTAAACATCGATCCGAAGGTTCTACATAGTTTTCCAACGAAACGATGCGACTGAACTCGAGTAAACGCGATGCAAACCCAAGTCACTCGCTGAAATATAAAATCGTCTAGTAAATTGAAATATCCGTGACCTTAATAATAAGAGCCAATATAGAAAATTGGCACAGAGTTTCCAGCGAAAAGACCAGGAACTAGGGCGGATATTTAAAATAGGTAAGCGTCGAGCATCATCGAAAAGGACAAGCTCGGACGAGACACTTTCTCTACGTCAAAGATGAACTATAAAACCGAGACAAAGCGAACAATCTGTTAGCAACGTCGTAACAAAATAGTTCTCCTTTTCAGGAACGCTTATCGGTCTCTGCACAAAGACGTTATTCGATCGCGTTATTCGGCACTCGTACCTCGATCCACAAATAAGGAGAATGGAATATCTTGAAATTTTTGCTACGAAACTCGAGCTAAAAGGCAATTCGTTGAACGTAATACTAAGCAAATATTTTTATTTTCCTACGAAAAAGAAATCGACTATATACGAATGAACGTCTTACTCGTTCTTATTCGCAAGCTAAGTAAATGTTTCTTTAAAACTTTTGAGACGTTCCAATTGTCTAAACGATATATAGAATTGCAATTTAAATGGAAATTTGCAATACATAAAATTAGGAAACGACGAGGAGGCAAATATGTCGAAAGAGGTAAAAAAGCGGGAAAGAAGATGGAAGAGGAATACAAAGCAGTAAGATGACGTTATATAAATTAACTTCAGGAGAAACGAACTTGGATTAATTTGACTCTCAAATGCAGAATTAATACTTTGTTCGTTAGATCTTTTAGAGCTGAATTTTGTATCACTCTATGAGAATAGTTGTTTTCAAATACAAATACGTTTACGAAATTTATATTTTGCCTGATTTTGTGAACAAGTCGAGACTAAAGTTTAAGATCAATTTTATCGAGAACAAATACGTGCGTTTATCGTATACACGCAATATTGAATAATTAATAACGAATATTGAATAGTTAATAAAGTACTAATTTAAACTCGGTTCTCGCTTTTTTTTTTCCTGCAGAAAATCCACCCTTATTTCATCCATCGTCGTCGCACCATATTCAGCGATATATCGCGAGAACGTTATGAACAGCTTATTCGTATCATTTCTCGACATCGTATAACGCCGATCGTTTCACGAAGAAATATTTGTCCAATTATCATTGTCACCTCTGCCGTTTTCTTGACGACGTTCGCAAATCCGTGATTAACGATCCGGCTGACATCGTAATAAAAAAACGACACCGGAACGTTATCGCGTGGTATCTTACGAAAGCACCAATCTTGCGTTGAGATTATTACACGTGATAAATTCACCTGCAAGGAACAAATTTTCTTCTTACGGATTTTATTAAGGATAAAAAACTTCTATCTCTCCATTTGCCTGCGTACTGGTATTCCTTCATAGCTCTCTTTTCTTACTGTCGCGTGAATATGAACGCGTTGCCTCTGTATAGAACGATCGATCCCACGATAACGAATAAGAAATTGCGTAAGAGCAAGCCCCTGAATAACGTAGGAATACTTTTTGCCGATATAGAGGAACTTTTAACGTTTCTTAAATGTCTCGATGAAAATCTTATTCTTTTAGCTTTAATTTAACTACGAGCTGCGATTGTTAAACCGTTTGATTAAGAATAAACTCGCGAAAGATGCTACTTTCTTCCAATGGAGATATATCGATATCGGAGACAAAAAACTGTAGCAGTCGGAACATGATAATTTTCTCCGGCACATAGAAATCATTTTTTTAATCAACTTTTCATCTCTCTTTGCTGCGTGTCTCGATGAAAATCTAGTTCCACGAACTACGTGCTATAATTATCGACTGCTTCATTCTGAGCACTAAGCTTTTGAAAGCTTGCTTTACTGTCTCCTAAAAAGAGTACCTTCTCTTCACGGATGTTGAAAACACATACACACACACACACAAAAAAAAAAAAGAAAAAAAAACTGTAATAAACAGGAGATTAAAATTTGCTTCAACATACTGACATTTCCGTTCTTTTTTCCTTTTCCTTTTCCTTTTTACAAGTTTTTGCTTCGTGACGTAAAAGGGTGGAATCAAATGAGGAACTGAATTTTTCGAAAGAGGAAACATTCATCTATAGAAGTTTCTGTCGGTTGAAATGCATGGGAAAAATTCGGTGGCTTGATTTCGAAGGATTAACACTGTGCGTGACGCGACAGTATATTGACTTTCTGCCTTTTTTTGCGGTGACCGCCTGCTCATAACGGTGCTGCATATTTCATAACGAGAACAAGCCTGAGGACGTCGACCTGGCGTAGAAAAATGAGAATGGAACAGTCATTAGCGTGAAACAGAGAAGATCATTTCCGTCCGCGTTCCATCCCGCTCGCATGGAATATCGTGATAATGAACTCGCCTCCTGCTTACCGTCGTTCTTTCAAATACTTTAATTTGATTTAATCACAGTTGATGTTTCTTCCGTGCAATTCAATACCTTTCTATGTTTTTTCTCTGATATAGAAACTATATAACAAACTTTCTTTCTTTCGAGCAGATTCGGATATACAGTATGAAATGAAAATAAGTAAACATTCTTACGAAAAAATGTATAATTAACGACCACGTTAATGAGATATTTAATCGTAAAAGTTTCTTTCGTTTTATAAGGAACTAACGGATGCATAATATTTTCCGTTTTATATTATCGTATCGAATCACGTATGATCCATTTTTGTTCTATCAAAATAAAGATCGCAACGTTCGACAGATCAGGTTTCATGTTTGTATAAAGATGCATCGTTGTAAAAGACGTGTCTGTAAAAGAAAGATACTTTCCGGACAACCTAATAGAATCTGAAGATGAAAACGAAATGGATATTAAAATAAGTAATAGCAAAAAAAAAATAAAATGATTCGATAGAGCGAGAGAGTATTTTAGTGACACAGGCTACTAAATGGTAAGAATTATCGATATATACGCTATTAATTCCGTAATAGAAAGAAATATTCGTCGATGCAGAGTCGAACGAAAGGTATAATTGGCGGAAAATCGCGAGCACTCGTCGAGAATGGTCCTTTTCCAGTTAAGCGTTGGCCGTCGAACTCATATTTGCTTCTTTCTAATCGATTACTCGCATCGATTGAACTGACCGAACGCTTTTACCCAACTTCGCGATGAAGTGGAACCTCTGCCAGCGCATATGATCGAATCTAAGGCCATGATGTCAATCCGATCGGAAAATCGAGTTATTTTTCACGAGCGACCAACAAACATCTGCTGTTTCACGATCTTTATCGGAATATACCAGATCTGCGATTATCGTATGGTTCGTAAGTAAAAAATAATAATCATTTCGATGTCTCCATACCGTTTTGTAGATTTCTAAGTAATTGATAAAAATATTTGTAAAATTGCTGTTTACGCGGTTTACAATAATCGTAATAACGTTTTGTACGTCTGCATATAAAACTGTAGCAAATATTTGGATAGAAAATCTCGAAAGATGGCGAATTAATATACATTGAAGCTGTAGTTGTAAATAACCCTAATCGCATCAAAACAATCTTAACAATCAATTTCCTCGTTAACCGTACGAATATTCGCGCCTCTTACAATATCTTGCCAAAAAAATTCCTTCGTTCACGACGGAAAAGTAAATTTCACTGGCAGTGGAAAAAATGCAAACGTTATTTAAATCGTAAAATACGTTTCGTTTCGTATGTGAAAATGTGACGCACGATAGAATTTAAATCGTCGATGTTGTTCAGACTTCCCGATGCGAGAAATAAGGAAAGTTTCGTTTTAAAAACTGGTAAAGGCATTTTCCTCGGTTAATGGCCACAGACCGTTTTTACTGGATCGAAATCGGCGACTTAATTAAAGTAATTGCAGAAAGGATGGATTCGCGGCAACGATATCGCGAGGAGCAATTGCAAAGAACGGAATCCGAAGCCTCGGAATTGCGTCGAAACCTCAGCGAACTGAGGACCAAGTTTTTCCAGCTCGAGCGAGCTTTCGAAATCAACTTGCAGTCACAGGCTCGCCTGGAACTTCAGTTTAATCGCACGAAGCTCGAAAACGAAGGTAGGTCGCAACAGAGATTTGTTCGTTGCCTTCGCTTTAAAGAATTTTTTAGCAAATCCGACAATATCTTTCGCGTTATATTCTTAACACATTAACGAGTTAATTCCACTAATCACGGTCTCTCGGTGGCAATTATAAAAAGAATTTGTATAAATTTGTCAGCAAAATCGCGTTTTCCTATCGTTAAGAAATTTTTTAAAGGGGAAGAAACGAAAGAATCGATCTTAATATACCTGATATCTCGCTTGAAATTTATGTAGAAAGATTGAGATTTTAATAAGATTAAAAATCAATTAGTCATACTATCGACGATTACAGCTTATATTTGATACTTGATTCCAATAATATCGAACTTGCGAAACACAATTTCAATTAATCGCGATAGGATCGTAGTTAGGAATATCGATTGCGATGTGACTAGAATTACAGAATCTAATTATAGTAATGTAAGGGTTGTAAGATACAATTAGACAGATGACTAATTGGAGAAGTCCGATCGTCGTGTTTCCATCATTCGAATTTGCCAGGAATCTGTTTTCGATAATGTCGAAATAAGTAGCACAGTTTCATCAATTTCAACGTTAGAACATTTTGCGACAACAATTTTTTTTTTACATATAACAGCATCCGAGTATCCTAACTTTTGACATGGTATCCAGCTCGAACAGATCTAGGGATAGCGACTGATATTTCGATCACGTTTTACAACGTCAATTTTCCTGGAATTACCTACCAAAATAGGGACATCGTACCTTGATCCAGCGTTGGCTCGAAATTTTCGGTTTAAGTTTAGTACTTTCCCTCGTTTGGATCGTAAATTTGAAAAAGTTGGGTGCATGATTATCACGATGGATCCCTTTCTCGTTTCATCGTTGAATTTTTTATGATCTTTTCGTAAGCAGTTCCTTACATAAACACGCCAGTAATGGAATACTAGAATAACAAGTGGAATAAAACTTTATTCCGCGATGCTTGTTTAACGATATAAAACAAAAATCATTGCACGATTTCAACCGAGACGAAATATTTCCCTGGCCCCATTACCCTTTTCACGTTGTTAGCATAGAGTAAATAATAGAGAACCTGGGGGGAATTCGCATCAAGTCACATAACAGGAACACAAGAGACCTTCCGGCAGTTCTGCTTGACTTGTTAACGCTAAATAGGCAGTTGGTTACGCGGAGTATTCGCAAATTAACTCGATCGAATTATCTCCACCATCGGCAACCTATGTGTTCCTCCGGTTCAAGAACCGCAAATTTATGCAGTTCAGTGGAACCGTTTTCTTTTCTCTTATTATCATCGCACAATAGTTTTCCACTTAAGTTCCGTTCGAATGACTCGGAAATTTCATAGATTTAATTTCTTTCTAAATTCCGGGGTCTTGGATCAAATAGACAAATTTTTGTCAAATTCCACTTGAATCCTTTAAACATTCCCTTTAAGAAGATGGACCAGGAAGTACAATCATTAAGATGATTCGAAATGTTTCAAAGTACATAAATCTATTTCATATTACGACGAATCGATAGAGAAACCCATTGTATTCGCGAATCAAACAGCAATAAACGCGAATACTATATGAGAAAACTGACATAGAGTTAAATTTGTTTTAGAGCTTCGAAAGCTTAACGCCGATGCTGTACGAGCGAGAACGAAATTAAACTCGATATTAACCAATGCGATAACTGAAAGAGATCATTGGAAAAACGCTTTCCTACGACAAAAAGAACTTGTTAAAAGGTACGTTGCACATAGTTACTTTTAAGCTTGAATAATTCTTCCACGCTGATGTTCGTTTCCTCTCGGGGCATGTTAGAAAGATAATGAAATACTTCGCAGAAGTTTGTCAGTGGTCGGAAACTATTTACATTTAATCAAAAATTAAATTATTTTATACGTACTCAAGCCACGCTGATCGATAACTTGCAAATTCTAAAATAACTACATCTTCGTACAAAGTAGAAGGAACGATATTTTGACAAACTATCCAGAATAAAATGAATTAAATTCTGTTCTTGAAAAAATGACTCTTAATCGTGCAAGAAATAGCAAATATTTTTACCTAATCTTTAACGCTTAAAACTTTCACATTTCTCATACGCCATTAAGAAATTTCAATCCTAGCTTCATTGTATAACCGCACCTACTGAGTGTAGCGATCGAAGCAACGAACGATTCATCGAATCTATCTCCTTTCCATTGAATCAACGTCGCAATTCTATAGACGCCTGGCGTGTAGAAGACGAATTTCGTAGCTACGGGGGATAAGATTAATTAACATTCAGTGCATACGTTCGGAGGTATAGGTACGTTACGTTCGATCAGTGATCTCGTTCCCCATTAATCTCGATTAGCGGATGAATCGGACGAACATTTTCTATCGACGAAGGAAGGAAGGTACGTTTGAAACGAAACGCGGCGAATAGGCAGAGAATACGATCGATAGAGAATTCATAGCGAAATCCAATTGCGGATTAATGGCTGAAGCCCGAGGTACGATGTACGTATGTATGTACGTTCATGTGAAAAATGTACCGGGCGATGTTTAGATCCGTTTCCATGTCACAGCTCAAGCGATACGTTGATTTTATTTATTTTTTCGTTTCGTCGCGTATGGACACAAACCCGCTTAAGCAGACAAAACAAGTAAACAGAAACGTGAGCGTAATAAGGTGAAAATAAACAAAAGAGATGCGAACAAACGACGGACGGTCGTGGATATTTAAAAACGGGTAAAGAAGCGAAGAAGCGAGGAAGAAAAAAGTTCCTTGAACAAGAAGGATTTTTAATTCGAAAGAAAAATTAGATATTGCGAGAAGAAGTCTCGATTCCAAACGAAAATGAGATGTTGCAGGAAAGTTAATATCTATCGGTTAAAATATAAAAGTCTTGGAAAGTTTGATGCTGTGTAACAATAGTTTCAGCGTACGCTTTGTTGGTTGTATTGTATGCCGTATAAAATTTAGAAAAGAAAGAAAGTAGCAACGAAAGAATTATTTTTAAGAACAAAGATCAAGGATTACCGTTAGCGCTAGAATTACTAACGACTAAAGTACAAAACTTGTACTGGAGAAATATAAAACGTAAGATATATGGAAAAGCACATAAATATATCTATATTTTACTAAAAACGCAATCGTTCTTTCAGTTCTGACAAAACAATTCCGTTTTGATCGATGCTTATACCGAAGTTTCGAACGCGATTCGAACGCGAATTCTTTTAAAAATATGGCATGAAAGTTTACAACGTGTCATTTTTTTTTTACCACTGCTGTCGGCACGGATGCAAATTTTAATTCAAAGACTTGTTATTCTTACTTTCGATCTCCTCGTATCATTTGCCGGTAATGTTTTATTCGTTGCAGGTTCAATATGAACGTTAATCGAACCGATAATGTAAGAAATAAACTTACATGAACTTTTATTAAACCGACGAATTACGCGTTTACGATCAAGGAATTAATTATTGGTACGATTATGGAAATTTAATAGCTAATTTACGTCGTATAGCTGTGTAGACTCCCGATTAATTCGCTATCGGTGGATTGTTATACATCGGCTAATGCCTCGAGGAAATTCGACGTATAATGTTACGCGGATATGTTTTCTAAATTCATCCTATAATTAGGTTCCCGGGCACAATACGATCGTACGCTTATTCGCTTCATCAAATTACAAGCAACTATCGATTGATTCAATTGTTGCGTGGCAATACATATCTGTCATACATTTTCTACAATAACGGTCACACTAAACCGATTAATCTTTACATCTTGGTAGAAGATACATTTAATATTAAAATAAAAAATAAATTCAATCTTCGAAATCTAAATAAGTACTCACCAATCGTCCACCGGTGGCTCCTCCAAATTTTCTTCTTCTTAATCAACTTCATAGCGATTTTATTTGTTTTTTTCTATCTGTCTTTGCCTCGATCGTTCGTTCAGCTACGTAGCATCGCTTCTGCTAATTACGAATACGTCTCGTTGCCTCTTTTCAGACTCGTGTCTTAAGGACCGTACTCTCTCCGAGAACCACTCCAAGTTACCCTCGTGAAACGCTTAATTATAAACGCGTATAATTAACAACGACTGCGGACTTGGCTCGCGTTCACCCTGGTCCTTTGAGGAAAAATTGGCCAGATCTCCGTTCCGCCTAAACTAGCCCATTCGAGATTTCTTAATTAACGAACGTGCTTGCTTCGAGGACTCTAATCTAGCGCCGGAAGCTGTTTCTTTTTTTTCTTTTTTTTTTTTCTTTCTTGGAGGAAACGTAACTGTATAATTTCCGTGCTGACGATGAACCACGTATCTCGAATTCGCGGCACCGTTTGCTGACGGATATCGCGAAAGGATATCGTTGATAAACCGTGCTTTTGTCGCCGTTTCTCTTCTTGGTCCTTTTCGTCCTGATCGATTTACACCCTCTTTGTCGAATCTGAAACGAAACACAGTATCATTCGTTGCGCGTTCCCGCTGTAAATTGTTGTCAATTATCGGCTAACCTGAAGAGTTACGCGATCGATCGATGGCGTCGATCTAACGCGCATACCGCGGCGTTCTGGCGCTTTGAAACCGAGCGTATTGTCGAGGATTCTGACGAGAGAGTTGGAATAAAATGAAACGAATGATCGTGAATTGCATATTTACTCGATACTTGTTGATTATTATTGACTGGTAACGAGCGCGGCAGACGTGATTAATTTTCAGTGGAATTTAAGATTATGTAAAACACGGAATAGAGCTAGAATTAACGAGAGAGATGCACTTGAATATTAATGAAATGTGTTAAAGAGTGATATTATTGTAAATCTCGTTTCATACAGAGCGCCACAGTCACATACGAGTAAGTTGTGCTTACATGGCTCAAGCGTGCCAATGTGGAACTCCCAATTTGCGTACTAACGCTGATTACTGCGACACTTCGAGCACACCGCGAGACCTCTAATAACCTAATGCACGTTACAATTTCATCATCCCAGATCTTGTGACTTATCAACCTATCGCGTTATAACTCGACTCTCTTTCAGATTAGATTCAAAATAATTTAATCTTCTGCGTATTTGAAGTCTGAATCGAATTTTGTTGCTTGCATTTTTTCATTATTCTGGTCTAGTTTAAAGGAAATGATCATTCAAATTGTATAAAAAGATTTTGAAGAGTATGAACAGTATGAGTTATTAATAATAATACAATTATTATTATCAATAATCTTATTATAATGTAAAAACATAATTGAAAGTATAGAAAATGCAAACGTTTATCGTGAACTGTTAAACTAAAAGTATAAACTTCAACAGCTGCTTCCCCTTTAAATAAGAAACAAGGATTTTAAGGCTTTTAGAAAACTCTCGTTACAAGCGTAATCGGCTACATAAAAGGTGTTTTCGTTGCAGTGACGTTTATCGGGACATTTTAAACTGACAAGAAATGCAATTCGCTTGAAAACCTTAAGCAGTTTCTTTTTGATAGTAAACGAGGAAAAAGGTGTTTCTTGAAAGATTATGCCGATTGTACAAAGGCTAGAGAACTTTGCAAATAACACTGCCAAGCACGAATAAAAAAAAAAAAACAGCGAAAACTTTTTATCTCTTTTTAGACAATTCGCTACGAGCTATTACGCTTTAACATCTGGCGTACCATTACGATTTTCTCATCTTCGATCACAGTCAATTAAACAGCTGGATTTTTACATCATAGAAGAAAAATAATATTCTAATTGAAACATCATCCCATTTGTCGATCCTAATTTATCCCAATTTGTTTCCTATTAATTCCCTTAATTCCTAGAAATTTTCAATTTCCTTTTATCCCTCCGAATTGCTTCCAGACATTCATGGCAGATATTTCGTTAGTCTAACTCCGTATACTCACGTTATATAGCAACAGTATATCTCACGCTAGCGGGGAAAAAACCACTCGAAAGTATCAAAAGTATTAAGTACTTACATATGTCTGAAGCGTCCGACCAAGATGACCAAAAATGCTCGAAGATGCCGCAATATTAAGAGTAACAGCCATAATCTGAGCAAAGTATGATATACATAGGATATCCTCAAACACGTACGTTTTTATATTCTTGAATGTTCGCAAAACGTCGACAAAGTCGGATTATTCGACGCGGTGTTCCGACATCCGATAGTAATGGCGAAATGGAGGATAAATTGCGCGAATCCATCGACTTATTCTATCCGTAACGGAGTGGAGAAGCCAATGTCGAACGTACACGAGCGTGTGACCATCGAATCTCAGAAAAATTCGAGTAATTTATCTGCGAGATTTCCGTTTTATTTTGATATTATCGACTCGTACAGTGTGAGGTACGGTTCGATCGAGGATTATCAGAATTCCCCGTGTGGAACACTGTTACCCGTATCCACAATAGATCGCAGGCGACAAAAAGTAGCAAAATCCCTTGGCACAGCCATTATAGAACCTTGTCGTGTCTTCGATCGAACCAAAGTTCCTTCTCGTGATACGTCACGCGAAAGGAGCGCGTTTCATCGAGTCGTAACGAAAATCTAACAACGTTCCAGTCGAAACAATAAAATACGTTGCCACGTGGTAGCGTATCTGGAAACGATAAATCGCTCGCTCCGTGTTTTACAGGGAAAAACGGGGTCACCGTTTTGATTCGCTTCCCGATATCCTTTCAACGTCACGGAATTAATACGTCCGTCCGTCTGTGTAAATTTTCGAGAAACACCGCGGTGTCGTCGAATCTCGTTCCTCGATAAAAGAACTGGCTCGATTCGAATTTCGTGAATTACATGTAACGATAAATACGAATGAAATTCGCGAAATGATTCGTTCTAATCGTATAAAAAAAAAAAAAAAAAAAATGGTAAGAAATTCTGATATCTTGCGATTAAAAGAACGTTATATGATTTGTGTCAAGATATCGCGCGACGATATTACATTGCTAATTTCGAGCAGTGACGATTTTAATAATCGCGCCTTAATTTCGTATTCACGGTGCGATGTTCCAAGCCAAATGTAATTAATCCGTGCGACTGGTATCCATCGGGAACGGAGATTGGCATTTTCGATCAGTTCGTCGTGTGGTTATTAAAACCTAGCGAGGCACGAGTCAGGATATAAAATCATTTATCTCAGCCGTCGATTAGCATAAGAAGCAAAAGCGCCGGGAAATTCCAACCGAAGAAGCCAGAAGATTTATAGAATCGTCGCAACGACGGAACTTCTAAAAAGGACTCGGTAACCTGCACCTTCTTCCACCATTGTCCGCGCCATCTTCCACTTTCTTTCGCACTTTTATTTCCAAGACTTTCTCTTTGTAACTTCCTCGCTCTCTCTTCCGCCACTCCTACGCTCGTTTCCGGCGTTTCTCCTCAACTATACCCTTTCACCAAAATTTCCCGAAAATTTTACTTTAAGATTTTTACTTGTAATTTTTATTCTTTCCGTATAACTTTCATATACCGGTAGTAAGACGGTAAAGTATTTAAAGCTACAATAATAGATAGCTGTTTTACCATATTTTAACGCAACTTTTTTAACCTGACTCTCAAAGTTTTGATAAAGAAATTTTTCATACAGTCTAGACCTAGTTGAAACACAGTGTAGAATACTTTTAACGTACGAACGTCGTAAAATTAACGCTGGTATCCGTAAATACAAGATCGTATCACACGCTTTTGCTTTTCATTCGTCTAAATTTATCAGTCGCTTATCGATACTGTATCGTTGAAATGGACACATTTCGACAAATTTTCAAATCTACGTGTTCGTATCACTATTACGAAGGGGATACGCGTAAAAACTTCCAACGCATAAAATAGAAAAGCATAAATCGACATTCATAAAAAAAGCTGACGCAAATTCAAACGATGTATCGAACACATATACTATGTACCACTTAATATTAGGTCGTCCAAAAAGTTTCTTTCGTTTTACAAGGAAATAATGCATGCAAAACATCTTCCGTTTTATATTATTTTATCGAATCACGTACGATCCATTTTGCTTTATCAAAATAAAGATCACAAAGTTCGACAGATTATGCATCGTTGTAAAAGACGTGTCCTGTAGAAGAAAGATACTTTTCGGACAACCTAATATTTGGCACTTCAAGTGTATCGAAGTATCGATGCAACGCGCCTGAATACGATCGTAACTATTTAACAAAACGAACGTACAGGTATTTAAATTGAACGCGGAATGTTAAAAAACAATATCCCATTATTTTCTGTACCGAGGCACGATGTAATCGTTGCGCAAAGTGAAACCGTTACGCACGCATCGTCATTGTCCACTCTAGGTAGAAAACGACAAGCGAAGGGAATATAAGATTGAACGATGTTTTAATGCGAAATGAAACGCAGGCTGATATAACGGGCTCGCTGTGGAAACGAGGTTCGCCGCTGTTCATGAAGAGACGTGGTGTTCGCGCGTATGAATACGATATCAGCGAGCTTCGCACAGCCGAGAAGATAGCAAGCAGTGCTGTTCCATCGTTCATCTCAGTCGCGATAAATTAATTCAATTTGCGTCGTAACGTCGCGCGAAAACTCGTACGCGGAACGTTTTCGTAGAAAGCTTCACGGTGAACAGGCCAGTTATTTGCGATAAATTTTTATTGGTTCCGAAAGTGGTACAGAGATGGAGAAAAACGGTGGATGAAATTGCATACTTGATCGGTTAAAAATTTGTTGCCTGATTTACGAGATCAGCGACGTTAAAACTGTGTCTGTTATTTTATAGTTCCTTCGATTTACATTCGTATAGTTTTATCGAAATATTGCAGGAGCTGGATATTAGTTATTTAACAATATAGGGTGTACGAACGTTTGTGATTAATTAACTTTGTGACTAAATCTCTATGCATAGCTTGAAATCGTTGATCGATGAAATAAAATGTTGCTAAATCGGCGGGAATCAACGCCAATTTGCGCAATGTGTGAACGCAAACTAACAACGGATATGCCAATTTTTCAAATACGTGCTAGCTATCTAACTGCAGGATCGATATCGATATCGATATCGATATCGGGTAAAAGTTGCTTCCCGTGGACGAAACGCGGTTGGTATGAGAACCCGATTATTGATAATTTCAGCTAACTGATTCAGTTAAATAGCGGGAATTACTAGAATTTCAACGAATCATCGACGCATTATTTTACAAGATAAAAATTGCCGAATTTTCGTACGGTAAAAACATAAAAATCAAACCGAAAAATCGTATTTGCTTTTATATGTTTCTACCGTGGAAAATTCCCAGGAAGTAACAGTTTACGCGCTGACGAACATCGACATAGGATATTTCGCGATGCGCAAATTGAAACAATCGAAATGCGAAAAGAGAAACGGATATACTTCTTCCCAGAGAAATACATATACGGTTTTATCCATTCGTACGGAAAAACGTATTTGACAAAATTTAAATATCACGCTCTATTACGTAACATTTCGGGAAAACAATTAATGACAGATTAAATACAACGACGATATATTTGACAAATGCGTAAAGATTGCAGATAATTCCTTTTTTAGCAATATATTAAACCGCTTTATTTGCCATTGATCCGAAAGGTTATCGAAGATACGGATTTTAAGGAAATATATATAGTAAAAGTAATAGAATCTCTTCCTTAAATATAACTATAGTGTTAAAAATATCAACGCTTGAAAGTATATTTACAGTAAATTAAATTGATGTATGAAAATATCTCTCCAAAATTTTGGTTAACAGTTGAACATTCTAGAAATATAATTTCCACGGTCGACTACAAAATGGTGCTGAAAAATTCAAATTAATCCATGCAGAATAATGCCAAAATTAAGGAAAAGAAAAGAGCTCTCTAGAAATATTATATCCGGTATTATCAAAGAATAAAAAAGTCGAAAACGTGGAACAAGAGAATAAAATTGATGAAAAGAACGAAAAAGGACGCAACCACAAAATAAAATATAGCAAAAGAATGACAGAAGCTAACAGCGTATTCCAAAAAAGTGGAAATTACAAAAGGATAAAAAGGATTAAAAGCCTTTAATCTCAAAAATCAATATGTACCGTCAAAGATAAATCCCATCAGAGAAAAAATTCCACATACCAAATACCAAACTCAAAATTCACGTCAACAATTGTGCAAATACCAAAATAAAATATGTGTAGAACGAATCACGCTATATTTTATACTTTGTGACTTTATATTACGTTTTACATCCTTTGATATCGTCTTCGTCAATTTTTCACAACACCCAACGTAATTTGCAGCACATACTAGAAATGTTTTGCAAATTTGCGAAATTAATTAACAAGAAAGAGAGAAAGAGAGAGAAAGAGAGAAAACGAAATTTTATATATTTTACATACTCCAAATATTCTTCATTCGTTAAGCATCAGTAGTTGGAAAAAAAAAGAACCATGTAAACATCTTGACTTATCGCACAGTGCAAACGAACCTTTACGATGTAGATATCGTCGCTGGAATATCGGGTTCGCGGTTCTTGTAACGATAAATTCACTGTCACCAGAACCCAACATTTACTGGGTTCGAAGAACCACGACACAGTCCTGTTCGTAGATTGTCGTCAATCTCTGCTAAATCATTCAGTTTTTCTACCAACGACGTTAGAATTGCATCGACATTTCTGTGTGTATTAAGAAAACCACATTTGCAAAATTTATCGAGAAACTGGGTCACGCGAAAAGCTCTTACATATTTCTAATTATTCGCATCCTGCGGTTAGAATCTTAAAAAATAATAATAGAAACCTGTTTAAAATATTTTGGTTTCTGAAATTGTAAAACTTCTCAAATATACTGTTTCAAATGCATCGTGCAACAGTCTCGGGCAATGCTCGGATTCCGGATTAAAAAATAAATAGAGTTATCGAACGATGTTATTTAACAATATGACTTTATCGAGAGAATCAGTTTTTGATTTTTATTTTTATCCAGAAACAAACAAATTGGTAAATTCGCGTAACAAGCGTAAATTTAAAACACGGATTTATAATTTGAAGCGTTCGCACGAATATCGAATGCGTTGTAGAGTGTTCTTATACATTTGCAACTTCAAATAAACCGTATGATTAACAAGTGAGCTCGATTGATACAACAATTTTATCGAGTGTTATCCGCTCGTGACATTGAACAAACAGATCGTTAAAGCAGAAAATCAGGTGAAACTGTACCGGTATAGGAACCTGGAACACGTATTTCACGCAGACAGTTTTATCGTGAGAAAAGCGTGTTTTTCACCAAATTATCTCGGCTCTCTGGCGAACGAAATCGATAAATTAATTAGAACAAACAGACTTGCCATACTTATTTTTACGAATACACGAAGTAATTGCGATTTTAAACAGGAATTTTCGTCTGGCGTACTACGATCGATATATTCGACATAATTCAAATATGTATAATACGTATGTACGTTCTGCTGTAAAATTCGCGTTTTAAATAGCAAAAGTAAAATTAAAACGTCAACGACATCAAAAGTACAGATCTAAATTTAACAGAAGTAACTTAGAAAAGTCATAAACAGTGACGAAGCTGATGAAATTGTAGTTTTAGTAGATAGCCCGTCGATCCTATATTTCTGATCCTATATTCCGTATTATAAAAATACAGTTTCTACCGTTCCAACCGATCCAATCAAAAATCCCTTTTGGAAATAAACCGGTGCCGAATCTATGTTCCCTTTAATAAAAGATGAAAATTTAAAATAACCGTGAAGTCATCGTGGTACGAAATAGGATTGAATAGTTCATTGCATGACCTCGCTTCGAGCTACGTTTCTGACCGCTGTTCAATGAATCCAATATTTATGATATTGTGCGAATAGCTTCAGTTACGCGTAATTTACACGCGCACAGAAAGGGAAGGAAGAGAAACGTATGTATATGTACATAGATACACATACTCGTACATACAGGTACAGATATATAACCGCACACGTAATACAGGTATAGACACATATATTATGTAGATACGTTTAGACGCAGAGTCAGATTCAAAAGCAGATAGAATATAGAAACAGAGGCAGACACAGATAGAGAAGCAACATTTCACGATAGAGCAAATTCATCGTTTAACCCATTAAATCAGCCAAGATTTAGAAGAGAAAAAATATTGCTCCGAGGTATTCCTAGACATTCAGCAGGCACGAAGGACTTTTGTTCAAACTAAAGAAAATCCTACCACACGCCTACTGCTCCATCTTAAAATCATACCTAGCCGATTAAATATTCAGACGCTATAACAGCAACATTTCCAGTAGAAGTTGGCATATCCCAAGGCAGTGTCCTCGGATCTCTGCTGTTCACCATCTACACTACCGATTTACCAACTTCAACAGAGATAACCACAGCGACGTTTGCTGATGATACAGCTTTATTAACATCCCACTCAGACCCGATAATTGCCTCCTCTATTCTCCAGCGAGGTCTCGACTCTATGGAAAAGTGGTTCCACAAATGGCGCTTCAAAATAAATGAAAACAAATCCAGTCGTGTAACCTTCACGCTGCGAAAACAAACCTGCCCACGGGTGACCAGAAATAATATTCCATTTGCAAACAAAGAGCCAGTCAGGTATCTGGGCATGATTCTGGACGGAAGAATGACATGGAAACGACATATCGTAGATAAATCCAAACAACTTGAATCAAAATTTTAAAGATTCTACTGGCTCATTGGCGGACGTTCCAACTTGAGCGCGCAGAGTAAAATAATGCTCGTATAAGGCCATGTTAAAATCTGTTTGAACCTATGGAATCCATCTATGGGGAACAGCGAGTAATTCCAACATAGAAATTCTTCGACGATTCTAATCGAAAACTCTAAGATCCTTAATAGATGCACCTTAGTACGTTACGATACATCGCGGCCTCAAGATATCCACGGTCAAAGAAGAAATATCCAAATTCAGTGATAGATGTAACATAAGAGTTATCAACCACCAAAGTCAACCCACTAGTTACTCGATTACTTGACACGTCGGATCAGATCCGCGGGCTAAAAAGACATTACCCTTTAGATTTAAGCACTAGATTCAACTAGAATCAAACGTACTATAAACTCTTATAATCCAAGTTACAGTACCACTCCAAAATAATTTACTTATAATTCTCAATGAGAATTGATTGTAAAATTCATCAAAATAAAAAAAAAAATAAAAAAAAAAAAAGACACAGATAGAATATAGAAACACCAGCGATCTTATTGGTAAGAACCACGACCATACTGATGAACGTAATAGCCGTGGTGTTGTTTTACAAATTATCTACAGAATCGAATTATTTCCTTGACGAAACCGAACAAGACGTCTCGGTTGTTGGTGGAGCAAAGCGATAGGAATAACTAAAGCAACCGAACAATTCCACGCTTGAAAAACGATCGAACCGCTCTAGATTGGAAACCCGATCCATTCCATTCAAAGTAATTGAAGGTCTTACGGAACGTTTATTCTGGTCTCAGCGGGCGCAATGATTCTTTTTCGATCATAATCACAGAGCAGAATACGGTGTCGGTAGAAGCATGATAAAATCATTCGGGTAAATCTCATTTCCATTTAAGATTCCTGATCCCGAACTTTTATAATAGTTCGCTGGGAAATTATTTCACAGTAGCGAAGATTTATCGCGCCGAATGCTAAACTTTTTATCGAGTGAAAAGAATTTACGAGGATTGTACTTCGAAAAACCATCAATGTTTAAACAAATGCAACTTTTATATAACACAGAAGCAACGTCGTTCCTCGGCCGTTTGTAAATTTGTAAGATTTATTCTCCTGTCTTTATGCTGCGAATTATTAATTTGTTCAAATTTTCGCTTTTCCTTTTGATATTAAATCGCGTATATATATATATTATATTGCACTATCACTTTTTCTATTGCACAAAGGGATTCTCCACGAGATTGACTCGAACCAGACACAAAGCGAGATTTGATTCGATTGTGGCGAAGTGGATTCGATCGTGATAAATCAAGAACCAGCAACGCGGGAAAATTATTCTCGATGTTTCTATTCTATCTGTCTACGTGAAATTTGCATCGTGTACTACCCTCAAGGTAGGTCATGTTTGTGACAACGTCGAAAGCCTGTGGTTGGTTTGCTTGATAGACACGAAGCTGGAAGCATGTAAGGCAGACCATTAACAAATGATCTATCGTCAATTAATTGGCCACGTCGTTCTCAAGTATAGCCATGAAATTCTAACAAAAAATAGAAATTGAAAAAATAACATTGATACGCAACGTTTATCCTTAAAATAACTTTTCACGTTGAAAGATTTCAAACGTTTAATACGAGTACGCGTTAAATATCGTTCCAAATTTCTACGATACAAATTAAATATTAAATATTATCCTATACTAATATTTATGCGTATTTATACCTTATATCGTAATAAAGGAAACAACGATTTTTGCTACCATAACGATTGGAATTTCGTTTAATGCTATTCTACGTATCCGAGTTCTTCTGTACGAGCAATGTCCTGGCATCCAACGGCAACGAGTTGATAACCTATCCTCCGTGCTATAACTGAAATTGCGGTATTCCTCGAATTCTGATGCTTTGTTGTTACGACTTTACAATCACGAGCAATCGTGTTTTACTGCTCGATAAGTATCGCGATCAAATTGCATAACCGAAGGGTACGACTACCTATGAAAATATTTATAACACTCGGAACATTTATCGAACATTTTTTCCAATTCGATAATTGTTTTCTACAATAACGATAGTTAAACTCGACGATAACATCATACTATCACGGATCAAGTGAAACAATTCGTGTATACGATAAAATGGAATTATTATACAACGGCACGGTGTTTAACAAAACGATGAATAATTTATGGACACCGTAAACTAATATCTAACAATCCTCCAGTCGAATATGCAGCAACGGACAAAATGTACTGCGATTGAAAGTGAGTATTTAACGAACCACGTTAACGTCGTCAAACAGAATCGAAAGCGTAACAGTTTCATTGGTTCTAAATACGTTGTTTCGAATGTCGGAAGAGTACACTGCTTTATGTAAATATCAACGTTTTAGAGAATTAATAGTGTTGAGATACGTATAATTTTCTGTACTGGACTGGATTGAATGCGCAGTGGAAATGTTTGTATGCGAGTATCGGTGTGTGAAAGTGTGTGTGTGCGTGCGGCGTCTCGAAAACAGATGAAGGAAAATAGTCAGTCGGTTAAGGGTCGGTTAAGAGTCGGGTAGACAAAGAGAATGCTGAGACGCGTGAAAATGTGTATCGATGAATATATTAGAAATCGTTCATTAAATAAATGTATAACTATTTAAATATTAATTAAAAGTGTAAATTCTGTGTTCCTGTAACATTATTTCGGCTTCAAAGATCCACAATTCTCAACAAATACTTTACTTTTCGAAGAATATAAACGATGGAATAAGTACACGGGTGAAATATTAATAGGTACTAAAATTGTTTCTTTCAACTCTGTAAACGCACTAAAACTGGAAGATGAACGTCGAAAGATGAACGTCGAAAGATGAACGTCGAAAAGTTTCAGAAGATTGATACCCGGAGAAAAAGTCAAACTTCCTTACGAATGAATTTTCATCCCTAAATCATCGCTGTACCTTTAACATTTTCCTTCATCGCCGACGTTTCAAACTTTGTAATGCACTTTCGTCGCTCATCAAGAATGCCGTGGATAAATATGGCAGACATGTTCCTGAAATAAAAATTGGAAAGTTTAAGAAAAGTTTAAAATCTCGAAACGAAATCCTTGTCAACATTAAAATATTTGTAACGTCGGCATGGACTATAGCGCTCTCTGAATTATTATTTTTAGCTTGTAAAATGCAACTCTTATTCCCCTTTGAGAAATTTTCTTCATTTTTTTGAATGTAGAACGAGTAGCGGCGTTGAAAAACGCACTGTGAAAACAAAAGGAATTATTCTGTTGTTAATTGTAACGTGTTTTCATATCGTTTACGAAAGGAACTTTATTCTTTTCATTTGCGTTATTAAATAATAACGCAAAGCGAATAAAATATCAAATCAGAATGGATATAATTTTTCGCTAATTATAACATTAACTTTCCAATTAAATATGATAAAAGCTTTCTTTATAAAATCTTATAAAAATTTAATAAAATTGCTTGTAAATTAAATCGAATCACAGTCGCGTTCGAAATAAGATTTTAAAGATTGTATCGCACGAAGTAAAGTAAAGTAGGTAGGGGAACAAGAAAATTGAAGATGCAGAGTTCGAACAGTACTATTGGATCGTAAAAAATTTTACGAATGTATTAAAAAATCGATTTCCTATAAACTCGAGCCTTCTCGTCGTGTACCCTAGTTTTTATGAAAACTGTTTGCCCACTGTAAACCCTTAAATTGTATTATATATACCTGATGTGTATATCGTTATAGGTATATAACGTTAGATGTATATAGTGTGTACAGTCGAAGCATAATAGAAGCAAATTTGCAATTGGTTTGGACTGAATCAGAGAATAAATTACTCCGATCGTTTGGTTCATGATTAAGGCAATTTATATAGAATAATCGATTTGTTTTCAGAGATAAAATCGAATGCGAGAATACAGCGGGGCTAGTTAAACGAGAATGCGAGAATATTTTGGAGATGAGCCGAGAAACTGCGGAAAAACAATTTCACGAGGTGGTCGAACTTTACAATGAAGCTAAAGAAAAGGTATTTGAAAAAGAAAACTTATTAAAACTTTCGTTAGTAAAGCAGTGGATTTCTCAAATGAAAAGTAAAAATAAATTTAATATACACACCATGGAAATGATAGAAGTTTTACATCGTTTGCAAGCAAAGAAATATATTCGCTTCGATGCATAACTTACGTAACGAAAGCTAATTTTCTAAGTTCCCTAACAATATTTTGCGTTACGTTTTGTTTCTTCGCGCGGCAACAGATATTCGAATTTTCCTTAACGGTCCTTATAGAAGCTGAGAAAGTTCCGGGTGCAATAGCGATGCAACATGCACCGTAAACCAACATCAAAGCACTTTTTTAATTGATATGCATTCAGTCCGGCGTTGTAGCCAGCCTTTTTACAGGCAGTGCATCGTAAAATGTGTGCCCTTTGAACCATCGCCTTTTTGATACGCGAAATCGAAGTTGTCACCCTTTCCGTTGCCTCTTGAATATGCAGCGTCCGAGTGGACCTCGGAGTTTCAAGTGAGTCGGATACACGCCTCTAAGCCCTTAAATTACTTTAAACTACTTTAATTACTGCCCTTTATTCTACCGTTTCCTCCACTGTTCCTCGTTTGACAATTACGTGGAATACCTCTGCTATTTAATTTCAAAAATATAAATATTTATATTTTATCTATGCACCTATGATAAAAAAAAAATATTCCCGAGCCGAGTTTCAACATCTTTGGTTCGTTCAACGTAATTGTTTAATTATTCTCGAGTATCATATGTTTCTAGCACGTAGAATATAATAAACGTTCGTGTAAAAAATATTAAATTCATCGTGTTGTTTCTAGTTTATCGCGCAAACTGTTCGAGCACCTTTTCAAGAGAATCTCCCTGTGGGGAAGAGAATTTCGTTGGCAAGAATTTCGAGGAATTTCAGAGTGTATTTTCTTTGCCGTCGAAAGCACGTCAGTCGAAGGTCTTTCGTAATTTCTGTAGGGAGCACGTCAAATGCAATAACCTTTATCTCTGACACAGATAGAGAGACGGGAAGAAAGAGAGAAAATTACACCTGACCGTCTGTATTAATCAACGCGTTTCTCAATAAAACTTCGCCAACCAGTACAAACAATCAATTTTTAAACAATTTCCGGACAACTTATTGTCTTTCTAATTGCGAAACAAAAGCTACAGAAACTTTAGTCTTCGGTGTCTCGTGTTTTCGCAAATTTCCTTGATCTCAAATTCTTACTTGACCCGTAAAGTTTTTACCACTGTGTCTACATCGTGCGCGGAATAAACATCAAAGCCAAATTTAACTTCCCAACTTGAATTTACAACGTGAATTATCGCGTTACTCTATTTTACTTCCTAACGTCTTGACGATCCCGTCGTTTCTTTACGTAAGTTAAATTGCCCCCAAAATGGGTAGAAATCAGGACATATAGTTCTTAATTCAGTTTCTGTTTTATAACGTCGCGCTATATTAATCTACAGTTACAATTCGATAATTTTATTTGTAGCTTTTACGATATCTGGCTCGATCGTGTTTTACGCTGAACCATCTACCTAATATTTCTCTTAATTCAAGGAATTCCATTTTCCAGGATCAATATCAAAAGTATCTCATTTTATTATGCGATCTTCTCGCTCTCTTCTCTATACCTATGGCATTGATTTTTGCGTTTACTTAAGCAAAACGAAGTTGACACGAAGGTTTTACGATCGCGAGCGTTAACCTCGTCCCTTCGAAAGTGAAACGGTGCCAACGCGTTAAATCGTGGAAACTAAAGGGCGTCACTACGAGGGTCGTTAAATCGTTAATGGTTCGTTAATGAAAGATACCGCATCGTAAAATTACGGAACAATAATTGGGGTTGCTACGCAAGTTGTTCCTCGCTCTTTAATTTCCAGGCAAAATAGTAATTCCAATCTAATTGCGGGAAGCTCGAGAAATTTCATCGATTAGAAACAATTATTTCTAGAATATCAGAATTGTAAAACGAATACGCTTATAATACGCAATTTTAATTATACAGAATTATAATGCCGACGAAGTTAACGATGTACTCTTAATAGGAATTTTCGCGCGGTACAGTTCCGTTATGAAAAAAAGATTCGTCTCAAACTGCAATTGCTCTGTGAAATTCATTGGCAATTATACAGGTCTTCCCGAATGGTTATAATACTACAAAATGAAATTGAAACGAAACCCAAATTAGAAGAATGGAAACGTCGCTATGACCATCGTTTCTTTCGTCTAAAGTATCTTTTAATTATTTTTATTCTTTGCGGAATTTTATACGATTATAAGAACATACAAACATGCATAGAATGCACGTGACACGCAAAAGCGTATAAAATATCCAAAGTATAGTACTTCTTCTAATATTTAATAGGTAAACCATTTCCTATTATAATTTCTTTTCTACGTTATATTCTTTTAATCGTATTCGCGAAAATTTGTATAAAAATCCACAGTCTAATAATTATTTATCATTCGTCGGTATTGGTCAACTTGTTCTATAATAAATTACAGCCATGTAAAAGAATAAACAACCGAGTGATCAAGACGAAATATTTGAAACGTTGAAATCAAGCGAAAAGTTTAAATCGATTTCCACTCGGGTAGAAAGCAATAACGTTCTGTTTCGAGACATTGAATTTTCTTTTAATAGGCGACCCGATTAGAGAAACGTGTAGAAATGTACGAGGGTTTTGCAAGGGAGCAGGAAAACCGAGGTTTCGAGCTGGCGAATCTACTTGAAACTTTAAAACGTTTCGACGTGGATGTCGACTCTGTCTGTCAACTTACAGCGGAAGGTAAGTATTATCCGCCACTTCCAGATTCCATCGTATAAGTATCCGTTCGTGTACAGCTTTGAAGAACTTGACCGAACGGGGAAACTTATTCGAAGAAAGCATGAAGAATCTCAGGCATCTAGCTTGGATCGTGAAAGACAGAAAGGACGAACCGCAACTGGTTTTATTAAGGGAACAGAATTCCGTTTTGAGGCAGGTAGTAAAGAATCTTAAAAGGAAGGTAGGAATCTTCGATCCGTTTAATGGAAATTGCAATACTAGCTATTTCTTTAGTTGTGAATTCTGGTATAGCTGCAGCTTACGATTAAAATAACGAAATAAAGATTACAGGAGAAAAACACGATACGTACACTTTTAATCCTCCTTAATCGTAAAAGAGAATTACGATTAAAAAAGCATAGTATTTTATTATAATATGACATGGTCGAAAATGGAAACAATCTGCGAGGTTTAAAGATATAATAATTGTTACGTGGGCCGACTCTCTACCTAAACCAGGCCACTCACCGCGGGCAAAATGGTGTCCAGATGTTTACACATTCTTATTGCGTACCCTCGATAGTCTTAAGGACCGACCATAAGTCGCAGGAATTTTAGCTAAGGTCCTTCTGACCGAACGAACCTCTTTTCGGTAATGCGTTTTCTAAAGCTTATTGTTTAACTCGAGAGCACAGGAGAAAGTTAGTTTTTCTCACGTACGGGGCTTCCCACTAGCAATTTCCTATCGAGGGCGGCTAAGACCCTTCCTAGTCCACCAACCTTCTTAATATCCAATCCCAAGCAACGTCTACTACCCTCCCTTTTCTAACCAAAATTGTCATCAGCAAATCCGATAGTCCCGTGTACTAGACACACCCATCACGAGCTTTCCTCCGTAGGAATACGAGACGCGTCTTCGCTGTTCTTGCAACCATCGGGCAGTCACCTTAACTGTTCGTTCACCCTTAGTGTAGTACTCGAATCAACTATCAAGTTCATTTCTATTAATCATTGTCTCATATATCCAACTAACCGACGTATTTTGTGTGTATAAGTTGTTGGAAAATATATATTTATAAAACTGTAGACTACAGTTACCCCTATTATCCTGCAAGAAATAAGGGGATCAACATGTTCGTGGTGTCGATTGCTACAATCGTAACGGGAATTTACGACTCCCGTTGACTCCTCGCGATCGCGTCTCCCCGCGACTGGCCGAAAATACGATAACAAACGTAAGAAGAAATTTTGGCTTTGTACGTGAAACTCGGTATACGATAACACTATACATCTTACGCTAATCCAGCGTATAAACTTTTCCATTATAAATACATATCATTCAATTTATTATTTTCTCTACGCGGAACGTGAAAATTAATAGCTTTCGACCTTTCTTCTTTTCCTTGTATAGATATAAATTTTTTCATCAAGCGGAACAACACACAGTAGATTTCATCTGTTCACTTCGGTACAATTGGGTACAAAATATTTCGATCGATATACATCATGGTAGAACAAAACCATTTCCATGTTCCGTAAAAGTCAATTTAGATTTGCATAAAGGATGCGTTATACGATTGCATACGTACGACTTGTTTGAAATTTTATCGAATCAATGCTTTTGTACGTACTCTTTTTTTCTTCCAAACAATACCGTGGCTCTACTTTTGTCAAGCCACTTTTATTATTTTATGCTTTCGTGCAGACTTTATCGCGTAACAAGCGACAAACCACAGAATGTTGTAAGAGAAGGCAAATATTTGGTTTACACTAACGTGGTAAATGTATATGAACGGTTTAAAATATTCAAAACCGTCCACCACGGTAGAAGGCATAATTAGATTACTTAGAATTAAAGGGGTAGGAAAATATGTCGAAACTCGAGATAGAAATTAAACCAAAGAACATTATTTCTGTCTCTTTACATTATCTAATTAATATTATTAATGACACATATTTCTACACGTGGGACTATTATGAATTATTTCGTAAATTAAAAAGTAAGGCAAACATACGTCACGAATGAAAAGTATTAATAAAATATAAAAATTCGTATTTTACTAGTGCAATAAAAAGTAATATGAGAATGACTCCTTTAGTATCCATAATACGAGCTATAAAACAATAGTATGGAGAAATTATGCCCATTGCTTTCCATATGAAATCCCTTTTGATCGTAAATTTTACGTGAACCCGATGTAACACGCATGACCATAAATAAGCGAATCCACTTGAGAAAAACGTAATAACGTAAGACTTGTAAAAATTGATATTTCGAACATGCTCGGAAAAGTTTATAGAAAAATATCAATTTTACTTACCTT
The DNA here is from genome assembly GCA_014737525.1 of Bombus difficillimus. Lineage (NCBI taxonomy): Eukaryota > Metazoa > Arthropoda > Insecta > Hymenoptera > Apidae > Bombus > Bombus difficillimus. The sequence goes on from JACXIT010000142.1 coordinate 1,659,577, forward strand.
TATTCTGTAAAACTTCTTAAACGGAATTTCCAAATTTTCCGTAATTTCGTTCGAATTCCATATTTCGCGAGACGCCTCCATAAATCGTTCGAACAAGAAACTCGTAATCACATTACGCTACTTCTACATATAATCGATTTCGTTTAAATTTTACACAGGTTTTCACATTACACTTGGCGATATTTCCGTGAGAATTCGTTATAAAGTTTCAGATGCTCGGCCAAACGCACAACGATATCCCGGAGAAAGAAAATGAGGAACGACACGAATCCCTTGAAAGCGAAATAAATTCCCGGAATCATAATGAAAACTTATCGAACGTGCCAGTGTTGAAGGAAAACACGATGGAAAATTCGATAAACTCGTCAGTTCGCGAAAATCATAACTCTTGCAACGCGATGAAACACAACGAACGCGGCGAAACTGTAACGCGCGAAATAACTGACGCGTACAAGAACGATAATCGAAATAAGCAATTCGATATCGAACGTACGATAATCGATAAGCGCGGCAGGCTGTTGTGCATCGAATCCCATTCGAACGGCGTGGTGTACGAAGAGTACGTGTTTAAATTGTCAATCGATCGAGAGATGAAAATGAAATATCCAGTTTCGTTAAATAACAGCGAAGAAGTGGTTAGATTGGAGTTCGTGGATAACGAAACCGACTATTCGGTAACATCGATGGATAGAATGTTGATATTGTTAAAAAATATACACGCAATTGTGATCGTCAAACAAACCGGTGTATCGTGCAGTACGCAAACTACGAAAACGAAAACTTGCAACAACTTCGCACAAACGGCAATTACTGGAGTAAATTCATTTTCTCGTTTAAACAGTGGCGCTACGGTGAGTAAAGAAATTTCTACCTTCTCTACTTTGAACTGCACGTTTCAAAATTGGATTTATTTACTAAGAACAAATATTACTCTGCTTCTTACGAAAAATTAAAAAAATAAAGTTTAAATTTATAATAATATTTAAAAGAATTATTTACATGTTTTATGAATACTGATTTTTTACATAAATACACAATACAATAAATTCGAGTATAATATCGCGTTAATATTATAATTCATTTTCTTATAAATTCGACTAACACACCGAAGTCATAAAAGTAAAAGCTAAAACACTGAATTGTTTATACTTATACTATATTTCGTACAATACAATTGAAAAAACGTACATCAATTTCGTCAGAGCAATTGGTACAAAATTTCAATTTGATTCTTCAATTAAATATAGATGCTTAATAGCGAGAAACGTGCGATAGAAAGAAGTCTCTGTAATTTGGAACGAATCGTTAAGACCTTAAAACTCAACGCGTTAAATCAAGTTGAGACGATGATCGATAAGGACACGCATTTGCTTGGAAATAACGAGATATTAAACTATATGAAGGCATTGACTCAATAGTACTACGCATAGCGACTCCTACTTTTCTTTCAAGTGCACGAATCTCTAATATTATAACGATCTTTGTAACATGTAACAGTATCGAACTAGATTCTTCATTATAATTATAATAATACTTTTCCTATTCAATTGTACATAAAAAAATACCACTAGAAGTAATTGGTAAAGATGTCCACAAGTTTAGAAAAACTTTAATTGTTATGGTTGCTTATTGTTAAAAATGTTACGAGTTGAATCTTACATATTATAATATATATATATCTATACACGCATAGATGTACATTACATATACATACATACATAATAAATGTACATAATTGCATCGATTTAATTGTATTTAAAATCGTAATAATTATCACATTATTTTGGGTACGAATTAAATACTTATTTGTTTTCGTCTTCAATGGCGGTGCACTTTACTACGTCCTCGTACGTGAATAAACTTTCTTTCAGAGAATCTTAAAACATTTATCCTGTTTACTCTTTTTTTTTTTTTTTTTTTTTTTTTTTTTTTTTTTTTTTTTTTTTTTTTTTTTTTTTTTTTACATTAAAGTGCGATTTCATTACACGTTTGTAAATGGAAAAATTTATTAAAAATTGTGAAATGCAATTCGTGGAAAAATACATATATGCAATATATGCATAAGCCTTAAAAGGTAGTTCAACTTCCCTTCTCATACGTTTCCTTCGATCGAAATCTATAGAATTTATACATAACTCGTGTGCTCTTGATTCAGCATTTCGTATGTAAGTTTTTAATTACAAAGATGGAAAGATGTATTACTCTAAGGTTTTCATTATGTAATAATGAGAATTTGATTTATAATATAAACTTACAATTATATGTTTGCCTTATGTTGGCAAATAAAATAAATAGTTTTAGCATGCACTGTATTTCTCAATTATTCATCACGCTGAATCTCAAATCTTAGAAAGACATTTTTAGAAACAGCTTAATTGCAATTTTTTATGTAAAATATTTTTAAAAACACGACGAGTAAAAAGGTCCAGGAAAAGGCGATATTATGTTAAAATATGATAAAAGATTAGAGGAATGTCATATTCATACTAATACGTATGTTTCCATAACCCTGCTCTTTTCCTTTCTCTTTCTTTTATCTTCATCTTTGATTATTTGCTAATATCCTATCTTTGTTATCAAAAAGATTCAAAATTGATTGCTAGATACTTATTTATACCTATACTACTCTCTTCGTGTCGCTTATCTTTGAGTATATAATAAATCTTTTCTAGAAATGGAAAAATTTTCTCCGGCAGCTCTGAATTTATTCTTTCTGTTTCTTATGTCTATTTGAGAATGTTCGATTATAATCAATATGTCGAGCCTGGCACTAGGAATTTGCATTTCTAGTAATACTTTGAACGACACGTTGTCCCCACCAGGCTTCAAGGTTGAATGGCTCAAAATCTAAGATGACAGATAAAATATTAATTAGGTTAAATTAACATATGAAAAGAACAGATGAAAACTAACATACGCAACAAGACTACGAACTTACCTTTGAGTTGGGGATTTGGTTCTCGTTCTTGATAATATGTGACAGATGCTCCGTTTCTATAATTAGAAGAATTACTGTGCGGTTGATTGTGGCACATATCTAATTCTCTTGATACTGTATTCCATGCTGTAAACAGAAATAAAAAAAGCTTAATAATAAACAAAATTTATTTAAAAGTATTAAAGAAAAGTGATGTATGATACTTACAATCATAAATGTATTTAATTAAATCAAAATGTTGTGCTACAGTTTCAGACTGATGTCTGGATTGGATAGAGGATGGTCTTTTCCCATTCATCGTCATTTGTCTACCACTATAAAACAATATTTTGTTAAAGTCACTAAAATATTGTTTAAAATATAGATATAATTAATATACAAAGCACAATCACCGTATTAACAGCGAAGACCGATACTGAACTAGCGTATTTTACGTTTACTAGATATATTCTATTTTAAGCTTTAACGATTTTGTGTGCAATTAAAATAAATACAACTACGAAATATAAAACGATGAATGCATTGGTATTTCGTGGAATTTACAAAACTTGATAAGATAAATAAAAACATACGTATAAACGTATATATTTAAACATAAAAATCAACTGAGAAATATTAGAATTTATTGACATCTGTTATAATAATACTTGGACTATAGAATACCTCTTTGTGTAATGAAGGGACGCCATTTTATTGTAACGAAACTCAAAATATAACCTTTTACTTCACATAATAATATTTCAATTAATATCTATCGCATAAAACACAATAAAAGAATCTGTACGTAATCTAAACTTCACAAGAGGAAAGAAATATTCGATAAGATTAAAATAATTAATCATCTGTCAGTTCATAATATATAAGCGTCTATATTTGTCATAGAAGCCACGTATACATATATTTAAAACGCCTTTCTTATACATATTTCTAACATCTCTATCAGAATCTTTAAAACGGGAAGCAATGAAAAAGTTATTGTAAAAAGACTGGGATTAACAGACGATTAACGATATATTTAACGCGTCAGGAAAGATATGCAATAATTAATAATACGAAGCCTACTTTCAAAGAAAAAACGTAGGGAAAATGGCGACTCTTGTATGACAGTTACTATTATGTTTTCTGATTCCCGCCTGTTTCTCCCTCTATCTATTTAACACTGTTCCGTTCACGACTTTCACGGCGTTGGAACGATTGGCGATTTGCCAAAAATAAATAAGATTACCCAAGTAGACAGATGGAAATTGGAAATTATGTATAAAAATTACAATGAAATGTAGAGAACAAAAACGTAGAGACACGGGAATAAAGAAAGTCGCTTTTACGATAAATACCTCATTTTGTCCGTTCGATGGTGACTTTCTGTACGAGCGAAAATTCGTGGACAATTACGTTTATTTGATGAAATTCTCTGATAACCACCTACGAACAAAACTATAAATATGTAATACACGTATATAAACAAGCGAAAAGCCGTAACGAGGAAGACCGTTTGTTTCTCGTAACAGCTGCGTGAAGATTTCTCTGAAAACTGTCAACAATGACGGGTTGAGCGTTCGACTCGGACGGTAAAATAGAATGTGAAGTCGGTGGCGACAATTCAGCAGTATAAAGATAACCGTTGTTGAAGAATACAGCCACCAGGTAGCGAAACTGTAGCGTTTTTCTACGCCATCTTTGAATTGTGCTTTTTGAATCGTGAAACGAACGTGTAACAATAATTTCTGTTTGTGTATGTGATTTGAAAATCAGCATTAAATTGGAAAATATGATGACGATTTCAACAAATTCGATGCCATCTTTCGACTGATGTGATCTTTTTGGTAAATGATTTCCAATTATGTTTTATTTTGATTTATCTAATCTTATGATATTACGATAAGATTGCAAATAAGATCTATGTTCGTCAATGATTTTGATATGCTCTCTACGATTTGGAGCGTTCAGTCGAAGAATTGTATGAGATACTTTTAGATTAATTGAAATATTAACAAATTCGTGACAATCAAATATGTATTTAAGTTTAAATAATCATATTTAAACATGCAGTCAATCATCAAAACTTCTAAATCCTGCAACTCACTGATTGGGGTTAAGTTGGTCACTAGACACACGATCAAGCCCATAGACATCGTGTATTTCCACTGTTTTATTGTTTCTGCTTAGATCAGGCATCCTGAGGGTATTTAAAACTGATACGATAAAAGGGCATAGTTACATCAAAATCGAAATAATTTTTTATGGTTTTTCATTTTTAATTTATTCAATTTGATCCCTCTAAAACTCGTTGTCAGTAAAATCTTTGATTTCTTTAAAATCAATATTTCGTACGATATAAAGTTTCCTATGTTGCACATTATTTACCATAATAGCCATGCATTATACATAGAAAGAACCATCCACGTGTATAGTTTCCTATTTGTCAAAGTTTTCGATCTAACAGAATTTAAACGGAAGGTAAAGAGATAACATAAGTATATTATTTACCTTCGTACGCAGTAAAACTCTTATAAAATTGTACGTTCGCGGAAATATGTGTTTTCATGTTTCATTTACTGCAACGATGCACTTGAAGATAGACATTCGCGATATTGTCGTTCGTCACAACTCACGTTCACAATTTTGTAGTCACGAAAATACCGACTTCACGATAAGTTTTGTACTTAATAATACGTTCCCTTTGAAACTATCGAATTCAAATTTTCGGAAAATTTGCATTTTAAATAACGCAATCTGATGTAAAATGCACGTACGAACGACCACTGTGCGTGTATCTATCTAAAGGATAACCTACAAAAAGTTAGAAAATTATTTCTTCGCAAAGAGTAGGCCAAAAATAAAACATGTTATTTCGTTAAATTGTAGAACGACGCATTTAAAAGGAAAAATAATAATTTCACAGTTACGTCCAAAATGTTACCGATCAAAGCTGTGTTATTTGAAGGTTAGAGATGCAACATAAAAATTAATTTTATGGAAGGCACTCTCTTTTCTTCGAACGATACCTTTTTTTAATTGGAATTACACACTTTTTTTGCTATCTTGTTAGGAATAAAAAAATCGATAACCTAACTAATACATTCTGATCACTCTACCGTAGAATTGGATGTAGTTTAAATATACAGTATATAAAGGCAGCTACATTGCCTGTTTTAACATAGCATTATCATATATCTTTTTACAGCAATATATTTTTTTTTGTTTCGAACCTTCATCAGTACACTACGGATTTTTATGCAAATTCGTATTACTAAAAATATGACTAAAAAAATAGAACCTCGATAGAAAATTGTTTTCATGTATCAAGTGTTGTAAAAAACACTACACCTACCTCGGTTGTTTTACATATTTTTTCATATTATGCGAATTCTGTGCAATGTTGCAGTTTCAAATTTCCTATCAATGCATAAAAATCCATAGTCAACTCATCACAAAAGATGGATACATTGACAGAATTTTTAATAAACAAACTACTAATCAAAACTTTTTGGAAAACTCCCGAAGAAACGTGTTTCAAATTATTCAGCATTTTTGCAGATTGTTCAATTCTTTCATACATACTTCGAGTAAATTGTTTCAATAAACTCACTAAATGTTTCATTTAAATTGCATAATAAGCGTAATTATTGATAATATCGCTAATGGTATTAACAAATATTTTTATGTAATTAAGTTGGGATCAAAAATGAAACACTATACCTTAAATAGCAATGAAAACCATATTTCGTCGTTCTAAGGGTTTACATATTTGAAAGGAATACTTCGCGAAAGCCGAGTGTCACCTAAAGCATTTTAGACATTTATCTGAAACGCTCGTACTCGTAACGCCATTATCTCGGACATTATTCGTTAAAATATACGATAGCGTGTCGGGTTATATTTGACAATACTATAACGTGGCCTCGATATATCCACATATCGCTGGCACCATCGCCACGACTTCAGTTGGTTGGATTTCACTTTCAGTTAACCAAAGGCCTACTAGTCTATTTCTGCAATCCCGACGTTCAATACGATTTCAAAGGATCCTCGTCACCCTTTGTGATTCCATCGTAGGAGATAGCAAAACTATGCGCTACCCGTCTTAAATGACAGTGATCAGATATATCAGTTTGATTAACACAGGGATAGCGTTAACTCCGAACATCAAATCATTATACGAATTTCACGTTCAAGTAATGATCAAAGAGTCATATACGTACGTGCATAAACTGTAAAAACGTGAGCTGTACATTGGACATGAATAATTTTAATTATTGGAGGATCTTCTACGGACTGAATGGAACTTTTATTAAAAATTTGGTCTACGCGTTTATATCAAAACTACGATGGAAAAGGAAGGGAAAATGTCAGCCTACAACGAAGGAAGTGTGATATTGTTCGTTTGGTATATTTGTATCTAGTTACGTAAACGAATAAATATTCGTAACATAATATTACGTAACAATTTTCCTTCAGATCCTTAATTTAATTTTGTTTCTCTAGCGATTAATTATTGGTATAACTCATACCTGGTCTGTGGTATAATCATTTCCTTCGAATCTGATGCGGTTAGTTATTTTCTCGAACATGTATATTTCGCGAGAGTTAGTCGTTCAGAAGATATTTGTCCAAAGCAGAAATTTTCTACTTTGTAACAGGAAGTCCAATCCTCTCAAAGGGTTTTACCTAAATGATAGTTGGTAGAAACTGTCTCTTTATCGACAGTATCCAATCTGTCTCACGTTGACACAAGCAACGTGGAAGCTTGTCAATTAAATCGAAGCGTCACGCTGTTGCGAATTAATTACGTACGACGAAAAGAAAAACTAGGTTTTACGATCGTATTACGACAATTTTAAAAGGACCAAAAGATTGTGAGACACGCTGTGGTAGTAATAGTAGTACTAGTAATCTTCTACTTGTTGATCGAAACTAAATTTTCGTGGTTATATCCTAAACTTGTAGATACTCATATTTCCAAATACTTACATATAATTTAATTATATTTGTCTTCGAATTGTGAATTTATGTTTCCAGTCATGACAAAGAATATTCGATGAAAAGCTTCAGGAATTCGTCAGATCGCGATGTTCTACAACTCATTGTTACTGAAGAAAGCAGGCAGACGAGTTCAGTTTACAAATCCATTTGAAAAAGATTCAATTAGAAGTCTAAGCAGAATCGAAACTTGTACGTACAACGCTTGAATCGCTTTCGAAATACGCGCTACATCAATCACGATAACTCAACAACATAGTTAAATGAAAGTTTTATTCGATGGTTGCCAGAGAACTAGATACTAAATCTTCTTTATCTCCCATATGGGATGTTGAAACCCGATCGGAATGGCAAATCGATGTTCTTTTGGGGAATTGCACTGGCCGAAAGGGACGTATCCAATGCGTATCGTCGAGGACATAAATAGCAAGAAAAACCATATCAACAGCAAGTTTGCATGATCCTCGAAGACAATGATCCTAACAGGCTCAAGTAGCATCGGCTCAATGTTATTGTGTAGCACTACAAGAGGCAGTTGACCTAAATGGGCCATAACTGGTGCGCGCGCGCGCGCGCGCACGCATGTGTGTCAATATACAGGCTCATTTCCGGATATTTGAAAATCGATTACATCAGTAAACTATAATAAAGTATACCGGTTGCACAGCGTCACTGAAATGAAACGAGATTTTGATACAGTAAATTATATCATTGGAGAATATATGAGATTATTGCCACGCGGAAACGACGTTTGAAATATTACGATATTCTCGTTCAATATCTCTGAATTTGTTATTTGGAAACCATCGAATAAAACTTTTAATATAGCAGCTTGGTATGCGTTGTATTTAATACATTTTATCGATACAAGATTACGTATCTTTCTATAGATTCCTTTTTTTTTTTTTTTTTTTTTTTTTTTTTTTTTTTTTTTTTTTTTTTTTTTTTTTTTTTTTTTTTTTTTTTTTTTTTTTTAGGTACATATATTGTATTTTTATTAGCAATCAGAATATGATGTACTCTATAGACTCATGTGGAGCTCTCAGAAGCTGCTACTCTAAATCTCGTGACAACGACTCCCCCAATGACAAGTCCTTTTGCTACAGATAAAAAATGAAAAAGTGTTCGTTCTTTGATATTTTATGAACTTGAAACATGTGCTCAATGTATAAAACTACATAAAGTCGTATGGTTCGTTTTAGTCAATGATTGTTGTATCTACCGGTGGAATAGAGATTATGCGATTCATACCAAGATCCAGACTCTTATTGTTGAGACCAACTGATAACAGGATGATTTAATAGTCTTATTGCGAGAGGAAGCAGCATCAGAAATTCTATTAGTTCGTCAGAACTTCGTTCGTTGAGGATAACTTGGTGATACGCCACGTTGTCAGAAACGTTGGAAAGCGGTATTGTATCGTCAAATTGAGCGCAATTGCGCGTGAAAGAAACTTGATACTAATTTTCACGCATAGGAAGGATGAAAATCTCTATATGCCATTTTTCATATTCGTTACAAATTGCAACAGAATAAACTACATGTATATCTCTACTTCGTTAGAATCTTGTTTAAACAAATTCAATTGTATTTATGTTTTTTAAAGTATCCAATTTGTCCAACGTAATCAGGATTAATTATAAATTTCGCATAATCGCCGTGTGCGTACGTTCTCTGATAATAGCAGCGTACTTAGAATAATTATAGCTCATTTATGAAGCTAATTCACCTCATAAACTATGACTATAATCGTGTTTCGTATAATTTGGCACGTTAAAAAGATCAACGTACATAATTGATTTTCAAGCACGATATCGACTTGAATTACATGGCTATATACATGTATTTCTTAATTTATCTTTCCATTATAGGGTAATATAATAAGTTATTATGTAGTTATAATAATCACCATCATCGATCATCGTAAGTGGTCGCTTTATGCGATAGAAATATCCGTAGACCGTGCCAAACTGTTCGTTACAATGATTTCGTAGTTCTAGCTGGTGATGGCGGTTTGCGGTTCCTTTTGCCCAAAATAATTTGTCGTGGATTACCTTCGTTCGATCCGTTCGGCCACGTATGACCGAAATTGACGTAACGTAACTTCAAAAGTCGTCAGTGGAACTTTATCGACGCTTCAGGACGTTCAAGCTCTTGTTTCAAAATCACCATTTAAAATATCTGAATGATAGTTAGGACTATTAAAATGGTTAATCGTCAGATTTAAGAGACTGAAACTTTTTCGAAAAGAGATAATTAAATTTTAGAGGCAAATTTTGTAAGTAAACGAACGCGACTTTTGAAAAATAATTTTCTTTCAAAGCATGTACTTGTGTTGTCGCATATTGGTGGAAGGATCGTTCGGAACTTTTTAGAAAATGAAAATATATCCTCGAGACATTTTACAAATTCTGACGTAGTACGTCAGGAAATTTGTTATTCTACGTTAAAGTTCTGTTTATACGTACAGAGGATAACATGTTATGATTGTTGAATTATTATCCGAGCCAGCTTGAAATGCCGTGAATAGTTTCTCGTTACGTAACATTTGCGAATCTCTATGTTCTCAGTTTACGTATTATTTCACGCATTCTATCGTAATTTAAGCAATTAAAAGTTACCAGACTATATTTGCGATTAATATTATTAACCAATTAACAGACCATATTCTAAAATATAACGGTACGAAGATTTTAAATAGGAAGCATTCGTCTTCTCGATTAAAAGAGATATGATAAATAGAACGTTATCAAACACTGCTTAATTTCTAATTATCTTCTTATATCGTCTATTAATTACAAGATATTTACGTCAATTTCTAACAATGGTCTACGATTTGGGGATATTTGCACATGCGTGGCTGTGGAATTGTGGTCATGGCACAGGAAATTAGTTATAGAACGGATTATTACATTATTGCGTAATTGCATAACAGTACCGAGTCAACATCTAAGTATAAATCTATACAGAATATTGCTCAATAACGCTGAAGCGAAATTACATACCCATAAATAAAATTATTTTCGTATCTATCAGTACGTACCATAGACATGTAGATCGAAACTATTTGACTAACATTTGATAAGTGAACGTGAAAGTCGTCACGTGTTGCGCACGCACACGCAAACTATGAATACTTTCACGAAATCAAACAAACGCGCATCCATTGTGACAACATGCGCGCGAACATCGATTTTCGATACGCGATACTCGATACACGTTCCACCCTTAACATCTTCCCGATCTGTCCCTTTTTCACTCTCCGCTTTTCACCCTTTATTTTTCTCCGTTTTCCATCCGTATTCTCCTCGGTCTTGCATTGTTTCCTTCTTTCTGCATCGCCTCCGTTCACATCTCTTGTTCTTCGTTCTAAATTCACCGACCGAAAGAAGAGCAAACACGCGCGTTCACGTTATTCCACGGAAGCCAATAATAATCTTCGTTGTTTCATCCTCTTCGCGGCATGAAAAAACCACGACATGTACGAATATTATGAACAACGCGTATCTGTTTTGCATTTTATGGCTTATCGCGTAGTTCCATGTTCGCCGAAGGAACGGCTGATTTGTTCTTTTTCCCTTCTTTCTTTCTTCCCACAGCACTGGGCACTGAGATTTCTAAGGAAAAGTTGCTGGCTTAGATCTTGACTGGTTAAGGAAGAAAAGAGATATTGTTACGCAGAAACTGCCGGTAATGTTCACGGTGAAGAGAAACGGATATGTCGCGTTATTTTTATTGTTGTACTTGTCGTTTTGTTGAAACGACGCATACGCTTCGTTCAATTAAATTGGTCGTTGATGTTAATATATTGCACATGTATATTTTAGGCGGAAAGATTCATCGACTACCTGTCTTGCGTTTCATCATTTTCTTGTTCGTTTTCTTAATATTCTTGTATTTGTCGCGTCTTTTTAGTATGAAAGCATCTGGTCTTTTTGAAAGGTCAGCTACTCGAAAGTCTAAGGCTTTTAAGGTTAATTAATGCCAAGGTAATGTGAAAGCAAGTAATGCGAAAGAGGAGCGAATTTCATTAACGTTCTTGATCTTTGAACGAAACCGCATCGAACGTTTCCCAGCTTAAAAATCTAATTCACTGAAACAGAAAATAAGGGAGAGCTTTCTAACTGAATTAAGAGTTTCTCCATCTGTACGCTGCTTTTGGAAGTTTTTGCGAATCAAATTTGTTAATAGAGTACAATTTCATTATCTCATTTCATTTTCTATCGAAACAAACTTTCCCGTAAGGGGCATCTTCTTGAGTGGAATCTTATTTACGAATGTACTTTTTAAGATTGTACGTGTATGTATATACTTTGAATTTCTGGCAATTTGTCTGTTACTTATCGCTACAGAATGGAGATACTCAAATTTTCTTCAAGCGTAACCTTTTCAATTTTTAAAAGTTAATTTTGCCTCCAAGTTTTTTGTAATATAATAGAATTTTATTTTATAAACTTTAGTTTGTTAATTAATAATACACGACGTAAAGGAACAGATAAGTTAGTTAACGCAGGGAAATGCGATCTTTTCGTCCGAGTTTATTACGAAATCAAGCTGAAGACAATGCAATTCCACTCCTTTGGAAGGTTTTTGTTTTTTTTTTGTTCACCAAGAGCTGGATTCTTCCTCGTGAAAAATCACCAAAGAGTTAATACTGTTTGTTTCGAAAGAAATAACTGATTCGGTCCGAGGAATGTTCGATCGGTTAATAAATCACAGCCCTTCGAATGGAAAATGATATGCCGTAACCGAAGGGGAAATGCAAAGAACGGTGGTCTTGAAAAGAAACCTTTTGGTATGGCGAAATATTTTTACTATTTTTCCCCTGTTGCCTCTTTGAATGTCAGATTTCCATCGGTGCAGAAGATGAGGAAAAAAGACACCGAAATATTTCTTCCGGTCAGCAAACCCGATGGTTGAAAAGATTTTCGATAGCCAGACTATCGGAAATTTTGTAGCGAAATATTCAAGTTGTTACATTTCCCAGAGCGAAACGCTAAAACGAACCATCGTCGATCGTAATTATCACATCAACGTATACGTTTCGATTTCTCTAAAGAAAAGTAATAGAAATTACACGAAATAATTAATTTACAGAATAATCGTGTTGTTCTTATACAAAAAGGATCGATAATTTTTTAAACACTCTTTTTTATATTATTCAAGATCGTTATATAAGAATGTAGTTACTATAACAATGGTAAGAATAATAATAAACTGAAAAAAACTGTGGAATTGTACGTTTGCACGTGATTTTTATGACACTTATTGTTAACTTATTGTTATTATACAATATATTCTTAAAATTCTATAAATTTTAGTACTAGGAAGTACGAAAATAATTAATCATTTCTGTCTTCGATAATATTAGTTTTAGAGTCTACTCGGTCGTTCAATCGAAATTAATGACTGCTTGACGTCAACGAATTTTCTTCGTCAAAACAACGTATCAGAAATAAATGCTTTGTACGCGTCTCTAATTTTATAACGTTCAACTTTTACTACTTAAATCAAATTCTTTTTACCGTTCCATTCCTACGTGCTATGAAAACATTTCTTTTAATTCTGTGAATTCTCTGTGAACGTTCCTGTGAAGAGAAATGACTAATTCAACTACAACGTGCTTTAAAAATTATTATTTTGCCTGTTTTCCATTTTATTCACGTAGATCTGAGAAAATTATTTCAACGAATTTTATAACTGTATTATCAACTTGCGTGACATTGTAAAAAATTATAAGAAAATATTCACGAAGGGTTGCGAGGAACGGTATTCGCTGTAATATAGGAGGACACGCAGTGCGTGTGCACCGATACTTATACCGGGAGAACTAATTATAGCTGTTCATTTCCATAATTAGAACAGACAGCGGTGTAAATATTGCATTAGGGATGATACGGTGCTGGTACTTATCGATTAACGGAGAAATTTAGTCATGAATACAAGGACGGGCATTTAATAACTCTTGCACTTAGATACTTGTGTATCCACAAGCACAAATCACGTTATTTCTTTCATTCTAATTATCACAGGATCATTGAATAATTTTTATATATCTCAACGCAGAGTCCGCGCAATTTTTAACATTCCTATTTCTACAAAATATAGATATTTTAAAGAAACGTAAGAAGTAGACGTTAAAAAATAAGTAAGATCTATATAAAATATTCAATTTTCAATTGCGTACTTGTTTCTTTTTCAAACGATTAAAGATAAAATTAAATTGCGGCTTGTAAATCCTTGAACGTCTAAGGCTAACTCAAACGATTTGCGTCGTTTGTTTCATTAGTAGCTGCAACCATCGACTCACTTGTCCTTTTTAGAAAACAGGCGAATCTATTTGGCAGAAATCGACCAGAATCTATCAATGCCCGATCGTCTCGATCCTCTGATATTTTTCACTGCAGAAGCTAGATCGCTAAACGTAATCTGAAAGTGCTTCGGTAAGTGTTCCGTGAATAGCCATTGACGTTTATGATGAATTGTTTCACGTATCTTATCGTTCGGACATCGAGTCAAATCATTTAAGGACTATCTAGACTGTTGAACGATAAGCATGTATCACCAGGGGATCGAAACGAGTGGGAGTGGCATTTTCCGCGGCAAAAAGGGGTTATTCGTGTCGAGGGTAAACGAGAGGATGAAAAAGGGTTCTCCGTGTCGCGATTAAATCGCAGGGACCTCGAGAAAGATCTCGGAACTGCTCATTGATGAGTCAACGTCGAGTACATGGAAATGTCGGTCAGAAAGGATTATGTCACTTTCTCTCTCTCTCTCTTTCTCTCTGGCTTCCCTTCTTTCTTTTATTAGCGCAAAAGCAACCCTTTTTCGTATTCATACGGTCGAGCAATCACGGTCGAAGTCTCTTCTGTGGCGTCTGTCACGTAAGTACGTACGTGTAGCCACAAAATTTATTCGGGTTTCATGCAGACATTTCCTACATTCGTGTACGCGCGAACGTATGCTGACACGAAAATTACGCGGAAAGAGGGTCGTAGTACAGAGATTGTTGCAGTTAGACAAACACGCGCGCTGGACGCAACGGGTGGTTAAGTAATGCAGGCGAGAAGGGATTATTTTCAATTTGAGGCGAATGGGTCGAAATAGATGATGAAATATCGTTCCAGGAAAACAATTTTCCGTAATAAATTATCGACCTCGTTGCAGTTTAGTTACGAAATGCGTCCATGGAGTCCATCGAAGAACATATTTTCTTAGTTGTAGTTTTATTTACGCGTCGAGGGACGCGTGAATTTATAAAGATCAATTACTACGTAAATTCTAAAAATTCTAATTTTACATAATTTCTATTTTTGCATTAATTATATAAACAGAGAAAAGCTAATTTAATTACCATCTAATGGTCTATAGCGTTTACAAATTTTTTTCATTTAAATGTACAATGAGTAAGCAATAATATAAGACGTTCCCCTAGAATTTAAGAGGGTTCGAGGAATAAACACAAGTTCACAAAATAAAATGTTAGAAAGAAGTTAGGCCAATCGTGACACGTTGCCGTGCAACTTTCCTTAAGTAGATCGGAGACTAGTACGGAGACTATGTAGCCTTGTTCTGTATATGCAAATTTTTAGCAACTACGTGACTGGATAAGTTTGCGATCCATGTTTATCCTCGTATCTTCGAGATCGTACGTTTCTCTTTGAACCGACTCTGCTAGTTTTTCATCGACTGTAATTCTAGAGATTTTCAAGCACTTTCCACGCCAAATACGTCGTTCAGAAGTAATTCATATCCATGATATTATATCGATATGTCCATAGCATATTCACAGTAGATAATACCGACTATACTCTGTTCAATTTCATTTTTTCCTTTATGGTAGAATAATAATAATAATATCACTGGTAATAATAACTAGGTATTTCGAACAGCAGAGAATACGCAGCGATGCAAGACATTGTATCCTGTAGACATTGTAGCTTTAGTTTCACTGGTGTTAATAACTCATTTAGCTTTAGTATCCATAGTCAATTCACGCGACCAGTATCTCGTTAATTAATCTTCAATCCTATGCTATGTTAAAAAGGGAGTCTCGAACGAACTGCGACGAGGAGATACATACGATGTGTAATTAATTTCCGATACTTTTGAGAGAAAAACCCGTAAAATTTATCTATGCATTTTGTCTGAATAAAAAAAAAAAAAGGGAATACGTAATGTGTAATTAAAAGTTATATTGAATAAGAAGCAACTCGTTGAAAAACATTCGTGCAACGCGAGATTTCTAGAAAATCTATATCTTTACAAAAAATTGAACAGACGAAGTCATTTCACAAACTCCGTTTCAAAATCTCAAGGTTCAAATCGCAAGGCTCGAAGATTATAACAAAATAATATCAGAACGAAATAACTGTCGTACTGCGTTTGAATATCACTAAGAAATCGGACACCGTGATTACGACAATTTTAAGCTAGCCATCTCGGATTCTATGAAGTATGTAAGAAGATTCTAGAAGTAGAAACCGAAAGATAGGAGATAGTTTGAATTTTGTACAAGTCCGTAAAGCTTGCTATTATTTGAAGAACCCACTGAGAGGAACTCCGAGGTAGCCAGAAACCCATTTAGATTCAGCCAATATTCAGACCTAACTAGGATACCTCGGGTTTGTGCTATTATGCTATATTATGCTAACCATAGACACGAGGGAGTCGACCGGACGAACTTAGATACAGAGGGACTGGCGTAGAGGCAGCGAGAATTTGGAAGACCGTGGTGAAGACGGACGGAAATCGACAAAACTCGTTAGAGATCAGGATTCAATGAATTTGACTAAAGACAGCGAGAACTCGAGTAACGCCGTTAGAAGTTGTCAGAATTATAGGAATCTGAGTGGAAACAATAGGATTCGACGATCCATGTTGAAGCGTAGAGAACTCGAAGGATCTGGATGAAGAGAATTGGCTAAAGAACCGGATAAAGAATCGAGTAGACGTAATGAGAATTCGGTAAGGATGGCTACTGGAAGTCTGAGCGAAAATGACGTTTCATATTGATATATCGGTCGTGATACTCCCCCAGGGTGTTGTTCTACTGCTGATGTAGGAGAACGTAGCTTAAAGTTCGTTAGAAATTGAATTCAATCTAAGTTGAGGGCAATCTGATCACTGAATCAACAATACGCTATTACGATGCTCTGATAATAAGTCTCTGAAGCGAATATCCGCGGAATTGAGACTGTTTCATGTTTGAAAAATAATAAAATCATACACAAGTTTATCGTAAAACAATTCGATTATATGTCGGAAATTGAAATTGGTTTTAATCTCACGTTTTCCTATTTTATGGTTAATTCTTTCTATAAAATAAATAAAAATCGTTATTGCTTGATATCATGAAAAATTGGTTTATTTTTTTTTTTTTATCAATATTTCAATTTGTATGCTTGTACAACGTAGTTATTTAATATTACTAGCATGCGGCACGTTTGTAGAAAAGTTAATAGTTCAGGTATATACCAACATTTTCCTGGAATACTTGAAAATCGCGGAAAATCAATGTAAAGAGAAACGATGCATTAAGATATAGAAATTCCCAGAAGCCAAAGTTACTTCAAAGTTGGTTCTGCTTCTGTTCCTTTCCGCTTTGATTAACTGGCTTATCGAGCCATCTGCTGTCTTAAAGTGAATAAATTCTGATAAAACGCGCTGGCGATCCCGAAAGCGGGCAGAAACTGCGCGATAAGGTCTATTGAACGTGTCAACGAAACTTTCGTGTACACAGCCAGAAGGTGTGTTCAAAAGATTTGTCACCATAGTAACCATATTGTAACATACGTGTACATTATCGATATTCTCCTGGAAAATTATTTGATCTTGATACCGATTTTTAACAATTCTGAGAATTATATTGAAAATTACGATTCTCGTGTTGTCTATAATCGATATACGAGCGTATCTGTATACAAATGTACGTTTATAAAATATAAAAATGATTTTTTAATTATAGCCAAAAACATTTTCCACGATATGACGTACTAATCGTAATATTTGCTTTGTCAACTGAAACTTTCATTATTTTCTTGATAAAGAGATATCACATACAGTAATTTACTCAACGAACCAATACTCGATGCTACTTTAAACTTTTTCAATTAATCTTATCGTAAACAAGTAGATATTACGCGAAATTGCCCATCGTTTCACATGTTACAATATACTACAGAGGCTCTCGATATACGCAATACGTTACATTTTATTCCACGTTTTTACCACCAGCGGATCAATATTATGTATCGCGAGAGTAGTAGAAGCTCAACGCGCTGAAATTATTTAACGTGACAGAAATTTAACGAGCCTTATATTCGCAACTGGGGAGACCCTGAAGCACGGAATTCAGTCCATCCACGAAGCAAATCTTTCCAACTTTTGATCTTTCGTTTGGTCTAATCATAATGTATGGATCTTATGATTACGGTTGCTATCGGTGATATCGAGATCAGCGAGCCGAGACGAAACGGACTATCGACGAAGAAGATCGCGGGAATTCCCTGTCTGATTGTCGAAGAGCGGTCGCTACACCTTCATTCAACTTCGCGAGTCGACAATCGTCGTTAATGGCCTGGCATCTCTCGACCTGGAATCTCCGCTCCGACGAGACATTATACAGAGGAAAAATCTTGAACACAGAGCGATGGGAAGAAGGAAGAGGAAACGAGTGAGACGTTCGACGAATTTAATCGTGTCACGTTGATCGTACACGTTTCTGCGCCAGTGTTTCGCTAGAATTCGACCCATTTTGAACTGTTGAACACGTTTCCGCGTTTTAGATACACGTGGTAGAATAATGTGAATTTTCACCTCATTGTTCTCCCGTGTCCTGTAATACGTACCTTTGAGGCAAAAGACGGTAGGGTTTAAACAGGTTCAAAGGTAAATTCAACGCGTTTGAACTGGCCGGATTTCTGAAGGAACTTTCGTGTCAGAAAAATAAATTTCTCTCTACGACCGATACTTTGATGATTCGCCACGAAGGTTGAAGAACTTGTCGAGCGATTCCGAAAGTTTTCAGAGATCCGCGCTAGAAACGATGGACAAGGGTTTCGGTGATATTAAATTGTAGAGAAGAACTATCGAGCTTGGTAGTTTTTATATGCTGTTTTTAAGGAACAGTAAAGTCATCCAATTGGAGCTTTTTGATTGTACGATGGCTGTATCGTTACAGTGATGCAAATGAAAGAAACAGAAATATATAGATTGCCGTATCAAATATTTATTGGATGGGGAACAGCTATTCTCGCTGTTATAAGATTTTATCGTTGCAATAGAATTTCATTAAAGAGATTCGAAGTTATTCGTTTTCAAAGGATAGGAAATTGAACATTCGAAATATTCGGTTTCATAAATCTTTGAATTTTAACAAAATATTTGGTAAAATATTTCCTAACAATTTTTCATTGATACAAACGAAGAATTTCATTACTACAGATCCGAATAATCTCTTAATGATCGTGCAGGATTTGTTGAATTTAATGAAAAATTGTGAGAATCCGTTCTAGAACTCGATGAAATGAAATACATCAAAAAAAGATAGTTTATAGATAGAAATTTTATACGTTATATCTTCTCATACGTCATATTTTGCGCGAGAGATGCAACACATGTTGGCCGAGTCAACGTTTGAAATGTTCACGAGACCTGAAACTATTACTGTCTCTGTAACAGATCGTTCGCGTCCTGCTGTTCGTGCGAGTTGACATTTCCGTGGGAAATTGCGTTTGAACGTAACACAAGTCGAAGAAAATGAGACAGAAGATACACGATATCCTAACGTAGGAAAATCCAATAATTAAATAATAGCAACGATTTTGTAACTTTGAAATCTTCAAAAATAATATTCGAAATTAGTATGATTTCCATCAAATTTTATTTCTATCATTTATATCTATTCAGTTAAGACATCTTAATTTGTTTAATAGTTAATGAAATTCGTTGAAAAACGCAATTATAGTTCCTTTATTCTTGTACTGCACAGGTTTATCGTCGAAGCAAAAGTAACGAAATCGTAAATTTTACGATTCAATAAATTAAGCATAACTGAGAACAAAACAAAAGCTATCGAAACGCGGAAACAATAAAGTGGCTTGTTGTTGGAATCTAGACGGTCGTTGAATAAAGATTTCCACTTGTTCCTTGTAACGCCCGCATGCTCGACTACCGTCATCGTTGTTCGCATTTGTAAGATCGTTTGCACGGGAACCAATAGTTTTCATTAACCGGTCGTATTTCTACGTCAGCTCCATTTTCAGAGCAGTGCCGTTAATCGAAGATAAAACAAGTAGGTAATTTATATGAAAAGACTGAGGCGTATATTATATTACAGCTTCTCATTTCTCCTAACGTTAACTCTCGAATATTAAGATAGGATACCATATTTGATTTTTATGTTAGCTGTTTTTAAAGGGTGATAACTTTATGTTAAACTGAGAGTTCGACTCTCCTACGTAATAATTTAATAGCTAATAATATTAATGAATCGGCAAGCCGCAAATTGTAGAATATAAACTTCTCGTTCATAGGCTATTAATTTCTCATTTTACAAGGGATGTTATGTTAATGAAATCATATCGTTTAATTATGGTTAAGGTACGTAGTTTAAGACTATTAACGGTTAAGGTATACGGTTTCTTAATTATATACCGAAAAAGAGGTAACGCGTAGATTTAATATCGCAGGGATAATTTTCTTTAAATCCTCTCCATGTTTTTCCTTCCTTTTCACTATTTCTTTCTTTTTTTCTTTTATCGAGTTTGTCACATGGTAAAGGCTCGGACCGCATCGATAACAAATGTGTTCGAACGAATATCGCGCTTTGATTGGGAATTTCATTGTGCGCGGCATAAAGCTCGGGAAAGAAGCGAAACGAACGCGATATATAATATCAGGAACGGACACGAACGATTTGTGCCAATACGAATGCTATTTGGACGATTGAAAATCGGTGGAAATGCGATCCACGATCCGTCGTAGACCCGTCGTGATTCGGTGCCTTTAGCCGGGTTGAACGTGTTCCTAACTACATCAGGTTTTATCTCCAGCTTAGCTTAAAATTTATAGGCTGATTGGTCCGGGAAATTTAATAAACGGCTTGCCTACATTTTATAAACCTCTTTGTCGAGTCAGCAAACTACATTTATCACGCATTTCTACGAGTCTATCGTGTTTCATTTTCCAATATAATAAGGTCGAATATAATTACGTCGAAAACTTTATTCGTACCTATCGATGTTTGAAAGCTATCACTCTGATAAGCATGTTTCTAATAAGCTTAACGATACTCTTTAGTAGGGGATAGTTTATAATTATTTTAAAAAGTTTGATACATAGAGAATACGTTTGAAAGAAAGATATAATTAATTTAATACGATTATAAATTTCGTACATGCAACAATTTTTCATTAGACTTCAATATCGTTATTGTTAGGCAACGAAGCGAAACGAATAGGAGACGTACTTGAATGTACGATAATGGAATAAATAATATACAATCTCGAAACATTGGTTCATGAAGAAACGGAAGCAAAGTTCCTCGTAGCATCGACAGCGATCGTCTAGCAAACTGCCAGTGCATCTGCATCGGCCATGGTTTACGTAATACGTAAACGAAGTACCCTAACAGTTTCACCAAATACACATTATCCAACTTTCGGTCTTTCTACGTCTTCCCGCGTTACCGCCCTCGTTCCGTCAGCCCCGAATTCCGGTATTGACTGAATCTCATTTGTAAACTTCTTAGGAGCCCAGAATCTATGAAATCCCTGTGGCTTGTCCGGTTTTCCGAATTTGCTTGCACCACTTTTGTCCTGGTTTCCTTTTCGCTGGAATATAGCAATTCGTATTTCAACAGTTTGCGCATTCAGCATTAAGTCAGTTTTATCAGCCAGAATTAGATAAAACGCGGTCTTTCGTGATTTTTTGTTATTTCAATAATATTTCCAGAGCAGAGAAGGATATGAATTATTCCGAAGCATTTTACGCGTGAAGAAAGCGAAATGTGCGAATTATTCTACAGCGTCTTACGCATAAAGAAAAAGGAAGGATATGAATTATTCTAAGATATTCCAAAGGCAAAATCTTTCAAAATATCGGGATTCGACCGTGAAACGACGGGAACAGAGAACGTAATGACACGGATCAAGCGTACGCCGAAGCGATCGAATACACCTTATCAATCTATCACGGATATCGAGAGAAGTACGACACTTTGCCGTTTTCTCAAGAAGTCGATACTCTCGCCTTCCGCTAGATCCACCGAAATCCTCCGCTATCACGACAGTGGAACGCAGTTAACATCATCCTCGGAGGGATTCGCGTTCCAGATCGCAATAAAACATCTCTGTCCCGTTGGTCCACACCTTAGGTCGGTGTGAACGCACCCAGAAGCCGCGTGAGCGGACAGGCAGCAGGCAGGTACAGGGGCCAGGCTTGCCAGGAGAGCGTAGGTGAGCTGAAATAGATCGATGGACGTGCTGCGCACGCAAGTACCTCCGGTTGTAACCCCTGCAGGGGGTAGGGAGAGCCCCATGCTACTAGGTAGGGTTATCAGAGTGGCGAGGAGAAGGGGTCGAGCACGGGGGTGGGATCGAGAGAAAGGGAGACAAAGAGAAAGGAGGAACGCCGGCAGAGAGAAGAGTGAAAAGCGGAATTACGAGATAGGAGGGTTCTCTGTTTCGACGAGGGAAGGAGATACTGAATCGGGAACAACGAATGCTACGCGAACGCGTCCTCGATCGGACAAGGACGGAGATAGTAGACACGCAAATAGGGACCGGAAAACACGCAGAACGATTTCATGCACGATGGAAGTGGAAAGAAACAGCAGCGCGGGGATAATGAAGTACAAGGAAGTAACGTGAGAATAGCCCCTAAGGAGGCGGATAAAGGAAGAGAATCGTATGAAAGGAAGGACGAACGATGTGTTGCATGCGCGGTTCGAAGAGTCTGGAAAATCAAAAGGAAAGGAAGATCTGCCGAAATTTCAGATTCTCCTATAATAAGAAACCATACGAAGTAAATACGAACCACAAGGACAAGCCTATTGTAGAATCTGGGGGTTGATACTCGTGTCAGGTTAGAGAGAGACAGTTTGTGAAACGCTGCGGGAGTGGGAGGAGCATGTAGACGAAGAGCACGCGAGGGGAATCCCTGGAGGAGGAAAGGAGATAGAAAACGGACCAGCCGGGTTATTGGAGGAGGGTGACAGGGTGGGATGGAAAGAGCGCGAGGAACGGAGACAGAGAAAGACGGGCACGCGACGGCATCTCACCTGTTTGCCAACCCGCCAGTCTAGTTTACGCGCCCGGTCATCCGCCGGCTCTACAAGTGGGTATTCCATTGCGACCGCTAGGCGCGCTCGTTCTATCGCGTACGAACAACGCTCGTTTTCTTTCATTCCGTCGCATATCTCTCTGCCGTGTTTGTCCACGCATCCGACACGACCCGTTCACCATCAGGATTTCTACGTGAAACTGCACCGCTCTGTTCCCCGGGGTCTTTCCATCGGTGGACACAAAGGGACACGCACGATCACGGAAACGGTGAGTACCCGAGGGTCAGCGCACTTTAAACGATGGTCCAGCGAGAGACGGATATCGGTTCGCGATCTTCGACATATCGCTTCCGAGATCGCGCGTCAAGTTTCGTTTGAACAAAAAACGAAGTGCGATCGTTTCATGGTGGTTACTCGACTTGATAGCGCGTTCGACGTTGTCGATGAACGAGAGCGTGGATTCGTCTGATCTATGGTGGTGGTCAGGTGGTGCTTTCGTTTCGAACGATCGATCGAGGAACGACTGACAGCGGGTACTTGTCGAGAAACCATTCGTAAGGAGTGATCTGTGAGTCGCTTGTTAGATTTCGAGTGAGTCTTGCGTCGTTTGTGTCGAAAGAACAATGCCAGAGAATATAGAGATACGACGTGAGATTATTATTCGTCGGAAATAATTTATTAAACGTATTAATTTTTCGATTGCACGTACCGTTATGTCGAGATACGATGTTTGCGCTGAAATTACGTCGAATCGGAATCTCTACGAACGTCGATATTTCGAAATCTCGTCAATCTGTGTTAAAGTGATTCCGATTTCCGCAAATAGTCCGTAGAATATTATCGTTGTCGAACGTTTCGTACAGAAGGGACGAGTTTAATCCGAGAAATCTTTGTCTAGTGTTCGAGTGTCTACGACTTTCTACGTAGTATATTTGCTTTCCGCGTTACGGCTATTTACACTTGTACTTAGTTCCACGAGCCCACTCACTTGCTTACGACTTCGTTCTAAAGTATCTCTATTTGCTTCCCTTTGTCTTTGCTTTCATTCAAAAGGAAAAGGAAAATATGCGTTTGCGGCATGAGAGGAAAAAAAGGGAGCGTGGATGAAGACTAGCGCATTTTCGCGAATAAAAATGGTAATCAGGCAGAAGGGTAACGAAGGTAATCGTGTGCGCGAAATTGTGCCTCGCCTTTCGATGAAAAAGTTTCAATCGACGAACCCTGATTTTGAAGGTCGGAGATCGCAATTTGAGGGTATGGCTATTCGTTTTTAAATAAACCGGATACCGTCAGACGGGCTTCTGTTTGTTACCTCGGACGTTCCATACAGTGTCCTTGTCCTACATACGGCCAGCTGTACTGCGTTTGAAACAAATTCGCAATACAAATACTCTTGTTGACAAATATCGCGGACGATATACCGAACGTATCAAAGAACGTTGAAAAAAAATAATTTCTCCGTAGTTTATGGATTAATCTGAGAACATAGAAACACAGAAGATATATCAACTTTTTCGAAATTCCGACATTGCATATGAAATTTCATACGAGTCGTAGGATTTTCCAACTCGATGTATCAATTTTTCTCATTTTACGAATGAAATCGGTACGCTTTGAAAGAAAATTAATATCTTAGTCGTATAAGGCGATCCTAAAGTATGGGCTGACTCCGTATTTGAGTTAAGGGAAAGCATAACCACGCGGAAGTTGAAAGAATCTTAATGCGAAAGGTATAAATGACTCGCGGTGAATTATG
This sequence comes from Bombus difficillimus, assembly GCA_014737525.1. Lineage (NCBI taxonomy): Eukaryota > Metazoa > Arthropoda > Insecta > Hymenoptera > Apidae > Bombus > Bombus difficillimus. Next base: position 1,684,537 of record JACXIT010000142.1, read on the forward strand.
TCGCGATTCATCAAACTTTCGAACATAAACAGAAGAGGATATTAATAGAGGCGAGCCGATGCTAGAAGAAAAGCGTCGACGATGACTTATTGTTTAGCGAAGCGGATAAATTTAACTGTCGGAGTTTGATTCATCGCGAGGCAAACAATTCCTTAGAGGCTTTAACCTCTTTGCAATTTCACGATCCCGGGCTGGATTCTAGACTCGTTACGAATCTTTACATCTGTTCCCTTTCTTCGAGAAGGGTACTTACACCAGATGCTAATTATATCCAAAGGACAGAATATTTTAGTCAAACTAGGCACAGCAAGGTAATTGGACGTGTTTCTGATGGAACAGATTGTTTCTTCTTTGTTTCCAGTGACGATGAACGTGTTGTTTTACACTTCTGTGGTAAAAAAATGAAACTTTCTAATAAGTTAGAAAAAAGTTTATCGAAATGTCGTATAAAGCAAGTAAGTGACAAGAATGGACAACTTGTAAACTGTACTGACATTGACTGGAATGATGTAATATACAAAGTGGGTCGCTTAACAATGGGTCTGCTTCGATCGTTTACGTCATTAATGGGTTTAAAAAAAAGTTTGTTGTTTATAGACTATTTCCTCTAATAACTAACGAGTACCGAGAAGGATTCGACGAATGTATTTTTTAGTAATAAAGAAGAAACGAGTATATGTATTCCGTAGAACCGTATTTCCGTACTTCGTTCCGTATTTTTGTACAACTTCAGCTTAAGCAGAATACGTAGAACAAATTTATTTACGTCACCTTTGAAATCGTATCATACACGATGAAAATATAGTTTGATCAGTTTATTATTGTAACAACGAAAAGAAAAGCAATTACGTTGTATTGTATTAAGTGACCTACTTTCTGCGCTTCAATTTTAAATGCACATTTCACCCTCTTGGTATAATACCCTCAAAGGAAAATATAACCAAGGCTGTATTAACAGATGTCAAATCTTATAAGAACAGCAATTACAATTCTCAATTACCTAACTGCACAATTAATTATATTATAAATTATTCTCTGTTATTATTTAAGGATACTTGTCCGATCGTTCCGTGCAATTCAATTATTTATTAGCAGAACCTAAATGTCACTGATACATACGTTATACCTAGTTTAATTTGCTTCCACATGAAATTTTAGGACGAAAACGGAAACTAACTTTACTTTGTTAGCGTTTGTACCATGATATCGTGTCACCAATCACGTAGCTACCATGTTACGTGCTCAGGATCGCAGAAAACTCTAGCATTGACGTCTATGGTTAAACGAAAATGCGAATCAGGAGCTTTTTAGCTATCTCGCAATTATCTCGAGGTTTTGGTAATCCTTCGGGTCTTGTAATTTCCATGAAACAAGACCGCAACGTAACAACAGTGATTTAACTTTAATTTGTTTGTTCGACCGTTTCCCTTGTTTTCGTTGAACGCCGTTTTTAATTAAAACGTCATCCGCAATTAAGAAAAATTCGTACAAAGAGCCGGGTATTTCTCAGTTCTGGAATTAGCTTCGAGGCTTCTTGGTATGTCGTTTCCGCGGAACAACGCAAATAAAGATGTCGTTTGAGGAACGAGACGTTCGCGAAACTTCTTTCTTTCTAAATGGCCTTAATTGTTCCATTCTTATTTATTTGAACATTGTTCTAGTAATATTATATTGAAACGTTTAATTCGTTATCCTTTGAGATATTTCCCAGATATCACGAGTAGAAATTGATTACATATTTATTGAATTTATTAAATTTATTATAATTCTGATGGTTGAATTTGTTATAGGGAAATGTGATTGTGAAATTAATTGCGAAGATCTTGTTGTAACTTTGAAATATGATTCGCGAAAAGAATCTGCAATATACTGCAATGTATCGTAATAATAGAATTAATATTACTAATGGCATAAAAAATGAATGAATCGCTTGTAATGTAATCGCACGAGTCGTTGGATTAATCAGTGAACCACAGTTTCTATAATTTATTTCATAATATTTGCTCTATAATCTCACTCATAATGGAGTAATTTTGCAACAATGGGAACGAGAAAGCATTGAATTTAAGACGAAGCTAGCAGATACATATATTAAACTAATAGCGCTTCGTACCGTTTCATTGTAGTTTGATACTATATCTCATGTCCTTACAGTCGTTCTTCGCACCTTGGTAATTCGTAATTTCATGCACGTGAATACCATAAATTGTTTCCGGAATACTTTGTATTTGTTGAATTTTATTCCTTCTCCTCAACGTTAATTTCTTGCTTCGTCTCGGACTTGACATAATTTTTATCGTATCTATTTTACAATAATCCTGGAAACATCTCAACAGAGCAAAACATTTAATCGAATTAAACTATTATTATTCATTATATAATAGTTATTTCGCTCATCTTTGCTATTGATACGCATTGATAATGAACATCGAGCCAAGGGCTTTAATTATGCAATAATTACCGCTAACTACGACTATTGTATCGATGCCGAATGAGAACTGCTTATCATTGACGAATACAAGTTCTATAATTTATATTATTTATTTATTTCAAATTACGTATCTGGATAAAGAAATTAATTCTATAATTTTTAACTGTTAGTACGAGGAAAATATGGCCGGTAAACGTTTGAGAGACGATAGGTTTGGTTGTAGAATTTGTTTTTACGATTTTTCTTTCAAACGATATTATAAGGTAGATAGTAGCAATCCCGATTTTTATAGATCGAACATCGAATTTAATTCAAAAACTTTAGAAAGATTTAATAAAAAGGAACTTGAATGTAAGACGTTCGCCAAATTTTCGGGACAGACACAAAACTAGAGCGGAAGGAGGATTCTACTTCAAAACTATTGATTAATTTCTTGAACACATAACCGAAGAGTATGTTGCCAGTGGCGAGTTTATCTTTCGAAACCCTTTCGAAAGATTGCGATACAGAGACGTCGATCAATACCAACGAACAAAACCAGGAAACCTGGCTTGTATTATAAATTTACAAAACCGTAAAGTCTACTCGCTGAATTCTTTTTTCCACAAAAAAGCCAGAGATCGATTTAACAAGAAAGAACGAAAAAATAGATAGAGGAGGAAGAATTGTGCTACAAAATGCTCGGTTAGATACTTTCTGAATATTTGATTGTGTTACTTGATAAAATATTGATCGATCGAGGTCGGACATGTTGTATTCCATAAAAGATAATGGATCAACAATGTAGGGAACGAAGTATGCACGATAAAGGGAAAATAAAGCGAGCGCTCCTTTCGTTGCGATAAAAATTCAACGGACCGGTAGTTGCGGACTTTTCCGGATAACCACGGCCGATGCTTAATATCGAAACCACGACGCCGTACACTTTCCAATAACTGCCTGGCCGCCCATCGAAATCGATGCAAATGAACCGTTTATTGGAGAAAATATGCCGAACAATAGGGAGAACGTAGCGAAACTAGCGCTGTAATCGTGGCCTAATCATTCCTGGCTCGTTCGTGTTCTCTTCGTCAAAAATAAGTTGTTACACGAGAAATATGGACGACTGTTCGAAAATCGTAGAAAGAATCGCGGCAGATTTATTATCCCGTAATAGGCATAATTGCGGAATAATTTTCGAAACTGTAGAATTAAATCAGTAAAATCTGCTAAATTTCAAATACTTCACTGCGTGATACCAAAGGTGAAAGAATTAGAGCATTCTTATCGAACAAAGTATAAATGTTCAACCGATTACCTCGCTCGATCAGTTTTGACGTTTATCGAGTTACTCTCGAAATTCTGTAATAACATTGTATTAATTATACGCTACCTCTTCCTCGACGCAATACGCAAGAAACAGGAAAACTAGTTGCTCAATTACGAAAGAACGAAGTAACTTATTACCATCATCCGTACAACGGATGTTAGAAAGGTGTGCGTTATTCTTGAACGTTAAAGCAAATAGGTTCAAATTATCGTTGTATAAGTAAGGTAAAGCGTGGAAATGATAATTCTTCGCGAAATTAAAACCCAGCCGATAATTAACGATAATGATTACAAATTGAACCGTATACGTCACGCTGATGGACAGAGTGTCCCTGTGTTTATTCGATACGTTAGCTGTTCGCGTGAAATATCGATGTGTTAAAATAAACGATGTTTAGGCTAATAATGCTGGCTGTTTATTCCCTACGAGATGCAGCGTTAACGTCGATATTCGATACATAAAACCTTTATAAATGTCGCCATTTAATGGTGTCTCTCACCGTTAATTACGACGAATAGTTTATTACGTACGATCACGTCAGGCGTGAATTGTTGGTAGAAAAGTGCATGTCGCTTCGAATATCGATCGATTTCATTCGCCTTCGTGGCATTGCTCGTCTTTCGATTCGAATACGGCGGTAATCTCTTGTTGACCTCACCGAACGATTTCGAGAAAGAATGGAGGGAAGCTATTACTTAATGTTTCAAGCCTTTCGAACGTCCTTTTTCAGTTCCGCGCGCAAATCTCGTTCGAAGCGTCTTACAAATGTTCGAAACGTTTCTCCTTTCGATCGATGCGTGAACATTTTACATCGCGATTTGTTTTATACATCTTTATATATCTCGTGTTATGAATTTCGAAAATTAATCTAACAGATATATCGCATTGACGCATAACACGATCGGATTATCTTTTAATCTTAATCATCTCGACGGAAATTAAAAATTTTACTTCGCAATTTCTTTCGTGCTTTTTAATAATCGGAGGCCATAAGCTCTATTTGTTGTCCCTGAAGTTTAAACAGACATTACGTTAACGTTTTACACGGTCAAGTACTAGGTTGCTTTATTACTTCTCTTAATTTCCTTAATCTGTTTCTTCTACAAATCAGGTTGCAAAGTTGGAAATGTACGAAAGATGTCTATTTTCAATCGATACGCGCAAATTTTACAATGCAATTCTTTCACGTATGATATCTTAAGAATCGAAAGCCAATGAAGTTGCACTTACCGATTTTGGACGTTGGCCAAACAGAGATTTATATTTTATAGGCTGATCTTACTTGCTCCAAATTATTTCTCTTGTCGGTTCACTCCTTCGTAAATCTCGTTATAAAATTTCTGCATACGTGGAATCTCTTTCTCCAATCGATGCAGGAATATTTTACAACATAATTTCCTCGAAAGCTTTAAAGGTTCGAGCCAAGCAAAATCTACCTCGTCGCTGATATCGGATGTTAATCGAACAAAAGTTAGATTAGGTGTTGCGTTAACACTCGAGCACGTTTGATCACCACACCGTTTCAAATTGTTTCCTTTATCACTTCATTCAGCACGCGCGTATTCAATATTCCGCATGGCTGGCAAACAGTGGCAGAGCAGAAGCGGTAGACGATTTTCCAAAGAGAATTCGTTCTGAAATCCGGCGGGAACACATCTCCCAAAGCCTCTTTCGTACGGGAATGAAATATCCCGAAGAGGGTAAAGACAAAAGGCAGCGCACGTTATATTTCCCGTTCAAGATCTGTCGACGATTTCATCTCGTAGCAGGTTAAACGAGAGCAGGGGGAGAACGATGATTAATCGGAGGGCTCGTTGCTCGTTGAATCGTTCGTCCGATTCAGTTAGTCGCAATTTACCTTTATACGTAGATCGGCGCAACTTACACAATTTTCTATTATCGTAGAAAACGCGGTCGTTTGTAACACACGATGAAAATTAGTTTTAACATGTCGGATATCAACGTCCGATACACGCTTTGCGGCTCCCCGAACGAACGTTTCCCATTTACCTCGCCATAGAAAATTCCTTTTCGCGCGTTTCCTCGCTTTACGAGCTGTCGCGACGAAGTCAAACGCCAGAAAATCACGGTGAACGCGTCGTGCCAGTAGCACGAGTCAACGCTCTATCGGACGTATCCGCCGTATGCGGTCAAGAAAATGTTGATTAAAATGGTTCTCTTTTCCTTTTCGCTTCCGACTTTCCTATCGTTCCTGTTCCGTGCTGTAAAGATGTTAAAAACTCCGAGAAGATAACGCGTCGTTGTTCGCGTGTCTGAACTTTTGCTTTTTCTCTCTGATAAAGTTCAATTGCAAGATTAAAGTTTCATCTGTAAGGAATGATTATCCGTTTTTTACACTCGGTTTTCCGATATTGCTCTCGTCGCTCGTTCTTTCGTTTCTTTCTTTTTATTTTTACTAGTAGCGATCTAGACTTTCGCAGTAACCTAACATGCTGTGTGTGTCGCTTTAAAGCGACAGGGTAAAGTCTAATCTGAATATCGCGATAATCTAATGCAAAGCAGGGAAGAAAAGGTTGGAAATGACGCGTCACAAAGGAAAGTCAGAAGATTAAAATTAATATTTGAATTTAGCTAAACGATTAAGGAAATTTTACAACAGATCCAGTTACTTTGTTTAAAGCTTTCGTAATCGAATATTACCAAGCAAGATATAAATAATTCGACTCTTTCGTGTTTCTGCTCGCAAGAAGCTTGGTTGGTGGAAATTTTCGAAAGCATCGATAGCGACGGAACGACGTTTCCTGCGGCAAAGGCCGTTTTAAACTGGACGCGGATACAGAAAACGCACCGAACTCGAAACACGGATTGAAAGCAAAGAGCTGCAGAATTTCTTTCATATGTCGAATTCTAAGACGGTCGACGTGACCTAAATTGAAACAAGGGACTGGAAGAGAAAGGCAGTAACTCAAGTAACTCGAACATTCAACGAAAGTTTTTCCCTAACTTTTTAATATCGCGCGATGCACACAGATTCAAGTGGATGCCTGTGGGCACGAAATATCACTTGTTTTTTTACAACTATCATATATAATACAAAGAAAGTATCCCGTTGAAAGATGATTCAACATCGAGAAACGAATAATACAAAAAAAAGCAGAAAAGAATCTTTTCTTTCTACAGCTTCTTATTTCTTGGTTTCAACTACACGGTTCGCGCGTGGAGACGAAATATTCGATCATTTTGCAATTTGATCTTCTAACAAAGACGCAATTGGTGAAATTTGTATTTCACGATCATGAATATTTACCTCCTTACAGTTGATTGTCGTCGTTATACCATTTTATAAAAGAGTAATCGTAAAAGAGTAAAAGTTGCTGGATAATAAGTTGAAATAAAAAAGGAAGTATAGCTACATTATAACAAAAGTTGTTTTAAAAACTATAAATTTATGCTTATTTAATCAATCTTCGAACTTTATATCCCTGAAAACAAAGTTTGAATACGTTCTATAATATTATTCGTATTCGCAAACGAAAATATACGAATCCACGAACTCGGTTTCTTGTTATTCTTTCCTATTAAATCGCCCTCGTTTAAATTATATTACCCGTTGCCAGGCACACTGAACGATTAGATCACAAAGTCACCAAGATTCGATCGTTAAGCATCGTTTATGGCGAATCATTAACACCGGGGGCTTATCGTGGCGGGTTAGCGATCTGAATCTCTCTCTGCGAGTGGTTAAAGGGTAATGGTCGCGACCGGTTCTATCGTAGCGTTTTTCTCGTTCGAATCGTCACGAGGGTCAACCAACACGCTCGGTAATTGCGACAGAACGTGACTGTGAAAGAAATTCCCTTTATTCGATCTTAATTCATCCCACGGGTACGAAACGCTCGGGATTACATTGCTTTCAGACTCGTTATTCAGCTGTGCATACTACTTTTTCCTATTGGCACGGGCAAATCAATTAATCGAACAGATTTACGACAGATCTTAAGATTTGCGATAGATCGAATCGCTTGGACGAAACGATAGACTAACGAGTTCGTGTTTTCCTGTAACGATATTTATAAAATGGCGTTTACGAGACAATGGTATGCAAAGTTTCCTACAAGTTGCATAGATTTTACGTTCTATATTACAAAGCTGATGTTTTAAATAATTCTGCATGACGTTGTACAACCATGTAACAGTATTTATTCATCGTACCGTGTTCTTCAACTTGTCGTGCTTTTATCACCAACATCGGTTAAAATTTCTATAGACGTCGCTTTTAGAATATAAAATACAAAATCTATCTGACTTATTTTTGCATACCAGTGTACTTCTCGTTGAATTTATCGTTTTGAAGTCGCGTGTCAAATAAGCGGTATTTTTCACGAATATTCAATTAACGAAAAGATATGAACATGATAATCATTTTTATTTGATAGTTTACGATTGATCGTGTAACGAGTACTTGTTTCGCTAAAGTACGAAGAATTTAATGAACGCGTTGAGAATGTACGTCCTTTTTAAAAGTTTATGCACGGGTAGGCGTCTCTGTGACATATTATTAATATCCGTTAATATTGTTTGAACGAATATTTAATTAGAATCGTAGCTATGAAAGGGAAAACGCGTGAACAAACGTCAAATTTAATATCTTTGTCGGAACTCGGTGTTTACTACAGATTCGTGGATGAAATTACGATGGGGCGGATTCTGGGGATGAAAAGCTACCCTATTTAACCCACGTGCGTTCAATATGTTTTAATAATTCTGACCTTATTAAACGACAAACTCGTCGAAAATCGAATCGACGAACGATGAACGGCGACGAATTTCTTTAATTTTATAAACTATTATTTATAAACTATTTAACTATATAAAATACACGTTATTTTTCTAGAAATGCGACACTATTACCGACGGACAAAGCGTGCATATTTACTCTGTTGTTGCCATTTTTTTGCTAAAAATAACATCAATGTTATCAAGCTTTTGGAAAATATAATTGACGTTACGAGTGAATAAAACTCTACCGTTCGCTCTATCATATCAATCGTTCCTTAACAGAGTTATTAAATTATTAAAGTTATAAGTTATTAAATTTCAAGTTCAACGGATCGCCTTCGGATATAATATATTCTTTCTAACACTTTGAAAGTGTTTCATTTATATCTTCACACTCTTCTCCGTTCGAACATTCATTTATCACACACCTGTTAATTTACATTTTTATCTCATTTGCCGTTTCATCGGTTGTATTGGTATTTAATAAAAAAATAAAAAGTTTGTATTAGTTTGTAATAGCATTTGCTTTTAGGCTAATAATCGTTGCTCTAATAACAAGTTAGTACGTAAATTTACAAAATACCGTCGTGAAAACATTGTATGTATTAATAAAAACACCGTGTTGTTAAAAAGCTACAACAGTGGGATTTTGTAAATAGTGACATGTATAAGACGCATTGTTGAAAATTCTGATACGTTTCCGCACCAGGGCACCGATGATTCGGGTTGACGCGGTGATATGAAAACTCTCGGTAAAGGTTGAACTCGCCAAGTTCTAACGAGAAAGGCGAATATCGTCACGACAACGCGGCTTTCCAGCTTTAAGAGTTTCCACAGCGTAACGTCGCGAATTTCCGTGATAATCCCTTTAAACTACGCGAGCATTTATTTAATAAGCTGCCTCAAAGACGGCCTTAAGACGACAATATCTTAATTATTCAAGGCGAAGTCGAATTTTCACACGCGTTAGCGTGTCGCCTTTCGGACGAAAACGAGGAAAAATTAACTCGGCAAGAAGGATTACGTCGCGCTCGTGTTGTTGCTAAAGGTATTAATTGTCGAAAGCGAATCGCAAGCGTCAAGTTGTGGTTGAATCACCCGAAACGAATTCTTTTTAAAAGTATCTTCGAAATTTATGAATTTATCAGATTGATTTATGAAATTCTTGCGCATGTTTTCTATGTTCGTTTAGAAATGGAAATCGTAAATATCAGAACAGATGCTAATGCGAATTTGGAGTTAAAAAAAGAAAAACTGATACTGTTACAATTTTGGCCAATTAATTCTTCGTTAATTAACGTGGATAAAATTATTTATTGGAAGAGTTCTTAAATTAAGCACGTTATTCAAATGTATCCGGAATTTATGATTAATTTAACATAGTACAAGACGAATTTATTAAAATAATGAGAAAATCGCGAATTTTTGTTAATAACTTTTGTTCGTTTCGTAATATCCGTTCGCTGTTAACGAACCGTCTCGCTAGAAAATTGTCTTTTCAGAAGGAAACTCGACAAAAGTTTCTTCCACTCGAAAGCATAATATTCAACCAACGTTGACAACATTTTTATGTGACAAGGAGTTCAATTCGCGACATGTTTTACCCTCGTCCTCCGCTTTCACCCACACAAACTCATTCGCACGTACACACATTTACACACGACGGAACATGTTCTGAAATCCCTCTGAAATTGCGCTCGCATTTTCACCACCGGTATTTCCTGTCCTTTTCTCCGCCGTCAAAAATAGTTCATTAAGGGGAAACGTTCGTGCCATCTTGCAGGTGAACCGTCGTACAGTATGTAGTATATCGATCGTAGGTCGAAGCGAACGGTTTAAGGGTGTGCACCCTACCCAAGCCCCTTGGAACATAACCTTAATCCGATTTATCTGCCTTCTCAACGCGATCAGAATGTTAAAACGAATATCCGCGTTCCGCGGCATTTTCCTCTGCTCATCTCGATCCATTTCGGGATTCTTCGCATTCGTGGCAAACTTGAAGGGAAACACGGTCGAAAGTTCGACGGGACTTCCATTGGCTCTTCCGTCCACACCTTTGCCTCCAATTGTTTAGCGAAGATGCACGTTTTTGCATTCGAAAGGGATGCGACACTGTTGAACCTCATTTATAATTCCAGAAGAGTAATTTACAATTGGCAAGGAATCCTCCGTGTTCGTTACCATAGTGAGTTTTTCAATTAATAATTGTTCGATCGCCCCGTTCAAATATTTTAATATTACCGATTTAACATTACCAATATTTATATAATTTACGTAATTTTACCAATATGTTTGTATCTAGTCACGTGTTTGCGCTAACAATTGTTCGAGTATCCCATTGAAATAGTTTATTATTATCATTATTAATATCGTTTTTGTTATTTTATTAACGTTGTTCGCTTATTTGCCCCTTTTTTCTAGTAAATTAGGAAGTTTGTATTTGGTTTCGCATCTCAACAGAATATTCCAGTTTCCATAAAACGAAATAAATAGGGAAAAAGGTCGATGTTTAACTGGAGAAACAAGAAACTATACATTCACCGCTATCTGTTAATTACCACGAAGATTTTTTTGCTGGCATTTAAATGCAAAGTTAATTAAGTTACACTAGTTTCTCGGATAAGAACAGGAGAATTTGCTGTTTCATTCGATAAAGGATTACCAAGTTCTCGTCTTAATGGAGAAGATACACGGAGTCTCTTCTTTTTTCTCCTCTTGTAGAAAAAGAGTGGTCTTTTCTCACCGAGTTCTTCAGATCCAGCGTGGTTCATAGAGTTTTTATGGTGGTTGTACTTCGAGAAATCGATGAGTGAGCTTAGGGGCTGGTAGAAGTTAAGACGGACGAGTGAAAAAGACGATATCTATACATCTCGATCACGTGCAGTCAGCGGAACTTTCTGATTTCTTCTATTGCTTCTCGTTCGATGACCGTTGTTGTTGCTTTTAAAATATTAACCAGATATTCGTATTCTCCTGGAGTCGTAAATTTAACTTATGTACTTGCGTTCATATTTATGTCCTGTTTTTTTTTCTTTTTTTGGTTATATTTATAAAAATATAAATTTGCGTAAATACGTTTCCCATAGCCTATATTCGTTACCCCTTCTAGTTTAAAGTATCGACATTCTTCTCTTTTCTTCTTTATTGATCACACACAGGGACAAAGTAACATTCACAGAACAGAATATTATTACACAGACGCGGCACTCGTTTCATGATAAATTATATCGATATCAGTGAATCGCGTAACGATTCAAAGTTAAAATGATATTTTACAAAAGAGAAACGACTTGGTCGGCCATGTATCACAGTTAACAGAGACCAGCGAGGTGTTTTCCAGTTTCTCATGCAAATGACCAATTCGACGATGATTAACTCGATGATACAAGATCTCCAGTTTCTGGCGTACGGCCAGTTAAAGGGAATAGCAAAGTTGTTAACGCCTAACGTTGGGCTTAATTAATCCAAGCTTTTTAACCGATGTTATCATGTTTGAATTTTAGGCATCCTCGGGACTGTAAATAATTACGGAATTAGCTGAGAATGAAATACGCGAGCTCAAGGATCAATGATTCAGTCGTAACTCTACAATTGTAAAAATGAAAGAAGCTATATTATAACAAACGTAATTGGGTAATACGAAGTTCAATGAAATTAAATATTTCTATTAATTATATTTTACGACAAATATCCAGTATCTTAAAATCTGAAATATATTCAAGAAATTATCCACGTGATTCGTTCGCTTGAAAATATCTTATCGCTTCTTGGCATCACCTGCTCATAGAAGAATTCCTTTCCACGCGTAATATCGAACGCAATATTCCTTTAATTCTTCGAAGAATCATTTTATTGAATTATTCGTATGACAATCGTTAACTGATCGATGATACCAGCAAGCGACAGTTACTAATTATATTTCCGTGAAATCGAAAGTTTTTAACTCCGAACCCTTACATCTTTGACGACATTAAATTACATAATGACGTTTATTAACAGATTGGAATTACAGCATTATATTTCCACGTGCCCATATGCATCGACGCACAGAAACATTTGTCTCGCGTATAAAGGGAACTCGTACGCGCGTGCGATCGTAGGATTAATTAATATTATTCCACTTGGTGAATGCAAAATTCAGCTCTTCCTTGATAAGGAAATCGAATTAATCTCTATCGTTTTTCCGGTTGGTAATTTTGAAATTTTGTAGTGTCGAATCCACGCTTTGGTAAACGACGTGAATAATAATCAAAGGGTACCGTGAACATTATGTTTGTGGCAATGTGTTTCGTTCTGTGTCAGAGGAGGAGGAGAACAATGAATATCACGCGATCGTTAATTAAGTGAAAAATTATGCGAATGATAATTCAACTGATCGAGCAATTATCCCAGATCAGGGCATAAATGAAACGCGAATGTATTATTTGTTGCTCGCATGGTACATTGACCGTTAGCTTGGTTATAAATTACACGAGTAGAAGGTTTATTCGAATACCGATTTAAGTAAGAATTCGCTCAACCATCTCCATTTTCATCTCCTTCCCCGTCTTTATTATTATAATCGGCTCTACAATGCAAATTTCTTCTCCCCTTTTACGTGCCTACAATTTTTACCACCGGGTTAATTTCTAATTTCCTCGACTTACGAGTTTTAATCGCTTCCCTTGCTTTCTTGACCTACTTTTCGCTTTCAACATGATTTCTATTCATTCGTGCCTCCCTTATGTTTCTGGGGTAAAAAAAGTTGATACCGTATCACGGTTTGGCCACAGATAGTAGATCGAATATAACCTCGCTCGGGCTTTGCCAAATCCACAGGCAGTCGGAATATACGTGCACGCTACCGGTCAAAAATTTCGCAGCGTTTTCTCCCATGCGTATGTGTATACATGTATACTGAATTTTCCGATACGTTTGCAAATAGCAATACATTTTTGTGGAATTTTTCCTTAAATTTCTAATTGATACAAAACAGATATTTCTTTATATTCGTTTTGACGATTTTCTCATTTTCTCTGTACTATCTGTACTATCTAAGTTCATAGAACTTTCGATCAAGGAGATTCGCCGATTTTCTTCGAAAAATAAAGAACCACAGAATTTATCAGCCTCGTAATTATCACGAATTATTATGTCTTCAGCATCGTAACCATAGACACGCGGAAAATGATTGCACGTTCGTGTTGCACCGTTTTAACTCATCTAGTGGAATACGCGTTTAGAAGCCAAGTTTCTCAGCTCTGGGTGTAAGAAGCAGCACGGAGGAGTCTCGCGGGAGCATTATCCCCGTTCTCGAAAAAGGATACCGAGGAGAAAGGTGCTTCCGATGATTACGTGCACGAAAGAAAGGGGAAAAGGGGTGAAAGGCGAGAAAGAGACAGAGAGGAAAAGAGAGAGAACGAAGCCCCGTGATCCGTGAAATTGCCTCTCTGTCAATCATTCGATTCGAGGTCGGGAAGAAAAGGGTCGAAAATAGAAAATGAGAAACTCGAGCGTAATTAATGGCCCAGTCACGAGCATTCTTGTGCTCGGACGCGTGCGATTCCTTTATTAAATTCGCGAACGAAGATCCACTCGGCTGACATATCGACCGATGCACTCGAAGACGCATATTCGTCGTTCCATCGTGTGATTTCCGGTATGTCGTGACTGTCTATGTATGCGCATATATTATTTACCAAGTCAGCGGGACCTTTATATCAGAAGCGGATTTTCTCGTGCAGCAAAATGTTGTCATCGAATACTTTCAGTAACAATATCGATATAAGCGTGCAACTATATTTGCAGAGGATACGTAGGAATTTTCTTTACGCTGCCTCCAAAAGGATACAAAGAAAAATTCGACGTCAGAATAAAACTATGTATAATCGAATATATCGAAGCAAGAGCTGTACGTACAATATAACTTAATGAATATTATTTAAGAACTAACACAAGGATGTACCCTTTCTTCGTAATTATTAGGCTATGGATCTGTACGCAAATTCATATGCTTCTGAAAATAATCGACGCAATAGGAGCTAAATAGATTTATTTATCAAATATTACAACAGGTATTTTATTTTGGATATTTTACATATTTTCGTACATTATATGTATTTTATGCACTTTTGCATCTTTAAATTTCCGCATGAAAATCTGCAGTCTAGTTATTATAATTACCTTCATTCGCTTTAGAGTACACAGACATTTCCGGAATACGTTCATTGTCGGCCACGTTAGCGTCAGATTTTAGGTAGACGTACACTTTTCTTACATATTTTAATTTCAAGTACTTTATACCATCTACGCGTCTCTAATATTTCCAGTTCGATCGGTCGAATAAGAAATCACTCAAAAGTTGCTATTTTCATTGAGTTGATACGCGAAGGATAGTAATTTGGTCTCGATCGCTCGATCGTGATACATTTGTTTCGATTTCTTTTCCGTGTGTTACTTTATGATCTTGTTCCATCATTTCTAAATGTAATATTCCTGGCGAATAACGAAAATTCGATGCCCTATTCTCGTGATATTGTAAGAAAAGTCTTTACGATTAATTAACGCGTTTCGAGTTTCCTGGCCTTTCCGAGTCCTCTGGTTCGAGTACTGTCAATTGGACGTTTGTCGGATGAAATTGTTACTTGTCTCGTTACAAAGTTGTATATGATTGTTTTAATGTAATGGATTTTATCGAACAGATACGTTTAGGGATGGCGTGTGTGCAGAATAGTGTAATAAAGGTAATTCTGGCTTTCAATTTGTAATTTAAACTACAACGCGACAGAGTTTCGATTTACATACATTGGAAATTTAAACGAGAAAGACGAAATACTTTGTGGATGAGCGGAGGAAATGATATTTAAGAAAGATACAAATTTTAAAGTGATTAAAGAAATGAAATTGCAGGTGAATGATAACAGTTAAGAGGGTGAGAATTATAATCGAGAAATACAAAAAATTGAATTCCACTCGTGTCGTTAAGTAGAAGATGTTTGAAATAATCGTAAAAGAAAATATTCGTCCTGTTTGAGAACAGCGTTTTCGATATATTATGATAATATGTTTAAAAATTAATTTTCAGAGATTCTCATTATTGAATTTTTCTTTATATTCGTAAAAAAAAGACGGTATCTGTTTACAGCGTTTAACTATTCTGGAATACGCAGGCTGAACAACGAAATAGTCGTAAATGTAAAGAAGATAACGAACACGAATGCTTTTCCACTTGAACAGAAAGTCGCTGATTTCTAGTACCTCGGTGGCGTGGCGAGCAAACGAACGCACATCACAAATCCGAGTAAAAAGTACACGACGTGTGTCACGAGTAACCATTACACTTGCCGAGTTACGATTGATATAGATGATGTAGCTGAAAACGACCTGTTTACCTTCCTTACCTGGTTTTAATTCACGTTATAACTAGTTCACGCGGCCACTGCGCATCTCTAAACGCTACACGTTGTTCTTCTAATTTCCAACATTATTTTAAATTCTACACATTAAAAATTTTATGAATTTTATGAATTTTATTTAACGCGTTCTGCTATATGAGATTTTAATAAACGACGTACGCAAATACGCACGCAAGATCATTATTTTTTCAAATATCAAAATATACGAGAAAAATGTTCCTCGCTAATTAATTCTATTTTACGAAAATTCGTATCTTTGACTCTTAACAATTCGATCATCTAACAACGAGCAATGCTACAAACTCAACTGTTACGTTATTGTTTTCGTTCATTCCTAGAATTTATTACAGTCTCTTATTTATTATTCCAACAAACTTTATTACTGAAAACAAAAACATTTCTAATAACGATTCCAGAGAGAATAGTCTTTTAGTAGCAGCGAATACGTTAACCTACGAATCGTAGCATCTTCTCCACTAGACCCTTGTTGCTTACGTCTCGAGACAAAAGAATTCGCGCCAGAGAAATACGATGACTTGCAAATCTCGAAGCTGCGTTCCAGCTGCTGCTCCGTAAACTTGCTCGAACGTTCGCGTTTGTCGCGCTTTATCTGCGAGCCGCGCACCTCGACATTTTAATTGCATTTTTAACGCGATTCGGGGCCGGCGTTTGAGGCGCGCACGACACCCGGGAAAAGTTCGAACGCGGAAAGCCCGTCTGTTCCATGGAAACAACGAGAGCGACCCGCTTCCTTATCGATCTAGCTGGCCAATTGAAACGCCGTCGTTCATCGAGCCGATTTTTTTCCTACGCTTTCGCGCGCACCGTTGCACATCCAACGCGTATGCCAGTGATAAAGCGACGAAATAGATGTGCCCCGATAGTCCGGTTCATCCTTCCACGAACAACCAGCTATCAACTTTCCGGGAGTATTCGTTTCTACGAAGACTCTCTCGATGATCCGTGTAAACCCGCCCTTTCAGAGGATCCCTTAGACGCGACCGATACCCATTGTAAAGCGAACTGAGAAAACATTTTTGTAGCATTTTGTAGCGAACGCTCAATAGGGCTATCGCGGGGAATTTCTCAGTGTGGGTTTTTCAAATTGAACCTTTGCTTTGGATTCGGTTGTACCAGACCTTTCGATCGTGTATTTTCCAGAGTTTTGATAAAATACAGTGGCGGGCGAAAGAGAATTTATAAGATAAGAAACGTAGAAGGACACCGTAATTTTACGAAATCGATTTATATTTAATAAGAGCAACAAATAAATATATAATATATATATATATATATATATATATATATATATATATAGCACAGAATATATAGACGATCGTTATCAAAATGGTGACAAATTGTAGCGAATAAGAGTTTTTAAAATTTATAGTATGTATCGATTTTTAAGATTTTTTGTATTCGCCACCATATAGCGTACGGTTTAGAGGAGAATATAAAACGCTCGATTTTTAGTGGACAAGCTGCTGGAGTGTTGCGTAGTAAGTGAAAATGAGGCGGAAATTACAAGCAAAATTTTGTTTCAGATGTTTCAATAGAAGCTTATAAGCAGATTAAAATACGGCTATCGTATTTGCATTCTAAAATGAGAGTTTAAACGTTTTAAGCAATGTTTATAAATGATATTAACTCTTTCTTGTGTAATAAGTTATCTGAACAAACATTATTTATGTATGTAGGTACGGATAATGTAAATACGACTGACCTTTCGTATTCTGCGATGCAAAATTTGCCGTTAGTTCAGATAAATTTCTGCGTTTAGTCAATGTTTGTTTATAATTTTGCAGTTAAGAGTTTACGGTAGAAGTTTGTTTGTACGTATGTACGTAAAACGCGTTTCAGTTATGTTCATTTATGGATTATGCATCTGTAGTTTTTCCAAAAAAAATTCGTATATTTGAAATGTCAAACACGTATTTGAAACCTTCTAAGAGGAAAAATTGAATTTTTCGATAATCGAACTATAAAGAGGGATAACGTATTGATTTTGAAATGTTTCGTGATTGTCGAAATTGAGAGAGCTTAAACGACATTAACGAGGAAACCTTGTTGGAGCTTTATTCTGCATTTTCGCTTTCAGGTTTGTTCTCTGGTCTCATCGACATTGCAAAATCAACGTTTCATTTTTTACACAGAGTACATAATGAATTTTTGGGGAAATAATTGTGTCGCGCGGGATGGTAACGTGCGAGTGTACACGACACAAACGTCCTCGGACAGAACTGCGCGAATCCCCAGTGGACGTGTGTATATGCATGTATCTACAATATGTACATTTCGAAATGGATTGGGGAAAAATTTTGGCCGAATTGAATTTCGAAGTTGATTGCGATATATTGTCTTCTTAGAAAGAATTTTTTTTATGTCAAGTAGAAACTCTGCAAACTGTATTTAATTTCTATAGAACTTTTATTCGCCCAAAAAATTCGCTCCGAACAATTATTACTCTCGATGTATTGCTGGACACAGTATCTTCAAATATTTACACATATTCATTCGCAAATAATGAAAAATAATCGGAAACATTTACGACAGCTTGATTATCAAAAGTCATTTAGCCTTTCGGAAGAAAATCTCAATGGTTCGATGAAATAATTCTATTACACAAACGGTAACTCTGTATCACGGTCATTTTTTTGCTGTTCCGATACGATAAAGCACTTTTGAGTCTTAAATATTTTAACTGCATGAGATATAAAGCGGTTTAAGGAAAAAACGAGGACGAAGGTAAGCGTTAGCCTAAAAGAAACGAACGGCGCCGTTGAGAACTCCCTTTTTATCTCAAATTCTCTCTTTCTCTCTCTCTGCATTTCACTGCTCTCTCAGCGTATCTATTTCCTTTTTCACGTTGCATCTACCGATTCCTTCGAAGTCATCCTCTTTAAATCTTTGCGCGACTCTTCGATTCGACACAATACCTTCTGTCATTTTGTATCCGTCATCTTTTATCATCTTTTAATACCTTTTTTCTTTATATCTGTTTCTCTCTTCGAAGAACAGTGTTTTGGCGACATAAGCAAGCTCTCTTCGCTGATATTCAGTTCACGTACAATATTCTAAATGCAAAGTATCGAATAGAGATTGCTTTCGTGTTTTCGAGGCGAGGTGTTCGCTGTGAAACAGGATCGAGGTTAAATCAGTAAAACTTAAAGTTCAAAAGTTCAACATTTCCTGATAATTTTCCAACGGTTATATCGAGTAGACACATGTACAGTACGAAGCGATCTTGGGATTGTGTTTCCAGGTGATTCGGAAAACTCGAACGAACATTACGTAGGAAAAATATATCATTTTTACAAGGTGATTAATATCTATACCTATGTAATCGACACAATTTGAATATTCCTCCATTCGACAGTAATTCAATACGTTCTAGCATTTCATAATTTATGAAATTGTATTGAAAAATTCGTTCCATCTGTGCAAGTTATAACGCGCTTGCCAAACCCGCACAAGCATACAAACATACGTATATCTAATATTTTTTCAAAACCAAAATCCATTAAGGGAAACAAGACGAAACAAAACTAGAACGTTTCGTATTTAATTTAACGAACGAAATACGAAAAAGATATAAAGTAAAATTTCTGATAAAAGAGAAATACAAAACATCGACGACTAGTCCAACTTATCAGAGAAAAAAAGAAATACAAGCATTTACGCGCTATTACCCTAGAAAATCGATACAGAAGTGTGTTTGCAATGGTTATACGGCGATGTGCGTTTCCCTCGTCAGTTTCGCGGTAGCCAGGCTATCGAATACAAGCTTCGAGGCTGGAAATTGAATGACGCCAGCCAGGAAATCCTTTGGACGTAGCGTGTTCAGGGTGACAGGTTGATTCGCGAAGAAACCACCAACCGGTTGTTATCACATTCTCGAACCACGTCCTCGTTGCTATCACTGTGTGCGTAATTAACACGCGATTAAACGCGACACGACCGACGAAAGTCTCGGTACGTGACAATCGACCACGATCAAGTTAGAATTACCGATTATTAATCAGACACTCTACAAGCGAATCGGAATCGTGACCAAGGCTTTCCAGAAACGGAGAATTAATTAAGCGGATTTACGACGAACGATCGAGCGCTACTTCTTGTATTTTCGCTACTGTGATCGGTCTTTGTTCGCTTTAGGGGATTCGGGATTTAATGGAACGCGCGTGGCGATCCACTGGAAAGGTTATTCCGCGCGATTAATTTTTGATGTTCGGTGAACTGGTTGTTGGTTTGTTTCGGATAAATCTCATGGAATTGCAAATACGTTTCGTTAAAGGTTTAGGCTGTTTGTCGTTACTGTTTCTTGATTTGTACGGTAATTGGGCACAAAGTTTGCGAGAACGTGAAACTTGATTCGATATTGAGCTTCCAATTTAACGTAGGATCTTACGCGAAGACGTTGAAGAGATGAAGAAACTGACGTTTTAATACGTAAAGAAGGAAGCGTTAAAACGATACAGAAGTAGAATCAAACTTTCAAAGCGATTTTGCTTTGAGATAAGATAGACCAAGTTCTTCGGCTAAGATTCTATGGAACTGCACCTACGGTACAACTCCATTTATCTGAACTTGTCGGGGGACAAATATACATTTCATATAATGGGAGTTCATATAATGGGAGCTCGCCAATTTCGTACATTATCTGTGTATTATTTTTCGTTCGTATAACAAAAACTTGCTCGTATAACTCGTTTGTATAAGCGAATTCAACCAGCAATAATTCGATTAATCGGGGAATTAACTAAAATTTCGTTCCAATAAATGGTACTCTGCCGTACTTAAACGCTCGAACGTTTAGTTCAGAACAGAAAAAAGACTCATAGCAAGCAACGAGGTAAAAGAATCGCAGGAAACCACGAACAAGAAACTGTCCTTTAGCGATTGTTCTTAAAACATCGCAAGTTCCATCGCGCATGCTACACGTCCATCGAATGTACGAAGCAATCGATGTAACGAAAGCAGAAAGCGCACGATCCAGCTGAAAATTGCGCGACTGGTGCGTTTCAACGGTATCTAACTCGAACACACTTTGACCCTCGACAATCGATGTTCGTGCTATCGGAGCGTGTACGCGTCCGTAAAAGCACGCCAACTGCGTGACCGGTGTCACGCGCTCCCAACTCGAGTTCGATAAAATCGGCTTGAGGGCATTTCGTTGCTATTCGTGCATTCGTAGGCTCGTTTTGTGCCGTGATTCACCAAGGTTAACTCACACCGACTGATCTCGTGCAACGAGCCATCAGATCTTTCGAATCGTCTCGCACGAAGCTCGCTTCCTTTCGTTCAACCTTTTCATGACCATCCACCCACTCGCTGGCGCAAGAATAGTTATGGATCGGTATTTTTAAACGATTTTCACATTCAGAATAGAAGGTTTTACGTACGTTTAACGACACGAACGTTTATCGACTCATTAACCCAGTAAGAACTAACGTAACGTAAGGTTTCATTTGCAATTTTTCTAGGGAATTTACATCGTTATTTTATGAAACGGAGTTTGAAGAAGTCGGAACATTGAAATAGAACTACGATTATTTCATTTGCAATTTTGCGAAGGAATTTACATTATCGAACTTCGCTTTCTAACGTTGTAGTTGCAGAAAGGGAACGATAAGAATTCGTTAAATATTTCGTTCGTCGCTATCTCTTTACACGTAAAATTTACAATTATCTCTTAAACGATGGCTAGTCTTTTACGTGTTTTTGATTTGTATCTAGGATCTCTGTAAAGTATCTTTTATCGTGACATACTTATCGTATCTAGTCAGTGGCAAAGTGTGAAAAGCGTCTTTAACTGCAGTGATCTCATAATACGGGCAAGGATAATTTCGTTTCTGAAGTTTCAGTTGGATTTATATTCTTGAGAAGATGAAAGTTAATAGGCTGAGAATTTCTCTCATTGTTTGCGAAAGTTATCTCCTTGGCGGCAAGAATTTCTACCTTTAACCAAAGAAACGTTTGCGCCAAGGTATTTTTAACACTCTTCTACGTACCACCGACGTTTTCTTCGCAGTCTTCGTTCTTCACGTTCGCTTGAAACTTCTTTCCCTAAAGTTATAGCGAAGTTTTATGTATATAAAGGTACCATTCTGCGAAACGTATCACCCGTTTCCACTTTTGGTTTCTTGCTTTAAGTCCACCTTGCATTTTTTTTTTTTTTTTAACTTTTTACACCGGAATATTACCTTTTAGTTTCTTTCTTTCTTTCGTAATCACGTTCAACGTTAAAAGTTAAATGATAAGAATCATATTATTACGTAAGCATCGTTTTGCATATATCCACAACTAAGGAATTAAATAATTTACAAATTAACTCGACAAGCCTACTAACCGTAACGACGAAGATAGTAAAAATAGAAAATGATTACGTATACGATGCTCGATTTTCTTTTCAATAAACTTACGTCTACGCGTAGCCGTCGTCGGATGAGAAAATCGAAAGAATCGACGTGTTTATTATGAAACTCGACACCTTGTCCTGAATATTCTATGAATGCAAAACAGTATAAGGGTGGAGCTGGATCGTGATTACGAGAAAGGGCAAGCATCGATTTCACGTTAACAATAGCGACAAATTGTTTCTTTTTTTTTTTTTTTGCAATACGATATTTCTTTCGAAGCAGTTACGTAAGTCACGTGTTTAAGGAAAGATTCGTTATCAAGTTAATTATTCCACTTATTTTTGGTTTATGCATGTCGTTAATTTCTCGCGTGCGGACGAAATTGGAAATAAAATATATTTACCCAATAACGTCGAAAGGATCGTTGTACCGATAATGAGAACCTTTGCTCTTAACGACTAGTTGTTACTTCCAATTACAACGGTTGACGTGTTCTTGTTACTGGTGCTGCAATTTTTAACAAGCTAAAGCCTACCACTCTGTCGGTCCTCTAAACGGATCCGACGACTTCTAACCAATAACATCTTTTTGAAATATTATTTCCAACTACCTCTTATCGTATTTTCGTTTCGTAATAGATTCGCGCTCAATTTCCAATTTTCCTATTTTCATACGATATCTTCCGTTTACCAAGACGTAACAAGACGTTTGTGCGAATACAAGTTACGATAAACATTATTCTCTTCTCAATATTCGACGTCAACGGATAAACATTGGATAAATCTGAAATCCACGATAATCTTCGATCTTCTAAATCTGAAATATCGTGGTAAGATCGATGCTTCGTTTTTGTTTCTTTTTAAATTCGCAAAATTTAGTTGGAAAGTTCGCTCGAAACGTCCAATCGATATTTCTTCGTCGTAGCTCGAGGTAAACATATTTTGCAGACACGCGTTATTAAGCGGCATAAAATGTAAGTCTTAAGCTACATAAACATTTTCGCGAAATACGCCAGGTTAATTATTCACAAGTTCGACACACACGTTTTCCACCAAGTTCGTTCGACGCGCGTGCAAGTGTTCGTCTCTTCGCTCGCATAATCACAATGGGGTTCTTTCAAACGCGCGCACGTACATCAAGCTTTATCGGTGCCCGCATTTCCTATCTAGATCAGTCTCAGTCGAAATAGATAAGATCGCATGAAAGTTTCCTAGCTAGGGGAGTCCACTTGAAATTCAAACGACGGGGTTTGCGTATATCATACGCGCTGTTTGCATTCGTCTCACTTGATATTTTCAGTCGAACGAATAAACGTTTCGCGTCGCGGCACTTTCTGAATACGTTGGATGAGACTCGTCGAACCGATCAAATAAGAGCGATACGCAAACGCGTGCAAAATATTCGAGAAACTATCGAAGCATCGAACGTGCGAGGAATTAATTACTTCCGCGAAATGTGTGGGAACGTTAGCAGTGTCAAAGGAACGATAATTGAAATCAGCTTCGTACTCGTTTAACCGAATCTTTTTACGCTATTACACATTACGCTTTGAATTTTTCGCGGTTCCAGTGGCTACGCTGCCAAGGAAAATAAATGGAAATGTTATGGGTTAAGATTAAATAGCATGGTATTTAAAATGGAAACAAACGTAGAGTAACAAAGTGTAGTGACCGTAATCGCGGGTAGCATAATTTATCAGTAAATACGTAAATACTTATTAGACTGATATATTTAATTCGAAGAAAGACGATATATGAAGCGTCGTAGAGCTGGAGCGCGATAAAATACAGTGACAATAAAAAGCTTTGCCACGGAATTGTGTTTACTATAGCATTTACATACTGATTAATCAGGCTCGTGAATATTCAATTTTAATTACTAAATTATTCAATTTTGTATCATTTAATAGTATTTCCATATAACGACAAAAATTTGATCGTACGAAAACGAATGGATAACGAACTTGATAAAGGAGCACTTGACCGCGATAATAATACGCGTCGGTACTTTTTGCGGTCACTGTATATGTATCTAAACCCTTGGTATAGTGTAGAATAATTTAACACTCGTTTGTCGTGGTCTGAAATCGTTCAAGGAACCAAGCACTCGTGTCTCATTATGCAACTGTACTTAAACACTGCGCAATATAGGATCTGCTGGTAGTCCAAATTCGAGAAGTCCTTTGGAAGGAGTAATTGGTTGGCTTTTGACAGACTCGACGCAATCGTAAAGTCAAGCACGTATTGTTCAAATGTGTCACATATACAAACGAAACAATGTAGCATCGCGTGACAGTGAGCGATGCCGCGAGACTTCTTTCCATCTCCCGGTTGAAGCGAATTTTAATGCGTATACGTATGTGCACATATATGTAAATTCATTTAAGCGTCTGAATAATTTATAAACTGAGTACTATACGAATAAAATTAAATTGATATTTTTGGTTGAGGTTTTGCAAATTCTGTTTAAGTTTAGACCTGACAAAGGTCTTTCTACTTCGAATTTCATGTTTCTCCTTTTGACGTACATATTTTAAGGTAATACCAGGTGCCGCATAGGTGTTATATGTTCCATGTTGAACTTTCTGTTCAAGCTGCTGATATTTTCAGCGCATATGGAACGAGCGACGTTATGCGCCGTCGGTATGTGTTGCTTGAATTGTAAATGGCACGAAAACGGCAGTGCATGGAACGTGTTAAAGAATAAAGTTAATCTTCGGACCTTCAAAGTGTTTCTACTTACAGAGAAACCACGCGTGTCGCGTAAATTGTCTGAACCGAAACCACGGAATATCATAGATAACAATTTGCGACATAGGTCGTAATTAGACCGAGAAAGTTTACGTGTTTGTGGGAAAACTTTGGAAGTAATGTACAGAAAATTTCTGCAAAAATATATGCAATACCAAACGCAAAGCACGCGTTATAATAATTGTATAATAAATGTTCACCTTGTTCTCATATTTTTAATCACGTTCGTACAGATACAAATTTAAATAATTTAGAAGTCAATCGAGATACGTAAGTTAGATTGATCATTCCACGTGCGTACAGTGAGTACAAACTTGGAGATTGCGAGAAGTAAAGAGATAACTAAACAGTGGAAACAGACGAGAAATTTATTCGGCTATTACGCTCCATTGGAATACGCAGGGAATGGGGTATAGATGCGAAGAAACAGCCAGAAACTAATAGGTCTGTATGGCCTTGGTATAATGTTGCAATAATGAAGACCGTAGCGGTGGTAGGAATATAACGATGAGCTAGCAGAGGAAGAAACTGGCAGAGCACGCGAAATGGTTAATTTGAACTACTTTGGAGGGAACAAAGAGCCTAAATACAATTAAAAGGAAGAATTGAAAATTAGTATATTTTATATCGTAATATTCGTATTTGTTTTAGCTTCACTGAAACACAAACGTTTTCGAAAATAACAAGAAGGAAATATTAATCGTTAACAAATATATACCGTGTTTGAAGTTGTGAATAGACTGCTTTTAACTAGTTAACCGGGTTATCTCTTAGTTAGAAACTGAATCACTGGCTTTAGACACGGAATTAAAAATTGGTAAAATAGAATTAACGTCTGCAATAAATTTTAAGTCTCGTTTGAAAGATAAATATGGTTAAAGGATCTGGAAAAATAAATACAAAACATCGATGATTGGGGCAATTAACCGATTCAATGTAGCGTTATTGCAAAGTACGATCGAGAATAACAAAACTTTGGTAATCACGTATTCTAAAATAAATCTCGCGTGCGGTATATTGTTTCCTGATACAATAATACGCGTTTTCGCTATCTGTACATATTTTATGCGGAAATTCAAGCCGAATGAAATTTAAACTAAACATTTTTTTTGCTTTTTGAGGTCCAATTGTTCGAGACAGTTCAATATTCAACAGTTTATAGGGCAAATGATAATTATACATTTACGACGCTAAATCGATCATTGGAAAAATTTAAAAATTCCACCAGTTACAATTTATTACGAACTCGGCCAAAAACTATCAATTCTTTTTTAGATAAATGAATAAATATGTGGATCCATCAATCTCGAAAAAGATACTATACAATTCGATTCGAAATAATAAGAAAAAATTAATTTAATAATTAATTTGGACGTTGTTAAACGGTGTAAAAGCAATCTTATATTTATTCTGGATATAGATACGACAAAACTGTGGCCAACTGCATTGGATTGGGTCGAATATCGATTGATACAGTAGAACCTCCTTGCAGTGGCCGAACATAACGCACAGCAGAAACTCGTCTGAAATGTTAGGAGACCAACGTACTGGACGATAGTTTACATCGAACGGAGCATTGTTAAACGTATTTGGATATCGCCAAATTTATCCAAATTTAGTTAGTAGCCTTTGATGAAATCTCTGAAAGGCATATTCAGCCGATACGTGGAAATTTCTGCGAATATAACAATTCTGGTTACGTTCGAATCCGATGGAATTATGTGGTACATACATACGATTTGACTAAAACGTATTCTGCGCTTGATTAGATATTATTACGTCTGATTTGGTTGGGCTCGTGATCGAAACCCGTTTGAAAATAGAAAATTAAACAAGCGGATTATTAATAATTTGATCACATTGGAAGAATCTTTTTCTAGTAGCTCATCTGTATAAGATAATTCACTGAAATTAATTTTTTTCAGACTTATGAATAGTATTTGGACGTAAAACGTGGACTTTGCAGGTTTGAACATTTCAAACTCTAAGATGAAGCTATAAGTTGAATTTTGCGACATGGTCTTAACATTGTAGGATGGCAGAAGAAACATCCTAATTTACTTAAAAGTTACTACCGGTCTCTACCACGATGTCTTATTTCTTTAATATAAGAGAAAGACTTCGTATCATTGCAACTTCGTACAACACGAAGTTCATAATTAAAAGAAAATGAATTTTTTAATTTCGGAACAGGATAGAACTTTCATTTTCCTATACCATGTTTCATAAAACTGCTGTAATATGAATTTTGATCGCAGCGAAGGGAACGCGAAACGAATATTAAAATAATTAAAATAATTAAAATACCAATTACCATAACCACAGTCATACCACTGAACGAAATGAAAAAGTTTGTCAAATATTTCACGGACAATTGCACGGGAACCGAGTCACTCTCCCGTCTAACGAAAATGACTTCGTACATTCAACGTCGAACTAATTAAAATTCGTAATTCTATCGTTAACATTTTCCGGGTAAATAGGAAAAATGTTAAAATATAAAACACCAAAGTTTGAAAATACGGTTTTCTCCAAACGTAGCTACGTGTATAGAACAAGACAAAGTACTATCTTCAAATATTTCGCGCACAATTGCGCTGAAAGCGACTCACGCTCGTAGAAGCGTGCAATCGTGTCTGACGCGAGCACAGAACGCTATTGTAGCAGCGTTTCGTTAGCTCCTGTGTCACGAACGAAACAATTTCTAGGCCGTGTCATCGATAGGTGTGCCGTTGGCTCGCTCGAAGCGGCAAAGTGCTCGCTGGGAATGTAATTTTCCGGCGTAGCGGCCCAATGCTCGTTAATGATACTTCGACCGTAGCTAACTTATTATTGCGCCGTGTTACCTCGTCGAAGTCGGCCGGCGCGGCGCACGAATCAAAAGCGTTCTCCATCCGGAACGTTTGCCGAGAAGACCCTGCGCGAATATTTAACCGCTTTGCCGAACTCCTACGATCGCATCTTTGTTGGATTCACGCGAAATGGAAAATCAGAGTCAAAGAGACGTTACACGTTTTAGAAACGAAAATAGAACGATATGATTTTCCGCTGAAAATATATGGAAATGCTTTCTTCTAACGCAGGAACTATCGATACTTAAACATTCTATTTGTTACGTAAATATTATCATTATATGTATATATGTTATATAATTCGGAGGATATCAATTAAAATAGATGGATATACGTATTATATAATTATGCCTCTATATAATTGAAAACCAATATTCATTTTGGCAGAAATACCAGAAATACCTGTTTTCAGAAATTGCGGAGAAAGAAAATCTGAAACACGTCGTTCCGACAGGCTTGGTGGTACTAACGCTAATGAATTACATAATTATTTTAATTATTATCGTAGAACATGGATTGGGAACCTATTTTTTATAAAGAGATCCAAAAATAACGAGATATAAAACGAAGTTATTTTAAGAAGACTTTTACTACTATATGTTTTTATTATTATCCTTTCCTTTCGTTCAGGACACGACTAAATTTATCACTTTTGTAGAATTACTTTTGCGTTATCGTCGATGAGAGAGAACATCTATTATCAGTATACAATATTTATCAATATATAATGGATCGTGTTAGTCACTAGCAGAGAACAGGATAATTTCAATTCTAGCCACGTATTATATTGCTTTAAATACACATCTCGGTAAGTGCAATACGTGTCAACCGAAAAACCATTCGAAGCGATAAAAAAAAATCGGCGTTTCATATCGATAAAAATTCAACGCCAGATGTCACAGGTACGATATGACAAACAGCGCACACAAACGGTATATATAGAATCGAGACAACTTCGGACCAATTAACAACGTTTGGTTAGCTTCCAGTTTCACGTACGTTTCTACCAAAATCATTTATCAACTCACCCCTGTCTCCAATCCCCTTTACCCTTTATACCCCGTTGTTTCCACATTGCAAACAAACGATCCAATGAAAACGCAACACGCCCACATCTATTTCTGTACGTTTTATCCTCGGTACTTACCCACCTCGAATAACGTTATAACGTTAATTCTTTCACAGTCGAATCTTTCTTAGGTCTTTTTTGGGGAAATATATTTTTATCGATATACAAGTTCATAGATAAATTAATCTTTAGTAACAGGGACATTTTTTTCCGAGGGAAGCAACGTATTAAAAGAAGCCAATTTTTCCGAGAATAGATGTATTTATCGGTTAGTCAAGGCGATTGTAAAAAATATTTACAAATGTCCTTATTTCTCGATGAAGCATTTCTCATTTTCGTTATTACATACATTTTTCATTATCAAGTTTTTATTAAATTAAATGCAAAATTGAATATACTTAGCCGTAATTAATTCGTACGTAACAATAAATACAATCGTGTGTGAATACCTTTTTCAACCGCTATAATCAATAATTTTTGAGGTACGATATTGCGTATGGCGCAACACCGAGCTAAAAAGGTTAAGAAACGTATCACGTGCACGAGCGTACGCAAAAAGGGATTCGCGTAGCACGCGAAGCCTGCAGGCATTTTTTGTCGATGGAAAATATGAATCAGGCTATAAAGCAGAGAATATTTAGCGAAGAGAAAAAGTTGATAAAAATGACGACGCGTGGGTGAAACACGGCCCTGCAATGCAGCGCGTAACGGTTCGGGCAATCGAGCGAAATAACTCGGTTTCAGCGGTCCGGTTCGGTACGTGTATCACATTGACACGCGTCGCGTCGAGGTGCAACAAAATGTTCGTGCAGAATGTAATTTCCTGGCTGAATAAAGCCAATCATTAATGATGCGTCGCCCCGCGGTACCTTCATATTACGACTTTTCAGCAATTTTTGTGCGGTAATGTTTCACACGTCGCCGATGTCAAAAGATAGAAACGAATATTCGACAAGAATTATAAAGAATTGCATTTTTAGCGTTTATCATAAACGTTAACCAGACAGCGGAAAATTCGATCGTTTAGGGATTTAACGATATAGATCGCGAGTTGCTTCGAAGCGTTACCCGAGAATTTTGAAATTCTCTTTCGCTAAATTGTTTGAAACAATCTAAAGAATCTCACGATTTTTGTTAATCCTTGGAAAAATACGTAGCGAAGCATCGTTACACGTTAGAGTACGACGAAATGGAATTAAAAAATTGTTTATCGTAGTTAGGATATATTCCGTGCAGTTCTCTCGCTGTTGTTTAATCTTATTCATTCATTAAAGATCAAGCAACGAAACAATAAGCAGCGTAAAATTTGAATGAACGTAATATCGTTGGAAAATGTAAATAAAATAGCTTGTGAATTGTTTTATCGAGTTATTGGAATAATAATTATTTTATAGAAGCTTGCTACACGTTACAGGGGAAACAAAATAACGCGAGACAAAAGTTTGACGACTCAGACTTTATAAATTTCAAGATGTTATAGGATCTACTTGAAAAAAAAAATAAAAGGTATTAAGTAAATCCGTAACATTCTCTATCGGAGCCGCGATGATATAAAGAACTCGATAATTTAAATTTCCCAAAAATGATTGCAAATAAAATATCGCGTTAAGATTAGCATAATACTCCCTTCAACGATATTGTACAACAATATCCAGACGATATCACGAAATTTATTCAACCCAACTCATTTAACGGTAAATTTCAATTTTTTCACACCTACGGTGTTCGGATAACTCGGATAACTGCTACAAATTTATCAGCACATTTTAAACGACCCTCATAAACCCTATATACAACTGTTGCTCAACCCTCGTCGATCTTGCAAATTCCTCCATTGTTTCATTATCCGGCTACCTTTCTTCCGCCGAAAAAAAGCCGACACTGAAGGAGATAATTATTTTCGGTTACGCGTTGTCGCTTCTTAGCTCGATCACGATCTTGGACACGATTCAAAACGTAAATTTGCCAGAATGTTTGGCATCGTGTAGCGGCGCGTAAAGATTATTCGGCATCTCGTAAAGATACGGATGAAATAGGTAATATTTCTGTCGGAGATGCGAGTTTCTAATGGAATTGACTTCCTTGTGCCGCGGACGAGGGGAAAATGCCGGAGAGGAGTGGTGGAAGAGGGGGCAGGTTATAAAGTGCGGGAACAACGACCGGTTTAAGCGGCGTCCGTAGTTAAAAGTTTGCTGGGCAAAAAATATCGATTCCGCCGGCGAAATTACTGGGACAATTACCGGTTGAAAGTTGAATTTTCACCGAGTGAGCACAATTATCGTGGGGTGTAGCCTATTCTGAATTTTTATTTCACGGTAAATATTACACGACCGTTAACGGTGTATTTTACACGAAACCGTAGAATGTTTAATGCATCGAACGAGTGGCATTTGAACGGAAGATAAATTTACTGCAGCAAAGTTGGAATAACGTTGAACGTGTAATTTCGATTTTAGATATGGCAAAAAGAATATCAGATCACGTCAATAATTGGTGGGTAGTCTCGCTCGATAAATATTACAAATTACGTCGTAAATGATTTATATCTGGTAATTGTATGGCGATTTCAATGCAGCGATATATGTATATGGAAAGTAGACAGAGCTATTTTAAGTTCGAAGAAGTTGACTTAAGAAATGGTGGGTGATTTATTACGAAGAAATTTTGCCGTTAGCGTCGCTCGTTACTGCGTTGAAAAATGATCTCATTCGGTATTCTAATCCATTTAGTATTAGGGGCAATATTATTTTCGTCTTTGAACGAATAATTATCGAAGCGATAAAGAGTTAGTTGATACAAATTCTCGTTAAAGTACCGGTTGTACTCCAGTAACGAGAACAACGAAAGAAGCTAAAGCAAGAAACGAGGTCTCGCTTTAACGAATTTGATCATCATATTATACGTACAAACAGAGTCATAGTCTGACCTAAATAATGATTAGCACTAAACAACTGTCATAACTGGTACGCTGTCATTGATTAATTATTCGCATCAACAGTGAGATAGCTTCTAATTAGCCTCACAAAATTGGCAGTAGTATGAACGTATAATTAATTCGACGACGCGGTTTTCATATTCTGCTGGGATAATTTGATAATTTAGTAACACCGCTAATACCCTGTATACGGTCAAAGAATTTCTGGGCTATTTTTTTTCTTTTTTTGAAAAAATCGAGATATTTTTCTTACTTTACGTACGAAAAGATTATAAATCAGAATCTCGATCTTCCGTTTTTTATTGGTTCAGATCCGATATACCGTGACTGGAATCCGATATTATTTCCATAATGTTCAATCTGAATAATTTTGAATATTTTCGCAATTTCTAACGCGATTCCTCGTTCGAATAAAGCCGATAATTGTTTATTCCAAACTTTAGAATTCATTTGCAGAAGCAACGAATACTTATTCGATTTAGTCACTCTAATAATGTATAACACTCGTAAAATCGTACGCGTAGATCTTGCGATACTCAAATGTTCAACTTCTTTGATCTTTAACCTTTCGAATCTCCAAATTTTCGAACGATTTATTTTCTTTCTTCTCATCCTTTCGTTTGTACTTCCACCGTTCACATATTATTCCCTCTTTATTTTTTAGCTGTGTACTTTTCCGTTTTATATTATGTTCCTTATTTACGAATTTATGAATTTACGCTTTATATTTGCTAGATTTATGTTATATTTATGCCATGTTTCCGTTATGTTTATGCATGTATATTTATGCACGTTATCTTCATTAACATATTCAACGTAGCGCTAAATACAACAGATTTTACACTCAATATACCTCGTTTTGCGCAATAATTTCTTAAAGCTGTATTAATATTTTGCCGATCTCGTTGATCTTGAAATCTTAACGTAACGTCGCAAGCTTCGAAGATCGAAAGTTACCATAGGGAGGTCTGGAAAGCAAATGTTAATTTGCCAAGATTCGAGAGCGATTGTAACGGAAGACGGTTTGTCTCGATTCGAATGTCGTCTTACTCTCGTGCCAGTTGTGCAAAATTCACCGCGCCCACGAGCACGTGTTAATTATGTCCGACTTGACAAATTAATTGCGAATTATGCGTGGGAACTTTTACGATCTAATAATTGATGATTCAGAGAACGTGTAACACAGTTTCGACGAGATAATTTGGAAGAGTTCCTAGTGCTGCCGGTTAATTATATGCGTCGTATTTCCACGTTGAAATTTGAAATGTACGAATTTGTAGGTTTTTCGTGGCGATTCCCGGTTCGAAATCGTTTGGAAAAGAGATTAATTGGAAGCAGCGGACGCGAAACAGGGAAAATTGGTCGGTGCCTTCTCCGCTGTCGCTTGGATATTCGATACATTCAAATGTATTCAAATATCGGTTTCGCTTGGTACGTTCGTCGCAGAAATGGCGTAAACGTTTAATTCGTTGCTGATCGTACACGTGATCTATCTTAATTTGTTCTTGTTATAATATGGACAGTTTTTAAACTTTTGTGTCCATCTTTCTCTTCTTTATCGTACATATACGTATGTATATTTTTCCCTTACATTATATCTTTTTGTTTCGAAGGATCTATCGCGTAAGTAATTTGTTGCGAATTATCGACTCAAGAGCAACCGGTCAAGTCAAACCGATCGCGTACCTCGAATGAATTAACGCTCAAGGTGGACGAGGTTTAAGAGATCCAGTGTTAGAGTAATCCAGCACTGTGTTGAACTTATTGTGTAAACGTAACGTGCGATGCGATGAACACGGCGGTGGTAAGATCTTGTTGAGAGTGAAGTATTTCACCCGTAGGATACGATGTCTGATGACAAACTGTCCTTCTACGTTGCTGATTCTCCCTACCAGCCGTTGGGTTTCGTCTGTCCGTCGTGCCCTTTCGGCTGGTCCTTTCCCGGGGTTTTTTTACCTGACCTCGGAGTCATTAGGTTTCCAGCTCTGAAAGGGCATGTAATTCGGAATTTTCTAAAGAAGAGAATGGACCTGTCCGTGCCATAAAAGGGCGGCCACTCAAAATTCCAAATATAATTAAATAAATAAATACATTTTGAAACGTTTGTTTCGCATCAAAGATATTTTTTCGATTATAAGAAAATGATCGATACGACACGTGGAATTTCTGCAGAAAATAATTCAACATCCGGCTGCAATATAATCGTTATTATGACTCTACATAGGCACTTTTCGTAGCAGATATCTTGGATCTATTCGATATCGATAGCATCGAATCAATAACGCGTTCGAATGTCGCCGACGTTTTCCTTTTTTCCTAAACGAATCAAGCGGTGCAAATCAATTATTCGTAGCTGCGCATTTTCGACAGGCGTGCGAAGACTGGCCTTAATGAATGTTATTTAATGCATTTCGCTTGTCGGCTCGGATCGGTTTTAGTAGAAAATTACGTAAAGCCCGTACGGTCGCTATTATAAATATCGAGATTAATTGATGTGTACGAGTTGCGTATATTTTATGACGTCATGTGTTATTTTCAATGACTATGCATTTAACGTTACATATAATGATAGGAAATTTTCTGCGAATTGAAGCTGTCAAATTTATTCGATAAATTGTGACATTCTGATCGATTCAATTTCCTTTTTAAAGTAATTTTATACATAATTTCTATTATACTGTATTCTTTCGCTACTATAAAAATTCGTAGTAAAAAGCTTACTTAACCGTATATTCGATGTTTCCATATTCTACATATCTTAAATTTTCAAATACACCCGCTGAAAATCAGGATATTCGTAATACGAAGCTAAAGTTCGAGGATCGTGTTACTCTTTCTTAGGACAATAAAAAATTAGATATTCTACCACGATAGACGTATTACATTAAAATAATTACGAATAAAATTAAATCGAACGTCTGATCAAATTTTGAGCAATCGATCATTTACAAACACCGACGTTACTCAAAATCGAATAAATCAGGTTACAAATCGCAACTCTCTTAACCTGCTACACTTTTCCAGTCATTTTCGATCCAATGTATTTGTCTAACATTAAAAATATCTCAAATTTAAACAAAATATGAAAAAATTCTTATCGAATGATTTATTAATCTATTATTAGACGACATTGCGTGATTTCTCGTTTCAGTTTTATGTTAAACGTCCTTTTGAAATACTTGCTCGCCGAAATGAACGCAAAATTTAAATATTAAAATTCGAGTACCGTCGCGGCCTTAACATCGTGAATCTCTAATGGTCAATCCGTAGACACAAAGTGTACAACTACAGCAGTAAATAAAACACCTTCGCGAATATTACGATTTGCTGTACGATTTATTCAGCGTGTCGGACAGCGAATGATCGATGAAGCCTCTAGAGAAGCAAGAGGATGCGAGAAGGAAGAAGTTAAAATTGTTCGAAGCATCGAGCCTGCTCAAACGACAAGGTGACGACAAAGTGAGAAAACTTGGATTGCGTGTAATAAAATTGACTCGCTCAAGACCCTGCAAAGAAACTTTACGTTCGCTGATTATTCGGCTTCTTTTCCAGTCCATGAAATTTCCGGTTGTCGTACTGCGGAAACAACGCTTTGAATTGTTTCATTAATGTTACTCTTGCTTCTACGTGGTCTTCTTTCACCCTCCAGTTGCATATCTAGAACAATTTTCTGAAAAATTCTACGCGAAAGGAACGAAAGGAAGCGTGACACCTGCGAGTGCTCGTTTTCATTTATTTATCCGGACATGTTGAGGTTATTGTGGTTATATGGATCGAAGAACACGTGGATAAATTGTAAAAGTAGCAAATATATTTAACGAGTAAATAGTAGATACAAGTATGAATACAGTTGAGCTGGTCTAGATCCGCACGCTGACAGTGTTACCCTGTAACTGATAATCCCGAAGCCGTCGTCGTCTGTCTAATGTTTATGGTCTGCCATCGTCGCCTGTCTATCGTCTATGGTCTGCCATCGTCGCCTGTCTGTCGTCTATACACTCTCGATGGCTTCAGTGACTGAAGAAACTAAACAGTACAGATGTAGAGTTTTCCTAGAAGTGCTGACCGCTTCAACAGGACATATTATCGTGTGTACTGTAGGTGGAAGCTTAGGAAGACATTTATCTCGTAATAGTAAAATAATATTTGTTAATAATAGAAGAACAAAGCTTTTGTCAGAGATATAACGAAATCACCGAGTTAGTCATATATTTTGAGGCGAGTACTGTTTCTTACGATTTTTCCACCGAAAGATATCCTCGTTTTCTCCAATGCGAAAGCAGAATCTTTAGAAACAACGTTTCCATTATGCGATTTCGAGTTATTAATTGTGATCGAGTAGCATTCCCGTTGCGTTCTCTTTGAAGAGAGACTTAGGATAAGACGGCTACGGTAGATTAACGTCAGTTACCTTCACCGATTTTTTAAAAATGCTTCGTCGTTAGCATATTTGATTAAAATATTTCGTTAATAGAATTAGAATGTCGAGAATCTGAATATCTAGGTAATAATGAAAATTATTATTGAAAATGACAACGCGAGTTCGCGCTCGCCATGCATACGCAGATGCGCTAGTTACAAAAAACAGTAAAGAGAAGATTTTTCTAGATACAATCGATAGACTCGATCGATAGTTTTAAGATGTTCTTTTGTTTCTCTTTTTCCCCCAGTCCATGTAAGTGTGTGCAATAAAGGTTTTTCGGCTCAGAACGGTGTGATAGATTTATCCATACAATGTAATAATAACTATCGTGATCCTACCTCTGACTATAGAAATAACAACAGGTTATGGGCCCAGGTTTAATAATTAGTTATTATTTTTATTGAAAATATTATTAATAGTAATAATATTGAGGAGCGCAGAAGATAACCTAAGAGAAATAATTATTAGCAGAATTAAGCAAGTATAAATTGGGTAAGTCACAGGCGAATTCCTTTTTTGGCTTCCTTGCTGTTCTTATTTAATGCGAGGTCATCGACTTGGAGCTCTGATGAATTCGTATCGTATCGAAACGCTAATTATGTCTCTGTCCAGAAAACAAACGACTCGTTCATTACATCGCACGATTTATTAAACAGCGGCCGATAATTTCGACACAGTATCTGGACAAATGATTTGTAACGGAATTAGACAAAATAGGATTACATCGGTATTAACTCCACCGCGCAATTTCTTCGTCACGTTTATCCGAATTGAAAGTATCGTTTTTACTGTTTGGTGTATTTCAGCTTAATGTAATTAGTAGACTAATAGGATAAGTTAGCTTCGAATATGATTCGTTGCTTAGAGAAAAAAGATACGTTACAAACGAAGGTTATACAGCGCCGATCAAGTATTCATTTTCCAACAAACATTATATACAAACATTAAACATTAAACAGTGTCCAGCGATGTTACAAATTTAACGAATAATTATCTACGCGTACTTAAGTCGATTTTTTAAATTTGTTACTCCAAATATTCATTTAATTTCACCGTATTTTCTGAATATTTACTTTTTGAAAATACATCAAAACCAATAGCAGTCACCTAATACGTTACGTTTTTAACCGGTATTACGATCGAGAAAAGCTGGAGATATACAAACGGAATTGTATCGGAGGAAAGAGCTTTTAATCTACCCCAGAGATCGTATTCCTGTCCCTTTTTCTCTTCTTCTTGTTTAGTGTTCCCTGTTGTGTGATAAATTTGTAAAACTCACGGCAGGATACACTTGGCAGGAAACGAGCTCCCGGGGCAATTATTGTTTTAGGATATCGCGAAAAGGAAGAAACGATGGGAATCGGAAGGGTTGGGCGCCGTGTCGGCGAAAACGCCATTTTCATCGATGGCTCTGTGAAACTCTCTCGAAAGCAATTATCTTCGCAATCTTATTATCTCTGCTCGACACGACGATGCTCCAAAGTCGTACCATATTTCTCTCCCTTTCTGCCTTCTTTTTTCTTTTTCGCCAGACTTATGTAGCTACATATATGTATATATAAATGTAATTTATCAATAATTAATATTCATATTGCATCGACAAAGCAAATGGACACCGAGTAGGAAACCAACTGGAAATATTGTCATTTTTATCGTTAATTATTTAAATTACTCTGTTACTGCGGCGTTCTATTTATCGAATTAACAAAATATTCCTACTTTTTATCGCACTATCTTCTGTTTATTTGGTCGATGTTCGTTCTAAGGTAAACGCGTTAACAGTTTTAAATGTGTGTATATTACGTGTGTATGGATACCGTGAACGTATGTGCGCATGAATATTTTATTTAAGCGTTTAAGCGTTCGATAGTGAACACGTCGTTCGAACGATGTACAATTTCATAGAACGTCACTCGAGTTTTATTTAATACCATTCGAAGACCTGAAACGAATTCATCCGAAAATCGAACAGCCCGAGTAACGCGAATTGTCTAAAAATTGACGTAAACTCGAAAAATATGACGTCGATCGCTAGTAAAAAAGTTCTGACAAAAGTTTGAATTAAAGATGTGGATCGATAAGAAACAGACCCCGGCGGCGATGTGTTCCTGCACCAAACTTTATCTCTTCGTGTACTTTCGTTCCAACGAAACAAACCTAATTCCGCAATCTTTACACCGATATATTATATTAACTCCGCTCGATTCCATTAAATTTAATTTAATGATTTCTTACTTCTCTTCGAAGAAGAATTAGAATTTAACGCGAATTGTTATAAAATATCGTATTCTACTCTTTAAGTCTTCCTTTTCCTATAAAATCACAATTACGCGTATCGATTATTTTAAAGTATAAAAGGTATAACAAATAACCAAGAAAACTAACTTTAGGTGTAACTATCTACAACGAAACATTGTCGGATAACTCTACATCCCAGATGTATCTTTATCAATCGTTGTGAAATATCGATTCGTTTTGTGCTCCGGTAATTATTGATACGTATATGCACCGTAATAAAGTAACAAACTTTCCTTCTAGATATTAACAAATTGTTAACTTGTCAAGGATGGAACACGATAATGTCTCTGGTTTCCATTCCAGAGATCTAAATCTCTCGTTGGTGTTTATTAACGCGACTTAACTGTATATGAGAACCATCGGAGAAAGTTTTAATGAAGTTGGCTCCGTTAAAGTCTGTATCCCACTCAATGATAAACAAATTACATTTCGTCGTTTGTTTCGCTCACTGTCGACAGATTCGTTCAAAGTTTCCCTGATCCCTGTGGGAACACGCTTTTTTCTTCCGGCTAATGAAAGACAAAGTAGAATGTTTTTTTTCCTTCTGTTACCATATTTTGTAGATTGCAGCGAAACTCGTTAAACTCGGTTCCACATCGACCGGACGTTCGTTTCTCCGACACGAATTGCTGACGACTGATGCACGCGTCGAACGAGTAACATTTTTCGTTGTAATAGGGCCAGAAGGGCTTGTAGTACGATAGATTTGTAACAATCGACAACTATCGCGTAGATATATCTTTTACGAAAAAAGTATAGAAAGTGCGAAATATCGTGTATCGTGTTACACCGATGAATATCGTGACATGCGTATACGGTACAAGACCCGGTTGTTTGAATCCGTCGTGAGACGAACAGTTCAGGTGATAGTTGGCTTGTAGCTTTAAATTTACATTTTTTTCACAGTTAAAAAACACAAGTTTAGAAGAAAATTTAATTTCCTCCTGATCTCGAAAGAAGAGAATTTTTGTTTGTTGTATCCTCAGTTTTGTCTTATATTATAATATGAAATTATCTGAACGATTTTGTCATCCTTTGTTCCAATATTATGAAAAATTTACAAAATTCCATTGAGATTATAATCGTTCACGACACCGTATATTTAGATCAGCGCAGTTAATCACCAAAGGTTCGCTTAATCAGTTTATTACTTTAGTTATTAAAGTACCGAGATGTCACAATCTTACAGTGATTCGATGAAAATACCACGAGATTACAAACGCGTTTTAAATTATTCTCATAGCGAGTGTATGGTATCTTGAATATTGGAATTTCATAAGCAGCGAACTACCAAGAATAATAACAATTAGGTACTAGAAAGTAATTAGTGTTTGCGATATATGTGCCACCTAATTGTTGCATCTAATACTTAAACTTGATAATATCGATGCGAGAATCTAAGATCTATAGGATTTGGTCTTAAAAATCTTAGTTCCCTTCCACGCGACAAGGATGAATTTAAACCGAAGAAACCTAATGTGACATAGAAATTTCATAAATTTTAGAGTTCATCAAGATTCTACAACTTCTTGGGGTCCTTAAGTACTTTATTGTCCCTGAACTTCTCGAAATTTTGATCTTTGGAGTTATTAAAGTTCCATGAATCCTTAAAGTTCAAAGGCCTCCATGGTTTTGAATGTGTTTGTTAAGACTACTAGAAATTCTACAACATTTGAAATTACTGAAATTTCCATAAAGTTTTGCCATCTTCAGGAGTTTCGTGCCTTTTCGCAAAATATTGACTCGTTCGCTTACTTAATTACAAAGATTTTCTCAACATAATTTTATTCCTTGCTGGAATTAAACGTTTTATATTAACGAATCTTATAGACTTTTTATAAATTTTATATCATAGATGTTATAAATATTATGTTTCCGCTGTTAAAAGTTTTGACTAGGGTCGCATGTATCACGCAACGTTCTCTTTTAAATTTACAAACGTCCAAGTCCAAAAAGAAATCCATACGTTTCTTTCGTTCAGTCATTTAAAAAATAAATTGCTCGAGAAAGGCTATAATTAATCATCGATACTCGAGTGCAACGTTATCCAAGGAGTTTCCAATGACGACTTAATTTTAACGCAAGTTGTTGTCAAGGGAGGCTGCTTTGTTAGCCTCGGAAAATCCCAAGAAACTAATATCCATGGGGTGCGGCGACATCGTAGACGATCTCGAAGCAGTATCGATTAAGGGGTTAATTAATCGCGGTCGTGGAGCGTCGACAGGATTGCGACACGCCACAAGAAGCACTCGTGGAACGCTCGTGGATTTCATCTCTCGATGTATTTGCGAAATTGTTCAGCGAATTTCGTGCGTAACGTGCGCTAAACCACCAACGAGAATAACGAAGATACGTTTGAAGAAGCTATAATAAAAAGTTGTTAACTTGTATAAATAACGAAAACTTTAATCAGTTTTATTTCAGTATTTGTTTTAAGTCAAAAAGTAAGCTACTAACTCGACAGGTGTATAGAACCATATAAATGTTAGGGAATGTTTCATCTGAAAATTAGAAAAATGTTAATTAATTCCATTTCTGTTTTTAATAAGCTGAAAAATAAGGAGCGGCGAGGAAATTAAATTAAACGATTAATCAGTGAAGTAATTGAAGTTGCAATATCCTTTTTCTATATAGGTTTTAACGTCGCATCGGTGGGACAATGTGAGCAAAGAGAGAGAGAAAGAGATTTATTGGCTACGTTTTGATAAATAACGTTATCTTCTTCCGAAAGATGCAAACGCTTGAAACTTGATTTTTATCACAGAAATTTTCACTTAATGTTCCTTTGATCTGGTATTTGTTACAAGAGTAATTGTATTTGTGACATTTTAAAAGCGTATTATTTTACATTTGATCGTAGAAACTCGTAATATTTTTCCAGATTGCTTTCTAATTTTTCTATTTCTATTTCTATTTCTATTTATCCAGATTGTTGATATCTATATCTAATATCTATATCTGAAATAATATTTTAACATATCCTCTTTAATACTTACAATTCGATATTCGACACTTTATTCCAAGCTTTGCTGCGATATTATCAAGAGACTTGTAATAAGAATATTGAAATTTAATGGAATTATACGAACGAATGTAAGATCATAATGTGGAACCTGTAGCACTCTTCGGTGTTATAGACTCTATATTTTGCCATTTTTCACAAGAAGCATAACGCGTCCTCGCAAATGAAAAAGCAAGCATTCAAACGTACATTGTTGGAATTCCGATAAATTTCAATTCGTTCGAAGTGAAATTCACTTAATCAACCCCGTGACGGACAACTGCAGTTTCACGATAATTGCAAGAATGTATCGATCCACGTATACGCGTATACGTATAGTAAATATTCAATAATCATATAGTTCCCCGCTGCTGCATAATAAAAAATTTCCTGCGTTTAAGACGAGCGTTCTTTTTCTTTTTGTCTTATTTCAACCTTTAATTTGCTACTAAAAAGCCTCGAAATTATACGATACTTTATTACTTTCTATCGGAACAAATTACGATCTAGCTCCATGTCAAAATTTGTCATTTTTCATTTCGCGTCAATACTGACATAGAAAATCGATTTATTGACCAATCCAATTAATGAAATTCTGTTTCTCGCGTAACCGTGTAACGTTTCGAAACTCGCAGTTCGTTCGTGTCAAGGTTTGACAAATTAAATAGACACGAAAACTTTGAAAAATGGTACGATAGTCGGTATTTTCTAAAAAAAAGTTTATCATTTATTTTCCATTATAAGAACGAAACGCGATAAAAAAGAATTACAAAGAAAATTTACAAAGAAATAATTCAAATTATTATTAATTCAAACTTTCGTTTAAGCTTTCCTGTTTAGTTCCTCGATTATCAAAAGTAACTTTCAGATAATTCTAAGCAACAATTCGAATTCTCAATATACAATGTTCATCGAACGATTCATTTTCTCTCATAAAATGTTTACGACCACCGTTCGATCGAGTCATCGGCCGATAGCCATAACTAACGATCGATGTTTACTAGATTCACCGTCATTGCGTTCACGTATACCGACGAAACCGCAACGGAAATGTAACGGGTTGTCATTTCATTTGCCCAAACCTCTAAAAGCACGTTCACCGTCCCTATTATCCAGCAACTTTCTAATAATATTTCGAACATTTCGAAGTGTCTCGCAATCTCTGTAGATGTCAATAACAAAATTGCACATTTTGAATCGATCGAACGAATTGCGCGTTTCCGAAAACGGCGAAATTTGACGATCATCGATATACGATCGCGAGAAGAACGATGTCTTACGTAAGCAGATATAATTGATACTTGTTTAAACAGTTCCTTTTAAAAATGTGAACTAAGTAAATAGGTAAAAAAGAGCGAACCAGTGAATTAAAACAACAACTACAAATTGCTGTTAAGTTACGAAATAATAACTTTGCAATATATAGAAACCACATCGTTAACTATCTCCTTGCTTTTAGAATTAAGCGGAAGTTATATCGCGGTTTTAACATACGCGTATGTAGAACAGTTAATCTCTTACTTTATTACATCGAGTCACCCACTTACCATAGATTTTCATCCACTGCAGTCTGTGTAGTAATGTTTAATTCGAATTGTAACTTTAATCCTAATTTGTAAGATCGAAGATTACTTTTAATCGATGTACCTCGTTTCGGTTGATGTAATAATTAAGACAGGTCTGACATCTAGTATTTAATGTAGTATTATATGTAAACATTATATATATATTTACATTATTCTTGATTTATTACGCTAGATCGAACGATAGCAATGCAACTTTAAATTTACATAAAAATATTTGAAACACAAGTAGTCCGCGTATAACTTTCCTCTTCTATTTTACGAACATCATCATCTTCGTACAACGTGATCTCGGCAAGTTATTGAAAAAATATCAACCAATGGAAATTATCCTCTCATTCAGCGAGAGAAAATCGAAGCGCTTTTGTAAAACAATGTACATGAAAATTATTGAATTTCAAAATTCTTGCCATTCTGTAGTATTACCGTTACATGTATATCATTGCATTCATATTTTATTTATTATATATTAATTTTATTTATACCGGTGTTCTGAATTAAAATGTCATGTTGGTATAATTTTAACGTTAAAATCTGTAAAAACGCGAGACCTCGTTCCTATTTTTTGAAACATCAAATTTTATACGATATATGTATTAGTTTTTGATATCTTTGCCTATCTTTAGTATTATCGTTACGTGCATATCATTGCATTCCTATTTTATTTATTATATATTAATTTTATTTGTACCGGTATTCTGAATTAAAATGTCATGTTGGTATAATTTTAACGTTAAAATCTGTAAAAACGCGAGATCTCGTTCCTATTTTTTGAAACGTCAAATTTTATACGGTATACATACCTATTAGTTTTTGATATCCTTCGATTAATAAAATTCTATTCTCACATAACACGCACGGATTTTCGTGCGATAAGAGGATTAACCATACAAAAATTCGTGAAATT
Organism: Bombus difficillimus; assembly: GCA_014737525.1. Classification (NCBI taxonomy): domain Eukaryota; kingdom Metazoa; phylum Arthropoda; class Insecta; order Hymenoptera; family Apidae; genus Bombus; species Bombus difficillimus. The sequence continues at coordinate 1,728,588 of JACXIT010000142.1, forward strand.
TCTTTAATCTTCGTATTTTTCTTTCAGACGCGATGGATCCAGTACGGAAATAGGACACGCAGCTCGTCGATAGGAACGCGTTAAAGGATCGGTCGTTGGACGATGACTTAAGTTCGGCGCTCGAGGAACCGCAGCGATCGCAAAGAAGAAAGCAACGATATTGCAAATGGCTGTGGGGCAGAATCGATATCGTGACGCAAAGAACCGTGAAAGTTGTCGAGGTCGAGGTGCTTTCCTCCCCATATCACCGAGCCAATCCAGCGTGTGTCGCTTGGAGATCGATGCGTGCAAAGTTACCGCGAACTAAACGTCCTGAACGCCCTGAAGCCGTTGATCGGGAACACGGACGTGCCAGAAGGAAAACGATGACAATTGCCCTGATTCTCACGCGCCAGTGTTTCGTTTAGACTCTAGAGCCAAGCTGATTTTTTTCCACGCGTATCAACAATGAGCTTCTTTAACTCGTTGCAACAGTACGTGAGCGACAGCGTCGCGAATTTGAGCCTCAGCCCGAAGAGATTCTCGTTCAGCCGCGAGGACTCGGCGGCCAGCGCGTCAGGAAGAAGCGGCTCCACAGGAAGCGTCACGGGCACGACAAACACCAACTCCACCGCGCAGCAATCTACTCCTCATGGTTACCCTAAGGTGAGAAATTCGTTTGAAAACTTTATATTACAAGAAATTGGAGAACGGAGACCTTGCAAATACATTGCCTAGAAAAATTATTTTCCAATTAAGCGTTTTGTTATCTGGTAGTTTAGCATAAGATCTGATTAATTAGTATGTTTAAACGATACAATAAATACAACGGTGTGCCAATACTTTTTGTAGCCACTGCTTCGGTAAAAAATCTTGTATCGAGATATTTTGAAAAGTTAAGGCTCGTTTCAAAGGTATCGGAGGTTTCAATGAAAGAATATGGAAAAATTATATTCGTACGAATTATTTTCTGTGATAGGTTATGTCTAGGGAAACTAAAACTCACGTAGATTTTTAGAATTCTTACAAGTTGAAATTCTTAAGAGAAATTTCTTGATTGGAATTTTTTTGAAACGAAATTCTTCGCTTTATTGCGCTGTGTACGTACGGACACAAGCATGCGAATATAAAAATTCAAAATTCTCGTAAGAGAATATTCTTAGTTCCATCGTTGTATCTACAAAGTTGATACGATCGTATGATACATGTCAATAATATTGTACCTGACTTTTGTGCGAACTGACCATTTTATAACGATTAATTATTAATCAACCCTTGGTAGCATAATTTTATAGAACGATGGAATCATATTATTTTATAATTAGAATAACAATTATGACAAAATTTCTTAGTGACTCTATTCGCTTTTCTCGCAATTATTCGAGTTCAAGGAATCTTTAATTTCAGAGCACTCTTTGTCACCATGTATCCTTCAGAGGCAATCGGGTAGATTACACGTTCATCGGTCTGATCGAGCGAGAATCATAAACGTGTCGGGCAGTTGACTTTGTACTTGTACCCTTGTCATCTAACGCGGCCTCGTTGGAAAAACGAGGACGTCAAAACTTTTAATAAGCGCTGTGCTTCCGAATGACCGAGTCAGGTGGAAATATGGTAGAGTGTAATCGAACGGAGAGAGGTTTACGAGCAAACTTTTGCTTTTTTTATGCATTATTCAAATAAACTTGCTCGCGAGGTACGAACCAAATGCGTATTCGTACGTGAAGAAATAATCGTGATGTTAGGGACACATGGTCTCTTCGCGTAAGGTATAATCGACGATAGTTGTGTCAAACTATCAAAGTATAATTTCATTTCACTTATATTTCCAGAGGATCGAACAAAGTCTTTACTAACACACTGTATCGAAATTTATTACGGTCGCATCATCGTTATTTATATATACCGATTTCGTTCACCGCCTACTCTAACGTTCATCGTTCTCTCTATCTACTTGATTTCTATAACCTTTTTACGCTCTTTTCCCCCTGATATCTTTACCGACGTCATAAAAAAAAAAATATTTGATCACGATACATCGTTTCTCCATTTACCTTTCGTACCTAAATTAATTAATAAATCTTGTTGAATCTCATTAAGATAATTGCAATATTTAATACGCTCTAAAGATAGTCAGATCGCAAAAGGAAAAATAAGGCACAAACTACTTAGAGAAAGTTAATTTCGTGTCGTGACAATATCTCCTATCTGTAATCTAAATAACGGTTCGCTTTACTCGTCCAGAGTACCTTGTACAATATTCCAACATCCAATTTTAAATACTCGTTACATCAAAATTTTACCTTCAATAATATAGCCATCCGTCCCATATATAAACTACATTAACCTTTCCACAGTATCCAACAATAATGTTTGAACCACCTAATTTCCACTCGATTATCCTTGCCGCACGCAAACCGCATCTTTCTCAACTCCATAAACCACATCGTCCACACAAGCTTTATAAAAAGACTCGAGAAACAACCAGGCAAACGATTGTCGCACGATTCTCTGTTTACTCATTCCGCTTCGTTCGAAATGCCTCGATGAACGTACGAACACATTCTAATCTCGCTTTCAACGAATTTCCGACCCAGTACCTGTACATCTAGCGATAAGGAATCTTTCGCAGGCTATAAATACATTTTCTCGTAATTTCTTAGCCATCTAAGGCTCGGACTACAGACACATAGTCCGCCTATTTAACGTTTGCAGAACTATCGTCACTGCAAACGTTGAATCTGTCAGTGCCAAGTCTGAAGCTTCCGTTGTTAAACGCTACACACCTGGACTTCGTTTTTCTCAATATCGTCTCCTATTAATATCCAGAAACTGGATAAAGGCACATAGAACGACCATCGCGTCGACGGAGACGTCCTTGGAGACGGATAAACGCAGTTCGCTCGTAATTTCTACATTAAAGGCAGCCGACTCTAACACCGACGACTAATTACACCTCGATCTCTGTTCACTGATTCAGGTGGTGCCTCCACCGGGAGCGGCAACGAGTTCTCATGGGCGGTCGTTGTCGGCGCGCAGACGGACCCTCGAGTGCACTTCCGCCCCCGGCCTGACAGTGCATCCCGCCGCCGGAAGCGCATCGGGCAGCACGTCGCCCCGCAGGGCTGGCTCTTTTCGAAGGAGCACCGGTTCCGGCGATCGACCGCCTTTGAAGTTCTGCCGGAGGAGACCCTCCTGGCCGGAAGTCGACATACAAGCCACTTCCGGGTAAGTAGACCCTTTCCAATAGATCTGCAAGGTATTTGACGCGATTGGAATGTTACCGAGGTCTCTTAACGCGCAGCACTTACCACTCGAATGGATAAACCGTTTTTTCGGAGAATGTCGAAGGAGTTGTGAGTGATAGAAGACGATGTACGACGAAGTAATCGTAGAGCGAAGAAATTTTGGAAGTTCCTTTCAGCGCAAACTTTTATTACGAACAGATGAACGTGAGGATTTTGTTGCTAACGTGTATGTTGTTAAATTTAAGACATTTTATTGCGAAAGGCAATCTTTGACTTGAATTAGTAATTAGCAGATAGACTTAAACGAAGTTAGTTAGAATAATACAATTAAATAATTAAGAAAAAAGTGTGTAACATAAGCTTCTCGTTCTCAGTGAAGGTAAAACAGGTTGAACTTCCGCGCGTATCTTTCATACGCTTCAGTATACGAGCTTCCACAGATTTTCTGTTTGTATATTTTACGCTCTTGATGAAAGATTTTTTTTTATAAAACGTTAAAAAGATACAGACGTTGGTAGATTGTAACGTACGTGCAAGCGATGGAAGAATAATATAACGAAGGCATTGCAAAGTGAAATCAAAGCTGCGCGAAGGCTTTGAAGCTTCGCTTTACCCCCATTTTCTGCCGTGTCGCGAGAAGATTGACGTGAAATTCCTGTTAATGAAACAGTTTATAATTTCAGTGAGTTAAAACAAGCCAGTCGATATTAACTGTCGCGTATGTCGCGATCTTTCATTTTGAAAGCATAGGTAATGGAAGAGACTTTATTAATTTTAATGCGTAGCAATTAATCCCAAGGAAGGATTCGCCAGAGAGTTGTACGCTTCTGTTACAAACTACGCATTGATAGTCTAATCTGTCTGTCCCCAAGTTCCACTAAGCTTTCCAATTAACCATACTAATCCTGTTTGCCTAAGGTCACTTTAATTAACTGAAATGACGACGAATGGTATACCACATACCTACGCTGCGCAGGAATCCGAAAGCAGAATTCACGAGTGATATTTGCCAGTGTTTCAACTTAGTACACGCTGCGATAACGTCAAAGTTATTGTTCTCCGCTTTCGAAACGATAAAATCGTTGAACGAAAGTAGATAACGAGAAAGAAACGTTCGTAAATCCCGAGTCTCGTCGATCGTTAAACAAATATGTATGGAATCGCGACGAAACATTTACACGTTGAAATATCGTCTACGTAATGGTTAATAAATCCATTTTTATGTGGGATTTTCGCATCGCGAAACCTTCATGAATATTTCACTTGCATATTCATGTACGTACATTGTTGTCCTTATGTTATGGTATTCATTCGCTTCCACGATAATTCTTTCTCTTTTTATATGTTTTTGTTCGCATTTATTTTATTCGATTTCTCTTTTTTCGCGGGTTACTCGAGAATATGAGTTTTTGTTCGGAGAGGCGTTTCATAGGTGCGATGTTTCGGGATTATCAATTTTTAACGAACAAATCAGCCACCACGATGGCGTCGAGTTCCAACATTCGGTAACAAATATTTGCCGAGCAAATATTTTGATCGGAGCTAGAAACAAATAGACAACAACAGAAAGTTTATAGGATTAACAAAAAATGTAACGTTCGAGCACGTGGATAAAAACAATTCGTTTAATCTTCCCTCGCTTTTTTGAAAATGATCACATCACGACGATTTAATCGATCGCTTTAAAAGTATTACGATCTTTAGTAGTTTTATTAAAAATAAGAACGTCGAATGTTATATTTTTTCCTAATAATAAATTAAACGATAATTAATCAATAAAAAAGAAATACACGCATTATTGGGTTTAAAGCGTTTAAAGGGATTAAAATGTACATTTGGATTAAAGATTTCATTGAATCGTTGATGAGAATCGAAGATATTTATTTTAGACAATTTTTACTTCAAGCACAATATATGTACATAGAAGGAACGACCATAAATAACAACATACATATCACTGGTTTAAACAAACAGCAAAGAAAAGTAAGGTAAAACACTTTAAGTGAAATAGGACAGCTTATGGTCAAACACACGTATGTCTCTTAACAGCTGGCGTACGTGTCACCTTAACTTTGCGTAAATAATTAATTCTGACTATTAGCGAACAGCACGATTCTACAAACGTATAAATTTAAAGAATATTCAGAAATTTGTGTAGTACCCGTTTTCACAGGCAAACATATTTTCTTTTTGGTTAACAATGGACAGTCTCTATGAACAAATTATCGGACTATCGTTTGGAAGAAAAGTAGCGACGTTTGCATCCAACAGTTTTTAACGATATATGTATGCGCGAGATTTTATGCGATAACTATGAAGAACGAATTAACTGGTAGAACGTAGAGGAGGAAGAGTGGCAAAGGAGAATCAAATCCAATCATCGATTTCGATGATAAGTGGACAATGTGCACGAGAGATTTTAACGAGTTCCGAGGAAGCAGATGGGGCATCTTCGAGATCGAGCATCGAACATCGATGAAATCAAGTTTCTAAAGAGCTATCGCGTCGTAATCGTGTGTAATCGAACGTTTATCACCGAGCTTGTTGGAGAGCAATTTACGATTTGTACGAGAAAGCGCGCTATCGATGAAAATATTTTAATAAGGACAAAATCAAATCGAACGCGTTTACAATACTTTAAATATTAGACGAACGTATTTGATCGTTCGATGCGTCGAATAATATGCGATCTGTTTACTATCAAAAGCTTGAAATTTATTTAAATGTATTTACTTTCTATTTTCCGAGGATAAAATATAATTAAAACTTTTAGTAGGAAAGTATTTGTATTGAACTATGCTGTTTAATATTTTTCTTTTTTATCGCAAAATATCTTTTTACTTCTTAAAGTCGAATCGCTTTTTTTAAATAAATGATCTATGTACACGAGCTAGGAAATTCTTAAATTGCGTACAACAAAGTTACTGGGCTATTTAAATAATTTATACTCGATAAACTTCCGCCGATTAGATTATAGTCGAAGGTAACTAGGTTACTTTCGAGTGCCCGAAGCTTGAGTTTACTCGATATATCTCTCTATCACGGGATCATAATCCGTGAATTCAAAGCTTCCCGATGCTCGATTTAATTCTAAAATATTCGACATCTCGAAGAAGATTTTAAACCATTTTGAAAACGTCATTGCTGCGCCTGCTACCAAAATCTCGAACTTTATTTCGAATGCATCAATTGTTTCGTGGAATTTCTGAAATTTTGACCTTTTGAGAACACATATTCTGATTTTAATAATTACTGCTGCATTAAAATATTAAAAATATTAAAAAGATATAATTATATTTCACAGTATCTATATAATGCATTATCATATTTGTAGCAATAACAATAATAATAAGTGCCCAAGACTACTATGAATAGGCGAAAAAATATGATTTATTTGAAATTTCTGATTTATTTAAATTTCTACATCATACATGACAAATCACTGGAAGAGTGACATTAATAAACGATCCTAAAGAGAATTAATGCACAGTTGAACAATCTTATACTCTAGGAGAAGTATCTCCATTAAATTTTTAAATAAATGTACACCATCGTTTGTATGATTTATGGGTTTCTCTCACGCAACGATTAATCGCAAGTAAAACGTGAAACAAAAATTCAAGATTTCTATCGCGTATTTTCGGTTCTGTGCTCGCACAAATCTTACCACGGTCTATCTAAATGTACTGCTTGAAGCCACTTTGCTTACCTGTTTCAATTCTTCAGAATTGCAGTTACAATTGCTTTGTTCGCAAAAATCGCGGATAATTAGATTCGTTCGCTTTCGTCTGGAGCGAAAGAACGTACATCGTAATTGTAAACTAATAATATGTAGTTGTAAACCAATTGTTTGGTATATACAATTATATAATGGTCAAATTACATCGATTAGACTACGAGTTCTTACGAAAATTCATATTTTTACGAACACAGCCACAGAAATAAAACTTAAATCTCGTTAGAGTTGAAATGATAGATGTCGTAAATACCAGTGGAGGATTTCCAACAAAAATTAAAAGACGAAATTCTGTTAATTCTGACACATCATTTACGCCAGAGGCTTTCAGCTTTTTCATCCTCATTCGTCATTTTCGACTAGAGATTTCATCGCCTTTAGAAATTTTTAGAGATTTGATAGATTTATTTATTTGTACACTCCTTTACCTCCACTTTTTTTCAATCACTGTTTAATCGACATTCGTCATCATAGCTCTATTTTGCGACAGCTCTAATTCGAAGGTTCGAGTAAAGTATTCTAGCAGATATAATCTTTTCCAGTGTATTCGACGTAATAGTTTACATCTTTTCTCGCTAAAAAAAGATCAAATAAAGACTCGTTTCATCCTTTAGATATCATGACACAAATACTTTGCTCTATTACTTCATCGTATTACGTACATCCTGTAATATCTGTAAGCATCCGCGATGTAACAACTATAGCACGATAAACAAAAGAAATGAAATCTAATAAAACGATACACAGGTTTCTAACTTTCGGATCGCGTAGAATTATTGAGAAGTAACTCGATTAGGGAATTGCTTTCAAAGTAACAGAAACGAAGAATGACAGGCGAGCTACTTCGCGTTTCTCCGCGTCTCCTATAAAAACAGAGGAAGGAAGTTGAAAAACGCCGAAGAAGATTCTTTGTGCGACTGATTCGCCTCGATGTACAACCGTAACAGAAAAGTCGAGAGGACGCGTCGCTGGTCGAAGTTGCCAGTCCTGGGTTACATGAAATATTTCTGGAGAGAACGCGCCGCTATGCACTTTCGTCCTTGCGATGTTCGAGATGCGTATCCAACGAGGACTGGCGGCCATTCGACCGATGCAAATATAGAGAAATTCGCGATGTCTGTCGAAACTGGGCAACACACAACGTCGCCGTGGAATAAAACTTGAAATTGCGATATGAATTTCGATAAAACGAAAGTTTGCCCGTCCTGTGCTTTTCGACGGGGTTTAGCGAATTTGCATACGAGAATAGTTATAGAGGCGAGGGAATAGATGATTTTTATTTTTGTTATTATTATGTCGAGCGTCTGTGCAGAAAAATATTAAGCTCAATAACGCGCAAGATAAGTTTAATATTTTCTTTGTATCATCCCTTAGTAATTTTTTATTAGGGTTTCTTGCTGCGATTTCAAAGAATATTCAAAGTAGGATAATGTTTCTTTTCTCTACGTAATTGGACATTGGTATTTATGTTCCATTAAAGACGACAGAGCGAATGTTTCCCCTTACTTACAAAGGAGTTCGATAAAACATTGAATTTTGTTTCGAAGGTTGAGCAAACATTGGAATGTTCCGACATATCGTTTATTTTCATTATTAGATAAACTATTTCCGCTTTCCTCTTAATCACGACAATACAGCCCTAGACGCTTGACCGAGATATCAATCTGACCGTTAATACCTAAAAATACGGCAGAGTCACGTCAACTAACGCAAACCTCATCTACAAACAAGAACCGAATAATAAATCCCCAACAGAAGGTTGGAAGTAAACTAACAAGGAATGAAAAGAGATAGGAAAAGGTCAATTATACGCTTCGAGCGAAACTTTCGAATTATCCCCTACGAATCCTCGTGCAATCTCGTTGATTTCTTAATTAAACCGAAGGGCAAATTGGAACGCAGCTGAACGAGCAACGAGACGACGATCGTCGAACCGATACGAGAGAAGACAACGTCTCTATCGTCTTCGTCGCTGGTAGCTTTGTTTTCTCGTTAGCAAAGATTTCTCTCCGTCTCTTCCATCTTGTATTTACCATTTCGATGTCGACATTGTCGCCGCTGAGCAGACGTTTGATTTATCAGCGGCCGCGTTGTTCGCGATTTCATCGACGACAGCGTCGCCATCGATGGCTTCCGGCGGATTTCGAAAGAAATATCGAGAGCCTGCTCACGATTCCAATTTATTCCGCCGATATTGGCTTCATCGCCGCCTGTCAGACTGCATCAAAGCAGCTTCTGTGCCATCGAGCACGGTAAATACCTGTTACGCGTGTTCTCTCTCTCTCTCTCTCTCTCTCTCTCTCTCACTCTTTCTCTTTTTCTCCTGGTACAATGAGAATTTTCTTCACGAGGGACACTCGGGACTTCGATGAGCCGTAGGATGTCGCAAAAAGTTCCGAACGCGACTTTGATCAGTGGAGAGCGAACAGCGAGGTTCGAAAGGAAACTCGTTAATTTCTCCAGTTTGCTGGTCGTTGTGCAACCGTCTTCGAGTTTTCTGGGAAATAGAAGCAATAGAGTTAACCTGCGACGTAAGATCTACCTGGAAGAGATCCTTATCATAGTAGAGCAGTTGTTAATTCGCAATCGAATATCCATAGCGTTGTTGCGTGGATCGTATTCTTCGTTCGGTTTATTCAATTTTTCCCTTCTCTCTTCCGTTTTCTTATTTTTTATTAACGTATGATCAAGAGGAAAATTCTTTTAGTTCTCTAGTTGCGTCGATGAAAATTTGAGCTACAGATAGATCTCTGTGCGACGTATACGATAATCGAAAATTATATTATGTATTACAGTTTGTCGTGTAAACTTTGGAATATTTGACGCGCATATTGGATACACGCTCAATAATCTCTAGCTGAAACCGGGTTTCTAAAGAATTAATTTTATGTAAATAACCAAGGTATCGTGTTGCGTTGAAAACGTAAAATTCTTGGGAGATATTACTAATATCACATCTCCTTCAAAGACCCAGTTATCGTGGGTCCAAGCTTTTCAAATAGAGAAATTTCATTTTAAAGCGATCAATGAGAAGATGAAACTAAACCAGTAGCTACATAACAAGAAAACTGATCGACGAAACAAACGAAATGAAAGTAATCACGATACAAAGTAGCATTAAAATAGCTTCAAATAATTTTATTTCGTTCGTATTTAATCGAAGAAACATTTTTTACTCGAACCTTATCGTTGCATCGTATTGTAATAAATTTTAAATAATATCGAGATAACTTCAAATCGTAAAAAAAGTTTTATTTCTGGTTATCATTTACGGTATAAAATTTGCGAATCTCTTTAACCATTTGAACTACTTTATCCAGCGAAGTTAAAGATCAAAATGATATTAAGGTAACTTGCAATTATTTTAACAAATTTTTACAATTTTGTGAGTCTTCTGCTCCCTCAAAAATTCTAACTATTTTATCCAACGAAGATTTCGTTTCACGAACCGGTTAGAACGGGAACCGACGGTTCTACTTATCGAACAAACACTTCGAGAGCCCTGTAAACAACGAAATATCCGACGTTGGTTTACGGTTAACTACGTGTTGCGAATTCTTGCGCGAAACTCTGTACACGCGAATGGTCATATACGGTTCGATTAGACTCGAAGGAAAGTGGCAGCCAATTCGAGACACCGAGTTTCAACCCCTCGATTCGATGACAAGGATGAGTTTGGAATTCCGGATATTCCATGGGATATTTTCGAGGGGTTCTTCGCTTACAACCTGAATGATTGTCGTAAACGCGAAAGACATACTTCTTGTCAGCTTATTTCTCTTTATGTTTGCATGTCTAACCAAGATGACGCGTCGAAAAATTGTTGAAATATCGTAGTAGTTTTCCTCTGTTGAAACTCGTTGACGAGATAAGCTTATAACGTACAGTTTTCTTTATCGTTTCCTAACGTTTGCACGTTTTATCATATGCTTTCGCCGTACAATTAAAGGAATTTGCTGTAAATTTACAAAATTCTTACGAATACGCACAGTAATGTGTTTCGAGCAGATTTCCTCATTCGAGTTCAAGATTACCCACAGTTCCCTCGAATTAAAAATTTCGTTACTCCTTCCTCCTTCCTCGACCCCTCAACTATAATTTGTAATATTTTCTACGTGCTTACAATTTGATATATAAATAAAGTTTATATAAATATATATGTAGCGGCGCATGGGTAGAGGACAATTCAAATCATGTTGTTTTGCCTCGGAGCATCAAGTTCGTTAGGATACGAGTAATGTAAGAATAAATAGACTCCGAGCAAGACAATGTCGCCGTTACGCACAACCGTGGAACAAAGACGAATTTGAATTTTCCGACTCCCCGCCGACCAGTATAAGTAAACCGACGCAACCGAAAAGAGTTTAGTATCTACGAGTTTCTTTCCGTATCAACGAGCTATCTAAGTGTTATCTGCCGAGTTATCGACGAGTATCTAGCGAGCATTTTATCGAGTATTAATTAGCAATTTTACTTTGCGATTTATACTCTGTACGAGCGTCTCGGCGAATATAGTTTGTGTATCTATTTATTATTTTTAAATATATTCGACGGTTACGACAACAAGCTGTAACATCTAATATACCTCACGGTCAAACGTTCTATATACCAGTCCTCTACATATATTATATTATATTACATAAATATAGACATAAACATAAATATAATACGAATTATTACAATAATTTCTCGGTTGGGAGTTAGTATACGTATAACTCCCACCGAAATTTTGTTTGGTCAAAGATTTTTTCATTTGTACACGTTCTCCTCTAAATTTCTCCATTCCTTCGAAAAAAAAGAAAAAAAAAACAACAACCGAAGAAAATACAAATTTCATAAGGGAATTTGCAATATCTATCTCTCATCGTCTCTGACTTTTTAAATCGCAAACGGGGCACTTTAGAGTTTCCATGAAATCTTGGTTAACCAAGCGATCCCCTAGCGAGCCTCGAACGCTATCAGTACTTTGCGCAGCGTTAAACCGCAAGAGTAATGCGTTTACTTTGTCTCCGTGAATTAGCGCGACTGGTAGAACGTTGTACGGTCTATGGGTGTTCGTGCATTGAGATCGGACGTAAGGATTTCCCCCGTTACTTATCCTTAATGGAGGATGTCTTAGTGGCCACGGAAGCATCACGGAGAATGCGTTCGGGCCATCGTAAAAGGCTCGCGATCCGTTAGTGTTCCGGATAATAGCTGTAAGGGCAGCAGGTGTGGTTCAATAATAACCCCGATGACGACGATCAACGTAGACATATAAATGTGATGATCGGCTATGGACGTAGTCTACCACGTGCCACGTTATTTTTAAGTTTTATTTGAAAGAGAACCGGCTATAAATGTTTACAGCGTGACAATAATAGAATTTCTATCATAGAACGAACAAAATGAAAAACGTCTAATTTTTCATAGACCGTATGGAAAGTACGATGACGAATACTCAGAGATTTCAGTGATTCATTGTAAAATAAACGGTTAAAAGCTTATTTCTCTCACGATTTGCTATTACTCTGGAAAATAGCATTATGGGCACCAGATGTGGTGCAGTAAAACACTCGATGACGACAATCAACGTAGACATAAATGTAATGATAGATGATGGGCGCGTCTGCTAACGTTTTCTACGTTATTTCTAATTTTTATGCCAGTGAGAAAAGGTTTTTTCACGTTTACAGCGTGGCGACTTAACGGTGGAATTCCGAGAGTAATCAGAACAATCAATTTGTAATTTTTCATAGAAATTTTAATAACGAATGCTACGAGATTTGAACGATCCGTTGTAAAATAAATAGCCGAAAGCTTGTTTCTCTCTGTACATTGTGTAATTCTCTATGTGTCATTTTAATTTATTTTCGTTGTACCGTTTTGTAGTTTTACCGCTGAACGAATTCACCCTGTTAAACGCGCGACAAGGGTGAGAAGATACGCGGAGACAACATCGAGGTTTAGAGTTAGAGCGGGAAAATGAATGCTTTAAGAATGAATATGATAAGAATTATTTAGGGTGTCACGAAGGGACGAGGTTTTAGGGAAACGCAGGTTGTTGACATGAAATAGTAGCGGTTGAAGTTGGAAAGTAAAAATTCCTTTCGAGGGTTCATTTGTTCGGTTAAAACGAATGCATAAAATATTCAGCGCAATCGTAAATAAATATCTTTTACGTGACAAAATGTTGGAATTTAAAAGACGCGTGACATATTATATATGGTACATATCTATAATATAATTATTGTAAACATCAAATTTCAAAATGGCACGTCTTTTAAATTCCAACATTTTATCATGTACTATATACATATAGTATACAATAATTATAATTATGTTACATGAAATATTCTTATTTAACACTGTGTATCTGACAATAGAATACAAAAAATAATCTATCAAACGTACAGATTGCACGTTCGTAAAAATTTGGAGGAATTCGGTTATAAGATACAAATTCCAGTTAAGAATTCCTGAGAAACTCATCGATCCTCTTCTGTCGGAAAATACAATACAATTTCGAGTAACTTGTTCATAAGCTACCACCAGTGTACATCAACGATACTCTAAGCAGAAAACACTCCACTTGAGAAGAAATTGGAGAAGTTGGAACGTCCAAGAAGGATGGATACTTCAATCATCGGAGTGCTGAAAGAATCGAAAGAATTTCACATCTGCACGAAATTTTATAAGATGCACCGTCTTCTCTGCCTTTCTCTTTCGCGATACAAAAATAGGAAGAAACGAAAGATACGCGCATTAAGATATTTGAATGACATTTTTCATTATCCGTGGTTCCACTAAATCTTTGATGTAAATCCCTTTTTATGAGCTCTTTCTTTATCACGGCATTACGTTCTTTGTTTCAGACCTTGCTGATAAAAGGCGAATAGTAACGAAAGAAAGTAATTTTACGTATGAACAATAACAGTTATGTCATTACATTCTACATTGCGAATAATACAATATATACAGATATAGTATTTTAAAGTGCCACAGTTTGGGATTCGAGAGAGATTCCATCTGAAACGCCCTTTTTCGAAACTTCACCTGAAAAGAACTTACTTGAGTTCGGTGAAATCGCCGCCAGGGGAGCAAGTTATCTCTAGGAGGTGATAAATTCTCGAAAGTGCATCAAGCACATCGCCATGTCAATGCAAGAGAACAATCTACAGTTCGAAAAGAACGTCCGTTTGGATAAGTATTGCACAATAATTGTACAACGTATAGTATCAAAGCGGAAACAAGATAATTACGCATCTCTGTTATCCAAGAAAATTATTTAGACTATTTTGAATAAATTATTCAGGAAGGAACGGTAAACTTTTTCAAACAAATTAGGTATTATACTCTGGAAAAACTTTAAATGGCAAAAGTGTACGAGAATTTTTTGTGTTCCAATTTGTCCGTCCATTACGATATTTTTACTAAAATGTGAAATGTAATAAAAGAAAAAAGTGACTAGAGTATGCATTAGCAGCAAGAAAGTCAGAGAAATAAAAAGAAATAACAGAGAGAGAGAAATAACAGTTGCGGTTGGCGATACGAAAGAGTAATAAAGAGGAATGAAAAAGAACAAAAGAACAACTTCCAGTTTGCAAATAAATTTTGAATAAAAATGTCTCCAAAATCGCAACAACGTAGCAGAAAGTAACATTTCGCCGCAGAGATCGCGCTGTAGGAAACAAGCAAGGAACGGTAGCTATAGCAAATCAAGCAAATCGCTCGAGTATGTAATTTCTCGCTCGAACAACGAATCGTATTCAGTTGCTCGTTAGAAATCCGTGCTAAGAATCTCGTTTTACGCGCGAAGATGTCAGATACTCGTAGCCAAAGAGATTGCCGCTACATCACTCGCGATGTCTTCTCACAAAATCTCGAGTCTAACTCAAATTTCGCTTTAATCGAACCGTGACCCGACTCAAACTGACACCGATATTATCCTGTATTATTGAATTATTAATTATGCGTTATAGAAAATTATAACGTAACGAAAATGATTTTTAAGAGAAAATAAGCGAGAAGAAATGAATAACGAAAGACAAAGAACGCGAGAAAGAAAAAGGAAAGAATAGGAAGGAGAAAAGGATGGAAAAAAGAAAGAGGAAACAAGATTAAAATAAAGAAACGGAAAGGGTGGAAGAAACGGAAGAGAAGATGGCGAGAAAGTAATTAGGTCAATTACGTCTAGTAAGTGCTGGAAATATTAATTAACCTTGTAAATATTTCTTTTATAATATCACGTTGATCTACCAGAATCTTTTTCCTTTCCTTTCCTCATTGATTATTTACAATTACATCAACCGCTATATTACATTATCGTTAATAATTAAATTTATGTCATCGCTGTTGAATTTTGTAATTTTTGCAAAAAGATTAATTTATTTTACAAATAATATATAATTTTATACGCGTACTTTATGACAGTTTATTACTGAAATTCGCCTAACGAAAATACTTCGGTACTGCGTATACGTATATCTAACACGTAAAGCTAACTTGGAACGCATCGATTCTCTGTAAAAGGAAGATGCAACTCCCGTCATTGAGCGAATGCGGCGTTTCGTTAGACAAATTGGAAATGTAACCGACGTCATTAGGTTCCCACCGCGAAATTCGACTGGTGTTCGTTGTTACACAGTTGGGAAATAGCGTCGGATACTGGAAGAGACGAATTAGGTGAGCTAGTTAATTTTGAAACGAAACGAAGCTTGACAAGAAATTCTCGTTTCTCGATGGTTCTCCGAGCATTGTCTTTCGAGACAGAGAAATTGCTTGCCGCAGATTTTTGAGAGGATTTTAAAGATTTTAATTATAAACAGGTGTATTTATATACACGCTGCAAGTTTATGCTAGATGTAATTCTTGTCATGCAAAATAATACAATCTCGTATTATACCCGTTCTTTTGATGAAAACGTAGATTACTTCTAGTTGTTATTTTAGTCGTTAGAAGGATAATAAAGGAAGTAATTATTTTCATTGTTTGGAAGGCTATTGAAAAATATTCCTAACGTCGGAAGAATAAAGTATAGTATTATAAAAAATTCCCTTTAAATTCAAATAAAAATTCAGAAATATTCGTTTAAAAGGTAAAAGAATTTGTAATATAAATGACCGAGAAGAATTATAAAGTTTCTAAACGTAAATACGAAGATACACCTTGAAATATCTTTACTGGATACGCCAGCAATTAAAATAATATTCTTCGATACGTTCGAAAGATGTTTAAAAATATTCTAAAACAGAAATTCCACGATAAGGAACGTTGAATCGCTGAAGGATATTTCAGGAATCTTTTGCAGAAACTGAAATAAAGCTAAGCGAGGAAAGCTCCGTCCGCAGTATAAATATTTAACGTACGTATCTTTTAAGATGAAAGAATGAAAATTTAATTATTGGAGACCTTCCATCGTAATTAATTATAAATTGAATATATCGTTCCAAAATTTAATTTGTCAGTCACGAAGCCGTAATTAAGTTCGATATGTTTCGTATTAATTTTAGATTTATCCGAATAACAATCTCTCGGTACAGTAAACTCAAAAAACTAACAAACTTCATTGCAGAGACAAATGCTTACGTCACA
This sequence comes from Bombus difficillimus, assembly GCA_014737525.1. Taxonomy (NCBI): domain Eukaryota; kingdom Metazoa; phylum Arthropoda; class Insecta; order Hymenoptera; family Apidae; genus Bombus; species Bombus difficillimus. The sequence continues at coordinate 1,745,124 of JACXIT010000142.1, forward strand.
ATAAAATTTAATTAAATTTAGATTCTATTCTAATCGCGATGAAAAGTTATATAGCGATAAATAGTGTCTGCATTCAAGTCAGTATTTTTATGCATACAGTTAAAAGAATATAATCACTATGATATCTTAGATATGCCATAGATATTTCTCTATGTACTTTTCTTGCATTTTTGTAACAATTTATTTACGATATAAAATACCCAAAATCGCGAGGTATCGCTTCGAAGTTTGAAAATATATATATATATTAGCTGACATTTTAACGAGTTGAGTTTCGTGAAAGCTTTACCATCGTACAATTTCAGCGTGTGTATATTTTAAAAGCGTTCTGGGTCAAACGAGAGACCAAAAAGCATTTCTAAAAGCAGGATGAGTCTGGAACCGATTCAATGCCGGCTGCGTTAGTTCCGCAACAAATACCGGGACCTTCGAATAAAGATCGAATTTGCCGGTTTAACGACGTTCCCTCGTGGTCTTCGCATCTTTTCCGCGAAGAGAAATTGCTAACAACGATACAAGTTCTCTTTAAACTGTCCGCGTGAGTCGACCTCGGGGACGAAAAGGAAACGCTTTTAAACGGTAATTCTTTTATCGTCGAGTATCATTGGACGAAGTAGACTCACCAACGAGCTTTCGTTGTACGTGAAATTTTTAATGTCGCCTCTGATATGCCATTTGCTTTTCGTCCATGCACTTTTGCATTGCGATAAGTCATTCGCTTTATCATGTTGCAACTCTGAGGTTTTCTACCGCTTCTTTTCGAAGAGTTGAGAAGCCATGGAAAATATTGTAAGTTCGTACATCGCCATGATCTTTGAACATTTTATGTCGGAAGAACATAATTCTGTCGTAATATCATATAACTACTATAGTATCAATTATAATCTTAAACGATGTAGGACATTAATAATATCATCTTGCTAACTCCCTATGGTCTATTAATTATCTTCGACACAGTAAAATGACCCCGATATAACCTACAAGTGACCTAAGTCGCGTATGATCTCCAAATAGCTCTGAGTAGCTGCCATACGATGTCGATGACTTGATGTCAGGACTTTCGGGTAATCTCGAATACCAATTTCATGATCTGAACGATCCTTTGTGGCATAAAAATGACCTTGAATCTCAATGACGCAATCTCAATGACCTCTTGTGGTTTTCGAGCGACTGTCAATCCCCGTGACAGGACCTCGTCGATTTTGCACGATCTTCGAGCGATCTCGAGTTGAACTGGCTTCATCGTAACGATCTCTAGTGACTTTCAAATGATCTTGAATGCCAGTGGCATGGAGTCTCGAGGACTCTCTCCGTAATGTTCAAGGGACCTTGCGTCCCGGTGATGCGATATCAGCGAATGTGACGTTGCTTAAAATTGAATAACAGCAGTTCAATGTATCTTACACGAAGGTAATCCTGAATACGTCAACGATAAAAAGAAGATCGTGAAAGTGTCTTTCTACTTTCTCCACGACAACGACGCTTAATGCTTCTTCTTTGTTCCTCTCTTCGCTTATCCGCTAATTACGGCAAGAGCACGCTGCGCTCAAATTATCGAATATGAAATCAGGTTACCTATTTCATTAAATATTATGTGTCCTATTTATCGAATATGAACGAGAAGTCGCAGCCGCAATCCTGTGTGCTTTATGCCGGAATTATTCGACACAAAGACATTTCGATGATAAAAGTCGAGAGGGGAGATAATACGATATATGCGAGTCATAAAATGAGATTCGAACTTTGCTACAGTTCTCAACAAATACGTAGAAATACAGAAGGAATGAAAGTCAGTGGTATACTCGTAATATACGAGTTCTAAGAAATATTAGAACGTGTAAAGAATGTAATTTCGATCGAGTTTTCATAAAAATTCTAATATTTGTGACGTCGTAATTTAAGCGCGTTATTCAATGAGCTTGTTATCTCTTAAGCCGAGTCTCTTTTATTTTTCATTTGAATGTTAATTAAATTTAAAAAGATAATTTCGTAGGAGCCTTCGCGGAGATCTTAACGAAGTCACGTACTGAATTTTATAAGTCTTAGCAGAGCTGATTACGAAGAATCTGTTAGGTTCAGCGATGAGCACGAAAAATGTCGAGTTAAGTGCTAGTCTTTGTGAGATTGAATTTCAAATATTTGATACAATTTCTAAAAGATCTGTTTCCTGATCATCAGATTATGCGTATAAATATCTTATCGCAAAGGTTGTATATATAATTCGTTATTGTTTGTGCATTTTAATGAATCAAAAAATGGTTAAAAGAAACGAATTAACTCGACCGATGTATGTATGCACGAGTAATAGAAAAGAAGACAAAATGAATAATGATAATAAAATAGTCTACCTTTAAATATTATTACATAATTTTTACATTGATGTTATTAGCGTATTTCTAAACATTGTTAGCCAATATAATTTATCTCTATCATGATAGTAAAAACTTCACAGATTTTCATTAAAGTTTTAACCACTCGCGATACATTTACAACTAACGAACTATGTTATTCCTTGAAACGACAAACCGCGTAAATATGAAGTTTATGATTAATGAGTTCGTTGAAACGCTTTGTTAATCGTTCTCTAAGTATGCTTGGGTACGGATACGGTCGTCCCGTTATGCGTCAACATTAACTAATAGCCCGATCGGTCCCAACGGAAGTCACCGATGATATTTCACTAGTACTCCATTTACATTACGTGTTCAACATCGAAGGAAGCACACCGAAGGTCGAGTGTCGACCAAAGGCGACCACTATTCCTTTGACACTTGACGCGAGATAATTATCCGTATCGTAAGAAGTTTGATTCATAATGAATTAGTAATTGTTGCGTGTCATTTGGATGGGCCGATGGAGAATTTATTGTTGCATTAAATAGCTTGACCGATTAAAATCATCGAAACGAGCGAACGCAATTTAAAGCATACCTTGTTGACTTATACTACTTTTATTTTATACATTCTGGTAGATCATCTTACAATCGCTTTTTTTTATATTTCAATTCATTAACAAACTAGAGAAGCCGGTACGTATAGCGTATGAATTTCAAACTTCGATCGAACGTTTAATTAGTCGGTGAAGTATATTTGTATATTTATCTCGTTGTGATCAACGTAGAATCTATAAGCGAGTACTTGGCAAGCGCTTAAATAATAAATTCAAACGGTTTAATTGACAACAAAACATTTTGGTTCGTTCGTTAAGCACTTGGATCTGTAGCAGTTCATTAATCAAACTCCTTATGTATATTATGTTATTTATTATATTTAAACTCCTATATGTACATTTGTTATATTTTTAAAACTACAAACTTTTACAAATGTTGATTCGCGCAAGACTATATTTTCTCATCCAAAGCAAACAATCGTTGAATATTAATCACTAAAAAATAAGCACGAGTAAACGATCCAAGGTAATACGCTTTGCTTCGTAAAAATTTCTTTCCGCATGCTCGCATCATTTTTACTAGAATACTTCTGGCGACAGGTGTAATCAATTTTTACGAAGAGAATCTATTTCGTCGGTTTATTCGGTGGGTTTTCTGAAGGATCTCCATCGGCCCTCGTCTCACTATCGTTGTCCTATCTTCGCAGTCGGAGGTTGGCAAGTGGCCAAAGCAATATCGGTTCCCTGCTAATTTGCAATTAAGGCCACGACGTGTTGCGAATTCTGCTACGATGTACGGGCGTGATTCGGCGCTGTCCATTCGACCCTCTTCCCGATGGTAATACGCGTCGTAGCACCATTATATCATTTGCGTGGAAAAATTTACCCGAAGGATATCGCGCGGCTATCTCAAATCCTTCCTTCTCTTTTCACTTACGCTTTCCTAGCTTTACATTGAGCTAATTTGTTTTCCTTTGTGCTCTATCTTTCGTCGTTTCTTCTTTCTCTTTTTCAGAAATTATCATGAATTTCTTATATGTAAATATTTCCGTACAATTTTAGATACGAATCTGAACGAATGAAACCAAGATTCTACATAACCGATGACTCGTTACTTGTTCTACGTTTATGATTAATTATTTCGTTAAGAAGCTTACGAAATAATTGGCGATTTATTCCTGCTGTGTAGTTTAAGCGATTTATTATTAGGAGCTGTTTGATCTTATTTATTTCCGTTGGCAAGCACATGTGTGCAGGTTGGTGCATAAATTTTACATTATATTGGTACCGGAGGGAGTGAATCTTTGCGATTTAATGGTCGTAAATCACAGAAATGGTAGGTAAATGGATACATGGTATATAATATGTATACTTACTGGGTTACGAGAAAATTGAAACATTCGAATAAATCGATGCAACGAAAGTGTAAGGTACTCGGTTTGAAATAATACTTCAATGCAAATTACGATGCGTGATTTTTGATCGCTTATTTTATCGACAATTTTAATATGTAAAATTGTACACGTTGCTGCAACGATTTTTTACAAAGAATATTTCAATGAAATTAAAACGTCTACGACTATCACCACTCTTCACACTGTCAAATTATTTCATTCTCAAGTTTGGTCATCGTAATTTTACAAAGCACAAACTGGACTATTTTTAATATCCAACAACAAAGCATGCAAATCGATTAACAACGCGACTGTTCTCTCATATTACAATAAAGATTCGCGTAATTCTACGTTACATGCGAAAACTACACCATCCAAGATATTCTCCGTTCAAAGTACATTTTCGTTGCAATGAAGTTTTCTAACCTGCTCAAGAATTCAGTGGCAATTTCTACGAGGCAATTCGGTGAAAATTCACGGAGGTAATGACAGCGCAATGTAAACCAGCGAGAGAAACTTATAGCACGGCCACTTTATTCTCTACCGGTGTCGATTTTCATCGAGAGCTCGTTACGGTCGAAGCTTTTCAAACAATTTCAGCGGGCTTGAGAGAAGTCGAAGTCGATGGTTGATAAAAATTTATGAGCAAACACGGGATTGCCTTGTCTCCGTTGCTCCCCACAGAACCGCCATCCAGCAATTACACGAACAGCAACCGTAAATCGGCAGCAGAGGAAAATGAAGACGAATGACAGTCGAACGTGGCCCTGTGGAACTGCGATTTCTCAAGGTTCATTTCACGACGACGTTTGCATTCTAATCTCGCGTACGAAATCGAAATACCTATCGCGAACGTCAAATTTCAAATACCAGCAAAAAGAAATTACCCTCCGGTTCCCTCGAAATTTCTTTCTCGATCCTTAAGAAAAAAAAAAAAGGAAAAAAAAACAGGATTCTTGGAAAAATGGAATTACGTGTTGAAATTGTTCCATATATTCTTCTGGAATAAAAATTTTATTTTTCGATAAGTTTTTATAGACACTGAAGAATATTTTATGGAGAGTCAAGGATAAAGTTTTGCGAGGGTTCTACCGGTTATAAGAGTGTAAAATAAATTCTGATAAAAAAGGAGTTTCCGTCTTACGAGAATATTTTTTTCATTTTTCTACATAAATTTATGCGAACGATGGCTGTTTCAAAGAAAATTCCTCTACTTCTAATCACAGTATTTACGAGAGTATTACATTAGAATCACGCAGGGTTACGAAGATTGCTTAAATGCTTGAAATGAGAATTATGGTGATTGCTTAATGCAACTAAAGCCTTATTGTATACTCAAATATCCTGATTATGGTATTTATAGGAATATTACATCAGTATCACGCAATTTCCTTTTTCAGCGAACCAGATACGTTAACGTCGGCGTTCATGGCGTAATATTTTGCGTCATGAATAAATGGTTAACTCGTAATGAATTCGAGATCGAGTTCACTGAATTTCAGATATTATTACATTAGTCGCCACGTAATTACGCATACATTGGCTTTGATTTAAATCACGTATATATCCGGAGCACGAATTTACAGACGCCGGAAATTCTAATCCCAATTTCAATCTTCAAGCGTGAGCCATGAAATCGTGCAATAAATTTTCAACGCGAGACGTTTGTTCCTTCGAAGTAAAGCGACCACGAAAACGCCGTACGATGTCTGGGAAGTTGTAAGGGAGAGTGACAAGAATATTATTTCTTTATTGAGAACATGACGAACGATATTTTTTCGTGTTCGACAGGATAAAATCTCGACCGAGCCACTGTTCTATTCGTACATCTTATTTATCGTAATTTTATTCAAAGCAACAACCAAAGTCGAATCGTCCGCGATATAAAGTAATAAACCGTGCGCAAAATAACGATAAAGATATTAAGATACGAACTTTATAGTATAACGAATGTACTTCAATTTGCGTCAAGCTTTCATTTCCTGTCGCTTAAGGTATAACATTTTTTGTTTCGTTTCTCTTTGAAGGATTAAAGCTCTACGTCAATATATATATATTATTATGGAAAAATCAGTAAGTGCGTTTACTAATTGCTTCCGCCGAACGGAAAAGTGTAGTGTTGCCAAAAAATAAAATATTTAAAATTCCATTTTCTATCGATGTATATGCGATGGTAGAGGAGGTAGATGTTTGAGTTGATCGCGCACGGTACAACGACGGAATTCGAGCAAAATGCGTATATTTGAATTAATGTGGAAATCTATTTATTAAAGAATCAAGATACACGAAAATTAAAATCTGAAAAGAATATACAATTAAAACGTTTCGACACATTTAATTCTTTATTGGTTCATATAAAAAACCGGATGAAATTTTGTAAAAATATCAAATAAAATTCCTGTAATCTTTTTATAAATGTGTGAAAGCACTTAAGAATTTATCTTCTTTCCCCAATTGTTCGCATATAGAAGTAGCGTATTTATTTGATCTTATTATTACTTACCGGTATTTTTTAAAATTTAATGATACTCCACTTTTTAATCGAAGCATTTATACCGAAATTGTACGAAAGTCAAGCTTCACGGTACTTTCGAAAAATCGCTGAAAAATTTTAGGTTAACGTAGAAACAAGTAGTTTCGAATTTATCACAGCTTTTGGGAAATATACGGAATCTGAATTAATTCAACGATGGACCGCGACGTATCACGGCGGAAAAGAGTTTGAAAAGAAGTTGCAAGTTCCCTGCGGAATCCGAGATTATGTTGGTGAATATGCAAGTTCTTCGCTGCTCTGTGCATAAAAATATCGAAGAGGAGTTGGTGGAAAAGGATCGTAATAACACAGGAAAGGAAGAAACGAAATAACGCGGGGGTGGACGTTGTCTACAAAGAACGGATATTATAATTAATCCGTGTGTAGGATGTAAAGGGAAAACTGTAAAGGTGAAATGAAATATAGCTAGAAACTTTTTGCCAAATTTCTCTTTCCACCGTACTAAAATAATTTCTCCAATATTTCATTCATTACGAGATCCGCAGCGATGTATAACATTTTTATTTACGATTAAACGTTTTACCTTCGTTTCAATTATTGCGAAACAATCTTTAATTATTTGGATGACAAGAAAGTTTATTTTCATTTCCCATCTATAGTAATCGTTTTAATGTATCTATCCTTCGAAGAATGATGCACGGTTTAATACTTTTTGCGATATTAAAATGTAATTTATATCCGTGTTAAACTTTCGATTATTTTATTTTGATTCTGTAAATATATTTCTTTAATTTAACAGATACTTAACATTATGAATATTCCAGATAACGAAGAACAGAATATTCGCTTATTAGCGATAATTACGACGTTGATTATAATTCCGAATTTAATAATGCTAAATAATTCCACGTTTGTAGCATCGAATAACGAGCGCGATCTATCAGATCGTCTATTACAAACGTTATACACCAATTGTCCCGTAATATGTTTAATAAATAAAGAATAACAAATATAAACGCGACTCCTTTTCAACTACGTAACTTCTCCTTAAAACTACCAGAACATTAGAAAAGTGGAAGACAACCATAACTAATTTGCTAGCTCCATTACCAAGAATACGTTGAATAAAATCAATACTGACGTATCCCAATGGGAGTCCCACCTAAGCAAACAACACTCTGTTATCATGTTACATTAACCACGTAAACGCATATGAACCTAATTCATATTTATGCTTTATACAGTCAACAATCCAGTTATTGTTTGTCGCTCTTAAAACAAAAGCATCTGACAACCGGTACGGCTCTTTGAAACAATATGATACGCTGTTAAGACACCGTAAGAGTTGGAAACGAGCGTTTAAGTCTTGTGGAGAATATAAAGGACCTCTCGTGGCCAGGTTTTGCAAATTGAAAGCGTTTCCACGAGCTGAAGATGTTCCAGAAGGTGGAAGGAGTGTCGGTTGAAAAGCTCTTTGCACCGTTGTTGACATCGTCGTGGGTGATTAGCGAGGAAAAGCATGTGCCCTAGTGAAGCTGGTGGTTGTCCACCACTGAAACAGCTCTCGAAAACACCTCCAACCGATTCAACGCGTTGCCTCGAATAATCGCTAATTAGGTTCGGCTGATTTGAGAAATCGTGACGACGATACAACAAAAACGGAAATAATTGCGTTAGAATTAATGGAAAATTCATTTCTTTGGAATATTTCTCGAGTTATGTAATTGCTATAACGTATATCAAATTTGTAATTTCTTTCCGATTTTTATTTCTAAATTATCTCAATTTTTGTCGGGGATTGTAAAAGAAATTTCGCCTGTGAATGAGAATATAAAGAAATTTATTAGATTCGTAAAATGAATTTTTGAAAAATAAAGCTTGTTTGAAATATTTCTCGTTAAAACGACCGAGTGAAAATCAGGTTTGTATTTCTTAATCGTATACTAATTTCGGTACTGTAAGGAAGGCTTTAAAATTGTTACGATAGCTCGATAACGACAGCTTGAGAAAGTCGCTTGCAATTTTTAACTCGGACCTAAAACCTTGGAAATTTAATTACAACGATCAATTTCTCACTCAGAAGTTCGTAAGAGTATAAAAATTAAGAGTTTCGAGAAATCACCCCCAAATCGTTGACATTACCGAATCAAGCGGTGTTTACCAAACAGGCTATAAATCACCGACTACAAAGAGCAACCAAATCCACGAAGGTCAAATAACGTTGATTAACACAAATTAAACAAACGCAAGTTGCTAGTTTCGCAAGGACACGTTTATACGTACTTTAAGAACTAACGGATGACTAAATCGTGTCATTACGAGATATAACTGCACGATGCTTTGTCATTTTAGCTACGATCATTTGTCAAGGAGAAAGATCTTACGATGTAATATCGTGGAACGAAGCTAAAGAAAAAAGTAACTACGTCTAGTCCTCGCGTCGAGATTGTCGAGCCGCAACTACGTTCCATTTTCCTGGTCTTTTCTCTATGACACAGATCCAGTGCTGTGCGACCGAAAGCTCAGACAGTTTAAGGGTTTCGTTTCCGCTTTTTCGTAATTAAATTCTACCGATAAAAAGCCGTATTTTACTACACGCCTTTTACTCTAGGTCAGTTTTGTTTCAACCTGGAGACCCAGTTGCGTGTAGTACCTCTAGCGTAGTTTGATTCATGATAACGTGATAACGTATAATTTCTTTCACGGCATTTAATGACAGCTAGAAGGAGAATTACCGGGCAAATTCGCGTGAACTTTTCTAAACGTCGTTGTAACGATAGTTCCTTTCCTTTTTGCTTGGAGAGATTCGCTGATAGAGGGAGGAGACGATGATTAAACGTGAGATAAGACGCGACTTAACATCATTATTAGCTTACATAAGATTAGCTACACTGAATACTTTATAATTTCTGGTGGAAATTTCGTAGATTTCCAGTGATCCACTTTTAAAAATACGCATGCTTTTTCGTAAAGTATATTTATTGGTAGAAGCTGGTGTTTTCCATTTTATATTTGCGTTTTCTAGGAAGTTAAATTACATTTTTAAATACGTCTTTAACCTCCTAACAGTTTTTAAAAGGAACAAAGTTGTGCAACCTTGGATGAAACGGTGTAAAGCGTTATAATTTATGGTTGACGGTATGTTTTTTTATTTCTAAGTTTTTAGTATTTTTTTTTAAGTATTCAATTTAAGGTGTAACCGTATTTTAAACGCGTTACAAATAGAATAGCGTTGCGAGAACATGTCCCAGGGCTCTAATGTCATGGAAAATTTGCAGGAACGAAGGAAAACTGCTCACGTGCCGCGGGGTGAAATTTACATCCTTTCGCTGGGGCGGTTCTTCGTCTACGAAATGACAGGAGTAAAAATGCGTTTCCTCGTGACCCTCGGTGAAAATATTCCGGGGAAGTGGAAAATCCTGCTCTCGCGTGGGAGTATTACATAGAAAAAGTGTCAACAATAATTATGTTATTGAGAAAAGGACAGATTACGTCTCGGCTTTCCGCCGTCGACTTTCACAGAAAACGTACTTTCACGAAGAAATAATTCGAATTAAAAGAGACTGCAATAGGTCAAGATTTCAATACGAAAGGTATCTCGCTTAATTCCAAGACTTACGTACTTACAATAACTTACATACAACGCTCTATTTCTGTAATATTTTATAATAACACTCTGTCTGTATAATTCAAAAGTCTTTAAAAAATTAGCTTAACAAGCAACCTACTTAAGGACTCGTTCTTTAAATTTTCTCATTATCCAACATTTTCTTCGATACACTTCGCTTGTTAACTCGTAGTTCCAGTTTTCCTTTCTGCTTTCGATCAAAAAAATTCAAAGAGCAATTAAAAATCTCCAAATACCACACATTATACAATCCTTAATTCCTAAAATTCTCTCGCAAACCGTATTTTTTTCTCTTAATCCCGGAAGCTTACCACCATAACTGTTCGGAAGTAAATACCCTGATAGTACCGGATGATCAAACGCGATACGATCTCACGAATCCGTGGGAACAAAAGGCGGATACGAGTTTTAACGAGCGTCAAACATAATAGAGGGAGGGCGCTATGGCCCGTTTCTAAAGGTAGATGGAGTTGTTCGTGCAGGTACAAGGTCAAAGGGTCGAAAGGTCGCGGTCATCGATGAACGACCGTTCCTTGTACGTATCCTTTTATCTCAACATGGTCGAACGGCCATATTTCTTGCGAGGCCCTTTCCCTTGCGCCATTACCTCCATTAGGTCGACCACAGTCTCGTTTCCATTTCACGGAAAGCGGTGGACATCGATCAATCTACTTGCGTACACGCTCGGAGCAAGTCCATTGTGTTCTTCGCGCGTTATCCTCGTCGCTGTTCACGAGGTGTCAGGTCATTCTCCTCGTTCAATCCACCATTTATAGACGAGAAACATGGGAATTGATTTAACAGCGACTTCTTCTACGCGTGACTTCTTTAAGGTGATTCGTGAAAGACAGAGAATAACGAGAACAGACGAGGAAAAACGAGAGGAGATTTGTAATGTAAGATGAGGATAAAAGGCAATTACTGAAAATTCGTAGATATCTATGCGAATGGACGGCGAAGAAAAGAATATCAAATCTGTTGTATCGATACTCTTCACAGAGGAATATCGTATCACGTTTCAAGGGGGAAAATAGGCTGTTTATGGTCAGACCCATATCTTTTTACAGTTCTAGACTCTCGCAAAATTTGAAAACATCCCTTTTGATTCGTCGGTTAACATGCTTGTAGCATCTTTCGCCGAACCAAATGTTTGACATTATTTTCGATGAAGTTCTTTTCGAATAAATTCAAGAGTGAAATTCATTGTTCTATAAAATGTCTTCATAGAATTTTTCGACCAATTAAATAAAAATTCTTTTCAATTCAATAAAAAGAAAAATTCTCTTCGGTGAAATTCAAAGTAAAATTTACTATACAAAGCTTTAAAAACATTTGGGGGAGCACTTTGTCACTGTCAGTCTACCGTGTTATACAGTCGCTCGTTAAATCAAATAATTGAAATTATTTCCAGCAAAAACAAACATTCTTTCGGGATAAACGCAAAACTGAGAGTTCGTTACGCGAAATTGAACTCTATTTTAAAACTTTCGATGAAATATGGCTGAATATTTCTTCCACTTGAATCTAAGTTTCTGATAATTGTAGAATTTACGGAAGTTTTTGGATGGTACACTTTTGCATCGCGTTGTGTTACACCTCGAATAGAGTTTTTGATAATATTAGATTGCTAATTGAGTTTATTAACTTTCAATTCAATTTAGAACTTAGAAAGACAATTTGGAATTCAAAAATTCGTCGTTCTACTTCTTCTATGTAGTAACAGAATACGTTTAGAGAAGAACTGACATAGGTATCACGACGATGTTGAATATAATTCTATTCGAGATTCTATAATATCTATAAAAACAATTCTTTTAGATAAAACTAATTTGCTATGTAATGCGATGTAATTTGTAAGATAATCTTCCGTGAAACCTTAACTCAAGGTATCTCGAGCTATCTTAATAGCCACAGAGAAAATCTATCTTCGAACTTTCTGCCATTTCGAATAGAAGCTCGATTAACTTGGAATCAAATTTTATCGCGTTCCGAAGAAACTTTCCTATCGAATAACGGCAGCCAATTTCGATTTCAAGAAATACCTTTCAGTTTTTTAACTTAGGTGTCTTGGCAACAGAAAGTATAGATATAGCTGAAACTTTTTATCGAGTTTAGTAAGCAGTTTAATTTTCTTTCGAGCTAGTATTTCAAAGCGACTACGTACTATTTTCAACAGAGCGCAGAAAATAAGTGTTACCGATTCGCAAAAGATCGCTAATCTAAAAAAAAAAACATCTGATTAAAAAACAAAGCTTTTTAAAATGTAATATAAGATTATGAAATGATGTGAAAATTATTTGTAACTTTGAAAATAATATTATTTCAACTAATGCCTGTTCCACTACTTGGCTAATAATATCTTACGAATATTAATTTTCTCAGACTTTCTTTTCATAATTCTGTATACAAATATACGTTTATTTTAATCGTTCCCCCTGGTGAACAGGCGAACAATCGCAAGCCCCTCGCGTGTATTTCACCGCACGATTCACTGTAGCACCGAAGCGTGCGACAAAACCCAGTATCGAGCTTTCTTACACCATGGAGACAATTTAACAAGCGAAGTAGAAAAAAGGCTGACAGCTAGACTTTCTCTTCTTTATTTCTGAAACTTTTTTATCCGGCTGACAAACGAGTACACGTAAGACGGGCGTGACACTTGTTGAAGCTTTAGTAGGTTGCGAAAAGAGGTTGGGAAGACTTGAAAAGATTTTTCGAGCAAGTCCAACGGGCCACGCCTTCCTCCCGACTCGACGCGACGCGTTAATTAACTGCCGGAGCAATTAGCGGCGAATAAGATTAACATCTTTCTCAAGTTCCTAAGCGAGCAAGATTGAGAGCAGCTTGCATCGCTTCGGTGCTGCCTGTGAAATACTCGTCGGATGAGAGATAGTTGAGCTGGTCGAGGGTTTTTGACGAGCGTTTATTGACGAGCTTAGCCAAATAATTACATTGAGGAAGCTGGGCAAAATTTTATCGTTTATAGTGATATCCGTCTCGGCACGATTTTCAGTATTTTTCGATCGGTTTCGTTACAGCTTTCCCTTTCTTTTTTTCATTTCAAACTTTGGTACTTCATTAGGACGAAGGGTTTTCGAAATAATGAAATTGGGAATTAATTAATCATTGTGTTCGACCGTTCGCGAAGAGACGCGACCGCGAAGAAGCGCGTCAACGGGAGTCGTAAATTCCCGTTACGATTAGATAATCGACGCCACAAAGTGATCGATCCCCTATTTCGTTTAGGATAATAGAGGTGATTAAACTGATTATAACACTGTAGTAACAGGTTACAATATACACTTTATAGACATAGACAGTTACGCTCGGTGCGTACAGATATAAGTTAAATAGATGACTGATCTAAAGATGGAAAATCAGTATAGTTCGACGACGATGTCGTGGCGGAGGAAAACTATCGATGGGTGTGTCTAGCGCACGGGACCATCGGATTCGTGGATGTTAATTTTAGCTAGGAAAATGAGGGCAATGGTCGTTGCTTCTAGTTGGATAAGTAAAAGGTCGATGGACAAGGAAGTGTTCTAGCCGCCCCCGAGAGAAAGTTGCTAGCGGGAGATATCGAACGTGGAAAAAAAAACAAATTTCCCGTACCTTCCCGGAGTGGACGATAACTTCAAGGAACACTTGAAGTAAAAAGATACTTGTTTGGTCTGAAGGACCTTAACTATGAAAATGCCAAGATTTATGATGGATCCTTAAGTCTATTGAGGGTACGCGAAATGAGCGCGTAGACATCTAGCAGCCATCTTGCTCGCGGCGTGGGGCCTGGTTTGTGTAAAGTCACCGGACGTAACACATTGCGAATACAGACCATTCTGAGAAGTTTAATTTCTTTATTATTATTATTATTATTATTTAATTTGTACTTTACAATTTCTCCAACTGGACATTCGGTAAATGGAGTTTAATTCAAGCGAAAATGCAAAGAGATTGTATTTGATTAACGATATTAGTTGCTATTTGAAAAGAAACTACGAAAGGACTTTGATGGAAATTGAACAAAATTGTTGAAAAATACTTTAACTGGAAATGACTAAAAATGCTCATTTCCGAATAACCAACGGGGAATTTCAAACTTCAAAATGAAAGGGTTTCCGTGTTTAATAAGCTAACGTTTTTATTAAACGTACAATTTACCTTCGTATAACGCATTGAATTTTATTTATTGAGAATATCAGTCGTCGTATTGGTACATCGAATTAAATCTATAAAGCGTGCTTCGCTTTTTCAATTTTAATTTTTACATTAACGTTACATAAGTTTAAGCTGTAATATCGAGACTGATTGGCGATAATAATAATTATGGAATATTAGAACAAACGGGCGACAAGAAATGAGAAGAATTTCAAGAAAGATGCACTTACTTAATCACATTAATCGGGGGAATCTAGCAATTACTGTTAACTAACCAATCTTCGTTCGAACTGCTCGACGGTTAATGAAGACGGTTCTCCGCAGTTCACACGAATTGACACATTCTTGAAAGTTATTCTCCGCAGCGGGTTTATTCACTCGATAAATTAAACGCTCGAAGGGCCCGAAGGAACGCGGAAGGAAAGAATAGCGTAGCTTTCAACTCCCGGTGGAGATGAACGCTTTGACGACGATACTGCGATACATCGAATTTGCTGGAACACAGATCGGATTTTAAAAAAGCAACAGTTTAAAAGAACAAAGGAAATTCCTCTGGGTTACCACATCCTTTTTTTTTCTTTTTTTTTTTTTTTATTAAAGCGATGGTTGTGATTCTGGAAACATTCGCAAAAGACGAATAAAAGAAGGTTAACGAAGAGACAGAATTATCGTTTGTCCGAATATAATTGATAATACGAAAGGAATTAATAATAACCGAGCGATTAAGCAGTCTCGTTTCTTTCGGTAGAATTGTCTTTAGTAGAATATTACTGTCGAATCTGAAGAATGTACTTACTGGAAAATTTTATATGGTTCAGAACAAAGAAGATAATTTAGGGAAAACTAATTCTCAGAGATATTACAATTTCTCTATTAATAATGTACAAACTTCCTTTTAAATATTTTCGGCCGATTATTTGTTATCGTGGCAATTAGAAAACTGATTCAAACAGTTTTATTTTTAGATTAAGAATAAGAATATGACAATAGATTTGACAGTGGATTAGTTACAAAGATTACTACCGATACAGTAATTAAAAAATATACGTAAAATTTATCTGAAGTAATAGAAGAGTAAAAAAAACAACAACGATAAGCTTTATTTTATTAAATTTTCCAATATCCGTAAGAGATAGATTAAAACTACTATACGTCTAAAGAAACTTAAATAATTGGATAATTCCTATTCAATCGATTGTACCAACTTCTACCGTCATCTCTTACCTGTTATCAATCGTTCGATTCGATTCGAACGATAGATACGACTGGAAACTAGAGAAAAGGTCTCAGCGATGGCGAAGCGAACGGCGTTCAATCTACACAGGAATCGTTCAATTTCCACGAGATAGTAATTGCTTAACAGAAGGAGCCCGGAAGGTTACGTTTCATCGAGTTGCTTCGCGGTCCATTACCCTTTGCGTTTATTCGCATAGCCAAGGGGATGAAACATAATATCGCGAACAGAAGAAGGGAAGCAACAGGATGGACAAGCTCGCGAATTCCACGCCTTAATCCTAATCCTCCTGAAATTCACGCCTATATCCACGAATTTCTATTGTCAAATCCAAGAAAATTGTATATCGTTGCCTGCGGTTCCGGTTGTCTACGATCATCGATCGTCCTGGTTATGTACTCGGATCCTGTGTAACCTACTGAACCGAATGTGGGGCGTGTCGATAAGAGGTTGTATAGGGTACAGGAAGAATTCAGCTTCTTGGTTAAGCTATTGTTAAGGAACCTTGGCTCAGCTGCTATTAATAGGCATCAATTGTAACTTAATGATAACGATCTTGTTTGAATATTTGGGTATTTGAGGATTTGTGTATTTGGGTATTTGAATATTTGAAAAGCTGAGAACTTGGCGATTCGAAAATTTAAAGACTCGCACGCTCGAAACATTGTAGGAAATTTAAAATCAAGAGTTGAGTAGTTTTATATGATTTCTTAATTCGATAGAATTCTTAATTGCTTTTTCATGCTCGCGTGTACTTCTGTATATCACTATCCTTATAATGGCAAAGACGAATACAATACGCCGTTCTGATTGCTCGTTTGATTCGTCGTTCAATCGAGCACCTGTCGCTAATATAGTCGTGCAGATCTATCGCTCATAAATCGACTTCGACACGGTCTTTGCTCCAGCAGTATGAGGAGACTGATAACAATCGGTTCAATTGACATATCGAGAAAAAGAGTAAATTTAAAATACGATTAACCCTGTTCATCCAGCTTTCCCTAGCTTCGATAAAACATCTCAACAAAGGAAAATTCACAATAAGACAGATCGAACGTATGTTCAACCAATGCTACACAACAATTCAATTCACTCTCTTTTTTACTTATTTCCACCAAGAAATATCTGAATATTTTTCTCGTAGAAAAGCAGGAACTCATCGCAATGAAAGGTTTCCTGTACCGTCTTCGAAACTAACTAATCGATTCTTATTCTTTTCCTTTTCGTGTTTTTTTTTCTTTTCTTTCTTAAATCGATAGCAATCTCGAGAAAGAAACGGAAGACGGTAGAATAGAATTTTCTATCGCAGTTACTTGGCCAAGACAAATCTTCTGAAAAGATAGGGTAGTAGTAGCGAGGTAAGGGGACGATACACGATATAAACATCCTTCCTGACGTTAACAATCTACGAACTGGATACCAAAGTGCTGGCCATTGAGTTTACGACCACCGTTGCCGAAGGGATAAATGACAGTAAAAATTGTAACCGTAAATTTTCACTGGGTCTCTCGTTGTTTCCGTGGTATTCAAATTTTGAACGGTTCTCGCAACTCTAGCAATTTTCATCGTACTGGTTTTTCAAACAAACTAGAAAACGACCCGCTTCGAATTTCCATCCTCGTAAAAATACTGTAACGTGTATGCGTGTGTTTGAAGTTGTACGATTACGGATATCTCGTGGACGATAGAGAGAAAGATATACATATTGGGATGAAAAATAAATTTCTTGGGAGAAGGGAAAAGATAAGAATATAAATTAGGTGTTGGAAGAAAAATAACTGTAAAGGTACGTGCGTATGTTCTCTTTGATATAAACTCAACGACGATGGAAGATGCGGAAAAACGTTGAAGCCACTCGAAATTTGACTCCTATAAAGTAGCTCTTCTGATGGAAATGAAATTCTGGAAATATAAAATTACCATGGAATTATGATTTTATGTTTAATATATTTTAACGTTCAGATTTTTATTTTATACACTGACATCTTATAATGAAATGTATATAATTTGTATTTATGTTTTACATAAATTTATATTAATTTTTATTAACGTTTCACGATTTACAGCTTATATTTGTATTTTATAATTCATAATTTCCATTCGTATTTTATAATTTTACGGTTTTGCTATTTATATTTTATAACAAATACATCTTTTAAAGGCAATCGAAAATGCCAAAGGAAAATTTTGACGAAAATGAAAAGTCCACCCGTCTTATAAAAAATTGCCTGAAATATATCCGGAAAATATTCGAAAACAAAAGCTTATGTCAAAAATATCAATAGAGAGGGCACAACAAATTACAACGTAGAAGCAAATTCACGATATAAAGATCGAATAAAGAAGCAATTCGTAGCAATATTTGTAACTATAAACGCCTGAAAAACGAACGCCATAGAAAATGAGAAAGATCAATAAAAACTTTCCAGCGTGAAGTAAAAGTACAAGGGAACAGAACTGGGAGAACAAAGTATCGCGAAAAGCACTGAATAGATCCTACATCTTCCCTCACACTGTCAGAAATCTTTTCAATTGAAATCAGGAAATGTCTCGGCATGATAAAGGAAGTAAAAACTAAAAACAGAGTGACAGAACGAAAGGGAATTGGAATGCCGGGATGAAGCACGAAATTCATAGAGGAGCGTCAGACAGTGTCAGACCGGTCAAAGTGGTCGTATACGTGGGAACGTGATTCATACGGTGGAAATCGTATCTTTGGCGACGAAGACCGCGTTTCTGAGTCACGTATCATTTGTATCTCGGCGCCATGACGTTCCCCTTTGAACTTTATCGATACGTCTTACCTTCGCAGCGTTCTCGTTTCGCCAGGTTCCAGCAACAGATGCTGAGAAACGTCAAAGAAACTCGCGAAAGTAGGTACGGACGTAGAAACAGGAAGTGAAGGACACGGAGAGGAAGAGAAGAAAATGGCAAGCTCTAAGCTCTGCCGGTAAGCGTTCTCCGCATTGAAATTCCATTTTCGATGGAAGGGAAACCTCTTTGTGCCGTGCCACCGTCGAATAAATTAAATAAGCCGAGGCCGGAACGAAGGCAATGCCAGATTTATTCTTGTACGTCGAACGGCAACGCAATTTCGAGGCCACGCTTACACAGGGCCGAATAGTAGCGAACAGCGGAATTCGTCTTAGATCGAGTTATGCTCGCTCCTTTTTAAAATTATGATCTTGGGAAGAGTGGCTTGTTTATTTGGAAGGGATGAGATTATGGTGCTGGTTGGTCGTTGAATGACTTAGCGAAGGGGAAATATTGTATTACAAGGTGGATCGTAAAAGGATTTGTTAGCTTTGTAAAATAAATCTGGATTTTTACGGCGTTTAGAAGATTTATTAAGTTGTAATCGTCAAATTTTTGTCGCTAAATACGTTGAATTTGGAGTAAACGAGCGTATTCAAATAGAATTTCTTCTTTTACCAAATTAACACGCTCATTGTCACGAGAGTTCGTATACTTTGTCCCGAATGACGTGTAATTTTTGCGCGATATTATATCCTATCTGAGCACTTCTTTCTGACAATATTATCCAAGCGATTCACATTGTTGAATATTTGATAACCCACGACGATCTTATTTTAACTATTTTAAAAAAATTAGTAGCGTGGATCTAACGGCGACCTTCGTGGCACTCAACGTGTTAATTATCAATCGTTTAACGAAGGACGTGTTTCTACATTTTTTGACAAATGAAAAGAAATACGCATTTTAGTAGCAAAAGTCCTACCGAGCATCGGTACTACTTCTACGATATTAATTTCAACGCCAATTACCGTGCAGCGACTAAAACGTAGTACTCTCGATAGAAATCAAGTTTAACCCTTTCAACACGCCCCAAGGTAACTTTTATAAAGATTCCTTTGGATTACTGCACTTTTATTTTAACAGATTAGAACTCATTTTTCTCTGTCGTCGCTAAAATTTATCGCTACAGAATTACATATTCCATTTAAAAAATTATTTTTCTCGTTAGATCGCTATACTTTCCATTCACATTATTAAATTATACGCTTTCCTTCGTTACCATTAAAATTCACCGCAATATACGAACAGAATTACACATGCCACTTTTAAAATTACTTTCAAATTGTATTTCCTTTTTTGAAATTTTGGCGTATCATAGTTCGTATTATCATACCCTTGCGCGTATTGTTAAAAAAGAATCCGCCTCGAATGAGCTGAAGGGGAAAATCGTCGGGTTTACAAACAGTCTGCCACGGACGTTTATTAATATCCTGCTAAACGTAATATACAACAAGTTTTCGCTGTTTTGTATAAATTAGTGCAACAGGTCATGCTTAACGAGGTAAACGTCGCGTATTCTTCAAGTACGATATCGAGTGCCCGACTGTCTTAACGAGGCCGGTGTTTCTTTTTCTCTTTCTCCATTTTCTTCGAAATTGTACGTTTCCTTCCTCTCGTGTCTCTTGTGTATCAAGCGTGCATTCTGTTCTTCCACCGTATCTCTCTTCTTTTAGTTCTTACTTCTTCACCTTCCAATTTTCATTGTCCTTCGGTTCGAGTTTCTATTTTTCTATCTCCTCGACCTTCCATTTAGTTCTACTTTGTTATGCTGTTTGCTCCGAGGAAGATAAGGTTTGCTCTTTTCTTGTTCTCTTACTCGATTCGTGAATAATGTGCTACCTCGTGAACGAGATGGAAGTTTTGGTTTTGTCGTAGATCGTATTCTTTGAACGAAAGATCTTTTTAGTATCGATAATTGGGTTAAGGATTTTTACGTACTTGTGAGAAATTTAAAAGTGCTAAATTCACAGAATACACGTAATAAAATCTCCAAAGTGTAGCACTTGTTACAATATTTAATAGGTTTTACTCCTTTAGTACTCTGTATTCGTAAAAGCGTGAATTTGCATAAATATTCGCATTCTCTCGACAATACTATACGTCGATTTAAGCTTCGACTTTTTAGACATAAGAAACTATTTTTATACAGATCGAATTACAAAGTTTATCAAATATTAGTCTGATAAATGACGTCGTGTTAAATGCTATTGGTCTCTAAAGAATTTTAGAGAAACTTCCAAAGGATAGACTAGAGTTGAGTATGTGAAAGTTTGACAGGCACCAAGGAACTCCACTCGACACAGTGTATAAGCAATTTCCGGGAATCCTGTTGGAGTTCAACGAACTCTACTTAATTTCTTTAAGCTGCAACAAATTAGAGGGGGCTTCGGTTGATTAAGTTGCCCTGTAGATACGAAAGTTCTGTTACTCTGATATCACGTGGCATATATTTGATGTTAAAAAGATCCTTGGAAGGAAACAGACATTAAACCGACCTTAATTAGAAATTAATTGAAAGTAATTTTACTCCGATCTGAATTTTACCGAATGCAATTTACCGAATGCAATTTACTAGTATTTCATAATCTTCGATAAGACGTAGTATCACATGGACTGTGTAATACTCTGAAATAATTAAATTATTTCATTTAATTCAATATTTCAATTGAATTGCAGACTCAAATGCTGGAAAATTCCAGAAGTCTAATTTTAAATACTCTTACGGTTATTATCAACTGCTGTTCAATTTCCAAATGTAAGAAACTGAGTGTCGTATCTACTGTTCGATGTTAGTTCAATAATTCAATTAATTAAATAACTGTTACATCGTCTCGCACGACTATCTTCAATTTTTGAGGGTCTTCTTTCTACAAATAATTTCGTTCTATGGTTTACATCTTGTTTTCGGATACGAATGATCTTACGGTTATTATCAACTGCTGTTCAATTTCCAAATGTAAGAAACTGAGTGTCGTATCTACTGTTCGATATTAGTTCAATAATTCAATTAATTAAATANATTGTTACATCGTCTCGCACGACTATCTTCAATTTTTGAGGGTCTTCTTTCTACAAATAATTTCGTTCTATGGTTTACATCTTGTTTTCGGATACGAATGATCTTACGGTTATTATCAACTGCTGTTCAATTTCCAAATGTAAGAAACTGAGTGTCGTATCTACTGTTCGATGTTAGTTCAATAATTCAATTAATTAAATAATTGTTACTCGTCATCTCAGACGACTATCTTCAATTTTTGAGGGTCCTCTTTCTACAAATAATTTCGTTCTATGGTTTACATCTTGTTTTCGGATACGAATGATCTTCTTTTCGGTTTAGAACGTGACTCAATTTAAAGTAAACGATACACGTGCAATCTATTTTCTCTTTGTGTTCTAGTTCTCTTCTCTCTGGTCAAAGGGTAGCATTGATTTCGTAACAGGAGAAACGATCAAGTATTGCGTTCTAGCTTCTCGCTCGCTTGTTACGTACAACGCTACGGTTTCATTGTCAAAGCATAGCGGGGTACGCTAATGCCGATGGCTTCCCTCTAAGAAAACGCGAAACCTTCCCTTTGATATCGCATTCGTCAACGTCAAGGATTTGATTTCGTCTGAAACGGAGTAAATTGCGACTTAAACACATTCTGATTAAACTCCGTAACGTTAAGATCAAACACAAAATCTATTAATTCCATTAGCGACAATTCACTTCTACGTTATTATCCTGTTTCAAAGTTTCAAAAGGTGTGTCGTAGTTCGATGGGATTCTTGAATTACTTGTTAACGTTTTGAAGCAAGTTATTGTATGAATTTTTGAAGATTTAAACATATTATTGCTTTGAAATATTACCGAAAGTTAAAGTTACATAGTCTTGGAAAATTTGAATCCAACGAATCTTGTTATATATTTGAAGTGGCTTTGTGTCTCAATTCTAACGTTTCTTAATAGAAAGTACCTGATAATTTGCTTTAACGCGATCTGAAACGCTATAAATTCGAATCAAACTGTAATAAATACTGGCCAAGCAACCATAAATCCGCCAGGGTGTACAACCTTACGCGAACGCTGCACAATAACGTGTTTCTTGAGTAACGTGTTGCTAGATCGATCGTTGCTCCCTAACGAAATCGTTTAACCATTTAACGTATCTATTGATAACGAGTCAACGTGCCAAGACGTTATAAAACTATTTATAGTCTGCGATACAAATATTTTCTGAGTGGAAAGATAGTATGAATATCAAATAAATGATACAGCATAATTTTTGTAACGAGTATATAAATATTCGAGACTCGCGAGTGTGAAAAATATCGAAAGATTAGAATTAATAGATTTGGAAGAAAAACGATGAATTGTTTTGCACCTCTAAAGATTTCAAAGGAATGAAGCTTTTATCTCCTTTATCCCCGATTTAGTTTTACAAAGATAACACGATAATGAAACAAGATAACTCGATCGTAACGAGGTTCGACATGGATTCGGCAAAGGAAAGCAGAAAAGCTGCTTTTAGGAAGAAAATAGCTAGGTTTAAGTAGGGCTTAGAGAAGGACGAGAATAGAAATAGATAAAGAAAGTGCTAGAAAATTCAAGAAAAAAAAAACCAGTTTCAACTAGCATTCGCTCGAATTTAGACGCTATATGTGTACTTCCAATGGTGTACCAGGGTAAAAAAGAATTAAAAAGTTGAAAGACGCAAGAACTGAAGTCTAGAAATATTTAGAGAAATTATACAGAAAAGTTCGAAATGATGAACAGAAAATACTTTTCCGTAAATACTCTGGCCAGGATACCAACACGGCACGTTTTCGATTGAAATTCTATTACCATTATATGAAAATATAATACAATTTCAATAATTTATATACCGACAAATGTTTTCGGTAAAAGAAACTCTATTTTCATATCGTAGAACTATGATTATTCATCAATCATTGCTGAAGTTTATTTTAAAACGTTACGTAATGTTTAATTTGCGTCCATCCAAACGAATATCACATGCATGTCGTAAAATTATGAGGCGAATCGGGGCTGATATATATGCAGTGAACGTGTCAACACATTCGAGATTAATGACCCGGCATGTGTCAGTTAATACTTCAACCCTACAGCCGATAAATTTCACATGTGGATCACGAGCAGACGTTTGTACTATCAGCCAGTTCTTACGTAATAACTAGGGGAATCATATGGTTACAGGACAGAATTGTAGAATAAAGAGATTTCAAAACTTGTGAAATAGAAACACAATTGTTGAGAATTTCGAATCTTAATAGCCGAGATAATGGTATATGAACAATAAATTTACGCTTGGAATTTATATTAGAATAGTTATATATTTATTTGATAAATGATTCCGAAGATATTCATCGATACACACTTGCACGCGTCTCGACACTTTCTACCATACCCGACCGTTAATCAGTCGATATTCATTTGTTTTTGAGACGCCGCGCACACACATGCTTCTACACGCTGATATTCACATACAAGTAGTACTAATACGCGTCTAACTTAATGTAGCACATAAAATTATACATATCTCAATAACAATAACCCTCTTTGGTTTGTGTTTTAAAAACATTCGACAAAAGTATTTTAAAGTAATCGATAAAATAAGATCGAGCCAGATTGAAGATAATTAAAAATATTTTTTCACGTTTGCACATTTCGGATTGCACATTGTGATATATCTAAGAGCTAATTCCTAAGACCTAATTCTCTTACGAGTTATTATAATTGCAGAAACGTAACAGGATTCTGAGGACTATCCTGCGATATGTTAAACCGAACGATATTTCTTGCAAAGTTGAAAGGAATATCGATTCTATTTCGTTGACTCGTAGCGACGATGCACGAGAGGAAACTTCTCGTTTTCGTATCAGCCAAGTCCAAGTGGTACGCTCCTCCGGGACACGGAGCGTGGCGTCGCTTCTTTCGGATTTAAATTAGATCCGAGACGACCCGCAGATCCTTCAGACGCGTCAAATACACGCTCGCTTAACGTACTTTCATCTGCATATTTTTCATTTCGCTATTTTCTCCGGATCCCTTCGCATCCCTCTGTTCAACCGCCCAACCGCTGTCGCTCGATAGGGACGCTTTATTGTTCCTAAGAAAGCTATTCTCTGCCCCCCTTTCGTGGATTATTGCGTCGAATAATCCCTGTATTACAGTTTCGGGGAATTTTTGATATTTTGAAACGACACCTGTGAAAATACGATCATGGTCGAGTTTGAAGGGACAACAAACTGTTACCTTGCATGAATAAATATATTAGGTTGTATAATATACGATAAATATCGTGATCCTTGAGAACTTAGTTTGAAACAATGGAAGATACAACAATAAGAGTTTTACGAAATAAGAGAATGAAGAACTTATTATATATGTCTAATGTAAGATATATGTTATCGTTAAAAGAAACAATGGAAGATGTTACGATAAGAGTTTTATAAAAGTGGAATGGAAAACTTGACAGAAACGTGGAGAACAATTTTAGGATTTGAGAGAAATTCGATTATTTTCGTTTAATAACGAAAGAATTACGCTTCTTATGACTTTGATTTAACATTTTATTCGTATAATCGAAAGATCGCGGACGAAATGATATCGACGAGAGTAAAATAACTGGTGTATGCTTTATTACAAAAATAGAGAAAAATGTTAAAATTGTATGAAAAATTGTGAAGTGCGTAGGAACGCATGCATAAATTTAAAATATCAAGCGTACGCCGGAAGCGAGATTTTAATTCAGTGTTAATGGAATACGAAAATTAACGCCACACCTGTTGACTTTACGGGAGATTCTGCTATTAACTCGAAATGTGTGAAACACACGAACTAACTCTTCCAATGCAGTGGCTAGACCATTAAGTACGATATGATAGCTTTATCGAGGATAAAATTAGGTATCGTTTAATTATTGCCTGCGAGACGAATTAAAATCGTTTAATATTATCTCGTACTATAATCACAATTTAATAAATTTGTATCGTAATGTATATATGATCGATAAAATATCCATCGTGAAAATGATCGCAAGAAATGCAGAGAATGATCGCTTTCTTCGACGTGTTTTTACCTTTTGTAACATGTAATATGTGTCTGCATTGTGTATGAACCTCAGAAATATCATAATCATGCTCGGTGTTTAAAAAATCCATCAAACCACTATAATCTACCAATTGTTTGTCGGAGAAGATTTTTAAAGTTAGAAAGAAACATCGTTTCTATTGTAACATCTAGTTCAGTTACGTTTTATTCGACTGGAACTCGTAACAAATGAAAAGAATAAAAGAAATAAGCAGCGGATTTCTGTGTCACTTCGATTCATTACGAATAAAAATTCTGCTATAAATAATTTATTCAAAGGATAACAAATACATTATTATTAGACTACGGATTTTTATGCATTTGTGGAAAATTTGAGAATACAAACATACATGAGATGCATATAATGCGTAGAAAATATAGGAAATATCGAAAGTATAATATTTAATAACCAAGATAATTCTGTATTTTGTTTCCTCTTTTTATGATTTTAATACGAATTTCCATAAATATCTGCACACGAGACGCAAATACGTGTATCGGTATTCTAAAAGAAGCAAATCAGATACGTCGTTTACGATTTGTACTTTCGCGAACGAAAAGGAAGTCCAATTTCCAGAGAAATTTTCACCGCGAATCACGGATGCCTTTCAAAATGGCAATTTTCAAATTGCAACGTGTTTCGTTGCGTCATTCTCGTTCACACGAAGCGCTGCACATTAATTAAAAAAAGGCAGAGAGCGAAAAGAGAAGGTGAAAAAAAAACATGGAACACCTCGACTGATCGATATTACTGCAACGACGCAAAACTCGGCGCACACGTAAGTGCGAGGAAAAAAATGAACGGAAAATACGTGCATGCGACTGCGATAATTAAGCATCGAATTCTCCTTGAACGATCACCGCGATCATTGTCGACTTTTCATTGAAACTTTCAGCAGCACTCGCTGTTTCTCGGAAAATCATCGGCGCATAATTCTTTGTCCTTCTAATATTTGTTTATAATTTTCTTTATTATTTAATTTGTACTTTACAATTTGTCCAGCTGGACGTTCGGTAAATTTTTCTAGTTTAATCGCTAAATAACATGTAGATGGCTACCCCCAACGGGATGCCATCTTCGAGTTGGTCTATTTTATCTCTTTATGTGAGGTTAGTGGGGCGTTTTCTCTTTAGATGTTATAATGTCTCGGATTTTGAAATTTCATATTAATTCGTTAAAGCAGGTATACAAATTTTTCTAGACCGAGTTTTAATTTTTAAACTAGAAATTTATTGTTCGTTCCGTACATTACATCATTATAACAACTAAAAATAATAACTTGAAGATCCTTGAAAATAGTAGTAATTATCGTGAATATTTTGAAGATCTTATAAATATATATGTATATATTTTGTTAATAAATTTATTTGGTTACATAGCAACGAAACAATGGATCGAAAAACGCATCTGAATCTGAAATAGCGTAAATGATTTGACAAATTATTCTAGATTATTCTATATAAGTTTCGAAAGACACGCAATATCCATTATATCATTAGAAAGAATCGCTATAAATCTCCACTAAAGCTCGGGAAAGAAATTTAAGTATTTTCGGTAGCATCAATTTTTTGTCAGACACTCTGTCTATATACGTTATGATACGCAACGAAGAAGCAACAAGTGACGAGAATGAAACGTAATTGATCTTGCAGGGTTCAAGAGACAGACGGCTCTTTCTTCGAAAGTTTCACCGCGTTATCTTGGAGACAGGAAAATCGAAGACTCATGGTCCTTCAAGAAGTAGAGGCCAGGGCCAAGGAACCGCCTCCCCCGTCCAGAGACACCGGCTTGACGCAAACTTATCGTTTCACCAAAAAGGAGGTGAGCTCTCTCTTACAAATAATGGTTATTTCATTAATCCTAAATCGGAAGTAAATTAAACGAAGTTTTAGTAGAAAGAAATGAAATTAAATATACGCAGTCAGTTAAATTCGTTGAAAGTAAATTAGAAATTAATCTGCATAAATTAACAGAAAAATAATAAATAATTTAACACGTTGATTGCCGTGTGAATTTTATATACTTTGCCATGAGAGCCGTACCTTAATAAAATAATAGCATTTAACTTTTACGAATTTGCGCGCTTTTTCTCTGAAGGTGTTATTTAAATAAGTCACCGACGCTGTTGGAAACTTTCCATTTGATAAAATTTATCTTTCTTTAATCGTTCTAACCGATGATACCGACGACCGTCGTGACAATCAACGTGTTAATCTTCAATTTAAACCATCGCATTTTTATACGTGGATATATAAAGATGATTTCAAAGAATCGGCACATTGCAATTATTAAAAAATATTACGATGATTTTTCTTAGAAGCGTGTTTGCTTTGTTAAAACTGCAATCGTGGAAACGAGAAGGAAAGGTTAAGCACAGAGAGAAAAGTTTAAAGAAAGGACAAGTTTATCCTGTGTTTTAGAGTAGGCCGCGTTGTCCGTAATTCTGCAAGTTAACCAGACGAAACATAACGAGTGTAAGTTTCCGGTTTTCGCCGTAGTGTCAGCAATATGAAAGTGACGCGCTATATGGCCTGTTTCGGTGAATGCAAAAGCTTCTAACCATTCGCTATCGTTTAAACGCGAGATAGAGTTGTTAACTGCTTTCAGTCGACGTAATGCAAGCAGCTGCGCGTCGAATTTAATCACACTTTAAACAATACACTTTCGTGCTTGAAGTTAACCATGCGACGAGGAACATGAAAACATGGTAACGCGTCAAAACACAATCTTGTGTATAAATCCATATGCATACAGGGTAACGTAGATCCATTAAAAATTACTACCGTGTAATATTTGATCTTCATGCAATTTTTACACGTACAACGAATACACGTCATTTTGATAATTTTGCTTATTCCGATAACAAAGTCGATATCGTGATCCGAAGTCTTGTTTTCGTGGTGTTTCATGCGATAGCGTTTTATTTTAGTAGAAAAGAAAAGTAGAAAATTCGATTTTTGTTTTCTCAAAGACTTTCTTTTCTTCGAGACTCGATCATCACCAGACTAATATAATTTTATCGCGAAACGTAACGAAGGAAAGAAATCTCCGCGAATGCGAAGCCAGAGAATGGGAAAAAGAACGCGTACACTTTACAAAATGAAACGTTCAATTTGCAATTTCATTTTACTGTTATCATTGAAACTACCGGAATAATTAAAATAACCAATTAGTAATTTTTCAATATATGGATACACAAGGTTATTTTTCTCTCTTTCGCTAAATATTATTTTAATATTAATTGTCTTCGGTTCCCTCGATACAAATTTAGACTTTAATCATCGCTAGCTGTTAACCAAATCCTGCATTTTCATACAAATTAAATCTTTGCGTGCGTAACTATCGGCATGTAATCCCCCCCAAGATCTTAAATTGTGAAATATAATACTAACAATCACGATCGAGCCTTTATATACCTGAAGAAAATAACTGTTCCTCGATTTTACTTGCTGTATTTTTACTTACTATCGCGAGTATAACGCTTTGCTCGCAACGTTCTCATAGTGATGCATTTTGTCATCTATCATGGTGGTTACGGTATGCGCAGATCGCATGCGGCTTGGCAGTTATATTTCCCTTGAAATATTATGCGTGCTGGTCAATCGAAATGACGGACAGCCGCTTTAACGATATCGCCTGTTTAACATTTGTTTATCCCACCAGCGATCCGCAATTTCATGATTGCACTTCCGAGAAACCTCGATATTTCGCATAAGATACCGGCAACAGACACGACAATCCTCAATCAGAATGTCCTTTAAGTGGTTGAGATAATCCTTCCTATTTTTATCGTTCCTGCATTATCCTTGTTTTCAGTGAATTAATTTGAATTAATTGAAATTCATTTAATTTCAAACATTGAACGAATATGAATCATATTGTTGTATTATTAAGAGATCAAATTTTGGTTTATGCAAATTAATCCTATTCTCTTCCTCTTTTTTCATTAACATCAATATTGGCGATTTGGAGAAAACGGTGAATACAGTGTTGGTCGCCTCCATGAGAACCTATTTATAACATCGATCAATCAATTGGATTGAATTTATTTGACAAATGCAATATTAATTCCGCATTTATATGCAACCGCACAAAATTGCCAATGCAAAGCGTAGATTTCATAGATCTATTTATTATTCAACCATTTTCCATTTACATGTTACGTCGTTCCTGTATCCAATCTTTTCACTAAAATCTTCATAAATATACGTTTCTTATATTTTCATCCTCATTTTTATTAATCGCTTTCATCGACTTGTTTATTTTATTATTATTCAGTTATTTGGCTATTCGCATTTTTCGTTGCTCTTATAATTTTTTGAGTAAAACCTTTATAATGTTACATTTCTTATATATGTATCATAAAGCAGCCTAGGAAATTTGTACAAAAGCCTGTATAATATTCTTGAGAGTAATACTCTTGATATTCCTTTCTGACTGGACACGTCGTATTTGCGATCTGCTTTTCACAAAGTGGACAGTGCTAGCGTGTAGGTGGATTATGGAACTCTAGATGAACGTTCCCTGGGCAACTATGCGAGAGAAATTCAAACTCAAACGCAACTTCGTGACACGATAAACCGGTGGACTATATTAGATATTCTGCACCTGCAAGATTCACTTCTGTATTCGCTAGTACAGAAAAATTATATTTCAGAAATATTTTCCGTTTTCGCGAGCGAAGAACGTTCCACGAAATTTTTAGTTCGGGATTATGTACCACCACACGTTTAGAATCCTTTTAAAACGATACTTTTCACTTGAGATCCAAACACTTATCCTTTTTATCCTTAATTTTTTGAAAGCAAAGTTTTTCAAACGTGACCTTTCAAAATCAGAACTCCCATGCTTCGAGCTACTAAAATTAATTTTTCGTTAACTTCGTGTTTACAGGTTTTGCAACTTTTAGCACCGAACTTTCTCATTTTACTCGCGCGATCGTCAAACCGATTTTTATTATCATAAATATCTACGTTCGATCCAATATCTCAAACGATATAAAAATTCAATGTAAAGTTTCAATAATCAGAGTTCTGGCGTTTTACATGGAATTATTAAACGCCCCGTGTCGTTTTTAAATCTATCAAACAAGTTTTAACTCGTTAACACGTTGACTGTCACGCGAATTTAATATATTTCGCTGCGATAGATTGAGATATACCATGGCATAGCATTTCATTTTTGCAAATCACTATATTGTATTTGCACATTTCCCTCTGACAATGTTATATATGATATATAATATCTAAATCATTCACGTTATTGAAAACTTATTGATTCGTGAAATTTATCTTGAATATATATATATATATTTTTATGTAATATATCACACAGATAAATAACGCAATTCAAAGGTTGTTAGAATTGAATGGGATTGAAGCAATTTTTCGCGCTCGATTCCACGTCTTTCCGGCCTCATAAAAGGGATCCCTCGTAAAGCAAACGATCGCAGCGTCGTCATTTATCCGGAAGGAAATGAGTAACAAGAAGCGCACCACGGAAAGAATAATGGCGTTCGCGTTTCGTCGAGTGGCTCGAAAGGATTCCATCAAATTGTTCGGATCGTCACACAGCCTTTTCCTCTCGGTACGCTTTACGCTGGTTGCAACGCCGATTTCTCTTTTTTCCACTTCGTTAGGAACTGAAAACGCGATCGCTTTCCGCTTATTATTTCCACTGAAATCACGTTACACGTTCCTTTCTGTCGAACCATCGATACGCTACAACGACGTTGCGAATTAGACGAACGAAAAATGATATACCGCCATGAAGAAAGAAAATATCTTTCAACGGATGCTAGCGATCCATTGGGATCAAGTATATTTTCTACAAATTCTCCTCGAGATAAATCGGGATTTTAACGTAGAATGAATATTTTGCCAAGAGCTCGTAACGATTCGCATTTAAACTTTGATCGTAAGTTCTTTAATTCCTTTTCATCTCGTTCTTAAGCGGAAATCCTTTACAAACTGTGAAGAAATATTACGAAGGAGTAAGTAGTACACAAGTAGGTATTTTAACGAATCAATTACAAGAATTTCTAGTAAAAAAAATATAGATCATATCTCAAATATTTAAAGTTAATCCTTGTAGCGCTATGTTACAACTATCAATATTTTTAGTATATTCAAGAGGATTCAACAGGTAAAAGTGCATATTTAATCCTAAAACTGAATAAAAAATAGCATTTGCCGATGTATTGAATTTTAAAATTGTTCCGCTATGGGATACACGAGCAAAACAGTTTTCACGTTGAAGATAAAACAATTTAAAGTGAATAATAACAACGTCATACTTTTCAGTACAAGCTAGGTCCATGGACAGCATACAAATAAATCATCGACCTTAAAGTTTTTTGTAACGGTTACGAAGCTGTATCTAATTATCTCTTTTTAATTTAGCCTGCTCCTTAATCGTTAGCTATACAATTTTCTCCGCCTTTCTACAAATAAATCTTCCAGGTAACTCGTTATTTACCTCCGGTACCAGATTTCCGTCGAAATTTTTAAAAGTTATATTCTCAGTCGTAAAATTACGGTGCAGCTTAAAAGTAGAAACCTTATTTCACTAATCAACTTTCAACAAAATTATACTTAATTAATCTCCTTGTACACCAGATTGTGTAACAAACAGAATTCGCGAAACTCTCGTTGACATTTAAAGTTTCGAATTTTATATAAAACGTAGAAATCAGGTTCTCTCGGACTAGTCGTTTTAGCCAATATCCATATCGGTTATTATATTATTATATTTTATAATTAGCCTTTTCACTCTTTCACGCGTTGTATCAGATCGATAACGACAAAGAGCGAATTTTGGGAATTTGCTATCAATTTTTCTTTCTTCGTCTACTCGTGTTTTGTAGCTTTGGTTAATATTATCGCGTAAATATATTGCACTCGATATTATCACGTTTCGTTAATAACGAAGGCTTCGATAATTTATTATTAACTCTAAACTTGCACGATAACTGTATTATGCAATATCGAATAATACACATCGCGCTATAATTATTCATGTGCCTATTAAACATTTCGTACTTCGTTTAGGTAAAGCGATTGGTATTCTTTCAAGCGTCGTTCGTAATACACGCAGACGTTAACGCGCATTAGAATACACCGTTAATGACCAAATGACTCGGAATCATTCGCGCATATTCTATCTCCCGTTCGCATACTCTGGTAACTTTATTTCTAAAACTTTTCTCTTTTTTTTTTTTCGTACGCCTTTTTTCACGGACATCGTTGGTCGAAAAAAATAATGGTTTGTTAAAAAGTAGCCACTCTTGCACTCGCGTGTACCAGCTACACAGCGGTTGTGATTACCATAAATTGAGGACCGCCAAAAAGGAAATTCTCATGGAAGAGAGGTTTCACAAGCTCTCGCTGTGCTATTTATCTTACAGCTTGGTCAAACATCGATGAATTTCACTTACACCAGCGTGATCGAATGAAGTCGACTGGAAGCACTCGTCGAAGGAATGAAATATTTCTCGTTGAAAAATTACTCGGAAATCTTGTCCAATTATCGCTTATCGTTAAACGTATTACCTCGCGTAATAGCTGGAATAACGTGGGAATTTGCGACATTCCATTAAAATCTTCGTAAGTTTTCGATAATGAAGTAATTTGCTATTTTATTATTAATGAACGTATCGGTAAAACGTTAATTTTTCGTAATCGTAGGAAAAGAATTTAGTATTTCGATATACTATTACAGAAATATTCTAGAGATACTATTATAAAGATATTCGTTACATTTTGTAAACTGATATACCTGTGAAGTAACGTTAAGAAAATAACAAATTCTTCGTTTAAATAATTTTTATGCGCGAAAATAGGTTTTATCGATAAACTTATTTGATAACGATGTTGCAACACTTTGAAGAGGAAATAGGATAACATTGAAAAATTTCGTTCTAAGGATCGAGACAATATCGAATCCGAGTAGCCAATTAAATCTGAATTCTTCGTGCAATATAAACTACAATTACGAAACGAGTATTTAAAACTTCAAAGTCTCGCAACTGTGCTGCCGTTGTACATTTCCGCTCTTAAATAATAAATCACGGCGTCTGTTTAAACTTTTCTCGTCGCTTGAAATCTGAAAACCAAGGGAAACAAAGGAGCGGCTTGGTATCAAAGAAACGAACGAAGAAAAGTTAAAAAAGATAAAGATACGCGAGTCTTTGTTGTACGTTAATGCTTCAGCATGTTTTCATCAGCGGCTGAAACAAAGAGAAATCTCGTTTTAAAGTTTCCTGGAAGGGATGTGGAATGGGTGCCTCTCGAAAGCGAGCGCGTCAAATTGATAACGAAAAACGCGGTTGAACATTCAACTACGGATTGTCGTGGGACGAACTGTTTCCAACGAATACAATACGCGTTTAAAAACATTGTTTCAGTTGGAACAGTTGTACATAGAAGTCCTCTACACGATCGCCAACACTGTGGGAGCTAGCACGGGACAATACGCGCACTACAAGGAGGATCTTTATAGGTATGCGCAGGAAGCTTTTGGGGTTCCGCCGGATCAACATCGACGATATCTGAACATCGCGTCGGAAGAGAAGGTACGTTTCATCGTGTTCTTTCTTATTATTCGATCGTACATGTGGTAGCTCGCCAAAGTATTCGAACATCTGATGCGCAATATTTTTATGAATATATTATCTGCATTGTGCGAAATTTTCTGGAATTTCGTGGACGCTGTAGTGGCATACAATCGTAGCGATTGCAATAGCGAAATTTAAAACCAATCCGAAAATGTATATAAAAGTTACGAGACGTTTATCGCGAACGTGCACTTAGTGAACGATTGGTATACTATTGACGAATATACTATTAGGTTGTCCGGAAAGTGTCTTTCTTTTACAGACACGTCTTTTACAACGGCGCATCTTTATACAAACATGAAACCTAATCTGTCGAACGTTGTAATCTCAATCTTGATAGAACAAAATGGATCATACGTAATTCGATAAAATAGTATAAAACGGAAAACGTTGTGCGTCCATTATTAACTTATAAAACGAAAGAAACTTTTCGGACGACCTAATATCTAGTCTCAAACGTACGATTGTTGGCTAAGGATGGTCTCGTTAAATATCGTAGCTCTTATTAAGGTGTCGAATAATTGACCGACTGTTAAAAAATCTCTGTAAATATACAATATCTTTTTATACTTTTTGAAGTACGTCTCAGTTGTCGTTTTGTCTTATTTAATTCGAGTAATGGGATTGAACGAATTCGATAACGAAGATGAAAAGAAGCGGCGTGCTTTGTAAATAATATCACAGTGAAAATTGCGCGTTTGAAATAAAAGCAATAACACGCGGTTACTGAAACATATATTCGGGCAAAAAGTTCGGTTCGAGTCTTGTTGCACAGCTCGTCGCGTTATGAAACGTTATTTAAAAACGACGCAGTATACGCAAGTATAACGCAGTACCGTTACAAAGCAAGCAATTACTGAAACAAAGCTTTATTACATTTATACAGAAAATGAAAAACGAAGCTCCGTAAAACGATTTCATTCTTGGCCAACGATACGAAACAGCATTGAAGTTGGACAAAGCAAATTAATAAGAAACACCGTTGGAACAATTACTGCCCCGTTTCTCCATATTTTATCATCGGCTAAATAATGTAATTCCAATCGATTCAATCTCCAGCTGTTTTTCATAATGAAACAAATAGCTTCGTGATTAAAATACATAAAAAAAATTGGTATTATATCGGAAATATAATTCATTTTACATTGAAATTAAAACACACGATAAGAATAAAACATAAACGATCCGTTTACAGTCGCAATCGTATATTCGCTATATTATGTTCAATGTCCAAATGAAATGTATTCGATTGTACCTTTGATAGATCGTCGTAAAATTATTCTCATAAATTTGACTGCGATATACGTATACTATGAAAATCGCGTAAGCTACGTTAGTCGGATAAACTTGTATTTTTAACCAAGACGAAAATGATTAATTATTTTTTGAAACGGTCGTTAAACTTTTCAGCCACCAATAGTTGTCCTAAGCGTGGTAGTTGTGGAAGCAGAAGGACTAGAAGCGAAGGACGCGAACGGTAAGCATTTATTTAGCGTGTTTCGCGTTTAATTATGCAGCACCACGTAACGCCCGTAGAAGTTTAACGAGTCTAGTGAAACGCAAATGAATTTTCCATCGAATTACATGCATACATAATCCGGCCGTAGTCACCGATGTCATAAATTTTGACGTGGGAACAGAACGAAAAGCGATGCATCTTTCGGTTCTCGACGTTACTTCTCAATATTTCAAGCCCTTTTGCACGATAACGGATTGAATAATCGCGAAGACAGTCTGGAAGACTTCTAAATCTATCTCGATCACTGAAAATGATCGATACCGCGTGATACATCATGTTACGGAAATTAAATACATCTTTTATATTCCAATCGTGTCGAAGTGTCTCTGTTATTCGTGTTTAATAATAGAATAACGTGTAGTTATTCTACTATCGTTGTCATAATCGTTATTAAAATTTTTAATGGACTGTGGATATTCGTGCGAATTCATACTTTTACGAACCTAACTGTAAGAAATGGAATTTAAATTTATTTCACTTATTGAACATGAAAATAAGTTTCAAAGCATTCTAGTTATTCTACTTTGAATATTTTATGTATCTTTGGATGTCGTGCTTATTCCGTGCATTTCTGTACGTTTAAATTTCCCATAAATGCATAAAAATCCGCAGCCCAGTTCCACGAGTAAGAATAATCATTTCTGCCAAATTTGTACAATGCGGGATGACTGATATCGTGTACAGCAGCTGCGAAAGAAATTCAAACTGCAATTTTTAAACGCTGAAAAATTCTGAAAAGTACCGAAAAACGCTGAAAAATGCTTCAAAATTCTCAAAAAATAATCCTCAGTTTATATTATACGTCCATAAAAATGTTTCTTACGGATGTGTCTAATAAATTGAGATGGTCTATAGACTAGAGTGCATATCGAATAATACACGCACAATTTCGCATCGTGCTAGTTACATTCTTTGAAACGTACAAAGGCGCGCATAGATTCTGATATCTAAAGAGTACGAGGATAAGATCCAATAAAGATAAAGCATCCAAGTACTTCGTCATAAAAGATACGACCCCATTCTCGTAAACTTTCTCTATAAAAGATCTATCTTAAAACTACTGCAACAACTTAAGGTAACTCTCGAAAAAAAGGAGTAAACCTTGCTCATTCCGCTCTACAAAACACCGCAGAGAGTTGAGCGAAACAGCTACAACTTAAAAGTCGGTGTATTGTATCGTTCAAAAGGACATATTTTTATTAAAAAAGAAAAAAAAAAGGGAATCCATTATGGAGAATTTTACATTTTTGTACAAAAGTACGTACACATTGTAAAATATAAAAGATGTATGGCGAAATAATTAAAATTTTTCCACGATCGTATATTTTTTCCGTCTAAATCTAGGACATTCTTTTGTTTACTCTGTCTAGAGTCTACACCGTGTCACTGAAAAAACATAGATATATAGACAAAAAATATCGAAATATTTTTACGCTGCATTCTACGTGTATACCAGTGTACCGCAGAAATATCTGCAAAATAATCACGAAACAACTAATATTTTTCAATCGCGTACCACCCTTTCTTAAATGAAAATTTGCTCTAATTAATTATCTCTTCGTCGCGTTACAAAATACATCTATATTGTCAAGATAATAAAAATTCTATACTTTTACGCATCATTTTATTTTATTTTCTATACTTTGGAGAAACATATATACATATACGAAAAGAGGATCGTGAAAAAGTACAAAATCTCTAAAGCATATAGCCTCTCCGCTCAAATCCAGAATGTTTTTTTTTCCAATTACGGAAGTCGTTAGATTTGAGTGTTTGCCAGAGGAGAGTTAGTCTGAACAAGATTCTATATATGTCCTCTAGGATTCAGCGACCCTTACTGCATGTTAGGAATTCAACCGGGTAATACAGGTGCACCGTTGAGTCCGCAAACGAATTTAACTGCGCACTCACCCCACACGCCGCCAGCATCTCCGAGACAAGCGACCCGTGCCCTTTCCGACGGTGGTGAAACCGAGAATTCTCATCACGAGAAATTACGGAAACACCATAGGTAAGTCGACACATCGACGTACCCTTGGTTGCATCGAGCGATCGATAGACCGCGGATGTTTATGCTCTTATAAATGATTTGAAAGCGTAGAAAATTTCAAAGAAATTCAAAAGTGTATTCAAATTCAAATATCCACGATACACGCGATACGAAAAAAATAGGCTCAAAAGTATCCAAACACTTGCTTATTGTCGACGGGATGTATTTTGATTAGAAAATTGAGGATAAATCAAACAGCAATGCAAACTGCAATAATTTTATCCCTTTCAATCGTCGTTGCTACGTATAATGATATATATATATATATTACGAGCCGATTAAATTGAGCTTTAAAGATCAACGTGCGATAATTACTTCGAATTCATATTACTTCTCACGCTTCTTCTATGAATTTCCGTGCAAACTCTTAGCGGGGATGCGCATAATCCGCAGTCTGATCGATTTGCATGATTTATCGAATATTCAAAATATCGTGCTTAACCTTGAAGCGTATCGTAGCTCTTTTTAATCATGCTTATTGGAAAACGTTCGATATTCTATTAATATTAATTCTGTTTAGCGTTGAAACTGTTGAAGTTGAAAATAGAGATCCTGTGAAATATCGAATTTTAAATGGCTAGAACAGGTGTAGAGAATCAATAGTTGTAATAGGAAACGTCGAGATTTATCAAAGGTAGCTGTTACGATGTTGGGAATTTTATTTAATCCAGATTTGATAGCGCCCAACAGAAATTGATAGCTCGATACGTGTACCTCTGTTTAATTGTATGTAATAATGGCTGAATAAAAACTTGTGTCCTATAGACAATTCGACGATTGAATTCTTTTTTCGTTGGTATACCTGTGTAGTGTATAGCAGTAAAATACAAATCTTCCATAGAAGTAAATAAAAATGAAATCGCTATCCTGATTCCATTAAAATCATTTTACTTAGAATGGAACTTGGTAGCACTTGAGAAGGTAAACCCGCTGATTAAAATCCAGACGAAGGATTACCAGAAAACGTTTCAAACGTTCTTTAATTAATCCTCGTTTCTCGAATATTCCAACATTTTATCACTTAAATCAAAGCCTCGATACTTTTTATTCTTAGTCATTAGTCTTTTCCGATATCGACGCTTTATTCGCGATAGGAAAGGAATCTTTAAAACAATGGAATCGACAACTATAGAAATCTAGATCGATGTTTCTGTCAAATAATCTGATCTCTATGATCCTCGTTATTCCGCGTAAATTGAAACTTC
Source organism: Bombus difficillimus (assembly GCA_014737525.1). Taxonomy (NCBI): domain Eukaryota; kingdom Metazoa; phylum Arthropoda; class Insecta; order Hymenoptera; family Apidae; genus Bombus; species Bombus difficillimus. The sequence continues at coordinate 1,784,220 of JACXIT010000142.1, forward strand.
AATTATTTTCTACCGTAAATTACGACCAACAGAAACAAATTCCTCTTCAATAAAGAAAAGTGCAATCAATTTGCTACAAACCATCGATTAGTCCGAGGCAAGACGTTCGATCGATCGTTCGAAGCAGTTAGAGCGGACACAGACCTACTCCAGACGAGCAATCGAGTGACATTTTCACAATGAGTCGCGATAACAATGAACGGTTGCCGGATGCAGCAAGTTCTGTTGGCGACGCTTTCGCGGCGGAATAAGGCCGCGGTGCATTGAGAATCGAACGTCTCGCGGCTCTATCTCGTCGGCATTGTCTCCTCGTGCAGGCAGCAACGCGATTAATTCTCAGTGGTATCGCGACGACGCGCGAAACGAGACCACGTGCTTCTCGTCGAGTCGTTCGAAAAATCGAGTGCTAGAAGACAACTATGCCGAACGTGGAGAAGCTGGCGAAGAAAAGACTGAAGAAAATGTGAGGAATGTTTTTACGAACACGAGGGTAGATTTAATTGGAGGAACGAACGGTTGAATTCAATTTGTTTGAAAATGTTGTTTGAGTTAATCTGGTTAAGTGTAATGTCTCGTGGCAATTGGCGCGGTAACGGCAGATAGTTTCAATGAAATTCTTCCATTACAGAAGCTTTGGCGTTTAAGTTGGAAATAAGTTCATACGGGTATAGAGTTTGTAATATTTGATACGTGCGTGTACAAAGTAACTTCGACATAAATAGTTCTTCAAGACAAATCTAAAATATAGAACGGAAATAAAAATGCAGAATTTTATTCGATGCACCGTGCACAGAGTTTGATTTCTCGCACCATCTGTAACAAGTTACAAGGCAGAGCCCAACCAAAGGAACGAAAATTTTCGTTGTCACGCAAAATTAACTATTCGAACGAACATACTCGCGTCCCGCAAAGCCTGAAAGGAGATAGAGAAGCGCGTGGAATATCCGTGGAAGTTATTGTATCGGTTGGAAATCAGTTTCAGGTTGTCGTTCAAGCGCAAGGAGCACACGAGCAGACGCGAGCATCGGGAATCGTTGAGCGGCGCGGTACCAGCCAAGTTCATACGCGCGACGTCGGTGAAGCCGCACACGCTAAGTCCACGATGGAACGAGAAGTTTCGTTTGTAAGCAATCCCGTGTATCCTTCGGGGACTTCGATTCTTCTTCTTCTCCTTTCTTTTCTCTCCTTTTTACTTCCACGTCTTTGTCGCTTCTTCCGTAGTCCGGGAAAGCGATCAGAAACACGTTACGTGAAATTTCATATTGGATCAGCGTGACACACGGTTTAACATTTCCTCGTTTTTCTTTTCCATTTCAGCGACATCGACGACATCAACACGGATATTCTGCACCTGGATATATGGTGAGTGGTGTCGTTTATCAGGTTGGCTATTTGGTGCTTTTCTTCTTTGGTACGGTACGGTGCGCGGGTAGAATAGCGTGAAATGAAATTTGTTTCGTTAAAATGTGATTTCGAGAAGTTAGTTTGGAAAAAAATTAGTTTGTAAATTTGCAATTTCAAACGGTCATCTGCAAATATCCTAATTTGAAATTTCGAAATTTCAAACGCAGATTCTCGTGGCTTCCAATTTTTAGTCAAATGCATAATGTACTTTTGAAACCGATGCTTTCACGTTGGAAGCAAAACGTATGTCGCGGATCAAGCCGCCAAACGGTCGAGGAACGAAACGACGATGGCTCAAAACCTCCCGCGGCAACACCAGGCTGGCGATCGAACGATGTTCTCGCTAGCAGTCGAATCGGGTCCGCATAGAATATATGCCGCGACTAGCGAGACGACGACGCCTTCTGCGTCTAAGGCAGGGACTACCGGGCATAGCCTTACTGACGAGTCCGCCGGTAGTCCCGGGACGAAACGCGACGAGCGAACTCTACGAGGATCGGCCTACAAAATGAAGGGGATCAATCGACCCCCTTCAATTGGTGACCCCGACGTGATATGAACACGTACAACGAAATCCCTTCTCTGATCCGATCCTCCGTCCCACTTGAAGCGGATCGTTCGATCCCTTCTCGTTTTGTATAGGCCGATCCTCGTAGAGTTCCGCTTTAAGAGTCCTGCCTTAGACGCAGAGGCGTCTCGCTAGTTGCGGCATATATTCTATGCGGACCCGATTCGACCGCTAGCGAGAACATCGTTCGATCGCTGTTGGCCCTCTGGTGGTGATCGCCAGCCTGGTGTTGCCACGGGAGGTTTGAGCCATCGTCGTTTCGTTCCTCGACCGTTTGGCGACTGAGGCGGCTTGATCCGCCACACAGCCTCCCTCCTAGCGCTGTAGGCGCGATACAGATTACTAAAAGGTATGGGGGCTGTCGTCGGGCGTAGATGATGTCTTTGGGACGTAGGATCGGATTAGAAGGATTTCGTTGTACGCGTTCATATCACGTCGGGGTCACCAATTGAAGGGGGTCGGTTGTCCCTTCGTTTTGTAGGCCGGTCCTCGTAGAGTTCGCTCGTCGCGTTTCGTCCCGGGACTACCGGCGGACCCGTCAGTAAGGCTATGCCCCGTAGTCCCTGCCTTAGACGCAGAGGGCGTCTCGCTAGTTGCGGTATATATTCTATGCGGACCCGATTCGACCGCTAGCGAGAACATCGTTCGATCGCTGTTGGCCCTCTGGTGGTGATCGCCAGCCTGATGTTGCCGCGGGAGGTTTGAGCCATCGTCGTTTCGCTCCTCGACCGTTTGGCGACTGAGGCGGCTTGATCCGCCACACGTATTACGAGTAGATTTCATTTCACCTATCCTATTTTCCTTCCTATAGAAAAATCGTTTCATTTATGAATCTACCATTATTCCACTATTTATCTATTTCTTGCTCTATTTTGTATCCTACTTTGAACCACGAACAAAACGCTATTTTACCTAAATTATCCATCGATTACTTCACGATTTTATTTTATTTTTTTTTTTTTCATTTTATTTTTCTCTCTTTATGTCACATCTTACTGCAAATGCCAATAATTCAATAATATCATTTTCTTATTATACCATTGACATTATACTCCAAACATCTATATCTTATGTGTCTCACCAGCATATATATATATGGAAATCAATTCGTTAATTACTACCATTATTACCAGCAAGGTTCGTTGAGTAAATAAGATCAATGATTTCCTGAGTGGTGCTTTCGTGCCCCTTCTCGTACTCCCTTCTGTCGAAAGTGTTTGTGTTGCCCTGACAGACATAGTTTCAGGGACCACGACGACGAGTCCTCCGTGTTCGATGCAGTGAGCAAGCTGAACGAAGTACGCGGCGTCAAGGGACTCGGAAGATTCTTCAAGCAGATCGCGCAGAGCGCGAGATCCGGCGGCCAGGATGATTTTCTTGGCTGCGTGAATATTCCGCTTCAGGTATTACATCAATTTACCTAATGAGTTTCTTAATTATTCTATCATAATAACGGAATTACAAAACTCATAATTTCATTCCCAATATTCGCTTTACGTTCGTTAACTGTAAAAGTTCGTTCGTTAAAAGTAATTTCGATCGTACAACTGATACGTTACGTTTCTTACGCGCAAATATTAAATGCGTTTCTTTTATCAATAATTGAGAAGAAAAATCCTTTCCATAACCAAACAAACAATTCAACCTTTATTGAGTTTCATTAACGTTAACATTGATGACACATATGAATATTATCGTTTCGTTTAGCTCTTTCAAGTACATCTTTTCTGTATCTCCAAAACTATCATCAACAAATCTTCTAGATGAAAATACAATTTCCTGTTGCTCTAAATACAGAAAAACAATTAGAGTAGAGCCTTCCTTATGCCTTTTATCCGAACTAATAGCGAGACAGAATTGCTCGAATAATGGAATTTTCGAACAACAGAATAATCACTTTTCTCGCACGAAATTTCATTTCTTTAAATACAAATTAAGATTAAATGACAAATCCTTTACACACTTATGGATCTCATAGCTTTTTCTCTGTTATGTCATATAATTTATTCAACACGACTAATCGCACAGAATTACGTTCTTTTTGTACTTTGAACCATCGCTTTTGTTCGCTGCTCTCATTTACGTAAAATCGTCATTATTATCCATTATAACCATTTCATTACGTCAGTATACCTAAGGTTTTCCTACTGTTCCAGCCAGCGTCTGAGAAATCTACGTATTTCGGATAATTTTCGATATCACGTTTTTGTCTTTTTAATCTCTGCGATCGTGGCTTTTCCAACACCATGTATTTTTATTAATTCTGCCGCACTCGCACCACTTTCGAGTTTTTCCATCGCGTCATATTTCGTTTCGACAATTTTAGAGAACGCTGTTACTGTCATACTAAATTCTGATAGCCAGAACTCAATCGAATAAAGCAAAGAATACATAGCAACATGAACATTGACGAAACGTGTATAAAATTGTGTAAGAAAAAAGAAGATGTTACATAGCCAGTTTCCATATTTAATGGCATAAGTGTCGTTATTACGATCTATCGATCGTCAAAGCAATTTTACTTGACGTTAATTTTAAAATTGCAGTTCGATTTTTTTTTTTATATTCTGACATGGGGTAGACAAGAGAGAATCGTTTGTTGGCAGGATATTCCAAGCACGGGGCTGGATCGATGGTACAAACTAGAGGCCAGAACGCAACGAAGCACAATTCAAGGTAGAATTAGATTAAAGCTATGGTTATCAACGAGAGAAGACCGCGGGACGTCCGAAGAAGACAACTGGGGAGAGCTCAGACAGCAGGAGAGACTTTACACAGTCTTTCTCAATCACGAGATGAACAAACAAGGAGTATGTACCATCGACAAACGAATATACATTGTTTTTTATATCTTTATAAAGTACAAACATTTAAATATTTATTTAAAAAAGTTACTAAAATTCCCGATAAAAGCTCTCGGGATTCTATTTTCGTTTTGAAAATTAAAGAAATACGGAGCGCGCTGAATATTTTTTAAGAAGTAACGATTTTCATAATATCCATGATATATATTTATAAATAATTTGTTGAATTCGCAATAAAAAATATATGGTTAGCTTTCTTCTTTAACTTCAAGGATATAAAATGAAGTACATATTTTTTACAATTGCAATTTTCATAGTAATCGTACTATATGTAACGAAAATAAAATATATTTCTAATTATACAATAATACGATACGAGAAAAAAATCTCTATTTTTCTCCTATTTTTATTCCGTGAAATATTTATAAACAACTATTATAGATACTAGCTCTCTTGCAGAAAGTTAGAAAGGACGTAAGAAGCTCGTAAATATTTCTGAAAATATATCCTTTACTGTCGTCATACTATAATTAAAAAAAAAAAAAGAATAAAAAATGTTTCTAAAGATTCAACAAGAAACAGTTGAAAACAAAGCAACTTCTAGTTTTATTTTATTACTATCAGCTTGTCGCTTAATTTACTTCAACATAGGTTAGAACCGACTTATTTTCTTAATTAATTTATTTTCTCTTGTGCTTCTCTTTAATAAAGTAATCTATATATCGCGTAACTACGTGATTCCCCCTGCCTCATTTAGGAAGACTTCACAGGAGAATTGCCACAAACGGCACTAACGATTCTTCATCAACACGCCGTCCAAGGTGATGTCACAGAACTCCAACAAGCGTTAGTTAGATGGGTAGCGACATCCAGGCAATCAGCGTGCGATCCAAGAATTCTTCATCGTCTTCTTCAGGTTCATTTTAATTTTACAAACGACTTTTTTATTCCTTCGCGTACCATTTTTTCTAACGCGTTATCTATTTATTTACTTTGATAGGAATTAACAAATTAGATATTTATTTATTTCAATAGGAATTAGACAATGTATGGCACACGGACACTCTCTCTCGAGACGAGGAACAATGTCTCGCGGAGTCGTTCAATGAATTCCTCGAAGTAACGTTGAAGAAAGTTCGACAGCACCGAGTGCTATTCCCGCCATTGCATCGACCATCCATCTCTAAATTGGATTATCTTCTTAGGTGCGTATCTTTCTTAGAATGAGAGAGAAGCAACCGTATCATTTACGAATTCCATTCTATTTGTGATTTTTCCTATATTTTCGATTTAATAAAATTCATATCGCAGAAATTATGTATCTTTTGGTGTTGTTAAGATCTAGACGTCGGAAAATCGGTTTGAAAACATAAAAGAAAATAACACGGACGTTATTTTCTTTTCCTCGACATTTGTATTATCCTTTTATTCATTCATCGCTGTACAATTATACTGCGTTAGTACACCATTGCTTCGATACTATTATTAACACCTAGTCTTTAAATCACAGGAAGAAACTGCAGCGAATTGAAACTTTTATTGCCACAGGCAAATAAGATTCAAATGGAAATACGGACGAATTAAAATCAAGATCAAGACAAATTAAATCCTGACTAACCAATCGATATAAATCCAATTCTCTCAATTTTATCGTTTTATTCTATCCAAAAATGTACTATCCTTTAAACCAGAAACCTTATACTCCTTCATGCCTCTGAAAAACAATGAAAGCTTTGACCACGAAACGCTGACAGAAAAATTCCACGATTTTCCTTATAACTCACCCAGAACTCGGGACATGGTAGAAAGCATGCCCTTTACAATGATCTTTGTTTCATGGCGATATCCCAACTAGTTTCCATGATGTGCGCACTTGGAAGCGCGTCACTCGAGACGAGATTCTAAGAATGGCAGACATATTCCTGGAATCGTCGTGGTCTACTTATTTTTCTCGAAAGTGCGTACGTCGTTGACGTAATCGCTGACTCGGACATTTTCTTTGACTGACGTACGCGTAGTTGGCTTAGGCTAGGTCAGTGAGCGAGCGTGCGTGCAACAAAGACAAAGATATCGATAAGACGAAAATTATGGTTTGCTTAAAACGACGATATCTCCGGAACGGATAATCCCATCGAGACAAAAGAAAAAGTATCTTAAAGGGGATAATATCGTGTTTCTAACGATATCAGTAGCGTTAACTTTCAACAGATTTTTTTGGCGTTACATGCCGTTGAAAGGATGCTTCGTTTAACGCGGTCTTTATTTCGCTTAATTCGATTCATCGGTAGGAATGAAGAGCATAATTGCGTTCTTATTACAGTACGCGATAATCTCGTTCCCTTTTGTTATATCCATCTTCTAACTTCCCGAACTTTGCACGAGTTAATTTCTGAAAGTAAAACGCTACCATGCTCGCGAGAATCTACACGCGGATTCCGAGCTTACGTGGTTAAATTAAAGCGAGCACGCTAAGAGGAAGCAGAGTTTAATTTGTGCAAAAACTTGGCTGAAAAAAGTTACCGGGAATTTGATATATGTATTTGTTAGACCGGTAGGGTTTCGTTACAAACTTTGTACAAATTATGAAAAGGCAAATTATGAATTACGTTTATATTTATACATATAATTTTGTAAGTAAGTTGATGCTGGTAATAATTTCTCGAACAATTAGAAGCAAATTTATTATATGTAAGTTTTAGTAGAAAAAAAATTGTGTGCAAGTTACATACTATGGGCCGCAAACTATTAAAATATAAATGATTCGGAATGATAATTTCCTCTAAGAAACGTATTGATCTTTGCAATTCCCCAAGTAACCCAGTTGACCAATTTTACATAACAATTATATATAACGTAAGATTACTTGAATCCTCGATACGACTACAATTATCCTGAAAAGCTAACAATGAAAACCTTCGACGCGTAAATTTGTATAAAAATACCTCCATTAATCTCATCTTTGATAAAACTAAAGTATCATTAAACGAAAACATCGTCACTGAAAATAATATCGAGAGTCTATAATGTAAAAATACTTTTATTATTTATTGCCTACAGATGTCTAGGACTGCTGTCGAACATGAAAGCCTTCCGTGCGTGTTGCCCGTTCAACAAGGAAATCCGCGGAGAAATAATAACCGCCCTAAGAAAAGGAACCCTCGAATGGTTAGTGCTCGATCGACCTTTTTTCATTTCGTCTTCTTCTACCCTCTGTATTTTTCTGCTTCGATCGCTACCTTTGGTCAACGACGTTGGTTTTCCCGTTCAGGTACGAGGACACGAGGCAGCAGACAATGTGTTACGATAAAGAGCCCGATCAGGATGCAGATAAGGTTTTGCAGGACTTCACCAACTTAGTAACTGCGTTGCTGGTAGACTTGGAACAGGGACTCACTTATTACAACAGTCTCTTTGAAAGGTGAGCCTTTCAAATTCCTCAATTCCCTACGAATTGAAATTTAAAGTTGGCCAAACTTTCGTTCGTTAGCAAAACAAAGTAGTAAAACGTTGCCCCCCGTATTTGGTCTTTGATTAAAAGTTGAATACCTACGGTTAGGTTGTATATTGCGCGGAACAATGTTTACAACGGAGAATAGTTTTCCCCTCTTTTATTTGCTTTTGAAAACCTTGAGAATATAAAGAGTATCGCGTACTTTGTAATTTTACCGTAGAATAAATATTAGACTTATTTTTTAACAAGCGGAACATCAAAGTTGTCTAACCGATTACCGTGCTATTGAAAATTGTTCTATCTTCGGTTCTCTTTGCTTCTATGGAAAATTGCTTTTTCGAATGAAACGTACGAATCTCTTATTCCTTTTACGTGGGATTGCGAAATGCACGGAGAAACATACTTGTTATATAGAAATAAAATTTCAAAACGAAAATCGTATTATTAACGTCAGAACTGCTAGAGTAACCAAAAAGAACTAATTCGTAATTTTTTATTTTGCACACCTACGACCACGATCTTTCGAAATTTGAATAATTTTATCTAGCAAAGTACATGACAAGAGATTGATATCCTTCGCTTATATCGTATATTTTCCTCGCGTGTCTATTATTTTCGTATCAGTATTTTTACGTTACTCGCGAGTAGCTCTATCGTCGATACGTTACAAGCGGTCTATAGATTTTTATACGCTTTTAGACATTTTACACGTAGGAAATTAAAAATTGTAAAAATGTATCTAATATTATGGAAAATATCCAAAGTATAGTATTTATTATAGCATTCGATAGATGAAATATGTTTCTGCTTCTATTCCATTTGTTTCATTAGGTTTGTAAAAATACGAGTTTGCAAAATACGGTACCCGCTGTTTAACCACGAGTAAAAGAGAATCATATATTATCCACGATAAATATTTCAAGTTAAAGGGAAGATAAATCTATTTACAAACGACAGATGAAATGTTGTGTTTCAGCACGAACGGCGTGCCATATTTCTCGGCGGTGTATAAGCAATTGGACAAGCTGGTAAGCAAACCCCGCGTGAAAAAGCGATCATTTCCAACAAATATGAAAGACGAACGAGAAACATATATATATATATATATTTATATTTATACATATATCTATGAAATATTCTCACTTGATAGATCGCGACGATGCAGAATCAAAGCACACAATCATTATGACACACGACTATATTTTATTTCACTGTTTCGTGAAGCTGGATGTGCTATGTTTGGCTTTATGCTTTATTCAAGACGTCGATCGTGTTTTTCTTTTTTTTTTTCTTTTTCTTTTTTTTTTTCTCAAATTTTCGATCGATATCGAAAACAAGAAGAGCTACGTATCCATTTAAAGATAAAACAATCGTCCCTCGAAGATCTTCGTAAAAGAGAGGAAACAAGACTCGTCATTGGAGCTAATAAAAGTTAAAGAGAAACAGACATCAGAGAGAAATTTTGTATTTAAATTCACGCGTTTAGAAGTGAAATAGAGAGAAAGAAATTATTTAACGATTATTTTATAACGTGTTCTTGCGATTGGATTATTTTCAATTCTGCGAATTCGGTCGACGTCCTTGCATCGAAATAACTACAGAACATATTACTCTTTATATATAGGGTGTTCCAGGAAAAAAGCGATAAACGAAATGTCGGAAAAAATAAGTTAGAAGTAAGTGGAAATTTCGAAATTACAGCGATCCAAGTATCGTTTATATCGTTCGGATGTTTGCATTGTGAGATGAAAAGTAAAGGAAAGGATGGAGCAGGGACACCCTATAAATAAGCGAATCGCAGTGACCTGAAGGCTAGGTTGAACGAGGATGGAACGATGTTGAGGATGAGTTTGATATGTCCGTCAGGTCATCGCGATCTTACTGTACACGAGATGTTTGTCCATAGCTGGCGGAACACGTGGCGAAACACATGGAGAACACATCCGAGGTACTTTTTCATCGCCACCACGAACTGTTAAAACCCTTTTCTATTTCTACTCTGTCTTTCTTCTTCGATCTCCTTGTATATGTAACATTTGAACTGTCGTATCGAAACCGCTTGCTTTTATTCGCGTACGTTTTTATTACTATCAGGAAGGAAGCGATTAAACAAACGACGAAAGAAAATATCACATAGATAAACAATTTCCAGATTAGAAATCCAGATTAGAATTTTGTAATACGCGAGTAAAAATTTAAGTACGCAAATAGAAAGAATAGCGGTTGATTAGCTAGTAGTTTCTTGAATACCGTTCTACTGATGATTACTTGTAAATACCGCCTCTTCTCAAGTTTTGAATTATTAGTAAAATTTAGAATTTTCTGAGATTAGTTGGGATTTAAATAAATTATCCGAAAGGAACATACAAAATTCTATTTGCTGATGTAGTAAAATATTTGGCATTGTTCTGACACGAACGCTTGATTTCGAACAAATATCGTAAAGTAGTTCCTACGGTTGATAATGATGTCAAGATGCATCAGTATGATGCTATTAGAAATACTCTTGGTTTTATTCCGTATACATGAAACATTTTACGAGATCAAAGAGAAAATTATTTCTTTACGAAGGAAATATTCCGATTGAGAAAAACAGCTCAACGAAATAACGATCTACAGGTGTTCTGTGACAAATATTAATTAATTAATTCGTTAATTAATCAATAGAGACAGCCTACTGTCTACACTGTATGTAGTTCTCAATGAAGTTTTTGACGTTCATAAGCGTAGTTTGCTATTCTTGGAAAGAAACTGCGATGGAAGTGGAATCGAATCGATAGCGTATCGAGATTGAAACAAATTTTTGTTATTTCTAGAACAATCCTGCTTTCTGCAATTTAGGATAGGATTAAACTCTTATGGTCTATTTATTTATAATATTATATGATACATTTTATTTCTTATTAGTTTCAATGTCAAGATTCGGCGAAATATATCGTCTAATTTGATTATCAATTTTCACACACGATCAGGTGTTTCATATTAATTAATTTCGTTTTGTGTTGCATACGTTATCGATACAAAGAACGATATACAGTATAAACTGCGAAAAGTAAATAGTTTTGTTCGAGCGTGTATGTACGACCCAATATTTTATGCGTATGAACAAGTAATATACCATGTACGTACGTGTATACGGAATCCCAATGAAATTAAAGCCACATAGATTTATTAAATATTGCACGAATAGAATATATGTATCGAAATCATATTTTGTAAAAGAATAAAATACACAGAACTAACTAAAAATACGAAACCAGAATACAAAAGGTTCGAAGATTAAAAAATTCAAAGATTTGTAAGTCTACGAATACAATTTTTTAGAATGGAAAAATTTGATTTTCGGAAATTCCAAACAATTTTTTACAACAAATATAACGCGAAATACGAGAGAAAGTTCAATAACCCTGAAAAGATACGTAAACGCAATTATCCGAAGTCTTGATACTCTAATTTCCTGACGGTTCACGAGGGAAAAAGCGGATCTAGGACGGATGAAAGAGGGTTGTCCGGCTGATTCGTTGCCACTTCCATTGGCGCGCGAACGTGCTGACGTAAAGCACGTAATTTTTCACCGTATCTTTCACGGGACGCCGGAGACGCGAAGGGCCACACCGTGATGCATGACGTTGCTTTCCATTGGCAGCTCTTTTATTTCCAGCCGAGGTGCACGCGTTTCTCTTTTATCAAAGGAATACCACTTGCTTGTTAAACACGTCACACGCTCCGCATGAATCTTCCGCGTAATTTGCCGGACACCGCATAGGAAATATACATCGGACCCGATGCATGAGCTCACCAAACGTTACTGTATTATTAATGAGGTAGAATTTGCGAACAAGTAGAAACGTAGCTTCGATGGTTCGAGAATTTTAGACAATGAAACTTCTCTGATTACGCTTGGCCTCCTGTGTTTCTGTAAATTGATTTTATTTTATCGATTGATTTTACTTAGCGCCTACCACATACATACGGAGAAATTAAAATTCATCGTGTTTCCGATGAATTTCGTTGGAATCGAAATTTTTCATTTCCAGTTTGAATCGTTAGAGCGAGAGAAGTTTAAGTTTCTTCTTTTAATTTTCACTCGGTGGACAAGGAAATGGCGATAATCCGTAAGATCGTTTTACGAATGACGAAATTTGTATTTTTTATTTCGATTGACTTTAGACTGTTGATTATTGATTTTTTTTTTTTTTTAAGAAGATGTAACGCGGTAAAATTATGAGCAGTTAAAAGGATCGATATCGCGGTTTTAATTTAGAAAATATTCGGTATATCGATACGAAGCACATATATTTCTGCAGTAGATTCATCAAGAATCGGATTCACCGAGAATTTAAATTAGAAATAATATTAATTCCATTTTTACATCTACAATTCATATCGTACGATACCTACGTATCATTTACGTATCTACTTTAATATTTCCCTCTTCCGTAATGTTCGCCGACTATTTCGTGCATCTTCTCGTCACCATCATTGTCATACGCATTTAAATTATAAAAAGTAAAAGAGAAACGAAAGCCATTGGGAAGACAAGCGAGGTCCTATCGAACGCGTCAATCTCGCGCATTTTCCAACGAAATTCAGAAGAAAACCGAACGATCGGTAGGAATATACTTGGTTTACTCCTAGTCACAGGATATCAAGCGCGCAAATCGATCTTTTTTTTTTTTTTCTCGCACCTCCAGCGATGTGCTTCCCGCGCACAGCCACTCAAACGTCCCTGTCGAGTCCCGGTTAACCCATCTCTCTGTAGGGTGTCCACCACTTTTACGCAAGTTTCCGAAACGTTTAAACGCTTCGATACAATTTCACCAACTTTGCCAAACCCAAGGGAAATCCTGTAACTTTCTGTACTTAAGCCGTTGCCTTATGAATCTCTCCTACGATTAGGTATCAATGCGTGCGTCTACTAAACGTCCTCAACTTTGAAAATTAAATCTATTTCGCAGACAGAAATTGAGAAAATATAGATATTTGTAAATCATTCTTTTATTGCTGTTCGTGGATCTTGAATTTTAGAAATGAGCTCCATCTTGGATAAATAGGAAATTGTATCCCTTTCGATCGAATTAATAGTGATAAAAAAAGACGGTGATGTTGAAGAAGTAGCGGTACTTCTGTTAACACGTAGTGGCTGAATCTTGTAATACGGATAATGAAATAGCGAAAACCAATTATTCTATCTTTGCTATGAAAAATAAGTTCAGTTTTCTTTTTTTTTTTTTTTTCTTTTTTGTAAAATTGTATTCCTGTTGGAAATAAACTGCATCTGGACTCTGTGAGAAAATTGCGTTCTTGTTAATTGAGTTAGTAGTAACAGGGAAATACGAGGTCTTGAAGAAGCAGCAATTATTTTGTACATTACCTTTCAACCTCGGGAAATAATTTCATCTTTTCAAAGAAAGTGTTATCTCTATCGATAAGTTAATAATGGGAACTTTTTTTATTGAATAACCGAAATCAATTATTTTATCTTTACTTTGAAAATCAAGTCGATCTTGTGTATAGGAAATTGTACTCTTGTTAGTGGATCAATAACGAAAGGAGAGATTTGAAAGCGACTGTTGAAATAACGAATGCGATTCGTTTTGTAATTGCGCGCAATTTTTGTACAATCACGGATAGAGTTTGCGTTGAAAATTGTACGAATATTTTAGAACAGAAATAAGGAGGGTAAAAATTTGGTAAAAAATCGGAGATCGTGCTTATCCTAAATGAGTGGTATACCAGGTAAGCTCCGAAGCTCAGACGACTATTCCCACTTTGTCTTCGTTATCGTAATACGGAACGTTTACTAACGTCACGTTCTAAGTGAGAAATATGTACTTTACTTTTTCGCGCAATTTCATTTTTACTACGCTCTACTTTACTTTATTACGGCAAACCTACGCTTTTTTTTACAAAGTTTCTGCAACAACTCGGCTGAGATTCTTTAACTGAACGTCGCTATTCTGCAGTTAATTTTCATCGATTAGTCGATTAATTAAAGTCAATTGTCGTGTATCGTTTCGTTCTAATAATCGGTTAATTGCTTCAACGAAGAAACATGGCTCGGTCTCTTCGGTTTCAATTATACGACAGCGTCGTAACGATAAATTTATTCGTTAAACTGTTCAAATCTGAGGCGTTTGAAAAATATCAAGGAGAAAAGTCGAGTGAGAAAACATTTCTCAAAATAATATATTCCATTGGAACAATCAATTCATCGGACTTTATTGGGTTTATAACAAATATTTAGAACAATATAAGAGTAAAATTACAAGTATTAGATTTAACTCGTTTAAGTTGCATTATACATTGTTCCAACTAAGACAAGAATTTGATACTTGAAGAGAGAAACTCGATACGTACTTCAAGGCAACGGGTTAATTATTCTACCTTTCTGACGAAAGACGCTTGCTTCCTTTGCAAATACGTTTCGTCGACGATCAAATGTAACAAACGAGTTATCGTGGGATTCCAGTAATTTCGAAAGTTATCAAGCGTTCGACGTACACTGGGGTTTGTACGTGCGCGTAATTGAAAGGACCAAATCTCCAAATCTCCGAATCACGTTGCTGGGGAATTTGCATTTACTTTGCGGGCGAATCAACCGTGTTTCCTGAAAATACGCGACATCGTTTCTAAACGCAAACACGCGTAGAAGATTAATCGCTTCTTATACGACGATTGAAATGGCAAAGAGCGATTTTGCTTTGACTTACCGAGGATAAGTTTTTTAAAGATATATACATAAGTAATTTTTTAAACAACTGTACAGGACTTCGTTTGGGATAATTAATTTTCGAAAAAAACGTCCAAGTACGTATTTCTATTTATGCAGCCTCGAAAAGGTTTCGGATGATTTTATTGGCAAAAGTGATTAATTTTTGACTATTGTGCTTGTTAGTAAATTTTTTACTACTATGATCTTATTTCTTAAACTAAATTCTCCTAAAGTATGGTTACATAACGATTACATTATTACGATTACATAAAGCGTGGTTTATGAAAATCTATCAAGATTTTATAATCCGCGAACAACGTTTAAGCGTTCTTAATTACGTTTAAAGATATCTTTCTCTCAAAAATAGTTGTTATTAGAAATCGCGTGGCAAAGAAACTTGCGTAAAAAGTAAAAAGTGGTGGAAATACGAAAAGACTTCCGAAGCATTGGTAGAATCGGACGCTTGTCCCTTGTTCTTCGACTTCATCGGAAGAAATGTATTTGATAGATGCAAAACGAACTCGGAGCCAGGGTCACCACAGCTTGTCTTCAACTTCACGGTCAAAACGCGGACGAAGAGTACGTGCTACCACCTGGAGCGGAAATTGGAACGCCGATGTTCGAATTATATTTGGCTCTGCAGGATTTCATAACGTAACTATCCATTAATTAATTACATTGGAAGATTAAAAGTAAAAGTATACTGTGCAGTCCGGAAAAAATCAAACTGAAGAATTAACTATTTCTCAAACTAAATGTAATGCAAAATGTGTACTTATGGCCGTTCAAGACGGAAATAAGTTGTTGGAATTCTTACTAGGTTTCAAGTAATTTATTACGACACGTTTATTACGAGACTGCAACTTTTGAAATCGAAGAGAAAATTGAATATTTAATTGCGAGGCTCTAAGATTAAGGCACTATTGAAATTCTTTATCGATGGGATTTCTGACAAAAGGTTCCGATAAAAAATGATTATCTTTAAGGAAAATGTCGTATTTTCAGCATGAAGGAGAACCTTCCGCAGTCCGATCATAAAACTTTGGCAATTTGTAAGTATTACGAGTGGTTCAGACCAGCTGTCGATAAATGGTTGGATCTGGCTAAATTGAAGGCGATTCAACGGGTACGAAAATCGACTGAACTTGATCGGATCTGTACCGCTGAATACATCGTGAAACATAGTACCTCCGCCATTGATGTTACAGCTTGCTTCTATCAGGTATGTTAGAAGAAGAAAGAAAAAGGGATATTTAAGTCGACGATCGTGCGAATTAGCTTCTTAAAACGAAGGATATATAGGTATAATTTAAAAACTCACAATGTTCGTAGATTAAAGAATTTTGGAAGAAATTGGCTTGGCCGGATCTTCCTGGATCGTACAATTTAGTTCTGAAAGTTGTCGATGTAAGTATAAATTTAACATACCAAGGGCTTAGAGGATTTAGACAAACATTAAATTCACCTTTTCTGAGATGTATCATTCTATTACAGGCTATATGTAGCTCGGCAGCTTATTACGCTGAGATAACGCACCAAAAATTGGCTGATAGTGGTTATTACGAGGATCAGACGCCATATAAGACATCAGACGAGGTAATCGCTGAGGTAGAGACCGCTTCGCATTAGTATGACACGACACTGCTTTGCAAACGTAGGCATAGTAATATCGGAAACACTTTGTCACGATTACCAAGATACGCGTCTTTTTTAATACGCTTAAATGTTGAACTCTGCTCGATAGAATATAAAGCACAAATACATAAACAAATGAACGGCAATATTCTAGAGTAACTACTCGCAATAGATAGCAAAGAGAGAGGGCAATCGAGTTTAACGCTGCACGTCTGAAAGCTGAAACGATATAACGCCGAAGCTTTTCTTTCTATATTTTTGATAGATCTTTCTATGAATTTTTCTCAATATATTTATCTATAGAAAAGTTTATTTGTCTTAAAAGTTATTACGGTTCGATAAAAATATTAGATTATATAATATATACTGTTGTTAATAATTTATCTCGATCGAATTAAATAGAAAATGCAATTCCAAACGAAAATTAATGACAACGATATATTACTACTAAATAATTATGATTATAATATGTTACTACTGAATCGATCTTCATCGATGGATTCGATGATTCGAAACTATATTCGTAGATGTGCGTGGCTATCAACGGCTTGGAGTACGTCCGACGATGGCTTCTGAATTTAGGAGAGGAGTTACTCGTGGAAAAAGTTCTAACAGCCTTGGAGTGTCAAGCTGGTGATTCTGCACGAATGCAGTGGAGGACCGCTTTGACGTCACCGCTGGAACAGGCACCAGGACAAATGTTGCTGTTCATAAACCAGATCGTTTCAAGGATCGGCACGAAGGTCAGCATCGCGGGCAGAGAATACAAACCAAACGATCGAGAATGTTTCTTTTAATAAACAAGTTAGATCCGTATGAGATTACTATTTCCTTTTTAATACCAAAAGAATCGAAAAAGATAAGTTCTCTTAAAAAATAAGTAATCTTTAGAAGATTGTTTCATTCTCATTTCTAACGCGAAAGATTGGAAAATATGCGCAAAATTCGATATTTCCCAAAACATTCTTCGTCTCGTTGAGACACGCAGTCGAAACAATGGATAATTGATACAAAAAGTAAAGTTTTGTAAATTAATTTAAAAATCGAGGATCGATTAAGAATTAATGTTCAGTAGTATCGTATTAAATATATCACGTTGTAGCACTACATTTAATATCATAATATCAAATGAATAAAGTTATAATTGAGAAATATCTTGATACATACAGATGAGACCACCATTGAAGAAGGCGATGTTCCATCTGGCTTGGTCACCGGACAGTTTGCCCACTTGGGAGGCTATCGCGCCGTTGCTCGAGTATTTAGACATGCACCTGGTGGTGCTAAACTCGGCTCTGCTTACAGTGAACTTCAATCGAGTTCTTCAAGACATCTGGGAAGTGGTGCTGGCTGAACTGAGCAACCAAATGGACGGAAACGCGGGTGTAAGCAGAATCTTAACGCTATCTCATGACGAATAGGCGTAAAATAACACCTTTATACATTTACGAAAAGTTTGATGGTGCGAAAAATATTCAAAAGAAATATTTAATAAAAATGAATCAATTTTCTACTTGAATGTTTTTTGCACACGTATCCCGTACTCTTACGATGAAGTATTTAATATCGATCGATATTCATGTCTTTAACGTTATCACCAATCGTTGTGTAACTGAAACAGATAAAGAAAGGATTGTTATTGGTTTGATTTGTTCAAAAATCTGTTTTCCTATAGGACAAACCAGCGATGTTTTACGAAAGACTTCACGAGGCGCTGGACTTATTGGCGACGTTCTTCCACGAGGATGATAAAGGTTTACCGTTTGAAACACTTAAATGTCAGAGTTTCCTGAACGTTGAGGAACGGCTTCAGTATCACAAAATGGATACAACATTCTTGATCGACCGATTTTATCGGCAACGACTTCAGGTTACTATATGATCCGATTTTCCTTTTTCTTTGTATCGCGAAGCTGTAATCGAAGTTAAACACGTTTAGTATAGTTGCACGATTTTTTTTTAACTGTAAAGTGACGACTCTGATCTTCTTAGGACCAACTAAACACCGTATCTTCCGAATACGGCGTTCTAACGGTGAGAGCGTATCTAAATCACGATTCTCTGTGCGTGGAAGTTATAAACGCCAGAGACGTGATACCATTAGATCCAAATGGTTACAGCGATCCCTTCGTGATAATCGAATTGCTGCCACGAAGAGTCTTCGAGCATTGCGCCGAGCAGCACACCAACGTCAAGAAGAAAACTCTGAACCCTATGTTCGACGAATGTTTCGAATTGTAAGCAACGAAGAACAAATTTCTAACATCGAATGTAAAGATTTAACTGCGTGCGTACGTTGATCATTCTTTAATATCTGAGAAACGTACAGACCTGCGTAAAAGACGATTAAAGGTCTTGAAATTTCAATAACGTTCTTACAATAAGAAATAACTTGAAAGAGTCGTGTTCTAAAGTACACCAATAACTGTCGGTATTACCGGCAGTTCGTGAAGCTCGAATTATCGAATTATTTCGAATTATGCCTACAAAAGGTTGATTCTTTCGTTCGATCGTAACATCTCAAAGTAATCGTGATCACTTGGCGTATATTTTAATGCCATCGACTCTACCAACTTCTCTGTCGTTAGCTCCGTGAGCGTGGAACAGTGTCGAAGTCCGAACGCCATGGTGTTGTTCACCGTGATGGACCACGACGTGCTCACGGCGAATGACTTCGCTGGCGAAGCGTTCTTGGGGCTCAGCACGATACCTGGTGTTACCGACTCGAATGCCAGCATAGACAATTTCCACGGCCTCAAGCACACCGAGTTACCCCTGATGCATCAGAAGAATCGAAGTGAGTTCGATGAACGCGTACTACGCACGATCTTCTCGTTCTTACTCGATTCGCTTTCATCTATTTTCTCTGAAAGAGCAAACTTCGTAACAAACGAAGGCGAAGTAAAACTATTATACGTAGGGTCTTTTACTTTATTGAAATATTCGATACTGATTTATATTCTTTGTTATTTCAATATTCATATATTATAATATCGTTATATGAAATGCGATAATCTTGTTATTTAATATTGTTTATATCGTATTCGATGCTCTAGGGTAGCTGGATACGATAATTGAATTTGTTGCGAAACTTCGTCGAACGCTAATATGATTTCCACGACGTTGAAACAGTAAACGAATTTCATAACAATCTCGTCAGTCGCAACGTAATTTTGATAAAATGTTTCTCTAAAAATATCCATTCGGAAGAATCGTCGAGTAAGTGAACGTTTTAGCAGACTCTTACAACTCGAAATTGATCGGAACTCCCGCGCTCTTCTATCTTTATAATCGGAGATATCGCAAAGGTCATTGAGGAAATGAAAATATTCGAAACTATTCGTTCTGATAAGTTTGATTGTTCTAAAATTAAGAATTTCTCTCTTTCGTCTTTCGCGTACGAGGTATCGACGGACGTTTATAAGTCTTCGCACGGTACAATACACAAAGAAACAGATTCAGTAAAAATCTTCGATCGATGTAAAATCTACGATTGGCCTTTTCGTTTCTAGATCATCCGATTCTACAAATTCTGGAGACGAGAGTCGGCGACAAGATGGCCCTGGATTTCGTGAAGAAGCAGAAGCAACGGTTCGCCTCGACGTAAGTCGGGTTCGCAACCGGAAACGAGGTAGCACCGCGAAAAACGAGGAATGTCGCCGTTGATACGTCGTTGATACGCGACTATTGTTTCGAATATCAGCGCTCGATGGGGAAGGAACGAGGAGAAATCAGATAAAGCGAAAAGAAAATAAAAAGTTGAAAAACGAAAAATCAAAATCCATCCCCGCGGGAAGCGAGTCGACTCTCTTCTCGAGGTTTATAGCCTTGAAATTCGTCAGATCTTTCTCAGTGTAAATCGTGTTGAATATAATCGGTGTTGGTAACTAACGAAGTTAAATAAACGAAGAGTAATATTGTTATTTAAAAAAAAAAAAAGGAAACATTGAGGATTAAGAAAAAAAAAAGTCGAAAATCGAAGAGAGACTATTGAAAAAAAGAAAACATATATATATATATATATATAAATAAATATATATATATATATTATCAGAACTATTTTTGTGCGGAGAGGAGAAGAATCGAATTGCAGGAGAAGCGTATAAAAAAGGAAGGAAAATACTAAAAAAAATAAAAACAAAAAAAATCGTTTAAATTTATCAGCCTGATGTATCTAAAGATAAATGTTAAAAAAAAAAAAAAAAAAAAAAAAAAAAAAAAAAAAAAAAAAAAAAAAAAAAAAAAAAAAAAAAAAAAAAAAAAAAAAAAAAAAAAAAAAAAAAAAAAGGAACAAAATGCTACCGTCGAGACCGTCGAAACTCGAAGCAATGCTAAACGGCCGTGGCACATAGACGCAACGTTCAAACCGAAAACTCATTTTTCGAAATTGAAAACAGCGTCATTAAGAGAAGATAAAGTAGGGAGAATGAGGATTTATTTCGAACCTCGATACGTCCATCGATCGTAATTGAAAGAAAGTGACTCCTTTTTCCCTTGCATATAAAAATACCGATAATAGATGGAAGAATGAGCGAAATAATTAAATATATAAATATATATACGTATACATTAAAGTATAAAGTGTATTAAAGTAACGAAATAATCACCGCCGATTCGCATCGCTTCGACAATTAAAGAATCAATCCCACAGAGAGTCGATATACGATATTTTTCTTACTCGTCATTGGCTAAACGTATCTCTTTCTATCTTTCCACCGCCGTCGTTTCTCACTTCTCGATCCAAATATACTTGCAGCGATATTTTCTTCTGATCTCGCGTGGCGCGAACCGTCGAATCCTTTCGTCGAATCTCGCGCGACGGATTTCGATCGACGTTTACAAAAGCGAAACGATATAAGCAAAATAAAATAAGAGAGAAAAATGAAAATGCATGCGAGTGAGAATGGAATTTACAAGAGGAAGACGAAAAAGGAAAAAAACAAAAAAAAAAAAAAAGAAGAAAAGGAAGTAAATGAAAATTCGTAGATGAACGATGATCCTGCGCTCGTGTTGCACCGTGTTGCATATTGCATAAGGTTGTACGCGGAAAAATATAAAAAAAAAACCACACATACACACACGTTACACGCATGTATAATGAATTTAATCGAATAATTAAGAATACCAAGCGAGTGTCTAACCCCTTGCGTATCTGTGTCCCGCACACAGGGATTCAGTGTTTGATTTTGCTCGTACAATCTGAAATCTTTCTACAGCTCTTTTCCGATCTCCTCGACACGGCGCGTGTGTCGTGTTTCTAAATCGAATCGATCGATTCGACGAAATTGGACGAGTATCAGACGAAAGAACGTATAATATACGTAGTTGAACGAGTTTGAATCTCATTGGACTTTCTCGTGGATAGTTTGCGAGTTTTTAAAAAATCTCGATCGCGATCGTGGTTAAGAATCTTTGGAGGAAAGGAAGGCGGAACGTTAATGACGTTAACGGAAAGGGAAAGTTTATTGAAACGGGGAAATTATAGGGGAAATTGAATGGATAATCGAAGGAAATCGGCGACCAATAACGTAGATAGAACAGTCGGAGTAGGTAATTTCGAGGGAAAAGACGAACGATTAAAAAAAAACGCACACTCGTCAATTTTTCTATTGCACGATTTATTCACGCGCGTCTCGTTTGCGTCTACATACACACGTACGTACGTACACACGCGAGAATAAAACAACTAAATAAATAAAAAAAAAAGAAATGTTAGAATAAAGAGAAAGAAAAACAAAAAAAATGAGAAACTGGAGGAGAAGATCGACAACACACCTTTGTATTTCACACACGCCTTCGAAGAGAAACTATAAAAGAAACAATATGTGAAAAACGAATTTAGGGAAAATTATTTAAAAAAAGAAAAATCAAGACAAAGAGAAACGGAATGATCTCTCGAAATGTCGTCTGTCCGATCCTCGGTATAATCTCGTGCATCGAATCCAATCGAACTCTATTTGCTTTTTCAACCTTTTACAATCACCAGAAACGTATGTACGATTTGTCTTGTATCGTAAGACGAATAAATTAATATAAATGTACGGAAATACTGCGGTCTTATATTCACAGCCTCCCTGCTTTTTGTTTACATGTATAATGTCCTTCTTTTATTTTCATTTTCTAAGAAGGAAGTTTACATCTCCTTCTTTGTGTTTCTTATTACGGAGATGTGTGGTATTTGAAACGAATAATTCAAAGTACGTGGAAGAGGATGACGCTGTAACGTTTAAATCTAAAAATGAAATTGTCTTTAAAGAATTCTGAGGTACGAGATCTTATCGAAATGAAAGAAATTAACAACGATAAATATTAGCATTAAATGTACAAAAATATCTGCTTTACAGTTTTCCACGCATACGTGTAAAAATTCTACAAAATTTTCTTTCTTACATCTTAAAAATAATATACATATATAGAAAAGATTATACAAATAAAGCGTCTTAGTAAATTATCAATCACAAGCTGCGAAAAATGAAAAGTACAATTGAAAAAGATCTACAAACGTGTCAAGAGACCATTGTACGGTATTTTACTCGACTGATTTCTGAGTTGGCAGAGGACTATCAAGCTTTTGCGACGCATTCGCGCATTCTTCTGCCCGTATAATTAATTCACCGTCTAATTTTTCCAACGTTGGTAAACGTCTGGCGACTTCCAATCTCCAGTTCTCCACCTAAAAATGCATTCTAGCGAATACAACATTTTAAGAAGTCCACAAATTATTTCATACAAAATATTCGAACATGACATTTTAAAGCGTAAATGCATGAAATTTCTACATTTATCCATCGTATCTCTTACTTGGTAAACATATCCCAACGTTTCGCCAACTACCTTCATCAAAATTCAAAGAACACGCTGGTGCGAAACGTCGGGATACGTCTTTCAAGAAGACGCGTCTTACATCTGGAAACCTGAATTTTGACAATTATGTAACGTCAGGAGCTGTCATATCGCTCGCTCGCACAAAATCGAACTAACGTTATTATTGAAATTTTAAAAGCCGCCAGTTGCTTTTCGTAATAATTTATCTCGTATAACGTAACATTTGACTCGTACGATCAATTTTGTTAATAGAACGAATGAAATTTTGGAATTAAGTTTGGCAAATTACAAAGCACTTCTGTAGTTTTGCTGTTTAACAGAAAAATTTAAGATCGTCAACAAAGGCATCTACGATCTATAATTTATAATTTGCGAGTTCGATAGTAATAATATCGTCATTTGTTAAATCATTGTTCAAAGAAGACTCTTGTTATAGAATCACGAATCGCAAAAAATATATTTTTATCAACTGCGTTTATTAATAACATAACGTTGAATAGAAGATTTACAAATGTAGCAAGATTAAGCCAAAGATGAAGATGACGCAAATAAACCTACCTCTAAGCTCTCGTACAATGGGTTTCCGACGAATACGAGATCCTGAAGATTGGTAAGTTCCTGAAGTTTATTAAATTCGGTCCATTCCCTAACCAAATTATTCGACATGTAGACGACACGCAGATTCCTCATCGCATTGATTCCCTTCATTTTCTCGATCAGATTGTACGAAATCCAAAGTTCCTCCAGAGTGTCGCCTAATGCTTCTAAGCCAGCGAATCCTTTTATCAAGTTACGTCCTAACGAGAGGATCCTTAGGTTCTTCAGTGTTCCGATTCCTACGTCAATTCCAACAATTTCAAAACTCTTTTTCCTTCTACTTACACGATTTATGTAAAATTGAAATCCCTGAAAATTAACGGAGGAATAATTTGCCAAAGCTGGTGCTAACGTTTTACCATGAATTATTCGCGTCTCGGATAAAAGTTAAATGTTTAATCTTTTTTTAATTTCTTTCTCGCGCTGACTTAATTCATCTTCGTTCCTCTTCTTACTGGTATTGTAATAAAACACTCTCTGTTAAAAGATATAAATTCACTCCCAGTAACATAATAATATGTTAACGCAAATATGAATTTGCACAGATGTATTTAGGTCGAATTTAATTAAAACGAGAAATCTCTCGTAAATTTAAAAAGGAGATAAAAATAGATAATATCTAGGAAAAACGTGAATTCTAAGATATAGAAAAACCACGAGAACGTTCGGCAAGGACGATGTTTTGCACGATAGCGCACGTCGTCTATAATTCGTTTATAATCGAGTCAGATAGAATGGCATTAAACGAGCTATAATTAAACGTCAATTAAGGAAATCCAGCAGCTGGTACGATCCATTTCTCGTGACCCACAACGTAATACCATTTACGCGAGATTATTTTGCCCGGTTGAACGACTTCGTTCGTTAATCCTACGCGTTCATCACGATGACAGATCCACGCGAATCTACTGATTCCGGATCCTCCATGATATATCATCTTAATATCACCGTCGCGTCAAGCTTCTCGAGCGATGTATTGTGATTTCAAAAAAAAAAAAAAAAAAAAAAAAAAAAAAAAAAAAAAAAAAAAAAAAAAAAAAAAAAAAAAAAAAAAGAAAAAGAATAAATATAATAAGAATAAATAGAAAAAGATAAAAGTGACGACGGCACAGCGTAATCGTTGAAACAAAACGTTTACGTGTAATTGAACGCGACGATTAATTGATTAGAAATGAAATATTAGTAGAAAATTCGTTGATCGAAGAGTATCATAGATAACAAAATATCGATGTTTTGACATTTTTATGTTTCGTATTGCAAACAAATAATATAAAATATAACGTGGTATGTTTGATAAAATTCTTTAACCGTGTTCCCTGAATTTATAGATACCGACATCAAAATTCTATTTGTTATAAATAAACGAATAATTGAAGAAATAATAATATCGGATAAATAGATAATGATATTATTATAGATAACGCATAATCATTAGAAGACTGCAAATATTTACGTAAATTCATATGTTTATAAAAGCAAATGAAAAAGATAGTACCTAAGCAGAAATATGTTTTAGCTGCTAAACATTTTAACAGGTGTTAAACTTTGCATATTTCATATACGCTTGTATATTAAACACATTCTCTCATAGAAAGAAGACTAAAAAGAAAACATCCTACTGAACTCGCTGAAGAAATAAAATAGTCAAACTCGAAGATGGTATTCCGCTGGGGGTAGCCACCCACGTGTTATTTAGCAATTAAGCTAGAAAAATTTACCGAATGTCCAGCTGGACAAATCGTAAAGTACAAATTAAATAATAAAAAGAAAATTTGTTTTTCTTGAACCTTTAAACTTCCCGTAAATTCATGGAAGTCACGATGCCGTAATTAGTAACAGAAGGGAATAAAAATGGTTAATAATTAAACTTGTCATATACATATAATATTAAATGTGTGATATAGAATAATCGTCAAAAATGATATCTACCCGCAATCTTCTCGATCATGTTCGTCGAGAGCGAGAGCTTCTCGCAATTGATCAAAACCGCTAAAGCGTTGTCCATTTTTTCTATAGGAGGCCATTGGAAGCTGAGAATTACTTCCTTCGCGGTGGAAGCTTCCTGCTTGTTCTCTTCCTCCCACGATCGAATAGCTTCTTTGCAGGTGGTTGGTTTTACGGTAGTCATACTTTCCTCCGTTCATCGGCGAGTTTGATCAATTTTTCGCAAAAGCCGTTAGTTTCTGCCTTAAAGGAAACTCGGTTGAAACGAACGAGCACGAATCGAACAGAACTGTTTCGGCAAATACCACGTGAGTAAATAAAAGCGAGAAATACGCGTATACGCAAGGTGAAGCGTGTTCGACAGAACGAGCTTTCTGTTTAATTAAAAGACGAAGGGAAACAATGGCGGAAGAAGCTTAAAAATATTTCTTTTATCTTTTTTATTTAATTTTTTAATTAACTTCGACCATTCAGTACGATATTTTTAATCTTCCCCTTTTCTTCTTAACGTTTCCAATTTTGCTCCGTTTCTTTTCTTGTGCAATCTTCTTCTTAATTGAACCAACCTGTTTATTTCTACGAAGGTGAATGCTTTTAAGAATACTTTGTGAGAAAATATTCAGGTGAGTTATCTCGCGAACGAACACCGCGTGAGATACTAAAAATTCTTAATAAGTCGCGTGCCTCGGTCCTGTGTCTAAGATGTCTCGGCTGGTCACCAAGGTATCGCAAGCGTTTCATAAACTGCTTCCTGCGTTTCCTCCATGTAATTTCAAGTGTCGCCACTCGTACTACGATCTACTGTTAGTAGCCTCTCGTACATCTTCTTTTTTAATAAATGTAAAATGCATGTACTTTATACCTTCTTTAAATAATCCTACTACGTAACAGCTTTTATTAAAAATTGTAAAACGTTTCAAGAAATTTTGTAGTCTTGCGTTTAAAATATAAAATATGAGAAAGAGAACGAGACAGTTTGCTCGAGAATAACATAGAGTATCGTTTGAAGAAAGAAGATATTAATTAGGCAATTAGCCGCTGTAATTGATGCCGAAATAGGCGAGTAAACGATGAAAAAGCTATTACAACGTCGTTTTTCGCGATTCTTTTAAAAAACAAATATCGCAGCTACGTTGAAGAACAAAGGGTAACAATGTTGCTTCCTTTTATTTTCTTTTCATCGTTTATTTTATACACCTATGTGCTATTCATAATTTACCTGAAAATAAAAACTTTCGACGATACCGTTAATTTTCCACCGGAATATCTCACGTAGTCAACCAATCGGTACACGTTCCCATTAAAAGGTTCCACGTATTACCACATAAATTTTCAAACGACTCTGTTCACGCATGTCAATGGTGGGCAAAAATTCCAATTCGAATCTTCTGTTCACGGTAAACGTAAAATCTTTCCTTGATCGTGTTCGACGTTATCGCTGGGTCACGTTTCGCGGTGTAATTTCGAAGAATGCGCGAAACATTTTTCTTCCAAATTTGACGGAATATCGTTTGTTATCGTTTATCCGAGCTTTCGAGGTTACAAGAATTCGACATTCGTTTCGACTCGTGGCAAACTGCCACGACTGGAGCCTGGTAATATCTGGCACCAATCAAAATAATCGATGCTCATGGACGCATGCGTCTGGCTGCCGTTATTTATCAACCAAACGTCCCAATAAGATTTACGACGATATTAACATGGAAAAAGTACAGGTCTCGGGATCCGACTGGGACCGTGTGCATTCGTTACCGAAGCTGAAAAGTTCAGGGCTCTCGTTAAAATCGATCTCGAGATCGCATCGATTCCAGGAGATAATAACGAGTTTAGAACTTGTAGACCTTCGACAAACATGTTGAAAGTTTCAAATGAATTTCTAGCGTACGGGGATATAGACAGACAGACGGTAGAATTTCTACGAAGAAACTGTAAAATTGATTTTTTGATAAATTAAAACTAGCTAAAGGAATATCAAATAAAGAAGGATACGTAATTGTCAGAATTTATTTCTTTTAAGATTTTCAACTTAAAACGTATCGTTCAAATTCATTTAAAAACTATGAATATCTAAATATATGAAAGTTATTGTTACAAACTGACGTATTACGGATAGTTTTTAAACGAAGAACTTTTACTTCTAGGATTATCGAGACACGACCTTCTTCTCGCTTATGGAGATGCATAATTTGCAACCCTTTATCCGGTAGTAAGGTATCCCGTTTGCGACCTGAAAACAAATTTACGGGCCTGAATACCTCTTTGTTTCCACGCCGATAAAATATCCAGTAGAAACCACGAACTTGGTACTTCTTGATACTAAAAGATGCAAGGGAATAAGAAGGAACAAGAAGAGAAAAGACAAATTGCACGAAGAATTCTGGATATTGTACGTTTATTATCGTCGAGGTAGAAGAAAAGATACGACGAAACGACGATCGAAGGAAAAATTTTGAGGAGAAGGAACGTTAAATAGCGGGAAACGTGAACGAGAGGAGACGCGAAGGAAAAATCGGCAAGTTCGAAGGAAGAGACACGTGTGTGAAACTTTTGCACATCGCTTCTTTATTGCCATCGAAACAGAATAAAAGGTTACTGACACTAAAGAATACAACGAAAACGACAACGACAGAGATGACAATATTAAAAGTACGAAAAAAATATGAATGAAAAGACACATGGAGGATTTGAAGTGTCGCTTCTTTATTATCACCGAAGTACAATAATCCCTCGGGATTAGAGCCATTCGTTTCCATCTGGATGACAGGTAGTCTTACATTAAAATATAGCGCAGAAAAAACGCCGAGTCCGAGAGTTCGCCTGGTTTCTCATCTCCGTTGCCTTTCCTCGAAAAGCGTCGCGACGACCTAATCGTATCCCTATCAGCCGAAGAGAGATGGCAGTATTGTCACGTCACGCACCACTCGTACAACGAACAGACAACGACGATAACGTTTTTCATTGTTCGCTTACTCGAAGTAACATCGATAAATTCACCTTGGCAACAGCTAATCGGTAGACATCGAGCGGGTGTATCGTCGAAAACCGGAAGTCGAAGATATCTTCGAAACGATTACGCGCCTCTAGGTTCGAAATTATTTCCCCTTTCGACGACAAACTATCGTGCTTTTGGCTTTTCGGGATCAGTCGTGTTACGCGCTACGCTTTTTCGCGAACATTTCGTGGACGTTGCGGAAACCGCCGCCCGAAGGTGCAACGCGATTGATGCCAAAAAACCAGAAGGATAACGTCCATCAACCATCGTGAAAGCTTAAAATCTAAAGAAAATCTTATTTTTCTCGTCTTATTTCGTGTTTCCCCTTATTTAATTACTGTTTCGTTACTTTCTTTCATTATCGTTCTCACACTTCCAGATGTTGTTACAAGGTCCATAGGAGATTTAGAAATACGAGCTTCGTTACGTCTTCTCTCGACTTCGAATAGAACGTCGAGGAGTAGAAGGAGAAAAAAAAAAGAACGAAAGAAACCGCGATATAACGTTAATTTAAAGAAAAGGAACGGTGAAAAGAACGTGGAAGAATAAATAGAAAAATTGGCAACGTTTATAAGCACGACAAGTTACAACGAATTATCGAAAACTAGTAAGAGCATGCGCTTGCAGAATCGATATACATTTGATGGTTACACTGTTGTATTTCTGGGTTAAAGACTTACATCGAGTTTAGCTTAAATTACAAAAATACACAAAGGCACTTGATAAGAATCCCCCTTTTTTTTTTTTTTTTTTACCTCTCTCGCTCTTTTATTTCGCGAAGGTTCTTCTTCAAGTCACGATTCCATAGAACTCCGTCTTTCCGGTTTATCTTCTCTTTTTTTTAATTAATTTAACAACAGCAGCAACGACGACGCAAACCGATGGCAAACGATAAATGTATACCTTGGCTGGTTTCGCAATTGATAAATCGAATGGTCGATGACGACGTGTCGTTGACTCGCCATCTTCGTTTGAGCGAACAAAGGAACGATTCTTACTTAAAGTTACAAGATGTTCGTTTCTTTCGAATCTTACGTCCTGTTACTTTTATATTCTTTCAACTCTTCTGGCTTTTGGTTCGATTTTAACAGTGCTGTAAGAAGATAGTCTTGCGATCTACGAATCGAAAAACGTATCTCTACGAAAGAATTTTTTAACAAAGAAATTATTTCGACGCCTCTATTAAATCACAATTTTTGTCGATTTTAACGTCCCTCTTATCGTAATTATATTTAACAGTTCGTTCCACGTTATACGTAATTGCATATTATTTGTATTTGATTTATCTTTCATATTGTTTTGATTCAACGAGCCGCAAAAATTTACATCCTATCGCTACCTATTGTACGATAGAATTCACAATTTAATATTGTCCTCGATTTTTAGTTACTCCAGCCGTTGTAATAAAATAATTTCATTCTGATCGCACGATTCGAATTGTTTTAAATTGGCCAGAAATTTGTCAGAGCCATCTTGCATTTAATTTGCAATTATTAAATCACTATTAGAATTTATTTTCCATTTTTGATTATTCAGCTTTGATAACAGAGTCTCTCAATTTCCTCTATTAAAATCGAAATTTATTCATCCGTTTTAAATTTAATTACGTATTATGCTTCTCAAACCGTTTCCCTTCTTTCGTCGGCTTAACGGCCGATCTTCCATAAACTTGGTAACACTTTCTGCTTTAAGTCCGAACCAAAATCTTATCGTCTTATCGAACTACTTCGAAACGCTAATTCTTCCGACATATAATCTCTATACATACTTTATAATACCAAAACTTGCAACAAGATTCTTTTTCGATTCGATATCCCATTTGCAAACACCGTTTTACAGCATTTTGGAAAATATAATACCGTTCTCTATGATTTTTATCCTCCTTCCAATTTTGGACGTTTTCGTGCGCTTTTCTTTCGAATGGATGCCTTTATTTCAACTAGCGTAAGCTATTAATCGTAATGGTTCTTATTTTCTTTTTTTTTTTCTTTTTTTTTTTTTGTTGCTTCTTTATCCTTGGCCCCTGAGACGGATATACCGCACGAACTATACTTGTTACAACACTGCTTCGTTTTAAATATATGCACAGGATACTTCGGGAAGACGGTTCAAGAATATACAAATTTACAGTTTATAAAGAATTCTACGAACGAGAATCCAACGTAAAGACGAAGCTAACATCGAATCGAAATATCAAATTAAAATGATTTTCTTGTCCGAAGAACGTCAGAATGAAGGATGAAAGAATGAAGAATTATAGAGAAATACATAAAAATATTTCGCCACTTTATTACAACCGGCTTTTTGTAAAAAAAAAAATATCGTACATGAAATAAAAAGTAATAATAAGTAATCGTACATAAATAGAAGCAACATATATCAAAGACGAACAACAGTTTGTTATTACAAATCTGAAACACTTCATTTACAAAACGACACATACAATCGATTGAATATTCTTGAACCATCTTTCCCCAACACCCTGTATATACATATACACGAGTATATATATATATAATATATATATTTATATATAATTCGGTTATACATAGGCATAGAGATCGCAGAAAATAGACAGTGGGCCGTGTAGACGTGTAAATACGTATGTGTGTGCGTGTATGTGTGTATGTATACGTGTACCTACGTATGGTCTTCTTCGTTTTTCGTATTTGCTTTCAAAATGTCCCAAAAATGAATATTCTCCGTGGTACCCGTCCTTTTAAGGAAAACACGCAATACAGCAACACGTCGATCATTTAACGATACATCTACATAAAACTAACGTGGACTTATATTCATCGTACACATTAGGAATATATAAATATATACATATATATTTATATATGCATATAAGTATGTATGTATATTTATCATAATATAACACACGTATCTCGCTGCTGTTCGTCATTCTTCTATTTTTCTCTTTCGTTCATTCTTTTGTTCCCTATCTTTCTTTTTTTTTTTCTGTGTTAGGTAGATACACAGAATTGTTTATCGTTAAACTTATCGTATATACAACTCGGATTAAAAAGATTAAATTGGTCTTATTGTACAGTAACGACGTAACATTATTGGCCGCTAATTCATGCCATGGTCCGATTTTTTAAATTCCTTCGTACCCGTCCTGAAATCGATTTGAACTACTTTGTTTTCCCTCTTTTTATCGTTTCTTCTTCGTCAGGAGTCTTCGCCGAGTTTCACCAAGATTTCGTCCTTTCGATTAACCCTTTGGGTCTGTCGAGTTCTTTCTTTCGACTAGGTTCTTCCTCGTTTTAATCCTCTGTCTCTCGGCTCTCTGCTGATAGTCTCTTCGATGACAGAATCGTTTATAGAAATAAAGTTTTCATATACCGAGAGAAAGCTCGAGAATCAAACACGAAGGATACAGATTCTCACTTTTCAATTATTAATGCAAATTATAATTTTCATTGCGCCATAATTTAGTCTGATCGTATCGGGAGCGAGATTTATAAACGCTAGAGTTACCAACGATCAAAGCATAAAACTCGCAACAAAGGAATTGAAGTGAAATTATGTATATGAAGGAATACGTAATGCAAACGATACAGTAAACAGGAAATTATTGAAATTTCCAAAAATGCACAAAATACATCGTAAATTAATTGCAAAATACGTATAATTCCTATGAAATATCGCTATAAAATTATTGCGAAAAATTATGAATTAAAATCATTTTGACCACCGAGGTAGTTCTAGCGTTAAATATTGAAAGATACGAATATATATTTTATAAAAGAACTAAACGATCAAAGGATTAATCAAGCCCTCTGTACGTGTGTGTGTGTGTGTGTGTGCGTGTGCACGCGCGCGTAATATATTTTTCCTCTGAATCATTTACAATTTATTTTTCATGTATAGACTACGAACCAACACAGACGATGATAACGACTTAACAAACTTATCATTATCGAAATTACGGTAGGTATCGAGCGGATCCTCGACGGAAGTTCTTAAGAGCTAACATTAATTAAAATTAATCGTTCGAAAAAGAAACAGTGGTCACGTTCGTTTTAATTAATTGGCACTTTGATCGCACCCCAATCTTTCCAGATTCTACTCTGGCTGTTGGAATGACCAATTTCGTTTCTCTTTAACATCGTCTTTCAGATTGATAAAATGACACGTTTAAAGATAATTTTATCGTGGTTCCTGGTCTTTAGAATTTATCATGTCGCCGTTGATTCTAGAACACGAACACACGTGGCTTTTGCCATTGAGAGATCTTTCATTTGTTACAAATAAAATATTTAATCTCGAATTATTAAGTAAATAAGATATCGAAGTGTTGATGAAAAATAAAATATAACATTATATTTTAATATTGAAATAAAAGTCTGGAGAGAATTGTACATTTTATAGACGTTTATGTTACTCGGATATCTGCGACAACGTTTGTATTCTAGGATTAGTGCTTATTGTAATACGTAATTCTATTATACGTGGGATTATATTTCGCTGTTATTTCAAATTCGAATATATCGTAGTCCGTACTATGTGTTATATTATTATATTCGTTAACCCCTTTGCAACTCGAGTAGCATTTCTTAACAAGTTTTATCTTCCATTTAATTTGACCGTTTCTCGAAAAGACTTTATAAAAGAAAGGTTAAAAAAAGGAGAGACCTAAGATGGACAATTCGATGAATTTCGTGCCTCGAATATCCAAGATACCAAAAATCAGAAGCCAAATCAGCTCGAGTGCTCAGAAACCAAATTGGCCATTCCAAGCGGAACCACGCTCGAACGAAATACAATCTCACCCGATTACTAGTCTCACGAGTTCCAGTCAGAATTCCGTAGCACCGTTCAAGGTTTCTAGCTTGTTCTGCTTAACCGAGCAAAAGTAAAATCTCTAACGTGTACGACTAAGCAGGTAGGCAGCACTGGTCTCGGTTATTCTATGGTCCCACATAGAATTTTCAAACGTACAATAACGATGACTCGTTATAAGAAGAAATTACGGAGACAATTTTATTTACAGTTAGGTTAATTAATTCAATATGAAGGAGAATATCAAGTCGCGATGCAGCAACAACAGTAACTGATATCGCTTAAAATATCGTTATTTATTTGGTGATTATTCTACATTAAACTAATTAGATGTGTATAAGCCGAATATTATAAAGTAAATTTACAGATTATTTCCAATAATTTCCTTGCTTCGAATGAAAAATAAACAGTCTCGTTAGCTTCGAAACAAACAACGTACGATTTACCGATCGATGGGCGAAGATATTTTACAGATGACGATGTTATTCGTTTTATAATTATTCCGCGTCAATTAAACGGGTTAAAATATGTATAACTTGCGTACCACAAAAAGGCTCGCGGATCATAGTAGTTTACCGTTTATCGAAATTGCAAATCTCAATTATAAAGTAAGCAGTTTTTAAAACAAACCACGTACAAACGACTGATCGACGGACGAATCTTACAGATACTCTTATTCGATCTCTGCGTTAAACCGAACAGCAAAAAGATTCACAGATTATAGTAGTTTATATTCTTTTATAAAAATTATCATAACGCGACAAACCTATAGAAAAGTTTTACAGAAACTATACCGTATACGATAATTACTCTGCGTCGAACCAAATACTACGAAACGATTCAAAAATTACAACAGTTCGTGCCTTTTTATCTATCAATTTCAAAGAGAGAGTAAATAACTTAGTTACTCTCAAAACGATCGGATAATCGACGGACGAAGATCCCTCTGTGTCATGCTGACTTCAACTTCTCTCAGAGACTTCACTATTGCTCGGCCGAACAGTATGATCTTCTGGAAGTATCGTATCATGCAGGGGTCGCGTAATCGCGCCGAACAGCACCGCCCTTACAATCTACCGTCAGGTACGGCCGGGGAAAGAAAATTCACCCGCTCGCCTATTAGAGCACGTGAAGATTCTCGCAATTCTTGAACTTGCTGTCCTCTTTACCAAACAGCCAGGTTAGCATCTGTCTGGCCTTCATGCTGGCTCGTACCACGCCTCTAGACTTATACCAGTGGCCGCTGCCCTCGCTAGCCCCGTTTCCGGTACGGTTCTCCGCGTTCCCCTGCACGTTCTTCAGTCGTATCTGATTCAGAATGCCGACCAGCAGGTGGTCCACGTTGTGGTTGATCCCGACCGAGACCTCGATGAACTTCACCCGATAGGTGCACGCCATGCACTTGCCATCTGCAATGGCAGCACGCGTCGGATTAGAGAAGGGAAGCGTATATTTAAACATCGAGTTGCCAAGGGCGCGTGTAGGACGGTGGAAAATAACACGGTTGGTCAGTATATCGTGTTATCCTGGGTAAGAATATGAAAAGGGGGATCAGAAGAACTTTTCTTTTGATTATCAGGAGCATAATATCTTCTGGTTGATTTGTTCGACGTGTAGGAAAAGAAAAAGTGGACGTAGGATAGAAAATTTCACTTGGTATTTACGTCGCTTTTATTTGGTCTTTTTCGTTATGTTATTTTCCTTCTTCCTAATTTTTTTTCTTTTTGGGTTAGACTTTTGGGAGTCCCCGATTGTTTCAATTATTAAGAGCGTAATACGTTCTGGTCGATCTATTCCGGAAGCAGGAAGAGGAAAATGTTGATACAGGGTTGAAATTTTTACTTGGTACTCGGATTGATTCTTTCGGCTTGGACTTTTGGAATTTTTAATTCTTTTAATTATCAGGGGTAAAACATCTTTTGGGCTATTTGCTCGATGCGCGGAAAGAGAAGGGGGGTCGATACAGAGCTCAGATTTCTAGTTGGTATTTAAATTGATTTTATTTCTTCCTTTACGTTGGATTTTTAGAATTTTGAACGTACTATTTGCGAAAGAGAAAATGTAATATTTGTCGAACTATCGTTTTATTCTGCGTCGTTATATATTACGTACTACGTACGAGAAATATAGTATATTCTATTTATACGTGTCGCTTGGTTCGTCGAGAATGCAGGACGAAAAAGGGTTGTATAAGATTGAGATTTGAAATTGGAGTTTAAAGTGGTTTCATTCTCTCTTGAATCAGATTTTTCGGATATTGGATATGTCAATTTAGAAGAAAGGAAATTTAATTATGTTTAAACGTAGTGGAAAAGGATTAATTGTATATTAGCGTCAAATATTAAACGTCAAAGGAATGCGTGAATGTTTTCGTAGCTTCGTAATTGATTTTTCAATTACTCCGATAACAAAATATGTATCGTGTAAACAAATCGGGAATCACAGCATTTAATAATCGCGCCTGTCGTACTACGATAAATACAATTCATAGCTCGATCATACGCAATTCACTATCAGTTGCGATTTTCACACGCGCTTTGCGCTTTTCGATACGCAAAACATTTTCGAAATATCTCCGCTAAAAGACCGTTTTCTCGATAAAACTGTTCCAAATATTGTTTTTGAATTATTTTAAATATTATACCAACGATCGATACCTTTATACGTCTGTATATACCAACCTTGTGAAGAAACCACTCTAGATCGGACCAGATCCACTTTATTCCCAACTAGTATAGCCGACTTTCCTCGGAGGAAATCCTGGTCGTGGAGACGTTCTAGGTATTCTTCTGCTCTCTGAAAGGATGCTTTATCGATCACAGAATACATGATGACAAAGGCATCCGGGTGTATATTCTCCAATTCCGTCTGTACAAAACAAAAATACGAACGTACTACTTAGAAGAATAATATTAATACAACGCGTATTTGAATTAGATTATTCAAAATAGATCAACGTACAACTGGACTATATCAATTACACGCTGATGGAAGATTCATGCGACGATTGATATAATTTTCATCATACTGTACAATATTATATTTTCCTACGACAGATACCGATCTTGAGGAACTGATAAGTCTCGTTAATTTAATATCACTGATACCGAGATTCGTTGATCTACCAACCAAGTCGTCCGTTCGTCAGAAACTTTTATAATCGCGGAATTGTTATAGGATTTTATTTGCATGTGCGACAGACACTTTCTGCCGTACGTGCTTATCTACTACATGACGCTATCGAGTCTACGAGAAATAAGCAAACAGACCCGCGTTTCTCTGCTAAGCATGTTCTCGTAGATGCATAGTAGCAACTCCGCTAATAAATAATTTTCCCACTCCATCGTTCTCAACCATTCACAAAGATCCTTTCTCTTCCATTTAACACACTCTTCAAGCATACAAATCGGCATCATTCCAGGACATCGTAAACCTTGTAAAGCATGGCCTGAAAGAAGTCAAAAGGGGGAGCCGATCGAATAACGCGGCTCTCTCAAAGGATGGGCGCTAAGCGTCTTTTGTAAAGCGCCCTCCAGCTAACACGCGGAACTCGAAAGCGGTTGCTCACCTTCGGGTTCGCGACGTTCAGGAATCTCAGCTCGCTCTCCTCGCCGTTCAGCATGACGAAAACGGATTGCTCGCTGGGTACGTCTGAAACAAAGAGGGAAAAAAGAAGATGAACGACGTGGCGCTACACAAAGCAGCTCAAAGAGCGTCGCTGAAATATGAGGGGGGAGGACGAAGGAAAAAAGAGGTATTATCGAGGAAGAGGGATGGAATGATGGGAAGAGGAGAAGCTACAGATCCCTTTGATTTGCTGCCTCATTTATTTTTCCTTGGACCATCCCCTTTATTCGTCCGCGGCAAGGACGAGATATCGAGGAAAGGGGAGAAATGAGAAGGAAATCGCGTGGCGGAAAGGAAAATAATCGAATGGAACCGCTGTAAATAAACGAACGGAGACGCGCTAGCTAAGCGTGATCCCGCCACTCTAAATGCGTCCACGCGTCCGCTCGTCGACAACCATCGCCAAACGTCCGCCGCTTCCGGGAATTGCATCGATGCTGTGGTCCGATGATTTCAGCTGGTCGAGCGATTGTTGGTTTTGTGGTGAGATTTCAATAGTTTGGTAACGGGAGTTAAATGTTTGTCAATCTTTC
The DNA here is from genome assembly GCA_014737525.1 of Bombus difficillimus. Taxonomy (NCBI): domain Eukaryota; kingdom Metazoa; phylum Arthropoda; class Insecta; order Hymenoptera; family Apidae; genus Bombus; species Bombus difficillimus. The sequence continues at coordinate 1,822,106 of JACXIT010000142.1, forward strand.
GCAGAGAAAGAAAACAACGAAGAGAAGAAATAGGAAAATAAAGGAGGAAAAGAAATCGCAACGGACTACGGCAGTTAAAGCGATAGGTCGGAGGAACGAATTTTTTATGTCTAAACCTCCGTCTTCCTGAAGATCTTTCGACTTCCTCCGAGAACTATTTTCGAGACGGTTTATTTATTTCTTCCTTATTGCGAACAGGATAGATTTCCAATCGTGTGGAAAAAAGATAGAAATCCCTATCGAGCAATTAAAAAAGTACACGACACATAATGTTACGTGTTGCAAAGTTTTACATTGTATATATTGAAATAAATAGTCATTTTTTGGAACGAGGAACGTGGCTCGCGAAAAGTTTACACACAGAACTTGTGCGTTTCGACAGAGACGCGATTCAGAAGGTCGGAGTTGCCTGATGTACTAGTAAATCGGACGAAAGGAACACTCAAATCTCAACGATCTTAAGGGAGTGAGGTATCGATTGGTTATAGAAAGCGATGAATGTTTGGTCTGTGTTCGATAATATTAGATTCAAGCAACGTTGAAACGGTAATAAAGGTAGTAATAAAGCGAAATAAAGAAAAATCAACTTCATCGCACACGATGTTCCTTTCCTTACGATGAAATGAGTAAAATTGCACTATCCCCTATAATACGTCCCTCCATATCTATTCTAATTAACTTTTACTTAGATTCGAGCCAATGTAGCTGAAAAATAAATTGATCAAAATACCGAAATATTTCTTACAAAAAGAAAAAAAAAAAAGAAAATAATTACGCTTTGCAAACCGATTCTCTTCCAGTAACCGTAACACGGAAATTTCATAATAGGAAATTTCACCTCGAGTCGTCTGCTCGCGAATACGTACAGCTGCCAAGCAATTCTTTGATAAAGCCTCTTGCTTCGTTCCGCGCCGTTTTACAAAAACCTCTTTCCGTCAGACCTCAATTTCCATAATTAAGATAATGGCAAAAGCTTTTCAAGGGAAAGACCGTAGAAGTGGAAGAAGAAGTTCCACGTCGTAAACTGATAACAGACGTTCGGTGTATGTATACAAAGGGACGAAGAAGGGCGGTGACGAAGGAGGCAAACAGAAACGAAGAAAAAGAAAGGCGCGAGAAAGAAGAGGAGGTCAGACGTTGAACAGACGCGGAGGCTGTATGATGTACGTTTATAGCAGCGGACCGGTGCAAAATTAACCGACGCTATTTCTGCCCGCCTGTTCCTGTACTTTTCTTTTTTACACCTTCCTGGAAACCGACGTGCCCGTTTCGCTTTCCTCGCGCGTTTCCTCGCGTCCCGCGATTTTCCATCGCTTTCCGCGCTTTCTAGCGATGGACTGAAATACGTCGCAAGTAGTTTCGAACACTGGCCGACTAGATTCGTGCTGTATTTCGAAAGAAGGAAGCATCGTTTTCAAGTAGATTCCAACTTAAACGCGAATATATAGATTCGAAGTTTATAAATACTTTGAAAAACGAAGGAAGTAACCCTAAGTAGAATCGAACCTTTTTCAAATAAGTTTGCAAGTTTACGAGTGTATATCCGTCTTGTAAGAGCATAAATAGGATATACAGTGTTTTTCCGATTCTCGTGACTTGATTGGTATAATTGTAAGAGTATCGTCGTTTCAATATCAAAGTACTTGTAAGTAGACTTTCGAAACTTTCGCGTACTCGTTCTAAGGCTGGAAAACAGTTCGCGAAGATCGAACGCTTCGCAAGTACGACGAATTAACGATTACATGTTATGGCTAAACTGCGGATTTTTCATACAATTTCGTACTTTTATCAACGTAACCCATTAAATATAACATTTTTTTAAATCTTTGAACATTACGTAGGTTCTGTACAGATATCGTAGCTCCAAATTTGACGTTAAAAGCGTAAAGATCTCCAATTTAGTTGTAGCATTTTAACCTTGTAAGGTAAACCTTGGGTATTGCATTTGATTTGAATTTATAAATACATATTGAACTTAATCCCATCGCTAGTGCTCTTCTCCTTCCATCTTTTGTTTTACTACGAGCAGACGCAGTCTTCCCAACACGGTTTCGTCGCGTCTTGACCTCGATCCCGATTTCAAAATTATCCTGTAAAACTCGACATCGGCCCCAATTTTTGCTTTCTGTCGGTTGCTTTATTTTATGTTCGTTTGATTCCAGGTTGTACGGGTGTAGGAGGATATTATACGCACAGTTTACTGGCTCGAGAAGCTGTTGGATAATAGACGTTCCGGTGCAACGTAACGTGTATTTTTCGAAAGATGCGTGTAATCCTTATTCCACTTCGAGACTTGTTTGATATTCTTATTTACGCGTGCTTGGCGAAGGAGAATTTTGTGGGATAAGAGAAGGGAGACCCGTGATTATGTTCTGGTAACAATTAAAGTTTTAAGATGCTTCGCGAGTTTGTTGGTTTACGAGTTCCACTGATCGTATTTAATTAAAAACTTTGTTGCAGCATGTGGGACGCGCAAGAACATTTTTGTACGAGTAGTCGTTTTGTTTAGAGAAACGATTATTATTAAAAATATCTGCCGCAGGATTAACTTAGCAAATTTTAAAATTTTACAGCTGGAATAAAAATAGTAAGAAATTAAAAAATCTTCATAAACAAATTTTTCAATTTACGTTGCAAAGATACGTGAACTTTTTGTTTACAGCATCAAAGGTACAATATGTTCTATTTATAAGCCGGGCGTTACTTTTTGTTTCAATAACCGTGATTAAAAAATTTCATTAAACTTTCCATAGTAGAATATTTTTCTTTTTAACATGACACATCTCCGCGCCCCTTGTATCCTCAAAGTTTCATGAATCCCATTATTTTCCTTTAAAAGCGGAGATAAAACATCGATGATGTACGTAACAGTGTTAAGCTGATTATGAAAAATATCTCGGGGAAAATTGAAAACGAGAAAATATTTAATGCCGAAGGCGACGTTCCTCGTATATCGTGCCTCTCGTCCCATTTTTTTGGGGGAGCTGAAACGCAATAAGGAAGGAAGTTCTGGCGACCAAGTCGCGACGAGGTAGAGTACACCTTAAAGTTTCTTGACAACACGAAACTTTTGTAATGTAGTTATGCGTAGCGTATCCGATGGAAGTGGTAAAAAATATTTGGTAAACTCGACATCAAGCGTCATAAAGTTTTTCGAAAAATATTAAAACGTTTTATCTCATGGGAAAATCCAATCTTGTACCCTTCACGCGAAAACACTATAGAAATGCTTTAGTCTTTTAGAAATACCTCCTTTATGGAGATATTATAGAAATTGTTTTCGCTAAAGTTGTTCTCTTCCTTCTTCGACCGTTTCTCCGTGATTTTTGATCAAGAGGAAACAACGGGAAATTATGGAAATTTTTGAAAGCAAAGCGCGTTTGTATATTCCTCGACCTGTAATTAAATACTGTAGTTTCATCTAGAAACACTGCTAACGGAACACAATCTGGCTAGCGTCGTTTCGAGTATCCTGCACTGCGAATATTAAAGAGATTAGAGCGGTGGAAGAGCGCGTGTCAAATTTGCATTTAGAAAGACAGAGTTGTACCAGAAATTTCACCGCCCAAAGTATGCAATTACGTGGTCGCAAAAGTGACGATAAGGCGCGAAATAAAAGTAAGTCGCGACAGTAATCGCCGTTATTTTCTGCGTCGAGAAGTAAAAAAGTTTTCGATGTAATTGATCGACATACAGCGAACAAATATCTAAAAATTATAAATCCGTCAATCCTGAAAAAGTATATTTTTTAATCTCCACGTTGTAGAATTTGAAAGCAATAATTTATACGGCACAAAGAATAATAATAATTATTGTTTAAAACGCCAGGTCCATTTCCACTTTATCCGTAATGATATTTGCGACGATTTTAAATTTCGAAACGTATTCATTTGTTCGCTTATCGGATCTTCGCAAATCTAAATTGCAAATTTAAATCACGCTATCTATGAAGAATTGAATAAAAAAATGTATGTCGTATACAAGAACGAAAGAATTGTCAACCATATATTATTAATCTATCGAAATATTATACGCATAGTCATCTCATGTAAAAAAGTTTGACAATTGAAATTATGGATTTCTACTCTCTGTAACATTTTCGGCGAACATTTCTACCAATTGTTAATTGACTACCATAAGTCATGAAAGAAACTAAATTATCAACATGGCGTTATATTGCCAATCTATTACGGTATCGAGTACAATATATATGCAAATTATAGACTGGAGCTGTTCGTAAGTTTTCGGTGAATTTTCACGTTCGTTTAAAATCTAATCTAAATTACTAATTTTTGATCAATATAAAGATATTCGTCGATCGAGCACCTATCAAATACAATCATTTGAACTATACATACCTCTATATTGACGAAAAAAAGAAATCAAACTCTGTACTGTGATAAATCTTCGGCCAAAATAACGCTGTTTACGTAACTCATAAATTAACGTAAAGAGTCTAACAACGTACATTGATTCGTCATAGCTATATCCACGCTTTGTTCTCTATATATCGCACATATTGCATAACACCAGACCAGGACACAATACGACGGGATCCAGTTACCGTAACCGTATGTAAATCGAATTCAAACTTGTGCAACGCGCAACGACAATAAGATGACAATATTCCGGGAACGATGTTATATCCCGAATGTACGTTAGACAAAGAGAAATTGTATTTGTGGTCGACCCAAGTTCGTCGTGTGAGCAAACAAGAAGTTTGTCCTATTATATTGAAAATTAGAAAGGCACGATACGTAAGGGTGTTTCTCGCGTATGAAACGTGGGCGGTGAACTTAGAACAGGAAGAAGGTTATGAGGAATATGACGTCAAAAGCTAGAGCAATCTGTTCGGCTTCTATATTTGCAAGCGATACGCTTGGTGGAAATCAAATTGAAGAAACAAATGTAGGTAGGAAACGTGCGTGTAATTTAATTTCTTGAATTAGACTCGACTTTTTAAGTGTATTACGTTTTGCTGTTTCTGCGGAGAAACTTCGAACGAAGCTTCGCTACGAAAGATGGTACAAATGTTTGATCGGTGATTGCGATTCCTCGAAGGATAATACACGCAGGACGATAAACGAAGATTCATAGGTGTCGAATCACAAAATGCAGGATATAAACACTTTGTTCACAATTTTACCATATCGCGTCAAACGAGATTTTACTTGTCGTTTATGAAATTTACCGTAAACCCGTTGTTTTATCTTCAAACATGTTTCTGTAATACCGCAGAATACACCGACCAATAATTCGTAACGTTTCGTTAATGATAATCAATTATCGTTAGTATAGAAAGGGATTTCTGCTGATTGTAAAAATTACTACAAACGAGAAACGAATTAACTTTTAATCGCATATTTATCGTTTGAAAAAGTTTCATCGATGATAAAGGAACGAGCAAATTGGAAGCTATTTTATAAGACGCGGGTACAACGGCCAGAGGTGGAAATCCTCGTAAACGTAAACATCGCGAGGGAGAAATTCCAAAAACAGTGGAGTCGTCGCGAAGAACGAGAACGTTCAGTCGCTAAGTGGATCGCGAAGGTTAATGACACCGTGGTCTTATTAAAAGCGTCGTATTTAAAGCGTCGTATTAACGATTCCGTCGAGAACCTCGCCAGAGATTCGTGCATGATTTCATGCTGTTTATTCTGTCGTGTATACGTGTCTGTGTGCGTGTGTATAATTTGTATACATTAGCGAACGAGCGGTGGTGTGCCGAAAACTAAACCGAAGACGTTTGTACGAAAAGGATGATCGTATAGAAGCGATGCAAATCACGATTCACTTTTCGTATTTTTCTTATAAGCAATTTTTCATTATATATCGATCGTATTTATATGGTAATGGCGGTCTACGGCAAAGGATTTATAAATAAATCTAGAAACATATATTTTTCTACTTAATAACTCTCGCTTGAAGAAGGTTCGTGATAAAGAAACAGGTCGAGGTTTATTCATTTGAAAAGTTCTCCTTTTTTCTTTCGCTGCCGCAAAAGCTTGGTCCAATTTATTTCGATTTACCTGAAACGTAGACTCTATATTTACGCGATTAATATACGTATTTATGTACATACTAATTTATTATTAATTTCACTGTGTCAATTACGCCAGTTAATGTTAATGACTATGGTTAAGACGGGATAATCTACTGAAACGTTTTACCGGCGTTCTCGTAAATTTCTACGAAAACAAAATAGACCGCTAAACTATATTAAAGCAGAAATTTTAATACAACGTTCGTAACCATCGTTTACATTTCTCTATTGCGTAATCTAATTGTATTTTGTAATACAGGAAATCGCATTCGGTCGATAAGACGCTTATCGCTTACCGATTTAATTTCAAACGACGTTATTACAAAGTTCACTGCGCGATGTACAATTTCCACCGTAAAATCTATTAAAGCGTGATATCGAATTAAACATTCCCATTATTTGTTCCATTTATCGTGAAACTTCGTTCGTTAAAACATACTTTGAGAAGCGAGCTACCGTTACTTACGCATCGTAAGTTCGAACGACGAAGCCTACGCTTTACGATCGCGATCAAATTTATCGAGTTAAGAATTTTGACGACATATTTTCGAATTAAGGCTCTAATTTAACGGTATCGTGAACACTCTACCGAGCAAAATTAGAATTTATTACTCGAAACTCTAATACCCATTTAAAAACTCGTTTTAGTCGTCCCTGAACAGCTTCAGTCGTGCCATAATGCGAGAGTTTCGAGGGGAAATTCAAAAGATGGAGCTTAACATCGAGCCCAAACTGATCCAGACCGAAGCCAACTCTGGTTGAAGTCCCGCGAAGTTTATTGCATTTCCAAATGCCAAATTCGTATCTCTTTCGTATAAGATTGGCGATCGATCAAGGACCTCAAAAGGATTCTCGTTAATGTCCACCAAAAGCGAACTCTCGGCAAATTTCAAAGCTCGTTAATACGATCAGTTAGTAATTATCAGTGACATTAATAAGGTCTGTTCCAACTTCAAAGAGTCAAAGTCATTGAAATTCAGCGACGATCATATTGCGAATCTTTTATTTTAAGGGTAATGAAACTATTCTCCTTTGCTCCGTTTTCGGAGAATTTAAAAGCTCTCAAACACAACGAAGTGTACTTTGAAGGTACGATGCGAGCAGGAATATCCACGTTTTAAATCGAATAACTGTAAATCCAACAAAGCTAATTTGATAACTTTTGTAACAATTTATTAACACCGATTGATCCGACTGAATTTAACTTAAAGATTCGTTGGTGATTTTGAAACAGATTGGATGTAACGTGAAGTTATTACAAATATTAGAATACTATAAAATATTAGATACAATAATACAATATCTTTTTCTCCGTACAAGATTATCCGATCGTTATTTCACCTTAGATATGTAAGAAAAGCGAAATAGAAACAGAAACCTCGGTTTGTCAAATTTTTCCGAATCTCGAAAGCTACTTTCGCTACATCGAATCCCGATCGTCTATAAAGTAACAAGATACATTTCTCACGAGTTCTCAACGTTTCTCCTATTCGCAAGAGGACTACGTTCCAATTACAATATCTGTAGAGAGTGAAACTCGCGTTCCACGCTTCCGTCGTCGCGTTACCAGAAAACTTGTTGCAGACCTGTGGAACTTGCCGCGCGAATTTCTCTTGGTCGCGTTTAAAGGGCGAGTTTCCCGTGAAAACGCGATCGATCTTGGCGTTCTCGTCGCAAGTAATTACAGAAGCGTCTTCGGTGACGAATTCGTCGAACGTTTCAACTTCTGGTCCAAGTCGGGACGAGCTGCAAGTTTACTCGAAAACCTAGCGAAACTTTGTTAAGTAAACGAGAAACTTGGGTTTCTAACGTATCCACGTTCCGGGTCATAAAGGCTAGCGCCTTGGAACACGCAAAATGAAAGCGTCTTCGGATACGGTAATTGCGCGAGTTTAGGAAAAACTGCGCACACTCGACGAGTAAGTTGTCTACGGAGTTGGATCGGGCTCTTAATTGCATTCAGTTCGACTTAATTAAAACAGAAGGTTTGAAATTGCGTGCGTAGAGCGAGGAGCGAGCGATATTTTTGAAATCGAATGGAATTAAACGAAATAAGGCGTGGATTTGATTTTAAAGAAAATTGGCAAGAACGAAAACCTTTAACGCGAAAGTGAGATTTGTAGATAAAGCTGAATCAACGCTGACAGACATTTGCCCGCAAACACGTGTCGCGGCCAATCAGCATCTGTCTTTCGAGGGAAATCCGCAGAAAGACAGATGCTGATTGACTGCGACACGTGTTTGCGGGCAATCGCCTGTCAGTGTAAGCTTAGCTTAAGTATATATCATTTTTTCGTGTCAAGCGTCGTGAAAGTTCCATATAGATCGATAGATATTAACGAGAAATTGTACATATTTGGTATTTAAAAATTATATTTCGACGCGTGCATCCAGTTCGGTAGTATACAAATCGTACCGATATACGAAGAAACATCCTTAAATCCTGGAATGTTTTAATAATTTTAACCCTATCTTACACACGAAAATATCTCGCATAACACGATAATAATCAGAAGAAATATAATAAGAAGAAAAAATTCAAGCAAAAAGAAACTCAGAAATTAGCAAATCTCGTACATCTCTAACTAATTTCAACGGTAATTTTCGGAAAATCAAATCGTCAGGCTGAAGAATGTTTCATCGGGAAGAGTAAAACCAGAAATTTCTTTCCTCTCTGATAACCTTTCATAGCCGCTCCTCGAAGATATATCAACCTTTCGCCCAACTTCGCAGAGTACCAATTAAAAAATCGTCTTTCAACTTCCCTCGACTTTGCAGCTTCGTTTCGCTGATAAACTCGGGCAAAAACCATAATCAAACGCAAACAGAGCCTCGTCTGCTCGAGGAAGAAGCTTTAAAAATTACGAAACAAGATTCTATTAAATGATGAGATTCAATTACGAAAGCAACCAATGGATCATCGAGCTCCGATCGATTCTGTATCCGGCGAGGTTGATAAAAACATAACCAGACGCGCGTTAAATCGATCCTGCCTCGTTAGAGAATAGCCAGCGGGGTCATCGTGCTATTACCCGACTAGTATGCTCATGCACTTCGTCGTAATCCGTGAACACGCACGATTTGTTGTGTCAGCTGTGGGATTAAAGCGGAACCACAGACCGTGATATCGCTATCGAAGACTATGTTGGTTTATAATTTTGTTCAGAAACGATCGACAATCGATCGAGATACTTTGGCCGCTAATTATTCCCGCGTGTTTCGATATTCGACATTCGGCATCGTTCGCATTAAACGGATTTATTTCGTGAATGCATTTAGGGTTGGTACGGTCTAACGTTGGCATCGTTGTTTAATTACTAGAAAAGCGGATGATGGGTTGGTGAGTGGGAGATTTATTAGGGGAATGTTGCTAATTAGCAAATGCTTCTAGAAAATACATAGGAATTACGTATTAATAGAAGTGGAAATGAAGGTGGGAAATTAATTAGAGGAATATCGCTAATTCGTAGAAAAACATTTCTTGGAAATAATAATAGAAATAGGGACGTTTATAGAAATTTAAGGAAAATTCGAATATACAAATATCGTTCAGGTCGATATTTGATCGATTAAAAGAAATACGTATATGGACGAATCGAATGGAAAAAGAGATTAATTGAAAAGAGAATATTTGTAATTAGAAAATGTTTAAGAGAAGAGAGAAATTAGTTAGAGTGAGAAGAATATTGGTAATTAAAATATTTCGGTGATTGAATAAAAATTCGTATAATCGATATCGCAACTTAAAAATCATACATATTTTCGAACATTTCGAATATCGAATTAGAATATCCAAATAAAATTTCGAATATTAATAACGATCCTGTTAGAGAATGTAAAATCTCAAATGAGAATATTCTTGTTACTCTGTTCGAGATAGAAATTTCGATAAAACCTTGTCGTAAAATCGGTTTCAGCTGCAAGCTATTGGAAATTATATGCCAACCTTAAACCGTACGTCTCCGTTTTAAGTACGTGCTTCCAGTGAAATTATGCAGGATGTGTAACGAAAAATGGATAGCAGGATTCGTAAAGGAGGCAGCCAAGATCGTTACCATCTTTCGAATCTAGGACGTTCGCGCAACAAAGATTTATTCTTGACGTTGGTTTTTGTTACTTGGCAAAGAAACGGCCGTCTGTTTTCAATGTGTATCCTTTAGCGATCCTTTCCAAACCAAACGTCTTCGAAGTTTCTTGTTGCACCGTTTCGCGGTTAAGCACTGCCTGAATTAAATCGCTGCCAGTGAAAGAAATACCGCATATTGAGCGTAATGTAACGCTTCTACCAAATGGTAATGTTTAAACGCGAAAAGATAATTCTGTCAGAAGGCTCTGTTGTAAACATAAAATTGCCAATTTTCTCCGTTTTACACGTATCGTTTATTTCGTAGAAAACGTAATAATTTGTAATTGTAAATCGTAACCAAGATTAGGAAAAAGTGTTATGTAGTCGAGTACGTGATCGAACTTTGAATAGTATGACAATAATCTAACTATACAACCTTATCGATTGTTACGTATGACGAAACAAATAATATATATAATAGATTGATAAATTGCACAAATAATATTAATCAACGTAGCTGTCTAGTCTAAAAATTCAAACATGATTTAATTGGAATATAAATTACATAATATAAGAAATTCCGTATTTATAATAACGTAACAGGCACAACCATGTAATGCTTTTGTATATTCTACGTGTCAATCTTAATATACTTGTGTATCTTACTAAACCTACCAGACAAAACCACAAACTCGTTTCACAATTAATCTTCTTTAACGGTGTACCGCAATTCATATCTACGAGAGAACGACGAAGAGATACTTTGCGAGCATCATTGTGTTGGCTGAGCATAGCGATACGCGTACAAGAAGTAGCCGTTATGAAAACGATACTTGCTGGCACAAATCAGTGGTTTGTAAGTCGACTAAAGCCTTCCATTAGTCGATTAGATTTAAACGATAATCCAGCGGCGTCGATTCCATACGAAGAAGCTCTCCAGTATCTGTATTTTAATTAATCAGATCGAGCTCGTTACGATCTGAACGAATGAAAAAATGTTATCGAGAAGCTACAAACGAAATCAAAAGTGATTTATGACGAAAGAAGAAAGAAAAAAAGCGTCTCGAGAATATCGAGAGACCGATGTTTTAAAAATTATTATAGAAAAGATTGAAATACTTTTTTCATTTCCGATAAAAACATCGGCGTAAATTCTTCGAAATAAAAAAATCAAAACAGCGGCAATTTCCTCAGTGCCTAATTATACCTTGTGTCGGATCGCGAGCTGATAAAAATTATTAGTAATTCAATTATTAGTAAGAAGAACGTTGACAAAAAGTATCAGAGAACTAAACTCCTTGATCTCCTGTTTGTGAACTATTTTCCAATATAGTTCATTCTCTAAAATCAAATGCTCATAGAACACAGACTATAAGAAAAATGTCTAATCTCGTAGCTTTCAAAATTTCTAGTTTTTCCTTAACTCTGTAAATACGCGTTTTCGTTCGCGATACCTAGAAAGAGAAGAATCAACGTAATCTATGTAAAAATTTGTCATTGAAACGCGAGAAATCACAATGAAATCGTCTCGAAAGAAGGAAGGATAAAAATAAAAGATAAATCAAAAACCAAAAACGAAGAATCGAGATTTTCGATGGAGGAAGGACGAAGTTTCTTCTGTAGCGAAGAGAAATAATATCTGCGACGAGAACGATTTTAATAAGACGCGGAAAGACGCGAGGTTTTTAATCCAAATCCTTTCGGAAAGTCCAAAGAAACCGTTTGTCGATATAAATAGCCAGCGAACGAACGTGATGGAAGAACGACTCGCAGGCAATTTCCCGATAACGTCATGGCCGAGTGAAATAGATGCTCGAGACCGACGTTAGTTGTATAGCGTAATCGTGGCGAAGAGCTGTATCTGTTACAGCAGGTGAAAAGCAAACAGGGTGTCACGACGATATTTCACGTCGCTCGGACGAACTGGCCTGCCTCCTCGACCCAGAAAGCTCTGCAAGTTCCTCTGTGGTTCGAAGCGTCTCGAAACAAACGTTTTCAGTGTCGTTACACCCCTTGAAAGTAACTTTACTTTCGTTGCTATCATCGGTCATGCAAACGAAAGATTAGAAATATCCGAAAAGGATGATCGGTGACGAGTGAAGAGAATAGTTGGAATTTCCAGGATCGTTGATGTCGCTTCAGGTTGGCGGTGATCGATTAGGATATAGAGCGTGAAAGTAGGATCCGAAGATGGAAATGACGGTACGACGAGGAAAATTGGGATTTTACTTTGATATCCGAAGAGGAAGAATATCGAAAAAACGATCCAGATAGATTCAAAATAAATTAATAAATTAAGAGTATTTATGCAAATTTATATATCTTTCTGAACATAAAGTATTGGAAGGTAAACAGAGATACTCTTCACGCTGCAAATATTATAACGAGCAACGTACACAATTTATACCATGTTTGATATCGTTCTTTATCTATGGAAGTATAGAAAATCAACTTAAAAAATACACGAAGCTGGTAAAATTAACGTCACCATATAGGTTACCGTAAATATAGATTATTCTTCGCATATTTTTCTCCTAACAATTTCCTGGCCTATTGGCCTACCCTTACGTTTGAATATCCATAGCCGCGTTGTATAAGCCGCCTCTACTTCATTGTCCGCGTAAATGTCACGCCATTAGGGAAAATACGCTCTGAAGATTACGTGGACAAACATATTCATGCTGTCAACAACATTCTCATGGTGCATAATTTGTGCCAGCTTGATATCGTTTCCAGGGATATTATATTACGATGCATTTTTCGCTGCGTAGAGCGTAGAATTGGCAAAAGAGAAAAGGATTCGTTCCGCTGGAGAAAATATTCTACGTTAAAAACTCAATTTTCCAGCAAAATCAAAGTAAATTAACAGATTGTGAATCTTTTTAATTTCTAATTAAGCTTTCTCTGCAGTCACAAGATAAAAAATACCGGAAAGATAACTGTAGTAATTAAATTTCAATATGATAATTTTATAGTAATTGTATTTTGGTGAGAATATCTCGTTTTACGCTTTTTTACGAATATCGCCAAATTTTTAGAATCTTTAGTCCTGTCTCGCGCCGTGAGATTTTTTAAAACTTTAGCAAACTGGAAGGACGACCATTTTTCTGAAAATTTTCCACGTTTATTACGTTTAACGTTGCCTTTGCGAAATTAAAAACATTCGTACTCATCGATATATTATGTGTGTCGCATGAAACATTCTGAAATTTCGTTAGCATAGTAACGAAAAACAGATATCCCGATTATATATGAAAAAAACTAAAGATATACGTAAAAATGACGAGATATTTAGCGCAAACGTGCATTCTGCAGAGATCAATTATTCAATCTATCGGTAATCTTTAACGCTCGATAGAATCATATTTGACGCTTATTATATGCTTAAAACGATCGTTCGTAACTATATATTTGCAATGAATATCTTATAATTTCCACGTTATATATTTCCAAATTAGTTTAAAGTTTACAAATACAACGGCGACAGTCGCGCCTCATTACACTGTTAATGTTTCAAAATGTTTCATATAGCACGTACGATACGGTTATGAAATGCATTTCGTTCTCGCAATATCAAAATACTACTAAACGATACGAAATTTAATTTACTTGGGCCTAATTAATTAGTACGTAAACGCTGTACGACAAACTATACCACTTAAACACATCGATTCGTAACCGATCCAACTACGATCGATGTATTTACAGGATCGCCACACTGTTCGTTTCATCGAAGAAGATCAACTCTTGTCTTTCCTATCGGACGGAATCGAAACACAAGGTGGATTCTTACGTAAACCAGCGAGGTTTAACGAGCCGCTAGCCGTAACGTGTAAATCGTTGAAATCGTACTCGGATTATTTGTAAAAGAATGGAACGATGCACGCACAGCCGATTTTCTCGTTGGCCAACGCGTTAGATCGGGTCCGAGCGTACGCGTTTACAGCCACGTAGCAGCTTTCTCGTGTAAAACGGCTTTTCTTGGCCAAGGGCTGTTAATCGGATACGAACGAAGACCAGTCTGTCAGAACTATAAACCATCTCGCTTATTTTCGTCAAGCGATCTATTTCGAGACACCTGAATCGAGAACAGATCCTACCGACTTCTATTGTGGGTCTATTATCGTCAACCGCCGATATTTCAGCGAGTTTCATGCTTTCCCTATCTTTTGTCTATTGTCTAGATACGATTTTAACTCAGATATTGCTATTAATTCCAGAACGACGATCGCAATACCTTTTCTCTATCTAATACGCGATCTTCTTTTTATCTATCTATTATAGAGACAATATTTTAATTAGAAAAAATCACGAAATTGTTATATCGTTCGATACTCGAATGAAATGAAACAAGCAAGTAAGGTGGAAAGTAGAGCGTGTCGCGTATCGAATTTGAAATTTTTCTTTACGATTAAAAAGTATGTTACGTACATTATTTTTTATGGAAATCCCGTAGGATTATTCTTTGTACGTATGTTAATAGGATTTGCCGTTTGTTATTTTATTTCTCACGAATTCGCGAATCGTAACGAATGTATCGAAACGTAACGAAGGTGCGGCGAAGTGGCGAATATCGTATTTCGTAATGACCACCGGTGTACTAAAATCCCCATAGACTAAGTAGCTGAAACGTACGTAGAACGGAATAAATCTAGATTTGGTAATTCTAGAGAGAAGACCGTGGAAGAGAAATATTCCTATTAAACCTACTATAATTCGAAATCCAGTGACCTAACGAGACGATACGTATATACTGATCTTTATAACGAAGTAGCCAGATCTACATTTTGACAAACTTAAACTTAAACTTAAACGAATCTCGAAACGTGTCAGAATATAAATAAATATAAATATATTACACTACTTAAATAACCCTAAATTTAGTTGTCAAGCGAAATCGAAACGATTCTACGTTCCTTAAATTCTTTTTTCATACGATTAATCGAAGAAAAGGAAAACTGAGAAATTAGAGATTTAACTTTTAACGTTTGGGAAATTGGAAAAAGCAAGTGTAAAGAAACGACGAATATCTTAAGTTTAACGTAAACAGGTCGACGAGAAAGTCTAATCGGAGATATGATTTTACCAGAACGCGACGAACAAGACGAAATTCATGTTTCGTCGGAACGATCGTAGTCGACGAAATTGATACGCGGGGATCGCCCGAAAAATTCGTAATTTCTATTTTCGACGCCGTTTGTGATTACGCGGAGATTGCGACACGCGGATATTTCCGTGGTGGAAACGCTTGATGCCGAGTTGCACACTGGCACCGCGAAATGAAATAGAGTAGAAGATAGTGTCCATCGTGCGTTGGGCCATCGACACACTTGCCAGCAAACTCTCATGCAAAATAAAGTCGATGATTCACGTTGGTCTCGCAGTCGATGACTCGTTTCTCGGTTGACCGCGCACGAGCTTAGAAAAACATCGAACGATTGCCCTGACGAGACGCAGTTGCTCGTAAAAGACGGTACAAATGTCGTTTCTCGCAACCTTGTCGCAACTTTGCTTTGACTTTCATTAGCCTGTATTGGAAACTGAAACGAAGTAAACCATCGAACCTACGTTATTTCTTTCGAACATTTTCTTTCCCAGGATGTAGTCTCAAATTTATAGAAACATATAACGATAATAATATTTCTTCCTTAACGAAACAGCGGAATCGTTAATGATCTATACCTGAATATCTGCTTAGTATCTGGATTCGCATACTTCTTTTCGTCAGAAAAATATTTATTCTAACCGATAACGCTTATCTTAATAGACAGTCTTTTCGTCCAAATGCTTAAACTGAAAAACAAAATAGTTGCGCTGCCAACATTGTGTAATTGGATTATTGAGTGGACGTGACGTTTATGTCAATAACAGTGAACATGTTAATTCGTTGTATACGTGTAGTATATCGCGAATGTATTAATTCAGTAAATTCAATAAATTTTCTTAATAACCGATTATACTAATTTCGATATATATTGATCATAATTTAAGTATAATTCAAACAAACTAAAATGTAATTTACGATAGTTTAATCTCAAAAAGTTACACAAATGCATACGCCGATCAATCAGCTTCTCGTTTATCAAATTTCACGCTAAATTTTACACACGGTAGAAAATTCTATTTATATCCATAAAAATAACTAAATTGTTATAATTATCGAAGCATTCTCAAACATACGAAAGAAGAACATCGTCTCGTTACAAGTTTAATATCACGTGTTTCTACCCCTTTATCCGAACAAATAATTACTTCGTCGTTTAATTTCAATTTAATATCAACAAACGTGCCTGTCGAATTTTTATCGCGGAATTGAGAGAGAAAATTCTATGTATGCTAGTCCGGATCCGCACGCTGGCAGCGTTACTTTGCAAGAGAACTGCAAAGCCATGGACCTATGGGTATTTATATAATTACGAAAAACTGGCCTGTCCGTACCCCGCTGCCCCGTTTGTGCTAGGTACGTTCCTAGAAAAGGCTATGAAGCTGAGAGGCCCTTCGAATTGATTTAGTGCTAAACAATACTGAATGGCTTGGA
Organism: Bombus difficillimus; assembly: GCA_014737525.1. Lineage (NCBI taxonomy): Eukaryota > Metazoa > Arthropoda > Insecta > Hymenoptera > Apidae > Bombus > Bombus difficillimus. Next base: position 1,838,753 of record JACXIT010000142.1, read on the forward strand.
GAACTAAGGAAACTAAACACTAGAGAATCCACTTCAACAGCGTCGGACAAACACACCCTGCCACCTATAAAACAACAAATTTGACGTACTACGATGAAATTCACGAACTCATCCTCCCCTTAATTGACCAAGACGAACGGCGACGATCCAACATTTTCGCTACTCCCGACCCCTTCCATCCGAGAGCAAAATGATGTACGATAACAAGTAGCTTCCTGCTATCATCTACCGCTAAATCCATTCATCCTTCTTGACATTTCCTTTCTAGAAGCCGTATCAACGAGCGAATTCGCTTTCTCGATTGCGCGGTCAACTCCGGTTCGTTACCAGGCGTTTCATCGCGAAAGCCAAAAATAAAGCTATGCATAACCGAGAAGCAGTGTGAAAGCGAGCTACGTTCGTCTGGCGCATTGTCATCGCCATTGTGGCTTCTCCGAGCGAGCGTTGAACGAAACGAGGGAAAAAGGTCGCCGACGCCCGCCAACAGTTATATACAATCGGTCGGAAAACGGAAACCGACACGGTTCGTTGCTTCAAAACGGGGTGAGCGAGGTCAAAATTCGCGATTTCAATTCGGAGCGCGATTTAGAGCCAATAAAAACGAGTGAAACGATCGTTACTGAGATTTTGAAAGACCGACGTTGCGTAATTTGGTAGATTAATATTTCTGACGATAGAGCGCTCGTGAGCGTATGATTTTATCGTTGAAAATGTAAAAGGATCGGAGATTTCCAACCAGTGTATCGCGAGAGTTTTAAAAAGACGCGATACTTAAATACTTGTATTTAGCATTTATTCAGAAACACTGACGACTGTCAGATTAAAAAATCACAATAGCTGTCCGATGTGAATCTCTGTTTTTAAACAAATATAATATATTTTTTTCTAGTAATTAATTTATGTGCCATGAGATGAAAAAGATCGAAAACCCTTAACTTAAAATTCGTTTGTATTCGATACGGTAATGTAACCGTATTAAAGTAATAAAGTAATAAAAAAATAAATGGATTAGGGACCCAGGTGCTAGACCAAAACGGAAATATTCTATAGCGACGTTATACAGCGATTCTCGAGTTAAAGCTCCTAGTCGAAGCTTTCATTAAGTCTGCGAATTATCCACTTCTCGGCTTCACAACCGCCTGAAGGCTGACGAGCGGAATAGATCGCGATGTCAATCATGTTTTCATCGTAGCACTCATCAACGAGTATAAAGACTATACGCAGGATTTTCCTGAGATTTTAGCAGGATTCTGCTTCAGCAGAGATTCTAGAAGTCTCTAAGGATATATAATAAATAAAATTTAAATATACCTAAGATACCAATACTAGTCCAAATAAGCTTCGCTAATATCTACTACCTGTCCATTTAGTTTTGTCAACGACTATATGTCGCTGTGAGAAATGTTCCACTATCTTTTATGGCTTGGAATAGCTTTCATCAGATACATTCTCTAGTTATCCTGATACATGCTATTTCAAATAGCATCGTGAATCGATAGAATAAATCGAATTCTTCTTTTAGCGATTCCATTTAATTTCAATAAAAATGTATGCAAGTAAAATTTTGTTTCTTATTATATATTAATATATCTTTTGTACTCGTAAATCACGATGGTTGAAAACAGTTTGGAATTCTTCTCATACTTGTTTCTACGTATTTCCCCGTGGCAAATCAACCAGATAGGAAAGGGACCGAGCAAAGGCTTGCTCGGCTCATCAATGACCGTAAAACTCGAGGGTAACTAGCAGTGGGAGGAAGGATTGACGAAAGCGGCGAAGAAAGCGGAAGAAAATTGGAAAAACGAGAAACGCCAAGGTCTGAGAACTGGAGAATGGAGAATGGAGTGTTTCTGGGAAGACGGTTAACTAGCATCCTATGGTTCGAAGGTTTGAAAATTGGCTCGTTTTCAGACGCAATTCGAGGTCCGTAAAGAAAAAGTGTCGAGAAGTGTCATATTGGAAAATTTAAAAATAATTCTTAATAATAATTCCGATATTTCGTTTGGTATACCAAACATATTTTTACGTTGTAAGTTCTTGCGAACAAAAATGATAAAAGTTGATGGCAGAGTTACGTTATTCTGAATTTCAAGAGTATACGTATAGCAGGATGTGAAATATCTCGAATGTAAGAATATTCCATGAATAGAATTACATCGAGAGTTATTCAAAGAATTTTACACGTCGAAAATATGAAATCTATGGGACTAGTATAGATTAACTATCGTCGAACGTAATATTATAAAACTTAATAAAATTTCAGACACGTGACTTTCGATAAAACGAATTTTAGAAAGATTTTTTTTTTTCTTTTCTTAGAAAAAACTAACCTACGTAGAAATATTCGATATTTATAGAATGTGTACGGTCGTAGATTTGTTTTTCTTCCTTAAAACATCCATCTTACAACTTATTCGAAATAAAAAAAGAAACGAAGCAAAAACGATAAGGAAGTTTATTTCAGTCGTTTAATTATTTTCCGTAATTACCAACATTTGGACAAAGTTATTAATTTTCATCAAGCGTCGAATATCAAATTATCCCTCAGATTCACCGTCACTGTTACGTAGATACGTTCGCTGACGCAATTTATTTCACTTTCATCAAGTTGGCCAGTTTTTTCAGTTTCGTATGTTAAACACGACTCGCTTGCTTTACGAGCAGCAGATACGAGTGCTTGAAAAACACGATGTTACGTTACCTTTCTGTCTGTCGTACGCGTTTATACACTCGCTGGTCATAAATTGGCTGATCAGGGCGGTTTTCCCGACACCCCTTGCACCCAGTATCGCGACTGTATACGAGCTGATCTCTTTCGCAGGCAGGGAACGTTTCTCCTCGCCATCTTGTTCCGCAGGTGCCAAAGAGTTCGACCTTGATCTTCTTCTTCTGAAAGAGTCGCCCCTGTTAATGACTCCTGCAATATGAAAAAGAAGAAATGGTGTTATTGGAAAGAGATATAAATATTATAATTCTACATGAAAGGAGATTGTGGAAGAAACTAATCGTCAGTTTATCGCAGTGAAACGATATATCACTATATTGCAAACTGACGTGCGAATCTTCTTCCGCTTTGACCTCGAAACGTTAACAACAATGCGGAAATACTTATAAACTGTTGGAATAGAATTTCTGGAAATCTGTAATATTTACACTAATTGTTATCCTATGTAGAATACTAAAATTCGATGGCTTACATTAATGCTTGAATTTTGACAATTTAACTCGAGTAATTAATAATAATTAAGAAATACTTGTCATATATCGTTTAGACAGAATTTCTACAAAAAATGGAACGCTAAAGATAATCATTCCGGGAAAACTGTACGATCGAAAGTTTATCGTGAGAGAGAGAACGTATTTGAAACGGAGAAATCACATTCTCCGTGCAACTGTACGATTGGGTACGGTAGAGCAGAATTTTAGCGCGTTCCTCGTCGTTGGAAACGAAAGCAATTGAACCGCTCCCTTCGGGATTGTGCTTGGAAAGCATGGATTAAATTACGTGAAAGGGACAAAAGTATCCAGAAAATTAACATTTCCGTGAATCGATAGAACTAGAATACCTACAGATAATCAACTACTACTCTGTTGTTTCCACGATTGAAACGATCGAGGGATACGAGCCGGAATGTTGCATCGGTGAATCTTGGTTTTTTAAAGAACTCATTCATTGACAGAAGGTAATCAGATTTTATGAATTGAGAAAGCGAAAAATAAATTAACACGAAGTAACGTATCGTTACGTTAGTATTATATCGTTTGTTAAAATCTTATCCACGCGAAATCTCAAATTTGATGTTATATCAACCAGGTACGATTTATTATACAAATTTCCCAACCTTCAAAGCGCGATCGATAGAATCTTGAAAATTTAAACGCTCGTTTAAACTTTCGTGAATCATTAAAATGGCAAATATCGTTCGATAAAATTGCAACATCGAGCTCGTGAAAATCATCAAGGTTGATAGTATTATTTTATGATTTGTAATGAAAAAAAGAAAAGAAAAAGACGCGGCACAAATAAGTAAATAAATGTTTCTCGTTTACGATGCGAGTGCTTGAAATACCATTACATATTCATGAGGTTATTGGTTTATCTAACGAAATGGAATTCATTCTTTCCGTTTATTTGCAAATAAATGAAATGATAAAAATACATGATTCTCGGCGCAGATTTTTTGGGTCACGACCATGCGCGTGTGTTCGATGCTGCGAAAAGAATTCAAGGAAATAGATACATATTTTACGAAAAGAAACGATTCAAAATTATAATAAATATGCGTCTATTATTCTTTATATTTATTCGTCTCTTTTCTTTTTCAATGAGAATTAACTGCGCATACGCGATTACGGAAATTCAAACTTTTATCCTTCAACCTTGAGTCGTTTAAGAAGGAGAATATATGTTTTCAACATCGATGACCTACATTCGTCTATAGAAAATCCACGCGTATTTTACTTTCGTCGTTTAGTTCCTTTCTTCTTATACACCTGGACAAATAGCTTACCAACTATTTCATTTTTCGCGCTCCTGGAATAAATTGTTTCTTTCCTAGCAAACTACTATTTAATCGATTAAATTAATTGAACATACCTTTCTCTATGTCCCGAGTATCAAATTTAAACTTTGCTATGTCCTTTAATATATAATTAAAGGGCAATTAAACATCGAAATAACCAATAATTAAAATATCAAAACTATTCTGAAATTCTATCTTTAAATCTTTTTCCATAAACAATTCATCCTGATACTCCCTTTAATCTTAAATCTAAAACAAATATGCTTTATAGAAACAAGGAAAAGGCTTTAATAATTTAAATTACACTTCGTACGAATAAGTTTAGAAATTGTCGTATATCTCGAAGAAATCTTCGAGGAAAGTAATACAAGATAGTACGTAAGCGTGCTTACACGAGGTTAAGCCTACTTGTCAAGTGAAGCTGATCGTGCTCGGCCATATCTCTTTTTGTTTCGTTCGAACGTGTATCTAAAAATACGCTTGAAACGTGTATCGGAACAATATACAAGTCAGCGAGCAATTCGTAGATTGAATTGCGGACGTCTATGACAAATGGACATAGGGAAATTAAACGGAAGACCGCCTTCGTGAAGCACTGGCCCAATAAGAGTAACGTTAACTTCGGTACGTCAAATTCAAAGCTGTCAGTTTTCGACTAATACGTGGAAATTCAAGGTGTCTTATCGTCAATACGAAACAGAATAAAATGAAAAGAGGTTCATCGATGAAAAGTTAAAATATCTTTATTCGTTAGCTGACCATTTAAGGGGCGAAGATTTGCGCATGTTTTATCGATAAAAATTGCTATTGACATAAATAAGGATAAGATAATTGTTGGAATTTATGAGGTTCTAATTACACATTACTTAAATCTCGTAATATTACTGAAACCTAATTTTATTAATTGGTAAAACTCGTATTATTATACAATCTTCGCGATTATTGTACAACGTGCAATGACTCGCTTCTGAGAAAAGTATTCGATTACGATTTACTTGTACTTTTGCTTCGATATAGATCCAATTACATTTGCAAAATTAATCGTTAAATTAGATGAAGGCAAAAGGATGAAATAAAAATTCTTTTTGATTTAAAATATCACGATGGCAGTAAAAAAAAGTGATATCCATTGCGCGTATTAGCTCTTGATTCGTTATTAATCGTTAACCGTCACCGAATTAAAAATCGCTTGTGACTACAGGATTACAGAATAAAAAGAATTAAAGATTTGAAAAATGATTGAATTGGAAATTCTAGCAAATTGTTTGAGAATTTGGTGCGGTACCTGTTATAAATGGGGCCATCAAACGTTTAACGATGGTGGAATTGCTTGGTCGTAATTGAATACAGACTGTCGTCGCCAGAGAAGCGTTACGAAGTAAAAGTCGATATCCACGTGTGGTCCTGCGAAATGCGCAGTTACGGGATTTCAGCGCAGAAACGGTCGATCGATATGCGTAGTCAGCTATTTCGCTAATAACATTGCAACGCCGTTGAATCGGTTTCACGCGTCTGAGATTGGCGGGGAAATTAACGAGATTGGACCACGACAAGCGTAAAAGTCGTCCGACATTTTATTTTACCTGAACGCGAAACGTCGTCTCACTTAAATTGGGCATGTCGATCAAATAAAAAAAAAATATTTAATTTATTAAAAAACTTAAATTTATCTTAACCTTTGTTGGTTTGTTCGTTTGCCTGTTTATTTATTCGTCGTTTTTACATTTAACACAAATTTCGTTTAAAAAATTGTTACTACATTATTATCGCTACATAACGATTTAATTAACAAAAAATAGATCAAAATTGCGTATTATATTCGTAAAAGTTTTTACCATGATTTCTTTAACGTAGAGAAATAATCATTGAATTTCTAAAATTCTATGTTACTAAATTGTTGAAAAAATAATTAATCCGCTACAATTTGATGATATAATTATGCAGAAGAAAGTGATGGGAAAGCGATACCGTGAAAAGCCTCGAGCCAAATTCGATATATGTAACGAGTACGTGATAACGTACTTACACGATGTAGGTATTATTCGTGCCTCGAAACTGAATTCTAATGTATACACCAAAAAATCTGATACTCATTTCAACCGATCAACAACAACCGCATTCGAAAATTCCAACAATGCGATCGAACAGGTAGTTTAGCTCTTACCAGACGACTGTTACAAGACATATCTGTATCGCGTGAAACAGCTTCCAAGCGTAGAGACTAAAAGTTGTAAGCGTTATGAAAGCTTAATTAAATGTACGAAGAACAAAAACTTGTTTAACTGAAAAATTCGAAGGACCGAATGCTTGAATATTTGAATATTCTAAAATCCAAAGATCTTAAAACTTCGAACTTTTGATATTTCGGAAAACGAAGCTGCTAAACTTTTCGTATAAGAATTGCTATTACGAATTATTTCGAACTTTTTCTAATTATCAGACCCCAACGATGTTAATTATACAGGAGAATTCTGGGATACTATATACGACTTTCATTATATATACGTACGTATATGTCTCTTACGAGAAACGGCAATATCAATCGCAGTGCGATAGTTACAGCCTAGTTAAGCTGAATCCGCATCATGCTATACGTGTGCGTGCATCAAACGAGTTTGCTCGCGATAATGGCTTATTGGGAACGCGGCTTGCGCGTAGCGCATAGAACACCCTGAAACAGACTTATCACTTGTGAACGTAAAAGTGGGTTAAATAAATCTACCGCTTACAAAAACGTACTAACGTAAATATAGAAAGCGGCAGTCCTAAATTGTACTTTTCTAGGCAGTCGTGTACAAATAGTTGTAACAGCGTTCAATTTGTAAATTTCCCATACGTAATATTGGTGATAGAAAAGATGTGTCAGACTAAGCTTGCACGATGTCGACGGCCACAAAATCTGATTCAAATTCGGAGAGATCGTACGAAGGTTAACTTCGGCTTTTTTAAATCGAAAGATACGTTCTTTTACGTACCATTTAGTAGAGCGTTTTGGGACTCGTACAATGATTTATGGTTTAAGATGATTCAAAGTCACCAAAGGTCAACTGCAAGGGGAAGTAACGTACTTTATACGAGCAATCGAATACTTTATCTTATGTAACGGCGATTTATTAATGCGCAAGTACGCTGCTACTTTAAATGTTCAAAGTGGTGACCTTAAGCATCGATGCATGCGTCGAGAGAGGGATATAACAGCACGTCGAATTTCGTTCGAATTAATGGCAGAGCAAGCTCGTCTTACACGCTCTTTCATTTATTCTATGGTTGTCGATATTTCATTGTACACTCGCTGCTTTAATTTTCCCCCTAAATAAAAATTCTCGATTAATACGAACGAAATTCGACATGCCGTGATATCCCCCTCGCAACGCTTTAGAGCATGCATCGATGCTCAAGGTCTCCACTTTGAACATTCAAAGTAGCAGTATACTGGTACATTAATAAATCGCCATTACATAAGTACTCGATCGCTCACATAAAGTAAATTATTTTTCCCTTGCAGTTGACCTTCGGTGATTTTGAATGACCTTGAACCATAGATCATTGTACGCGTTTTAAGACGTTCTACTAGGTCGTAGGTGAAAAAAAACATATCGTTCCATTTAAAGAAACGAAGTCGACCTTCGTGTGACCTCTACGCGTCCATCTACCGAACAACTATTTGCATAAAACGATGTACCCCTCGATACTACGCAAGCTCGCTCTGACACATTTTCTTCTATCAACAACAACAGCTGAGATATTCAGGGGGCCTGTTTTTTACGTGCGTTACCCTGTATATTTCCTGTTTAAAAACCAAATACACTTACGACAGAATTTTATATTTGAATTTTTAAACAAATACAATTGCGTTTGCTTGGCGGTTGATTAGAATATCTATCTTTTGTATTTTACGAATAAATTACATTTAGAAATTGCTATATCTTAAATTCGAGCGATTAAAGTTAAAAAATTACAAAGCTTCGGATCGATTCTGTTGTTGTTGTTGTTGTTTTTTTTCTCTCGAGTAAGTATAATAAGATCGTCGAGTTCACGGGTTCTTCTTTCCAAGATCTTTTCAGAGAGCTACGAATGTAAATGGAGGCACGCAAAAGGTCGATGAGTACTTTCTTAGGTAGTTTTCTGAATTTTGCATGCGGACTGCTCGAACCGAGTCGAGGGGAAGCAGTTACACAACGACTTCAGCCTGACGTCTAGCATCCTCTTGGGCTTATCAGTACGATCAATCGTAATTGAGAAACGTTTACGTTATTTAAATTACAAATTTGAAGTTTGAAGTATCAGAAGCCCTTCGTGCATATTTTACAAATAGCTTAAAATTATTATATACGTACAGCGCGCACTGTAAACGAAACATTTTCATTTTCGATCAGTATGCATTTGAAACTCATATTTTTTGTTCCTTGTCATTTACCGCGTAAATTTCAAATAAAATTAACGTCAAGATTACATTTTATACATTACATTTTATACACCGAATTGTTTTATTTTGCACCGATGTATGCTTAAATATCCATAATTTTTTCTCAAAATTATACACGCAGAGCAAGAACCAAGAATGAGAATTACACTTTGGATTTCATAGATACCGAAGATCTTTATTCTCCGTCAATCAATGCATAAAATTGTCTATCTTACGTAATATCTTCTATATCCCTAATCATCTATTATACGAGACAAATTTCATCCGCTATAAAAGTAAGCTTAAAATTATATTTCGTACGTCACACGGGCATCAAAAATTCGTATTTTCTCTCAAATTACACTCAAAATTCCTTTTTATCCACTGTACAAATTTCCAAACGAATCCTCGGCTATCCGTACTTCCAAAAAAAAAAAAAACAAAAAAAACAAAAACTAGTCCTTTCACCGTTGTCAGAACAGGCGCCGATGCATCGACCGGAACAGTTTAGACGCATTTCACCGTCTCGGTCTTAAATTTCAACTTAAATTAAGCCGAGGTACGAGTCGATGGCCGGCTAACAAGCTCGTCTTGCGCTCTCCACTTAAAGCTGGAGCACGAGCCTCCCTTAGACAAGCTTTAATACCAACCGCGTTTCCCTGAGTCTCTGTCACAAAGATCCCGCCGCGCCTTGTCGAACGTTTGCGAAGGAATCAACCTTCTGAATGGCAGCCAGTAAAGCGTTAATGGATTCTCTAAAGCGATGCCATCGACATCAGGTGTAATCTGCCGACAAATCGAGACGGCTACGAAATCCGTGGCGGAAATAAACGCAGTCAGAAAGCTCGAGGGTAAACGCGTCGATCGACGATGTTAACTCTTGCTAATGCGTTTACGTCGCGCTTCGTATCGCGCTCTCTTGCAAGATTTACTCAACGTAGAGCGTAATCACAGACGGAGATCGTAGAATACCGTTGTTGGAAATTTAGGAATGTGTAAAAGGAGAGAGAAAGAGAGAGATCTGCTGCAGCGACGATCGTAGAAATCTTTGATTTATTGTACTTCTGATCGTGCTAATGTTAATTCGCAGCGTCGAGAGTTTTCGTTGTGGATTACTTGCGTTTCTGTATAATTTTATTTGGCTTAGAGTTGACGGAGTTTGTGACCGGAGAAAGTTTTGCGTGGATGACATGTGGACGTTAGAAGTTTGTCTGCAATAAGTAGATTTGTTTGTCTGTGGATGTTTCTGTTTCCATGGGGATTTTACAATAGCAAGTAGGTATAGAATATATACAAGTATCAAAAATATAGAGAACATAATATTTAGCGGGTGAAATAAATCTCTATCTAGCATGTTTTCATCGAAATATACATTTGTTTTTATGTCTATACAGTTCAGTTATAATAGTTTTCTGGATAATAAGATTCTTGTGTCGTAATTTTTACGAAAAAGGGAAATAACTAATTTGTGACCGTTTACTTTCGTTACATCTTTTGAAATGTTATTCGAATAAATAATCGATAAAGACACGTAAATCTTAAGTAATAATTAAACAAATTTATAAACAACGCTATATCGAGCGAACCAGAAGATCGATTTTATTTCGCTACATCTATATGCAGTTGTACGTTTTAATTTTTCAAGAATTTACAAACTAAACAAAAAATGAAAACTTAACGAACTTTAAGAATTTTATAGCACCAAACGGTACGAGGAAATTTCATTGTCGAAAATAAACGATAAGAGAATAAATCGGTTCACTGTCCGAGGTTACTACGATACTTTGAAGTTTACTCGTTTCATAATTTACGCATAGAACGCCAACTATCAAAAATTCGCTGATGTTTAGAGCGAGAAAAAGTCAGATCGATCGTCGTGAATTGAATTTCAAACGAGACGAAAAGCAATAGTCGACTTCAAGTTCAATTTTCCTTCCAAACAAAGTTACGTAAAATCTCTCTCTACTTTCGAATAAAAACAAGAAGAATCAACAATATTTTATCGATTCTCTTTGTAAAATAAAAGCGTTTCAAGCCTTCCAATCGATGTTATACATAACAATACACGTACCGATCTTCCTTGCGAAACACTGCAATTCTATGTCTTTTATTCGCTCTTTGGAACAGAATATTTCTCGAACGTTCGCAAAGAAAATGTATTTGACATTTCGTTCCTGCGAATCGAATTCAGTGAATTTTCCGATTCCCAAGACAGTGATCTTCGCTCCATGAATTTCTTCTTTTTTTTTTTTTTTTCTTAATACTAAAAATAGAATCTACCGCTACCTGAACAGAGCTCGGTACAATCGCAATGATGCGTATATTTAAAAATTTATATTCTTTTACTATCACAAACATGTGGAACTCAAGTACGTAAAATTTCTCACCAAACGTTTACTCGTTGGATCAAAATTTCATAACTTAAAAAAGAAGAATGTTTCTCTAGTTCAACTTGTAACCAAGAAATTCGTTGCAGTCGATTTCGTTCTAATCTTCCATTCTCGTAATCGGTCCCCGGAGAACGCCTACCGTAAATCTAACGTTCTACTTTACCCCATTCGAGTCCATCCGCATGCAAAATTAACACGTTCGTCCGCTAACTCGTTTGGTATCATCGCAGAAGGCCGCATTGCGTTAATGGAACCGCGATAAAGTCGATATGTCTCTGTTGGAATAGGTGTTCGCGACACATTTCGAACAACAGGCGTTCTGTTTAGCGGCTGAAAACGCCGATATCCGTCGTCGGCTTTGTCCTGCTCGCGCGAAACTCAAACGGATGTGCGCTACTTGCGACCATAGAATCGACGAAGCGCGATGAATCGACCTGACGAAGACAAGCAGACAGAGAAATCCGGCTTTTTGCCCTAATTTTTATCCGAAACTCGATGAGACTTGCAGATCAGATTTAATTTAGACGATGATTAGAAGGGTTGAAAATGCAAGAGTGATTATTAAATGATGAAGTATGATAGATTGTTTGGAAATACAGATGCGAGAAAGTATAATAATTCCAGGCTCAAAACGTAAATTAAGAAACGACGTGTTCTTTCAGACAAGGGAACCGTCGATCTTCAAACAGTATTTGAGTTGAAATAAATGCAAAATATTTTCTTCGTTTTTTCTTCGTTTCTTTATTGTTTATAAAAGACGAAAGAGCGTGTAATTGCCGATGATCGAGCAAAATGCACAAAATGCGCGATAAATAGATGTTTGGTATAAATGCAGAGGAGTTTGCGATCAAAAAGTTGGGTAGAGTAATTTGTAATAAAAATTCGGAAATATAAAAGCGACAAAGCACAAGTAATTTTATAATAACACTGTGATGAACTTAAGGGTAAGAAAATCGTTAAAAGAAGGTTCAAAGGTTCGGCGAAACATGTTATACGACTGTTGAGAATTTCGGATCTTAATAGCCGAGATAATGGTGTATGGACACTAAATTTACGCTTGGAATTTACGTTAGAATAGTTACATATTTATTTTATAAATGATTCCAATGATATTCATCGATACACGCTCGCACGCCTCTCGGCGCTTTCTTCCATGCCCGACTGTTAACCGACCGAACAGTTTACATTCATTTGTTTTCGAGACGCCACGCACCACACGGCTCCACACACTGTGATACTCGCGCACAAATAGCACCACTACGCATCCAACCCAATCTAGCACACAAAATTATACATATCTTAATAACGACGTATATACACATCTACGATATAAATCATAATTGTTTACTGACATATAAATATATAGATTTCAAACATTATCATAAATTTCAATTAAAACAGGTTTAAATAAACTTTGACGAAATAAACTTTTCTGAAAATAAGTTCCAACCAAAACATACGTTTCTATAATTAAAATGTTGCTAGAACGTAAAAAATAAAGTAAACAGCAGATAGTCCGTATTTGCAAAGTCTGGAAAATTATTCCGCCTCCGCGCGATACGTAGCTTTGTGTCGCAATTCCCACCATATCCCGGAAACACGGTACAGATACGGCAGAACGTACCGCTGTATTAAAGTGGAACGCGATTCGTACCAACTACGTCGTTGCTAATTAGTACGGTTTAATTGCTAAAATTTAGCCACCAAACCACTAGGTCGGTCGATTCTCGATAGATCCTTGAGATTAACAACGTGCGTACCTCGAGCAGAAATTTCATTCCTATTAGAGCAAATGTAGCCGCTGGTAATCTGAATTTGTAAATCTCTTCGGTACATCGTGTGAGATAACGTAAATGAAGATGTAAGAACGCGTAAGTATAATATTTACGCGATAAAACGCGTGGATCTGTAATCATATCGAGATAAATCCGAAGAAAATTCTTATAAAACGTAACAGGTGTCACGATACAGCTATCTGAATATATAAGATTATCTTCATGAAGAATTCTCAGCTAGCATCGCGTGTTTCTGACATCGAGTGTAATTCGTAAGAAGAATCGACTTTCATCTGAAACGAGATCTGAATTTCGATATATTTCAGCAGATTAACTTGGAGGTGATGCAGCGTGAAAATTCGAATTACGACGAACCACTGGATATTACACAATTTGTGTGATTTATAAGCTTGAAGGATTAAGAAATTGATGGACCGTGGGACAGAAGCCAGAGGCCTAATCGCTTCAGTGGTTCTTCTGAAACTGTTTTTCTAGTTGTTCGAGGAAGTTGTTCAGCGTAGGAAAGTTTCTTTCTGTCGAGAAAGATTTAAAAGCCAATGCTGTTATCTACACGGAGTCATTGCCTCTCCCTTATTACATTCTTCAACTTTTTCTCTGCCCTTCCAACTGTAACTAACATTGTGACGGAAGCTTCTATAACAGCTTCTCTTTTTGGGGATATCTGAACGTTTCGATATTTGAAATATTGGAAACATTTGAGCGTCGAAATATTTGAAAATTTGAAACATTTAAACATTCGGAAATTTGTACATTACGTATACTACTGCTTGATAGAATTTAATAGAATTGTTACCCATTTTGCCACACTCGGATGTTCGCGTTTGACTCGTCACACAATGGGATACTTATCGCTGATCGCTTTCTATGTCTTGATCTGTACCATTATTGTAGCCACGAAGAAATTCTATCTCATGTAAACGTTCCACCGTCGCTGAGCCAACACAGAGTCCGAATAAACGACAAAAAGATAAAGAGAAATTGCTTTAAGGTAAGATCCACTTTGATAAACGTTATCAAAAGCAACTTATACGCTGGCAAGATTCTCGGAAAACAAATTAGGAAACGAAACTTTCTAGCGCTAAGTGAACGATTCGAAGCGCGCAACGAAGAAACTCTGATGGTTCCATAAACAAAGTACAGGTGTACGGATTTGGCGATCGAATAGGTGAGGCAGCGTCTATTAATAAATGTTTAAACGTTCGAACGATTCGCGAAGCCTGCCAAATTGCTTTAAGCGTGCTACGTGTGCGTACAATGCGTTTGAAAATGGTTCCTCGCAATCGGAACGCGCGGCAAACTCTCCTGAAAGCTTTGCCCGGAAAAGGATTAATCTTTTACGAGAGGACTACTCCATGGTCTTTTATTTCGGAAGGTTTTCTTTTTTTACGCTGTGCGTATGACTGCGGGTAGCCTTTTTTAATTTCTCCTTCACTTTCCTCTAAAACGTGACACATGATTGAAATACGAAATACGTCAACAGAGAACGCTTTAAACGGAAAATTGTCGGAGGATTGATAAGCTCTACCCTCGATGACGTTCCAATTTATTGGAAATTACAAACGTCGAATTTGTTTCGTGACTGATGAAATTAGAACATTGACCGCGAAACGAACAAGGAAAGTGAAAGTTTGATTCAAAATCCAAATTTATTTATACTTTCGTCGTCGATTAGAAGCTAAGTAGAATCGGTCGCTATATAGTCGAGCAGGAAATTTGAAAATCGAACTCGGCATAAATTTAATTTTAAATCCAAATGCAAATTTATTCGCTTCTTTATCCTCGGTAAATCCAAATGGAATCAGTTGCGTGATCAGCTACGATGGTATGCTAACTTCATCCAACCAGTCCCTCGATTTGTTTGCTTAATTCTCAGAGACCAATCTGAAAAACCAGTGACTGTAAAGTCGATGATCGTAACTTTACAGCGAACCAAATCGAATAAGTAGTCTTATATCGACGTAGCCTTATTTTTATTCCAAGGTAATTTAAAACTAACTTACTTTTGCTGCAATCTATCTTATCGAAGTTTTCTCCAAATTTATTTACTCCTTCGTGCTCGTTAAAACTAAGTAGTATCGCTCGCTATATACTCAGCCACGACATACTACAGCGAGAATCAAAAGCGAGTATGCTGCTCGAAGATAAGAAATTTATTCAAAGACCGTTACATATATGTTGCACGAATTAAAAATTGCTCGAAAAGATGTAAAATATGCAGGGGCCTTATATCGTCGATTAAAATAGGGAAAACTGTGAGTAAGCCAATATATATACTCGCTTCATTTTTATATGGTATATACATATTTTTGACTCTTACTATACGTCACTTTCATTGAGGTAGCTCCTGAATTTTTTTCGTTCAAAATTCATCAGCTTGCAGATCCGTTCCGAATTTTTAATTGCGTCTGATCTTTTAAGTGCTCCTCTTTCACACGAGCGAAACGAACGCGTAGTCGCCATAAAACATAGCTTTCCTAGGTCGGCAACCCGTTAAATGGTTGATGCCACGGTGAGAAAGCGAAGCAAGGAGTGGATAGACGAGATACGTAAATTAATAATAAGGCGTTGGCGCGTCGGTGGAACGAGATATTTCACGCAGTGACTGCAAACGTAGAAAGCATCTGCAAACAGAGTCAAATAGAATCTCGTTGCTGAATTTGAGAGTAAATACGGATTTGTAAGCGGGGCGAACGGGATAGAGAAACCGCGTTTTCAAGTAAAAGGGTAGCTCAGCTATTTTCCGCCCTTTGTGCCGGCCAGAATACTCGATATCGATCGGTATTTTTTTTATTCGCCTTTCATTCCGATTCGAAGCGTAGCCAGATTGCTCCTGATAGCAGCGTTCGATCTTCTTGCGATAACCGATAAATATTTGTAACTATTTTTAATAACTATTTGTAAATTATCTTTCAGGCAATTTATATTTTCCTCGTTCCGAATTACCTTCCAACTATCGTTCCCTTTATAATTTTCGTCGCTGAGAAATTTAAACCATTCTTCTTTTAGAAATTTTTAAAGAAATTAGAACGATTTGAAATACGCTTTTCCGTGTTACGAACTAGTAATAATAACAGCCTGGTGATAACGTTTTTCGCTGTAATTTCTTTATGTATCGATGCAATCGTTGATTAAAACAATTGCTAAATCGGTTTCGTTTATGGTGGCAACGTACTATCGCCACACGATTTACATTATAATGGAAATTAATTAAATTTGAATATAATTTCAGCTTCGATAGATTACGATATCTATGTCGGTGCAATCTGGCTTTTAAACTCGTCCTTTTCAAAATACGTGGGTAGCTGGGAACGCAAAGGGCAAATCGTTGCGGACTGTTCTAGAAAAATGCTGGCACTTTTTGTTTAATTGTCGACTCCTTTTCCACGACATGGCTATCCTACAGCTTTTCTCACCAAGCTTCACAGCTTTCTTTATCCTTGAAAGCTTTCTACGGCGACGAATGGTCCGCGATAAATGCCTTAAAGCCGAGCAGCAGTCTTATTGGATAAAATCTGACCGTACAAACTTCTCGTGAAAATGAACTAAAAAAAAAAATTGAGAAATCTGTGTCGCCACCCTTGGGAGAAGTAAAACTGTCCTTTATTAAAAAGATGATCAGGAAACAATAAAGAATAGCAAGAGGAAATAAAATTAATTTAGAAGATTAAATTTATTTCATTGAAAAGATGCCAAACAATGGATCGAAAAATTAGAATTTTGCCTGGTTTTTTGTTTCATAACAAAGTGGAAATCTATAAGCGAGTTTGACAGCTCTGGCGAGATACAAATGCGTCGCAAAGTGATCTCATAACGGTACAATTTTCACGCTCTATTTTCTCTTTATGCGCTTGTCACGATGTTCGAATCATAAACCGCTCGAAGATACGCAATGAAATAAAGAAAGTTTTTGTTTATGTCACAAATTTAATACCGTCCGCCAGACTATGATAAAGCGTAGCATATCTCACGATGACAAGCGATATCGTTACTTTCAGTCATATATATTCTAATGTTGTGGTAATATTTCTGTAACCACTTTTCATAACAAGTCTGTCATTCGAGCAATGCAATCGACGTTCTCTTCCTTTTTCACGATTTGTATTTTCTAAGCGAGAACCAGTTGTGGTCACCGAACACGATACTCGATCCGCGTTTTCATTATTTTCCGATAAAACGTTGGACAAAATGATTTTACATAATTCTATTATTATTTTATTTATTATAATTTTATTGCTATTAAAATATATTAAATATAAAATAGGTTTTTTTAAATTGTTCGAGACTCTTACACAACGATTAATGGAACAACTCGTAGCATTCAATTTGTCCATAGATATCGTTGTTTTTGTACATTTATTTTTCCTAAAGCGTCGAAGCGTGTTATCTTTTAATCGATGAAACACTTTACCGTATACCCTTAAACGTGTAATCGTAAAAATAATTTTTAGCACGAAGCTTAACACCTTCGCGAGTAAAATGCTTACGCGACGCTTCGAACGAGACATAAATGTGCGTGTTAATTGGTGAAAAAAAATAACTGACCTTACGCTGTAAGAGCGTCACAGGCGGTTAGCGAAAAGTGCAATGACGAGAAAAATAAGAAAATGTGCGTATTATATCTGTCGAGGCGTTACAATTAAATACAAATTAATCGTATCGTGTAAACGTTAGATATACGTAAATAAATTAACGCGATGATAAAACAGTTGGAAAAAGGAAAATTTGCATACAAGCATCGCTAATTTGATCTAATATAATCTAGAATCTTTAGAGAAGACATAACAATCGCTTTTAATAAAACAAATATCTCGCGCAAAGCATCGTACGAACGACAAACGTATTGTGAGATACTTTGTCGATACAAATTGGAAAAATTAAAATTAATACACTTGGAAAATACAGCAGTATTTGAAGTACGCGAGAAGCACTTTGTCAAACGACATCCTGCTTTGGGTAGGGATGGCACTTGTGCTTGTTATAACCACACAGTCTTGTAGCGCATGTACTTGTATAAGCGCACCCAGTCACGCATATATATTATATAACGATATAAATTTATCCAGTGCCACGTACCTATAGAATTAAACGCATAGACGACACGAATGATAGCAAAGAGCAGCGCTCGTGTAGTTAACGCGATTAATATCGAATAGCTGAATATTGGCCAACGGAATTTCATTTTCCATTCGGTGAGTCGAAGTTTTCAAGCAAAGTTTTCTACATCACGCGATATACATAATAAAATTATTGACCAAGTACCTCGATATAACTTGGTTGAAATACAAACACATCGCTGAATCAGCGAGGCTGTAATTTGGCTGTTGTTTGCCTGAAACGTCGATTAAAATCACCGAATAAAAAATGAATCAGAAACGAATCGATTCTCTTTTCACGCTCTTCGCAATTCTTCTGGATAAAACGCGGATAAAAATAATAAAAAGAAGTAGCAATAAATCAGAGAAAGAACGTTAGCTTGAAATTTTCTGTAATTTAAAATTGAAGAGCGCTCGTAGAAAACACTGTAAGCTGCAAAATTGAAGAGTTTCGATCTTTTTATTGCGGAATCTTCTACATACAAATGATATAAACTGTAGTCTAACACTTTGTGCGTGCAATTTCCCTCTCTAAATGGTTATTAATATCGCTAGAAGATGGTGTCAGAACGTCGTCTCTACGGAGAAAGATATAAGCGCTGATAAACATTGCTTAATCGCTTCTCGGCTTTCTTCTATGCCACCCGTCCGAATGAATGGAATACTGGGTTTTCTTTGCAACTAGCATCGATGCACGAGTTTTCTCTTCCTCCTGAAAAGCTTGTTTCTTACGGTGCGCGCTTACGGTGTTTTCTACAAGCTCTCGTCAATTGCTTCTTAAAAATCCGAAACAGGATACCTAGGTTAAGAGTACTCTGATGCGCGACGACGGTCGCGTGTTAAAAGCTCTAAATTATTTATAATAATCGACCGCGGTCCTGTTTAAAATTTCAACGATTATTTAAGCCGGTTAACGCGAAACCTTTGATCGATTCAGCTTGCTTGGCTTCGCTCTTGTCAACGCACCCGCCTAATGAAATATCGATCCTCGCGAATCGGCATTTCGTACGTAAAGAGACGGATAGAATCGACCGGCTACGCGCTAGCTATAAATTCATCTTCGGTCGTGAACACCAACTTCCAAACGCTTCGCGTGAAAGGTCGAGCGCGGTGCTTTACGCCGTTTACCGTCGTCACGATAGTTTCGTTTCGATCACGCTGATATTTACAGAGTACAGTGTAAGACCTGGTACAAACCAGGGATGCGATATCGAAGTGATTTTACTATTTCGACGAGCTGTACAATTCGACTAATTCATATTTTTGATATCGCGGCGTATAAGAGCTTGTCTGCTGTGTATTGGAAATATCGAGAAAAAATCCTGTTATTGAGACTGTTACGTCGCGTAAGATGGTCAGCGCGACGTCCCTTATGGTCTGACCGCCCAGGCCCACGTACCTCCACACCGACCCCCAATAAACCTAAGGAACCACCATAAACCGAATCTTTTTCCTCTCAATTTATATAAGTAATTAGGTTTATGGCTGGTCCTTAAAACAGTCCTTAGGTTTATTCCACGCTCGTACAAATTANCGGAAAAAGCAGGTAGCTGCCTAACGGCAAGGCAGATGTTTCTAAAAACAAAGACACCCATGAGCCGCGTTGGCAGGAAAACCTTCTCCTCGTATTTTCCTCATTAACGTTGGCGATAACCAATGGGCATCGCGGATCGTTACCCTCGCCTTTCTACCGAGAAGTGTGAAGAACGAATCCGCATTCCTAGTTCGAAAGGGCACACCCACACCGAGCTTTCCTCCGTAGGAACGCGAGACGTGTCCTCGCTTCCTGAAGTCACTGTCTATCCGTCAACAAGTCAATCGTCCGTCGGTCATCGGTATATTCTACAACTCCTCTTCATCGCTAGAAGAGTCATCGCGTCTGTATCGGGTCTCTGCCCTTAAAACTAATCGTGTATCAAATTGTACTCACGCACCAGCGTGGCTATCTTCTACACAAGGCTGCTGGAATAAAACTTAAGTTACATTCGTTAATTCAGTGTGAATCCATTTGAACTACCCCTATTATCCCATAAGAAATACGGGGATCGACCTGTTCGTGGCGTCGATTAATAAGACAATCGTAACGGGAATTTACGACTCCCGTTGACGTGCAACCTCGCGATCGCGTCTCTCCGCGAATGGTCGAATAAACAGAGACCATAAGTCATCGAAATGGAAACACATTGTGCGGTTGACGCCTTAGCCTGTCGACTAGCCTGTTAATTTCACCTGTCGAAGATCAGTTAACTCGCCGTATTCGTATTTTCGAAATCTTATTCTATTTACTCAATACCATTGTACTTTATTACTGTGTCGTGCGTCATTACTACCAAAGATCGTACTAACAGCCTATCATAAGCGTACATCGTTGTACTAATAGTCCGACTATTGATCTCTAATGTCGATATC
Source organism: Bombus difficillimus (assembly GCA_014737525.1). Taxonomy (NCBI): domain Eukaryota; kingdom Metazoa; phylum Arthropoda; class Insecta; order Hymenoptera; family Apidae; genus Bombus; species Bombus difficillimus. The sequence goes on from JACXIT010000142.1 coordinate 1,859,369, forward strand.
AAAGACCAGCGAATCTCCTAGTACTTCTCCGTGTATCCTCAAAATTTCAAATATTTTTTCTAAAATCGTATTTTGTCATTTCTACGTCTCATATCGGAGAGGAATCGCGATAAAGAGGCAGAAGAAAGCAATTAGCAGGAGAAACCTTAGAAGATCGTCGACCATGACCAACGCCAGGACTGATTGTCCCAAGACACCAGACGAAAATAGATACGGAATTTTTCTTTCCGTTATCAAACGCGTTATACGTCAATTTCGAAGATAAGTAGCGAAAAATAAGTACGGAAGAAAACAAAAAATTTTATCAAATGCTCGTATACTCCAAGTATTTCCTTCAAAGACTGAAGCGAGCAGAAAGCGATGCGCAATTTTCCTAGTTGATACGATACTTTGATTTTTTCGTTAATCCGTATGTTTCTCCGGATTTCCCGGATTTTTACGATCGGGAATAGAATTTCAATCGAGCTGCATCGATTTGATAATAGAAGTCACTTTTTAAATTGTATCTATTTAACAATTTTTTTTTTAATTTGTACGACTAAATTCAATTTTGATAAAAGTATAAAAAAGGGAATACAGAATGAAACAGGATAAACGCAAAATGAAAACACATTACAAAACAGTAAAAAAGGCAATCGATTCGATCGTACTCCAAAAACCATCCTTTGCGTGCGTTTCGCCACATGATACAAAGTTTATTTCTATATTTGTTGAAAATTCAACATTTTTTCCATTAAAACATTTTTTCTTCCGCGTTAGTTACTTCCGTCATTATTTCCGTCCAGAACGGAATTCGATCAACGCGTATAGAGCGTTTCTGCTATTTAAAAACAAAGAAGAAGAACATAGAACGTATTAACGATACGAATTACCAAATATTTTACTTGCGATCAAATATGTAAATAACGATCGTGCGCGTATAATTTCTAACGATTGATTTAATCTGCAGGCAACGTTCGTCGATTTGAAGTTTGCACAGCCTCGTTCGTCGATCGTCTAAATTTACGCGCAAACTGATTAATCCATACACCGCGGAAATTCTAATTCATCGTGTCCTATTCATTCGATCCTATAACGCAATTAGAAGGTTAACGTAACGTTTCGGAAACGATGAAACGAATCTAACGCGGTCTCTCACCGTTTTAATTTTATTTTTAACACAAACGATATCGAATTTAATTAACGATACGCAGAATGTTCGACCAATTAAATTATACGTGAATTTTAACGACGAACAGAGGGAAATAGATAAGATGCGTGAAAATTTAATCAACGATACGAGCGGCAAATTGTTCGTTGAATTATAGTATGGATATTAATACGAGAAATTTATATAGAGAAGAAATATGGAAGAAATTTTCTATGAGAAGCGAAACAATTTGTATAGGGAAGAAACATGGGAGAGATTTTCCACGAAAACTGGGAGATATTTTAAAAGAGAAAACAACACGAAAATAGTCGTTCCGATGTATAAGTTGAGAAATTCGTTCGTTGAAGTAGAATATCACCTCATGCGGAAACTAAAATCGCTGTTTGCCAGAATTTTACGCGTTTGTATGAAGTTTCTGTAAGCTACTTCGCTGCGTTAAAAGCGTCCCATAAAACTGTCCATGAACATTCTGAACATACGCCTTTTGTGGCAAGCGAACTATGGTTTGGAATCTTGGAACAACTCGGTATTTTGCTCGAAAGAAACGAAAAACTCTAAAAATTCTCATTCGGTTTTAATTTTTAATTGCAACTCTTCTTGCAATCCCAGTTTCTGCAATCTACTTTTTAAGGTTACGATACTTTTTTAAACTGAAATAAAGAACCGAGGAAATTCATTTATAATCCGTCCTTTCACATAATTGACGCACAGAATTTGTTGCATAGTTCAGTCCTTTTTCAAAGTAAATTCGCAATTCTAAATTAATCCTGACGGCCATATTCCGAACCACAATGAAATTAGTAAGTTCACATTTTGATCGTTGCAAGAAGAAGAAAACGTAATAGAAAGACGTACAACTTATAAAAGTATTTGAACGCTAACAGGAATATTTTCTGGCCATATTGTACGTTATACAAAAGATCTCGTACGGCATACGGCACGATATAATTACCACGATTACATTGGCAAAGTTTGAAACAAATTGAAGTTACAAGACACTCTATGCAAATATACATTCAAGAAAAATCAAAAGATCGTTAAAACGGTGAATTATTTGTTGCATCAATGTCCTCTAATATCTTTAGATAGATACACCTTTAACACTAACGATGTATTCATAGTAATACGTCGCCTACAGCATCTTGTTACTCGTAGTCTGGAATTTCCAGCGTGGTTACACGTTCTACCATTACGGTCACCATAGTCGTGTCTCGTTACAATGTTGAATATTTTAGAAAATCTCGTATATCACGCCCGTAATACGTCCATAAACATTTTTTTACGGTAAACATTCAAACACCTTCGCGAATGGTCGTAGATTGAAAAGAAAGAGAAATTCATCGGAGGGAGATTCGCGGGAAAACCATCGTGAATAATCCATCATACGTATTTTGCTATTACATGCTTGATCGAGGCTTTTAATCCGCCAGAGGGAAGGTATTTATTTATGAGAAATTATATGACACTTTCTTGACCGATGCGAAACCGATCGTCCGCGTAAAACGAGCCATAAAACTCTACCAGGCGAACTTTATATGACACGTGACGTTTCAATCTGTCGTTACAAGTTAAAACACGCGATCAATCGTCGAAGAGTCCAAACCATACGATTTATAGCCGTGTACGGTTTCAACGAACCGTCAACGGTATAATTCATGGGAGAAGTCGGGCGAGTGAACTTTAATTGTCAGTTTGTATATGCTCGAGTGTTTCAACATTTTCGCGTTGAAATTCGAATTTCGCGTGCAAACGAGGAAAATACGGAAATTTGCTACTACAGATACGATCGGAACTCGATGGCATATTAAACGCTTGATAATTGGAATGGAATATATTCTGCAACGTGTGAAAATTTATAAAACCGTGATAAAATTTCTCACGCAACTTTTTCCATCCTTTTCCCCATACATCTGTATGTAACGATAAAGGCAAAAGAATTTTATAGCGGAGTAATCGTGCAACGTGTAGAAATTTATAAGAATGTGGTAAAAAGTTTTAATTACGTTATCCCCTTTTATCATAACAAGGCGTAAAAGTACGTACATTTTAAACTCCGTTAAAATCAACGTAACGAAAAACGTATAATTACACCAATTAGCGTCTTTTAAAAGGTAATGGTTGTGTGACAGCGAAATATATGTATATACGCGTGTTCGCAGTAATAGAAACAAACGACCAGAACCATTGTTCATTTTCATTAAAAATTTGTATATGTATCGAAAATGTTATAAAATAATTTCCCTCGCGGGAAGAACCTAACATTGATACGACGTTAGTTCGACTATGAACAATTAAAAGATTATTATATTCTGTTCTTTCTTTGGTCGCGAGCTTCGATATCAAGAATTTTACGTTGGAAACGTATATTATACGAAAGCATTTTAATTCTTCATTCGAGAAAGCAACTGTTTTTATTACCTTCCCGCAAAAAGCAATATAATCCTAACCGATACGAAAGGACATCCGAAATACGTTCTGAGAATAGAGAAGATTCTTGGTGAATGGTTAAAACTGGCCGAATCGATGGGTCTGACGTGGGGCAACTTTTTTGATGACGGTAGCCTAGAATCCACCGTCAAGTGATACAGGTTTACGCATGGGTGGACAGCCGTATTGTGTTCACGCTCGCATTCTCTAAAGTTCGAACATGTCCGCTGCAAGAACAAATATCAAGCGGCGCGTATGCTTCGCGGGATGAAATATAGAGAGTCCACGAACCAATGGCAGTTTCAAAAGAAAATAATACCCAACTATTCTTTTCGTTTCTAGAGTTTTTAGAACAACCTATCGAACTTTCGCTATTTCGCGAGTTAAAGATACCGTGGTTCCGAGTTAATGAGAAATACCGTGGTTAAAGAACAATGGCTCTTCGAAAAGGAGCAATAATTTGCGAATCGAGTTGAATTCAATTATAACGTTAAATGTTAAACAAATGAGCTAAAATTGTGCGCTGCGAGAACGTAAAGTAAAATTAGGTGAAATTGAAGCGAACTTAATTTTTTGTACAGGGATATTGTAAAACGCTATTCTAGTTACAAAGTTTTCGACAGTGTAATTACCGTCGCGTAACGGTATAATTATTAACTTTTATATTGGGTGTGATTGTTATTGACATATATCGCGTATTCTGTCGATCATAGATGTTATATTAACTTCAAGTATCGTTTTACAAGTCATTTTTTATTTTCTATGTTGTTCTTGTATAAATGCTTAAGTCTTTATTTCTGTGTTCTCGTGCACGCTGTTCCAACTCCGACGGCTTTGTAATTCGAAACCATCTGCCACGCCCATTTTTCGAAACGCGCATTCTCGTTTTGCACAGAACCAACAAAATGAAAATTTATAAAATACGAAACTTCGAAAATTCGCTCTGAACAGCAGAGTTTCTTTCTGTTTTTGTTTCCCGGAGAACCGTAGGAAATAGCAGTAAAAAGCGTTGAATTTTTCAAAAGTCCCGCGCCATGCTGAAGCATTTCGTTGTGGATGATAGAATAATGAGACGGGTCGCAGCTGTTTTCTACGGGACGAACTTGTTAAAAATTTCATCGTCCTTTTAGATTTCTCTTTGCGCGAAACGCGGCTCGATCGTCTCGTTCGAATTTCAACGATCGCCGGTGAACGAGTTATTTAAATGAACGTGGTATCTTGCATCGAGAGAGTTGATTGGATTTATTTACGCAAGACGAACCGATACAACATTAATTTCCAACAAAATCCCACCGGGCCACCTGCCCTTGGATATTAATGCCCTTGTTACATTTTTTCCTCCGAAATAATTCTTTTAGTAGATTCAAAATTCCGCCGATTAATAAAACGTTACAGTATAAATCAGTTTATCATTTATTCTACGATTTATCGTTAATCTCTTTCGTGCATTCATCGACCGATTGTCGCGTGCAATTGGTATAATTATGATAACGAGAGAGCTGGAAAAGCTCGGCCTTTTCTCGGTTCCTAATTGCTACCTCTTTTAATTCCCCGACAATTCGACCGTTCTTATCTGTTCCAAACTGAGATTAAACGCACGATATACCTTATCTGTTCTCCTTTTTTCTTTGAGTTATCATTAGCGAACTCGTTAAATATTGTTTTTTTTTCTCCATTACGGTCGGGAGAGTTATTCGATTCTCTTTATTTAACCTGATCCAGAGAATGACGGGACACCAAGTTCAACTTCGTCCCTTCGAGTGATGAAATTCTATTTGAACTTCGTTCTCGTAACGGTACAATTCAATTTGAACTTCGTCTTCATAATCACGGGGTAGTTTAAGTCAAACTTCAATCTCGGCCTGATGAAATCAAACTTCATTATGGCAATGAGGAAAAATCAAGTATAACCTGATCATCGAACACGATATTTGAAATACGATATCTTTGTGATTAGCGAAGCTTCGTTTTCATCCAGGAATTTCAACAATTTCCGATACTCGCAATTTAATCAAATTCGCCGGTCAAATTTCAGCCCTTGGGCGAAACACACGAAGAACACGCGAAGAAAAACATGAGATCAATTACACCCGAGATAAATTTTATAATCCAGATCCGTGTTCGTTATCTCTGCACTCGCAGAATTAAATTCTAACTGTATATCCTCTTTACGGAAGAAATCAATCGAAACGCCGTACACCTGTTATCGTATAGCGTTCGTCCCAATTATCCGTTGCTGCAATAACGCGAAACTTGATCAGTATTCTGAGAGGAATACCTGCCAACTGTGAACCGTTATCTCCGATCAGATCGTCGTTAAAAATTGGCCTATTGGACGCCGAACGTTTTCTTTGCACGGTCGTTCTTTTATCAAATGTAACTGTTTGATTTTGTTGCCAGCGATGTTCATTAACCGAATGTTTTAAAAACAAGACTGAAAAGAAATTTCGAAGAAAGTCGATTATCAAAGATCTGCAGATAAAAATGTTAGGTCTTATATGAGAGTATATTATTTCCTATCGTTTGTACGTCATTTCCATATACCATTTAGACGATACGATATCTCTACATAATTTCCATGTTCTTTTAAAAAAACAGCTGTCTCTGCAATTCCATTCGCAGGTTTCACAATCCAACGTCACATGGTCAATTCTCGATGCAGTTGCAATTTCGCGTTTTTGGCATCCTGGTGCGTATATATTTCTGGACGTCGTTATTTACAAATGCTAAAAATTTGCGAAAAATGTGTCGTGCTCGTCAGATTCGAGTTTTAAAATAACTCTTATGATCGAAGATGTTGCAATTGAACAATTTCTAATTCAAATACCGAAGAATTCTAAGCTCTCATCCAATTCCTGTCGAATTCAACGAATCGAATGGCTCCGTCCTTGCAGTTTAAGAATTTAGGAACTCGGAAATAACTGCAGCTTTTTCAAATTCCTCACCGACGAGCAACCATGAAAGAACTCGATCTGCCTCATATTTTTCACCGTTTTTAGCCACAGGAAACCTCCGACATAACGCATTCCCTCTGCCCAACGATTTCACTCGATCAACGATAAAATACGCGCTACTTCTCTGAAATTCCCAGAGAAACGAGTATCTATCCGTCGTTCGATCCTGCCGAGTTTCAACAAATCATCCCTTTGGGACGACTCTTCGTTGCGCATACCGCGCAATACCTACGAGAACCGTTCGATACCTGATTGAAATACGTATCGTTCGCAGCCTCGAGTTGGCATAGCTTTTGTTCCCCAATCGCTATAGCGTCCTATTTCTATTCCTTCTCCAACCAGTAATACCTTATTTCTATTTCACGGATTAATACGCGGATCGCATCGTATCTCTGTCCGCGTGGAAGAAGAGCGGTACGTTTGTTCCTTTATTTTCTCTCTTTTTCTTCCCTTTTCTTTTCTATCGAAGGGAAAGGAGGGATTATTTAAACGGGGATCCGGATATCTACGCGGCTCGCTGATTAACAGGCCGTAGCAAACAGGTCGACAACTTCGTGTCGCACGTGCGAACACGACTCGTAATTTCGTGTCGCGCCTTTGGCGTACACCGAGGAACAGAGAAGCTTCGAAAGGCGATTTTCGAGGATCGACGCGTCTTCCGTGAAAATTGCGTACCACAAATGATTAAGTAAATGTCGATAGTCTGATAAAGATAAGCGAAGTTGAGTTTAAATTACTAAACTAATAGAAAGATTACTGCGCTTTGTCGGTCGCTCGGTTCGATTATTTGGCTAGTTTCATACGGTTCTTCTATCTCATATCTGTAGTCAATGAATTTGCTCCTAGTCAATGATTTTACAAGTAGACTGTTTAATATCGAACGGTATTAAAACGATTGTTTACTTTCAGAGTGGCGTCAAATTGATAAAAGCGTTAACAGGGAAGATATACTCTCCTCGTTGATCAATAATCCTTGTTGCTTTTGTAATAACAATAGAACAAGTTGCTCTATGCTAGATACGTAACAGCATCGTAACAAATATCGGTGGACTCTATTTCTTTTCTCTTCTCAAAGATTCGCCATCAGACGCTGAATATCAAAGTTAGTTCCACATTTTGCCAATATAATCAGGTTAGTCGTATCTTTCAATTTCTAATAGAATTTCAGCAATTTTCCTATAATACGCATAAAATATTCATAAAAATTGTCAAATATTTTCTCGACCTTCTGATAATACAAGTTACGCCTACATAACGCGCATAGCGCATTTCCACGATTAATTAAACTTCAAAATCATTTGACTGTTCCAAAATTTTAACACGTTAAGGTGCCCGTGAAGCAACGAGTTACGGGACCGATCGAGAAGCGGGGAAAAGGGTTCAGCCTCGTCATCTTTCGAGCCATATTTTTAGAGCGGTTTACAGCATTACTTTGAAACGCAATACCGTGCAGACACGTTGTGTGTCTTACACCGGTTAAATGAACTCACACGATATATTGTCGGCCGTACGAACGGTACAGCTCGTCTGTTCGACAGGGAATGCTCGCTGAACCCTGAAAGAAATTTTCGTTTTATTTCACTCGGCTAACCAAGCTTGTAATTAATAATTTTCCGTGCGGCAAGGTGGCAGCCTACCGCCGTTGTTGGTAAACACGGATTTTCCTTTAACCGGCACCAGCCAGGGGATCATCGTTTATTTTTAAGATGAAATCTATTTCGAGGCTGCGCCAGCCGGTCCCTTTCATTAACTTTTATTACCGCGGCGAACGCATTCGATGATTTATGTCGTGACACGTTCTCTACCAAATCCAAACCTTGAACTGCAATTTCGCGGGAAGGTTAACGCGATGATTGTTTCAGATGGCAGATACGTTACTTTCTCGTGACGACCGCGACCGTCGGCGAAGAAAGTAGAGTAGAGCGATATACCATCGACAAATTCATTTTCGCGAATACGAGGTTGTAGGATCTATAATAATATACTAAAGCTGAAATCGTATTTTGCAATTTTTCTAATATTAAATTTTCCGATAATAAAGGAAATCAGATAGAACCGTATAGCATAAAAAAAAGTTCACTCTTCCTAAGAAATACCTGGTTCCAGGATCTATAATAATATTCCAAGGTCGTGAAACTGAAATCTGTAAAATCGGAAATGTTTCAGCATCGGAAATACTCGGAGAATTCCAGAAAAACTTTCTCAAACTTTAAAATCCACGGATGGATTCTAATAGGTTTAACGCGATTTAAATAAAATTTAAATAAAGGAAAAGCTAACTACGTTGGAGAATCCAAACAGCCAAAGACAAGATTAATCTTGTCGTTTCCTGTGTTTAAGCAATTTTTTAAGTTTCAGAAAACTATAAATAATCCACTGTCGATAAGCGTAATCCTTTGGATTTTATATCAAAATTTCTCGTGAAATGTTACCTTCGCGTTTGTTCGGTAACGATACAAAAATTCGAACAGCGTTAAAATCGTCAAAAAATATTAATCACAGTTACACAAAAGGAGAAGTATTTCGATTTGAAAACGAAACGAACAAAAAAGGTAAAGAGCAAACTTTGACAATCGATCGTCGTTGAAATAAAATACATGGCTACAAGGCATTAGCTAAATATTAAAGACTTGACGCGTACAAATAGAAAAATAAGGGACGTTATTCATAGCCGCGCGAAGCATACTCGCCGTGCTTATAAATATATCGCGGGACCGGTAATTTCACCGGAGTGTTTATGACAGAAAATACACCTGCATATACGAGGTATATTTTCTGTCCCGTGGCAATGTCAACAAATCGTTATATCCGTACTATCCACCAGCCGAGGCTTGCCAGGGGGAAAGTTAACCGTGCGGTAACTTCACGTTTATTATTTCAATTTTAATTAAATATGCACGCATAATACGATACGAGCGAGGTACAATTGCAACGACAACAGCATGCATCGATATAATTGTATCGCGTGATCGGTCCAAAAACAACGACCCAAAATATCCATTTGCAGAATTATCATTTCGAATAGGTTTGTACCTAACATGAGAGAACAATTTTTTCATGCAAAAATTAGTTACTATCTTTGTATGCGCTAAACTGTTGCGAAAATTGATTACATACTCGATTCATTTCATATTGATATTCTATCGTTCTGGAAATTTCAAAAATATTTAACGGTGAAAATTACGAGGACAATCGGAATCATCGATTCGTAATTTTTCATAGGAATTTTATAGATTTACGATATTGCATTTTTTAGGGTTTTAACGGCTTTGGTAAAGCACGTAGGTTGTAATAATTATTCTTTGCCTCTCCCTTTTTTGTTATTTTAGTACAAGTTTTATGCTTTAGTTTTATTAAGGCGGTAATTTCTATTGATCGTGGTAATTTTGACATGGTTGAACTTTTTAAGTGAGCCTCGCGTGAACGTCGAAGAGAATGATGCATGTTTTGAAGAGCGTTATTATTAAAATTAAATTAAGATCGTGTAGATAGGGTTAACGAATTTCGTTAATCACAGGCTCCAAAAATGTCTTACAATATTAATGCGATATAACGATGCACGATCTAAATAAAAATACCATTATTAAAATTATTCTACAGTTTTATCGTAGTAGGAGATTTGATTGATTTGCAATTATCCTAGATAGCTGACGAAGATTATTATGCTTGGGAGTAGCGACCCGTAATCGTAAAAACGTTTCACAGGGAACTAGATGAACAAAGAATGGAAATGAACTTGTCCGCTCCTCCACGATATCGGCGTAGCTCGATGTAGAGTTTAATTTGCATATCGTGTGCACGGCAGTTATATCTGATACAACTTGTTTTTACACGCGCTTGTGACGTACTCTATGACTGATGTAACTTTCGAGTTTGCGATAAAATCATTATGGTCGAAGGCTTTTATCCCTCCGATTTACAGAAATACGAAATTATTTTCGAACTGAACTGAAAGGTTCTTTTACATCGTTTAATTTAAATATACGAATAAAAATATCTATCACCGATGTCGAAATAATAACAAAAAGCCTATTTCGATATAGGAGGAGTAAGGATTAAAAAGGTTCCGAAAAAAAGTAAGAGTTTTAACGATATCACAAATTTAGGAAGAAGAAGTTATTGCAGAATATTTAATTAGGAAAAAAATAATAAGGGAAGATAACGATTCTGTTTCTGAAACCGACGGTAAAAGAGTATGTGTTCGAAAACTGTAGGAAAAAGAAATATCCTGATTGTAAATTTCAGGAGGAACAATTAAGGTCAATTATTTAAATAAAAAAAATTGCATTTATATGGAATTCCTTTCAAACTCGAACGACGTATCTGTTTGGCCGATGGAAGTTATATGCCTGTCATGAACCTTTCCGTTCGAAATAGAAATATTACAATTCCTGTACACATAAAATTCAATTAACGTAAGATCTTCGAGACGTAAAAATAACAAAAATTAATTTTCTAGGAATTGACGAAACACGAACGATTCTAATGTCCGATGGGTGGACAGAATAAACTTAGACGAAGGGCGCGAGAAGAAACGACGGGCAAACATGACCGGCATCGATCAACGATCTTCCACGACTTTATGGGCATGTACCGTTCGTTTTACGAAGGGTGCTCTCCTCGCTATAATTCATCTTTTTCTGTTTCGTCGAGCACGTTCGTTCGAAACTTTCATCGCAGTGAACGTCTGGTACAATACGACTGCTGGAAGCAAAGAGGAAGAGAAATAAACAGAAACAAGGGTGACTTGTTGCCGATGGCGATCCACTTTGCTTTGAAAAACCCAACGTCGGTTATTATTACTTTTCCCCTTTCCTATGAAATTCCAGGAAACGTTTAATTCTTATCGCCACAATTTTTACACGGGAAATAATTTTATTCTCGTGCTTTCCTTTTTTATTTTACCGTATCTTATTTCTTTGAGAGAAGAAGCCACGTTTCCTTTATGAAAAGTTGATTTTGTATCGTTAATCGTTATTGAATTTTGATTTTAATTAATTCATAGACGCTGCTGAAGTGCGCGCGTTACGCGTGATATAAATATACGATCTAACGTGGTTAATATGTTTGACCGTAACAGCGGATTATAATCGGGTATATAAATAGATGCGCGTATATTTCCTGAATACAAAGTTGACCACAACCTTCGTAAATCGTTAAAGGTAGCATAGCAACTCTCGATGCGATGCACCGTTCTCGAAGTCGTTGCATATACTCGCGTTTGGACTTGTAATCAAAATTTTTCATAAATACATCTTCGGCGAAATATCCTGTTATTCCGATTTCGAAGTTGAACCTGAACTAATATCAAAATTTTCCAATCCAGTGACGTACTTACGAAACGATAAGCACAAAGCCACCGTAATATCGAGATATAAAGATCAGCAGTCGTAATTGAATATAATCGAAAGTCCGATTTTTTCATTAAATTGAACGATACGAGAAAGACAAAGCGTAAGACAGGTATCGAAGTGTCGATATATTTTTGTTATGTCATAGCTGATAAAAACAAATTCATCCATGCATAATGTATTAACCTTCTAACGAGCAGATCTCTTTATCTTACAAAAGATAATCTTACGCAAAAGGAAGGATGTAAGTCTTTGTGAAGATGCTTCTTACACCTTACCATTTCAAAGCTTCTTTAAATAGACGAATAACAAATATAAAACAAGAAAGCTACAAAGTAATTTCAAACATCGACCGCGATATGAAAAACGGATTACCATTCGTAACAATTAGGTACCCCATGCAAAATTATTAATAGCGCGATACAAAATGATACAAAAATTGATATAAAAAATTATTTTACAAAATCACTAGTATTAATGAAAATTATCTTAAAAATTATTAACGATTCTGAGTAACTTCAAAAAAAAAAAAAAAAAAAATTTCCCGCGCTATATTTATTTTATTATGATACCAACCCTTCCTAACAACCTTCCACCCTATTGTGTTTTTTCCGCTGAGAGCAAGGGAGAAATTTTATATTCTAACATCAGGTGACTCACCCTTTGTACGTTCACTGGCAGTCGATTTTAATTATCGATCACCGAAAATACTATCGGTAACCCCTCGACGAATACCGACGAGGGCCAAATATCGGAATATCGCCCAGTAAACAATACAGGTCGATAAAAATAATCGAAAAAAGGACGTATACTGGAATATGGCTCACAGCGGACGCGTGGCAAGACGCGAATCAATATTATTTACTATTCTATAGTAACGAAACGTTAGCAGGTCGTTATGTTTACTTACGTCGAGTTTCAACCCTCCCTCTGTTCCGTGTTCGTTGACCTCTCGAATATCCTGACAGACCGTACTTAGACGTACGACGAAGCGAACGCTCGATATCTAGTCTCGACACTGTCGAACAAGGTACGCCGTTTACTCATTTATATATTCATTTCGCAAACGGCCCGAGCCGTTTAATAACGCACCGGTTTCATTAAACCACAGTCAACAGAGCCTCTTCCGTACTAGATAGTAGATACAATAAGATTATTCTTAGCGTTCACGGCGGGATAATAAAATTCAATTTAAGACGTGGGAAGAGCAGTTTGTTGCTCCGAGACGAAGAATAGGAGAATGGTTTAAATATGGCGTGTTGTTTAGATAAAGATCGTTCGTGGAACTCTAAAAACGATTGTGTATCGGTTACTAGATTGCGGATATTCATGCAATTTTTCATTTTTAGCAACGTAAATAAAGTAATGAAATTTAAAGAAACATTTGTTTCTCCGCTAGATGTTACACGTAGATTTACTATGAATGCATGAGAATCCACGATCTAGCGATTGATGTTTCTTTCTTTTTAGCACAAATTAGAGATAAAAGAAGATAATCGAAGTGGAATGAACGTAATATCGAATGATAAACTATTTTGGAATAGTTAATGCGAGTAGAATATTGAGAAGCCAAGAACTAATTTAAGAAGTTGTCGAGATAGAAGCAAAAATTTAGCTAAAAGTAATGAAAAATTGATTTTTAAAAAGTAAGAAATAGCAAGAAGATACTTAAACATAAATTACAAGATAATATTTCAATGAAAGTTTATCTTAAAGTTTTCATTAAAGACCGTGCTCTGCAAAGGCGGTTAATTTTAAGGTTCATAATCTCAGAAAGAAGCTCGAACGAGATGTTATTGGCCAAAACTCGGGAGAGATTAAGATAGTGTCGGAGAAATCAACGAAAAGTGGAAGAGCGAAAAGAGTTTCGCCGATGTCATCAGTTTGAAGTCGGGAAATTAAATCGAACCACTGGAGGGAGATCTCTGAAGAGTCGCAAACGCAGATATCGCTCGTTGGTTTCGACGCTCGGCTTCTCATTTTCATTTTACAAGCCTTTCACGTTTGAAACTAGACAAAGCCGTTGCGATCTTCTGAAACGATATTATCGTTGCTTAAAGAATCGACATAAAGCGAGAGCAACGAATCGCGTTTCCTAATTACTTGATTAATCCCTTTGATAATCTACGTTTAAACAATTTTCTTTCCGCTATGAGACACGAACGATAAATCTGACAGAAATTTCAGACCAAAGCTTTCGACAGACTTTCAAAACAGAGATTCGATAATCATCCACATATTGAAAATGTACACGTTCTTAAATTAATAATAATCGCCAGTTAATAATCAGTAAAATGCAAAGCCTATACTTATTTTTTATACTGAATTACTATTTCGCGATAAAATGTATAATCGGAAGCTTAACTGGTAGATGCGATATAGATATAGTATATGTGACACCGATATACATTACCATCGGTAAGGGTTTCAAAATAAATCATTCAAATTGCTCGTAATTTTCCGTTCGTTAAATACTTCGCTTACCAGTGTACATAAATGAACGATCGCGGATTAGTTGAACGCTCGAAACCTTATTTGTATTGAACGTCGATTAGCGGCGGACAGACTTAATTGCACAAATAAAGTATAAATAACCCGATATTGGCGAAACGATCGGTAACAACAACGTAACCTTGCCGTAAATGAACATGCGATCAACAAGATAAACTGGCAGTAAGTCAAGAAGCACGATTCACTTTGTATCGTAACAGGTGGTCGAATTTTCCTGATGCACGATAGAATCGTTCACGGGGCGAGGCGACGTTTAATTTCTATTAAGCGGCCGTTAGTTTCGCTATTCAACTAACGCGGTAAATATCGCTTGCACGCTCGAGAAATAGAAAATAAATGATCTCGTTAACGCGTTTTATTTTCGCGCGAAAGACAGCTATATCGTCGAACGGTAGTCTCGACCGCTCAACACTGATCCAATTTGTTAGACGGCCAATTCTTCGCAAATGATATCCCTGTTTCTCGAACCGAAAACATCGAAGTAATAACGCAACCTTCGATCGTTGATTCATTACGTGATCGATAGACAGTCAAAAATTAACCGTATAAGACTGGTTACGAGGAAAATTAAGTATATCGACTTATTAGAGACTGATTATTATCGGAAGATCGATTAACGGAACGATAGGTTATCGGATTATCGTCCTCAGCTTCGCTCCCAAGTCTCGCTTAACGGAGATTCGATCGTTCTAACGAGCGTCGATTATTTCATTTCGTAACGACGAAGCAAGCTTTTTACTCTTACGTGATAGGTAAGATCGTGTAAAAGAACAAAACTGTTTGTACGATTTGACGGAATGAATGTAACGCGGTAACTAGAAAATATGATATATCAACGGATGCCAGAGTTAGCTCAGCTTTTGACGTCCGAATATTAATGGAAAATTTGGAGATGATCTCGTGTAAGAAAAATTGAAAGACGAGAATAACGAGACTGAAAGAAACTGTTACATTTTTATATAGAAGATCTTATTCTTTTTTAATATTAGAGTTCAAAATTAAAAAAACTACAGGATTCAAAATAAAATGTTCTTGCTCCTGCGTGACGCTAAATATGTAAATAGAAAAATCATACTGATTTTCAGAGGAACGGTTGGATCGTAGTATGTATATAGTCGAACCCCAAATCCTTCAAAGAGGGTTAAGGGATTTACGTGTTACAGGGAAGAAAATATTGGACGCCGGAGTGGGATATACTGTCGGACAAAGTGAAACTGTCTATTAAACCGGCTCGATACTGCGCTTTCACCTAGCTGTTGTATCTATAACAACAAAAATATTTTACCCAATGTAAAATTAAGATCTATTTTGAAATTTTTCCGTCTAATTGATTCGAAAATTGAGATTATTCGTTGAAATTTTTGATAATCCCAAATTTCTAACCACTTTTGTAGATGAAAAAAGAAAAAAATCAAAGGAAAGCCTGATAAATGGACGAACAAGATTAAAAGGACTAAACCTGATAAGACGGAGTAATAAAAAAGGCGAGATAAGATAAATGAATAAAAAACGAGGATATCGAACCAAAACACAAAAAGGACATACGCAATGCCAAGAGAACATGCAAATATTTCACAAATAAAATATATTCGTTTTTCCATAAATCGTTCTCTGCGTAGAAGCATAAAAAAATACTGACCTTTCCTGAAATCTTATTTTATAACATTCATACTCGTGACGCTGAATTTTTCGGTCACCCTAGAATTAAAATATCACTACAATAAATTTACGTCGACAAATCAGCGTTACACATTGAACATCGATCGATTCAATAGCTTCAAATATTAAATGATTCAGCGTCTTTCCGCCGGTCATTTCATTGACGCTAATTGTAAGAGGATTTGGCCAAAGTTAATGTCCTGGTGGTATTACACTATCCACATCTGGTAGCCGTGCCAAGTTGATTAACGAGAAATAACGACGGTTCGTCGTACAACCTGTAAATTCTTGTTTGCGGTAGGGACAAACAACCGTGGGCAAATTTCCCGGAAATGAATTTCCCCGCAAAGAACAAATACGAGTAATGACATCATCTCTTTAGAATCGTCGAGTTATGTGTTTCTTCGAGGAATTCTACCTAACAAATTGTAATAAGATTTCGCTGTAAAAAGTGATGCAATCGGTACGATTGTGGCTGTAACACGATATACGTACAGTGGCTTACGAAAGTATTCGAATATTTGTCACAGAAAATTTTCAACGATATATCGTACGTGTTATGTAAAACTTTGTGAAATTTCGTTAGCACTGTAACGAGATACGACTGTCGAAGATTGAGATAGTAAAATTATGTACGAGGTATATATAGTAATATATAGTAATGGTAAAAAGATCAATCTAGCAACACAGATAGAAATTACTGAACGTTTATTGTAAACATGCACTTGGTGTAAAATTGCTATACGGCATGAACGATAGCCTCGAACGTATAACTTGTAAAACGTAGATATATACTTCCAGTATATACCTTGTAACTTTTACAATTTTCAGATCCATTTCAAACTTCGTTAACACACGATCACGACAATCGTGCCTAGTTACAGTGACAACATCTAGGTAAATGGTTGCTAGGAATTTTGGATACTTTCGTGAACTAATTCTAAGGAATTTCTTCTTGACACACTTTTTATCGCAATTAGTAATTTGAAGACAGAGGGAAATAAAATGAATCGCACCGATGAAAGAAGGAAATACGCAAACGAGCCACAAACATGGAGAAATATTGCGGTTTTAATTAACGAATGTGAACTGAAAACGAGAAGCTGAAAAAAAGATAACTCTTTCGGTTAGCGTATTCGTTAGTTAATTTGTAACGGAATAAAGTACTGGGCGTAAATGTGCGAAGGACGAGCTGTATAATTTTTGAATTTCCAATTACGTTATTTCCATGGTTATCGATAGATTTTCATTTTTCCTCGACGTATCTATCTACCCTTCGCCTTTAAACAAAGACCGAAGACTCTCTCGTTTAGTTTCTAGTAGGTTGATGGAACAAAAATTCAATAAATTCTTCTATGTATCGAAAATTGAAAAAGCGCATCAATATTGAAAATCATGGAACAAAGGTATCGAAAACAAAAGAATTTCAATCTCTCGTATGCTATACTACCTGAGGCAATAAAAAATATATTCGAATCATAACGAAGAAAGCTTAGGACGAATTAATATTCTTTTTACGTCATTAATCTTTTAACAACGACGAACTGAAGAAAATATTTAAACCATAATTATTCCTTACAAAAAGTTGAAGATATACGTATGTTTCTTGCACTTGACACAACAAGATGTTGAAGACAAAGCGATAATTATTATATAAATGATTCATATTGAATTCATTTTATTACATTATCAAAGAACTAATAAAGTCGTTAACGTTTAATAGATTGTTTGAGCACTGGAACAGGTATTTTTACCCTGCATATAATTCGAAATAAAAATTATGATAAAGTTCACGCGTGTATTACATTATCGCGCTTATCAACGTTCTAATGCCTCTTTACGCGAGAAAGATCCACGAAGTGAGATTTCGCTGACGAAGCAAGCACCGCCAGAAGAAATATTAATTTTACGGCAGGCTGTGCACTCGATAAACCTGGCAAACCGTGGCGATATTCTCGAATCTGACGCGGCGCACGCCTGCAAGGCAAGATGTCCTCCCTTCGAACGATCGTCCCCCGGAAATCGTTTAACGAGAAATCGAGAAACGCGATTAGATTAAAGACAGCGGACTCGATTTCCCGCGAGCTACGCTAAACATCCAATTCGCGATTATTTACTTTTGATCTCTATTTCCAAATGCCTGGAAACGATGCTTTTTTCTTAGCTGACTTTCCTCGTTACAAACAGCTACTTCTGATAACACGTTTCTGGAAATATCGAGGGCGTAACATGGGATTAAGAGACTCGACTTTTTTTGAGAGAAGAAAGAGATTTTCATGGGAAATGAGAATTTTTCAAAGAATATAAACTAAAGATTGCTTTCTTTTAATCTCCAATTTCGAATTTCCTGTAAGGAAAATAGACGGTGTAAGAACGTAAATTTCAAAGAGATTTAAATGATAGTAGCGTAGAAGAAACTTCTCTATCGATCGTTTTACGTTTTAACTAGAAGAAGAAGCTTCAATCGCAAACTTTTGATCATTGCTTGCCAGCCAAGACTTTTTCAAATAGAACTTCCAACAGAATTCGCTCGAGTTGTAACTATCGATTCTATAAATTAATATAACAGCTTAACTTTAAAAGAACTTAAAGTTTAAACCATCGTTTAAATACTTAAATAAATACGAAATATTTAATTCTACAAGATTATTAAGTTCTAATTGATTTACTTTGACAGCAGCGCCTTTCAAAGCGGAATCTTCGCAATAAGAATGTAATATTCGAAAGATTTTCAACGAATGGCGATAATAATAATTGAATGGCTAGGAAATGTGTAAAACAATCATTCCCAGCAGAAGTCGAAGATCGATCGTGCGAGAAGGAGAGAGGAGACAGAAGGAGCAACAAATATTCACGATCACGTGAATCGAATGTTTTCGTAGAGATCTCGGCCAACCGAAGGATAAAATAGCAGAGATGAATATTAGCCTGAAGAATGAATCCGGCGTCTCGAAAAAACATTCGACATAGGCCTTTTGCTTCGCAACGTTATTAATTCATTTCGATAGCTTCAGGCGTCACGAAATATTTTCAGAGCTCGTCGTGGATATCCCAACGATTTATCGCGCGGAATTCGTCAGACAGATTGAAATTTCCAAATGAAATTTGCAGACGAAACAATTCGAAAGGAAAACAATAGGAGAAACGAAAACAGACAGAATTGATGAAGGTATATAAACATAATGGAAACGGAGGCTGAAATATCAATCACAAAGAAGGAAATATAATAGCAATATACATGAATTATACAAGAAATAAATTCTAATATCAGAGATGAACTTTGTCAAAAACTTAATGAGGAAGCTTCTATACGTGTCGTGCAAAAAATGCGATACTTGTGAAAAGAAAATGTTTTATCTATATAAACTGATACGATGTTCCACATAGTTGTAATTTTTCCATTTTCCAGTTTTTAAGAAGTATTTAATCCAGAAAAATTAGTATATGGAGACCTAGAACTAAAGAGTCTACAACGTGATATTTTAGTCAGAGTTTAATTAACATTGAAATATGGTTCTAAAACGTTAAACCATGGCCTGAAAACATTAGAATATAGTGCGTGTCGGTCATTTTAGTACCACAGTTTGCAAATATTTTGTCAGAAGGCTTAACGTTGAGCAAAAGAAGCACGTTAAGTTTGCAATTTATGGAACGGTGTAACTTGAAAACCGCCTTTACCCAAAATATGCTAAATGCGCTCTAAACCTATATTCGACGTTTCCATTCAATTATCCCAAAAGATATTGATTAATAGAAATTTAAAGATGCAAAATTCCACAGAATACGAAAAGATGTATAATGTCTATCGATTACTTTAAAACCTGATGTTGCCGTCTCGACAGCAACGATCCTATTTCGAGAGAGTATCCTAGCACTTTACCTGCAGTGGCAATGTCTGACCAAAGGACCACGTTCTACTGCCATCCAGCTCACGATTACGATAAAGTACGAACCAAAAAGTATATTCTATAAATTCCCTAAAGCGATCAAAATAATAATACAGCATTGCATTTCGATAAAATATTTAACAAAAAATGAGTAAAATCTTCCTCTTCTCAAACTCAAACTTTCGTAATTGATTTTTTAACGACCGGTAGTGTTGACGCGCGCGTTCACATCCGTGAGAGCTTCTCTCGATCCAAGACTGCTATTTCCACATCTACAATTACACGAATCCGAAAATCTAGTTGGGAATCGGGAGCAGGAACGGGGGATTAACGAGTAAACGACTTTCACGCGCGTTCGTTGGCTCTGAAAGCTCTCGCGTGGCGAGCAACCGGTTTCGAGGAAGCCGTACGACGTCACAACTATAGATACTCTATTTTCGCTTATCTCGCCTCTCTACTGCCTTCTTCTCTAAGCTCTCGTCCACTCTCCCTCTCTCTCTCTCTCTCTCTCTCTCTCTCTCTCTCTCTCTTTCTCTTTCTCTCGCCCCTCTTTCTCTGGCTACCGCGAAAACGTGTATTTCTGGCACGAGTTCCTCACTCGACGAGCGCAGACCACAGCTCCGGACGACGAATTCGAGGCAGAAGCCCAGACTCCAACGACTCCGATAAACCTGATAGGAATCGCTCGTAGATGATCCCCGGAGAACTAAAGGGAAAAATGATCCTGCCGTGCAACAGAAACAGTTGGTAACCGCGCGAGAAATGGTCCACAGGGGACGAAATCGGAAACATTTTTGCGCGTCAAAGAACTGGTCGCTGATATACGTTTACGTTCGTATCGTGGTACAAGCATCGAGTCACCTGTCTTTTTGAATTTATAATCGAGGCTACCGATTGGAAAGAGTTTGATTGTTCGATTAGAATCTCGTGGATTAGTTTGTCACTCTCGGTAAGAAAAAAATTGGCAAAAGTGGAAATTCAGCAATTTTTGGTCCTACAGTTGAAACTACTGAGTGAAAGCTACCAGTTACCATTCGCTAATTTGGTTATTTCTCTCTTTAGGTAGAAAAGTTCTGAATTTCTGGATGACGAAGAAAAGTTTCTTTCGCGGATTAATTAATAGACAGAATTGAATTAAAAAGAAATTATAGGTATCTTATGATCTATATATTTATAAAAGTTTTAGTTTTCCTCTTAGTGTTATTGATTGTAATTTGACTGATTTTCGTGTTTTGTGAAAGAGGAATTGGAATTATTATTCAGAGTAAATGTACAATGAAAAAAGTAGATGATAAGTTACTATCGTCTCGTTTTAAGCTGACAACTCTTGACAAGGGGAATTAAACAGATTTTCTGATCAAATCATAGAAAAGACTTACCCTTGCTGGTGAGACTGAAGCTTCTGAGCCTGTAACTGTCCTCGTCTTCGCCTTCTTCCCTCTGAATCTGAGTCGAGGGATCAGGAACATCCAAAAATGCATTACTCTTTCTGTGATGACTATGATGCATACTTTGCCCTCTTCGACTTCCTCTTCTTCTGAGGCCAGGGCTGATATCATTGTCAGTCAGCCTGGGCTCGCTGCTGCAATGAGCAGATTTAACTGTGCCTTCATGATGATGATGATGATGATGGTGTGCAGCTGAAACAAATTAAAACAACCGATATATGATTGACGGTTCACTCTCGAATCGACTTGAATTTTCTATTAACAGTTTGTCATAAATCATGAAGATATATACGTTTAGCGTCGTGTTCTTTTATTTCATTAAATATGCTACTCTTTTAGTTTGCTAAAAATGATTAACTGTACAACTCTTCGTGACGACAGACTTGAAGTATTTTCGAATTAATTTTGTGGTATCGACATAGTATCGACATAGCAAGAGACGAATTACATCAATTTCTACAAATTGTTAAACTCTCTAAAGACGTCGTTACATTCCATTCCTAATATTCTTATCTATCTACGTATCTACCTTCCCTCTTAATGCCGTTTTTCGTCCCTTTTTTTCGCTAGGTCCTGAACTGAACAGACTTTACACTCGATGGCTTCCTACTATCTCATGCGTGGGCCCTTTGGAAATTTGCCCCTTTTTGTTGCTACTGTTGACCGCCTTCTAAAGCTTCTAAAGGACGCTCGAAGAAAATCACCGCGAGCGACACGTGAAAATGTCGTTCAATAAAACGATTCGAAATACAATGTTGCCTAGGATTTTGATGCCACCGTATATCATACTTGTTTCTTTTGCAGTTTCTTCTTCTTCTTTTTTTTTCTTTTTTTACCTTTTTCTTCGCCCAGGCTACCTGAATTGAAAAGAGATGATCGATGGAGATTCGTAAATCGAGCTTTCGATCCAATATCCTTCGTGATACGAAGATAAACAATATATATGAGGTTCGCAAACTTTTCGCAGATTTTTCTTCTTATTTGGATACACGAGTACATTCTACGCGCGACAAACGTTCGTTATTCCGCGTAGCATAATTAATAAAAATTAATAAAATTGCGCTTTAATTTTTGTTTCGACGCGTCGTTAATTAGAAACTCGATACGAAACGCGCACGTTAACAAGTCTTTAAAAGAAGACATGTCTCGATAAGTAAATCACTGTATACGTGCTATAAACGAGGGAAAAAGCTGCAAATAACCAATAAATTTGTTAAACCTTAAAGACAAAATGTAATTCTGAGATATTCAGAAATTATTTGTGTCAAGAATAAATATGTTGAAACCGTTTTATCTTTTTTAAACGGAATTACATTCATCCGCTTAGTTCTTGTAAAAGGGTAATAAATCTCGTAGGTTTAAAGCATAGTCTCGCTTCTTCATGCTAAAAGAAAGCTTTCGTTTTATCCAGGATTATCTTCTTGTTCGGGGAATATCGAAGCATATGGAGTTCCAGTAAAACCTCGAGTAGTAAACGACACGAAAGTGAAATCGATCCCGAACAGCCAGCTGAAAAATATTTCAATCCTAAAGGTTTCTAGGCCCTGCCTTTACACGATCAAGCTCGTCGCTTCTTTATTTCACGCTCCACGATTTTCATTGAGAATCCCTTGTGAAATAAGCTCGAAAACGAATCTACCCTTTCACGGTGTGGCGGATCTTCGTCGAGGTAATAAATATCGGAAAGACGAAGAAAAACTGAGAAGGCTACGTTTTTTGCCAGGCTACTCAATTTCCGACTACTTTCCTTCGCACTAAGGATTACTAATGTTTAATATATTACTGTGGGATAATCAGTGTCACTGGCTTTTAAAATTACGCAACGCGAGAGGAAGAAACTTCTACTCATATTTTCCAAGAAAGATTTATCAAAATTCACTGTTACGGATTAGTTAGTTTACTTTCGTTATTAAATTGTAAACAGCGGTTGATAACTAATTTTATTATTACGTAACGTTCTTCTAATTTAATAACGATCTAATCCAACTCTTACTCATAGTTTTGCGGAAGATCTAAAAAAATAGAAATTATTAATTGTCACCATAAATTGAAGGAATTTTTTACTGTATCTCCTGCGTAAAATACGAATTTTCTAAGTTTATAGAAAAAGAATTGCTGAAAAATTTCGACACAACGCATTGCAAATTTGATAAATACCAATACCAAGGATCGTTTGCTTTGGCTGTACTCTTTCTTCCACCAGACAGAATTGAAGTAGACACGATCTAAGGGCCGAAAGATTAATTTCAACGGCCCAATAAACCAAGTCGGACGTCGAGTCGCGTCGTGAAAGCGGCGTGTAAGAGACACGATTACATATTGCGTCGACGACACGCTTCACGCGTCGAGATCACGCTTCAGCTTCTATTCTGGCAGCGTTCGTTTGGGTAGTAGGTCACTGACAGACGAAACGGGCTTCCACGATGCCAGTGCACCTCACTCGAGGAACCGTCCGATCCATTTAACTCAAAAATACGATGCCGCGAAGGGTTTCGTGGGCTAAAACAAGCTTATTTAAAGACACTCGACATCCGTTTGCTCTGGCTAGCTCCGGTTAAATGTCCAACAACGGCGGATGGTTTCTTGCGGACGGTTAACCTGCGCGTTCTCGATCATTTCTGACCGAACTCTATTTCTCTGTGGTTAGAAAATGTCTTAAGCTTTAGAAAACTAACGTAGGATCGCTAACATGGTGCTAAAAATTTTGTGACGAAAGTCGTGATTAACGGTGAGATTAAACGCGTACAAGAAATTGAAATATCGCGGCAGTGTTAAAAGGAGCAACGTGACAGGATTCGAAAGCGCAATGAAAAACGTCAAATTTCGAAACTATAATTTACGTTTCGTAATTTATAATCGCATTTAGTGACAAAGGCGATAACTTTTGTATCGTGGTCTTGGCGAATTTCGATCGATCAAGTTGCGAATTTTCGAAGTATTTAAAACGTTTCGAAAAGGGCCGAGGTATAAATCGGTGAATCGGAGTTAAAGAGTGTTCTGGAAGTAACAAGAAGGTATATATAACTACTAAATAAAATCCTTTCGATTTAACAAATATTTTAACAAATATTATCATTTTTCACGGATAGAGTCTCGGATATCAACAATTCGTGGGAAAAGTTTGAAAAATATGAATTAATTGTTCTGTAAAAAGAGTCTTTCAGTGCGGAAGCATCGATCGAAAATCTGTTATAGATACAATGTGATTGTTTAGCTTCTAGCGTTAACATTCAAATGGCAATACTGCAATAATACATATACATGTAGAAATCACGTAAACGTAGCACGTGACTATGATCGCATATCTACATATATTCATTAAATGTGTAACAACCTAATTTAGACGATGACTACAGTCGCCGTTAGTGACTTTTTAGTATCCATTTCAAATCAAGTAAACTCCAACAGATCGTTATACGAACAACGATCGAAGTCGATCTTGGCCATGCAAAAGTTAAAGTTCTTCTATTCGCTGATTAGAAATTTACATATAACGAGTTTGATAACAGGAATTAACAATTTGTGGAGGAATTATTTTCAAAGAGTTGCTCTGGTAGAATATTCGAATTAAATCGAAATAAATTATTTTTATTAAATAAAAGATTAAAAAAACAGCACCGTTTGCTCGCTGTATCGTAATCGTTCAATTTCTTTTTTTTTAATTAATTGGAAAATACCTAGTTACCTATTACGATTGTATTAATTCTACAGTAATTGTTTTAATTCTACGTTGCTGCACGGTTTGTTGATATAATTAACGATACTGCGATTATTGATAAGAGCATTTACTGAAAATAAATCAGCAAATGAAATGCAGAGAAAATTTAGATGCGCGTCCAATCATAGAATACTAAAGTACGATACATATATCTATTGCATTCCTTTCTCATTTTTGTTTTAGCTACGTGTTCCTAAGGAACGGAATTCTTTGTTATTTATACTTTCGTCTTGCGCAGTGAAATTAATATTCATTATTCATAATATTCATTAATTCATTAGTGGCAGCCTATTGTCCAACGAGGTTCTGACATCATCTTTAAACACGTAAAGGTCAAGGCTTATTCAGCAGGTCTGAATTCGTTAAAAAATTGTTTCTAAGTCATTTAAACACTACTTCTACGTTCATCAGTTGGAATATACATATAGTCTTCCAGTATCGCGTTAATTGGATTGCGTGTATAGTGTGACATAGCGAGATTTATATTTTATAGAAGAATTCCATCCCGTAACTGTATTCTGCAATACGATCGAACTCTATTTATCTGGATTCATCGGGGACAACCAGTTCGTACAATGGAAATATACCGATTTTGCTTACTGTCTACGATATCTCGTTCCAATAATAAAAGTTTACATTAAGATAAGTAGATTCAATTGTACGAAGTTCATTTAATTTAGGTCACAAAAATCAAAAAATATATAATAATTTCAAATTCATTCTCATGACCAGAAAGAAACGCTTAAGAAAAATACCAGAAAGAAAGAAAGTTTTCTCTGGTATTTCTAGCATCAATGAAGCCCTCACTATGATTTTCTTCCAATAAACAGAATTCAAATAAATGGACCATTTCGAAATTAAAGAAAACCAAAGTTTTACCATTTTCTCTTTTCTTGTGCGATCTTTGTTTTTGTTCATTCAACCTACAATATCTAGCCATTGTTTCACAGCTTTGTAATATAACTTTACTTGAAAAATAACAAAACACGAGAAACTTGAAACATCTCAACGTACGAGTGTCTTGAAAAATGAAGAAATGCAAATCGAATGCAGGAAAAAAACCTATTTATTACGATTTATTACGGTTATAGAACCAACTGCGTAAGATTAAAAATTTACCGAGGACATTTTCATCCCTTCGTGACATCGACGTAATAATTTCTGATAATATCAGCGGAAGTAAAAAAGGAAACAGAGATATGACGTGGATTATGCGTTGGCATTTTAAGCTATCAGCCTCGGAAGTTACAAAATATCCTACGTCACGAGGCTTTTCTCTATACGTTGCTTCAGGACGTTAAACGAACAACGGTGACGTCGAAGCGACGTCGCTTCACCCTTCAAAGAGTTAATTTAGAAGTGAATGGGTTACATTGGGTTCCGAAGCATCGGACCGCGGAATACGATGTTATCTGCGTGTTCTTTCGCGTTCCATCGACAGATGATATCACCCACGCTCGATGGGAACTGATCACGCGAAAATTCTAACGCGTTCAGAGACCTCTTAATGCAAATTAATTATCAAAGGACGCTGATCTAAACGTACGAAGGCGTCGTTATTCTTGAACGTCGCGTCGGCAAACGAGTCAATGTGTTAACGCACGTGTACATAAAGGTGAGTGAAATAACTCGTTATTACTTAAACTACTAAAGACTAACGTTACGTTAATGCAACATTACCTTTCTCGATCGATTTATATCGTTAAATTCTACTTCTTAACATCGTAGTTACGATAGACAAGTCCGACTATTTGTTTAACGTTTTCTTTTTCTTACTATTGTCACATACTATGTGTCACTCTGATTTATCGCAATATATCTTATACGTTGTTTATTGAAATTATGCAAAATATTTTTGCACCTCTAATTTCTGAGTATCGTAGCGATAGGGATAAAACGGACGATATTTCAACGGAGACTAACCGAATTAAAGGAATAAATTAATTTTGCAATTTGAGAAGAGAATGGAACCACCGTGTGCGATGCACTGATTAAAATTGAACTAGTTGTTGAACACGTTAATGCTCGATGTTTCGCAAACGCAAACAAAAGTGGCTACGGCAAACGTCGAGCAATTCAACAATGAGATGGTAGGAAACGTTCTGAGTCAGCTTTACGTATTATTATTTAATGTCACGTAATTATTGTTACTCGTTTGTCCAATTCAAATAGATTTTTATATTGAACGCCAAACATCGATTGTTTTTTGGTTCAAAAAGTAGAATTGTGATCCTTATGCTTCAAAAATAATTATGAAAATCGAAGTTAAACAAATTAACGAAATGAGCAATTAACGTTAAATCTTGACGTTACAAGATTAAAAGATCAATGTCACTATCGTCTAATAGATTCGAACAATCTTAAATGCATCTCTCTTTCAAAAAATTTAATCAATTTTTCATTCCATTTATATATTACCTAAAACTGGGTTTGCATTCCAGTCCAGCGATCCAATCCGGCGGTGGATCGTAACTGGAATAATTTAAACAGCCTTTTCGCTTGAATACAGTACCGTCGTCCCAGTAAGTAATCCATTCAAACGACTGGATCGAAAGTCTACCGTAGTTTCCAATCCAGTGTTTACCACTACCATCGAGAATAGAACATTTCAGCGTTGCTAGAATCGTTTAGACGGCTCATTAGAGCAAGTTCCGTGCGTTGTTGTTGCCATATTTTGCTTAATCCAGCGACTGGACTAACGCGGATCCGGCTTAACGTTCTATTCGCATATGTGTATAACGAGACATAAAAGAACGTTTAGTTACTCTCGTTTTATAAAGATTATTTTATCCCATCGCTGTACATCTACCGTCCCTACGTCGCTTCTTCGATCGATCCATTTGAAAATATTGCATAAAAATACCTTGCAATGTCAAAGAAACACCGACAAGCTACATTATCGACGAAGAATTACCTTGAGCGGCGGCTCGACGACGAATGCTCTTATTCGCGCTAGAGACGCGAGCACTCTGAGACCTCGTCGCGGGTCTACGTCTTCTCGTTGGTGTACTGCTGTCAGGAGTTCCGCTTCCACTATCCTTCTCTCTGTCGATTTTATCCCTCTCTCTGGCACCCGAGGGAGGCATCGCCTCCAACATTTGTTCCATGCTGGAGAAACCAGGTGCACAGATCGAGGCCGATCTGGTCTTCCGGCGTAGCGAAGTCTCCGACATCTTTGTTTCTCTTCGTTCGCCGATCCTTCTACTATTGCACTATTCTCCGACAATTTCCGATTTTTCAATAGAAAAAGAAAAAAACCGTATTCCCGAGGTACGATTACGAGTAAACTTCCTCGAATTTCTGTTATTTTCCCCGTGTGCTCGCCGTAAAACAACGATATACCCAAGAGTCTATTTTCCCTCTTTGAAAACACGCCTCTGACTGAAACTTCGAGCTTTCTGTTTTTATCAATTCCCAGGGTTCGTTATCTCTAGCGAGATTTTTTCTCTGGAACACGTTGCACTCGACTCCCTTTGCACTTTTGCCCTTTGAAACGATCAAGATTCTCGGAAAACACGCCCGGAACGAAGTTTCCAGGTCCCGGAAGAGCGCTACTTCTCGAAAATCACCGGCTGACTTCAAACGAGACGAGTTTGATTATTCTCAAAATAGGCGCTCTCCCCGTTGAAGGGTGGTCTGCTCGTCGAGCGTTTTACGCTTGGCGCGACCTTTCGCCAGGTACGTTTCCGCGAGCACAGATTCAACGTTCGATTAAAAGTTTCGCAGAGACGAGACGGAGTCTTAGCTGTAACGCTGGCAAGTCCATGAGAACGCGGCTGGCTGGGCCTCCGGCGACTTTCAGAAACTCGCTCACCGACGAAACTTGTGAATTCTGAAGCAACATGTGGTAACACGGTCGTTAATTGTGGACGATACGCTCGCGACGTTCTTGCTTGGGTTTCCGCGGTTTTCGTCTACAGAAATCTCGATGCGATCGCAACTCGTCGTTTAGGTTTCCTTTTGCAACGGTAACTTTGTTTCGGTGATTTTTGACTCATTGTAACATTATAATTTGACGTTTCTTTCATTTTTCTGATCTTTAGAGTATACTTTTCTTTGAAAATCGTAATTTCTTGTAACTTTTTCTTTCTGTCTTCTTTTCTGATCAGAAATTTGGATTTATGGCGTCAGAGAACCTTGATATTCGTCTTAGAAGGCTTTATATTTTCTTTCAAATTTTCTTTCAAATTCTAATTTGTAACCCTAGTTGAAATGTATTATCCCCAAGGTATATAAAATGTACTATAATTAAGAGAATTCCAATATTATATAAATTTCCTCTATAAAAAATAATACTCCGATTTTTATACATGGAAAATACGAAGCAAGTCCTTTTCACCTGACTGGTTGTCACAATTTTTCGGATAGCTTCGATGGCTCTTTGAAAAAATTTGGTTTGTTGGGATGCGTACGACTGTTTCGACAACTTCGGAGAGACATATTTTTCTACTGTAAACAAATTGAGACGGTTTTGCACGTTTCAAATCGAACTACGTGCTATTTCAACACTGAGTTTCGCGGAAAACCGAATCGAAAATAACAGTGAAAATTCTACTTCCTTCGAAAGTAATAAATTGTATTTTTAAATTACAATCACGATCGCATTAAAAGAATCTCTACTTTTCATAACATGAAAGTAATTTGGAATTTTCGAAAGACAGTTTACTCTTTAACAGGATTGGCATTTAAAATTACACCAACCGCCATAACGAACAGTCCATGCGATTGAATATCAAACGTTAAAAACGTAATAAAAACGACACTTTGCGAATTTCCCGTGCAAAGTACCAGTTTGCGGGTTGTAAATAAATTTATTCTTCGATCACAGTGGCATGGCAGTTGCCCGATTCAGTGGTTCTCGACAATTAACATTGTAATTACCTGCTCTAATTACGAGGCTTCGAAGTTACTTTGCTATTAGAAATTTGTTTGTCCCGGTAGACCAGCATGGTGGTTACTTTATTTACATAAGAATGAGCCACCGGCGATGGAACGTTCTATTTCCTTCTGTAATTAACTGCAACACACCGTTACGAGCTCCAATACGATCGCTGTTTTTTACCAAAACAGAAGAAAAGATTCGCGTCAGACGGAAAACATATATTTCCCTTGCCGTTTATCTTATACTTGTAGAACTCTTCTACAAGTCAAAGAGATTTTCTAGTGTTTTCGACACGCGAATACCATTCAAATAAGCATACCGTCGGAGTCTTCAAAGATCCCAGGAAATCTGTTCGTAACAGATAATATACAGAGTGTTCTAGATTTTAACGCCGAAGCTTCGTCGATATATTCTATGGGTTTAAATAAAAGAAAAATATTACATAAGCGTAGGTCGTTCGAGACCTTAATAAAAAGGTTACTACATAAAAACGAAATACGAAACGGACAGCAAAGAACTCGCGATTATTGCGATTTCCGCTGCAGAAATCGTAAACGAAGCGCGTATTTGAATTTGAATTAAATTCGTAAATAATCGCGGTATTTCGATACGAAGTCGAACAACTTGCTAATAGTACTGGCAGATATTCGCTTCAAAATCATTGACGATCTCGAATAGTAAACACAGCTCGCATAAATAGACTAAACGTAAATATTTCCGGTCTGCTTCTACATTGTATCGCGGTAACCGCTAGTTCTTTATTGTTCCCTTCGTATTTCGTTCTCTAGTCATAACTTTTTTATTACGTCTCGAACGACTCGGATTTATTTAACATCTTTTTCTTCTTTAGATCCATTGGATGCACCGAGAAAGCTTCGTTAAAATCTGTAACACCTTGTATGTAATAAGATAGGATATAGGTACGACGAAATATTTTATAGGGGAATTCGTCTCCGTCGAGAAGAAATGTAAAACACGTACTCGCTGGATTATCCGGCGATTCGATTATTCGAGTATATCCGTGATATTTTCCCATTTACGTAATGTAAAATTGGAACGGCAAACATCGATGGGAAGTTAAATGAGAAACGAGAAAATGTAAAATTCCATTGCACGGAAGAAAACGAACAGAAATTCGCCCGAAGAAAACGAACGAAACAAAAGAGTTAGAAATTGTGATAAATTATTTGGTTATTTGACGAACGATAGATCCGGAAACGAACGAAAAGTATACGTAGAGAATAGAGACGAAATTGTAGTTGTCTATATTTAGCGGGAGAATTAAAGGGGCTATTAACGTTATAGCCGGTCCAACAACAGTTTCACCAATAGTCTGTAAGACTTTTATTAGAGAAAACTATCTATCGATCATTCTCCTTTTCTCTCTCTCTCTTGCAGTTTCTCTCTTTCTTTCTCACCGCAGAGGAACGACACGTTTATTGCGCTTGAAGTGCAACGTTAAGTGGAAGAGATCAGCCTTTGTGCGTTCTCCGCTATGTTTACGAGCTTCGAGGCGCATGATAAATTTTATGAATTGCAAGCTTGACACTACAGGTACTCGAACGAGCTCCGCCATTTATAAAATTAAAGTATTAAACCTTCCGCGAATAGATTATCTGCGTTATTTGGAATATTTTGAAATTTCATTGGCACTACGAGATCCGATCGTCATGATCGTATATCGATAAAGTTTAAAACAAATCTGAAAATATGTACGGATGATACATACGACTCGTACGAGATACTTAGCGCAAGCATATGTTTCGCAGCTATCGCAATTAATTATTTTTCTCAACCGTGTATTTAATTTTTATTAAAATATATGTTTGCAGTACATGTCTCGTAATTTCCACGTACGTTTTTAGATTGATTTCAAATTTGATAAAAATAATCCTGACAGTCGTGTCTCGCTACAGTGCTGATGAAATTTGTAAACGTTTCATATAACACATACGATATAGATGCATTTTCAGCTTCGTTTCAAATTTTATCAATATAGCCATATCAGATCGTATCAAAGCTAATAAAAATATTCTGCGTAACACGAACAATACGCGTATCAAAATTTTCTATGGTAAGTGTTCAAATACTTTCGTCAGCCCCGATCTATCGCGAGTAGAAAAGTTGTTTCAATGGTCGTATAAATTTGAAAAATTCACCACGCTTACGACTACTTTGTACGTTTCTCGTTCGAATCTGCAAATGATATTATACGACAGCGTTTATGACATTTTAATATGTCAGAATTGACAATTCGATCGATCTCTCTAAATTCCTTCGAAGAAACAAAAACTAGAGTCGATCAACGAGTCCTCGGTATCCTCTTCGCTATATATTCGACCTTGTTAAGGGATAAACTCACGTAATTCATTATCCCGTATATCAAATGTCTGGCAAGCTCGTTACACACCGCATCCACGCCCGACGATCGTGCGCGAAACAGGTGCACGATTGAAATTCCATCTTCCCTTGGGAATTGTAACGATGCAAATTGAATATTACACAGTCGGATCGTTTTCCATGTCGTAAATGTTACTGCCTTAAATAGTCGATTGGGATACAAATCGATCCGACCTTCTGGATGTCGTTAGAAAAGTACGATCGCGCTTCTTTCCCTACTATCGAAATTGAAAAATGTTCTTTGTAATAAATTCAAAATTTGAATTTAGGGCAAATACGTTCATAAAAAAAATGAAAAGCCCTTCCTATTATATCATCTATTGTCTAGCTCTGTTTTCGCATACTTGTACGAAAGTTTATCAATACAGCAATTATTTTTTAATCTTTCGATCACGATTTTATAAGTAAAATATGGCAAGAAACTATTCTACTCGTCCTTAGTAACGTATCGGAGCAACGATCGAAACACGCAAACTCTGCTCATTTCGTACGAGCTTCCAACGTCAAAACTATACCTCGGAAGCTCCATTATCTAAGCGATAGCTCCGAACCCGAATTTCAACGAAATAATTAAATATTAAATAAAATTATGACGAAACGAACGAAAGAAACAAAAACAGACTTCGAAGCCCCGTTACTTTCCAGCATGGGATATAATATTCTGTTTTCAAATATAAAAGAAGTTGAGAAAGGAATAAAAAGAAAATGAAAGAACCTTTCCTCTTTTTTTTTAACAAAGTCCGATCGATCGAGATCTCTTCGACGATTAACGCGATCGTTTATAAAATCTATATGATTACCACAGTCCTAAAAAAAAAAAAAAAACACTGGCTCGCGTTTACCACTTCCGGTGGCCGGTGATCGCATCGAATGATCTACTCGTCATTTTCCAAGCTTGCTGTTCGTCGTCACATGTCTCGATCGCGTGTGCGCCGAGGACTAAGTAACCGACCGACACCGGAAGAAATGGAAGAACAGAACGAACGAAAGTACGCGCGAGGAGATACAACACGCAGATGCACGTTCGACGATACGCGGCACACTGAGCTTCCTCTGAGCAGCGACGTCGCGACGCCAGGCGTCGTGGCAGCTCGGAATGTCTCGCGGCGACGCTCGGCGAACCTCGTGTCGACGGCTGGCCAACGTCCAAATTCTCCGAAGTAGAGAATCGCCTCTCTCATCCTCTCCCTCTCTTTTTCTTTCTTTTTGGCGGGTTGAAAATCACAGCGATGTAAGTCAAGATT
Source organism: Bombus difficillimus (assembly GCA_014737525.1). Classification (NCBI taxonomy): domain Eukaryota; kingdom Metazoa; phylum Arthropoda; class Insecta; order Hymenoptera; family Apidae; genus Bombus; species Bombus difficillimus. The sequence continues at coordinate 1,893,000 of JACXIT010000142.1, forward strand.
TTGAGAATTTTGATTCAACCAGATGTCGCAATCCTTTAAAGTGTCATCCTACTAGTCTCAACAATCAATTACCTTGTAATCTCATTTCCCGCTATGAAACGCTTTCGCGGTATCAAAAGATAAAATTAACTTTCTGTAACAATAAACATGGAACCGATTTTATGGAAAATGACGACAGATCGATTTACTACATCACTATGATTTTCGATCCTCGGTATATTATTTTGTATCGAATATATCGTACTTTGTTGAAATTTAATCGTCCGCGGATAAACCGAGTTGTCTTCGCCCTGAACGAAATTTCACTCGTGAACTTCTTCGAAGCAAATTTTTATGCTTCCCGGAAAACCTTTTAAACATCCGACTTAAAAACTGCCGATATAGTACCGTAGAGACTTCGAGAGGTAGCCTAAAATTTATTTACGTTCTCTTAAAGCCTAGAGCAATAAAAAAATTAGACGTAGACACGATCGACTTACGTTCCTTACGGACAGTGCGAAAATATACTAATAATACAAAGGTATCGAATTACCTGTATTCTCCGTCTTAAAAAGTCTCTCTTTTCTCTCTAAACCTGGCTATCTGCACGGATTCGCAGGAAAACGTCCCGCTACGAATTATTTACGAGCCACGGAACGATTCGCGCGACCGATACCTTTGCCTCCCGTTTTACATCGTTTTACGAGCTACTCGAAATCTTGAAAGAACGCCGAGACGAGCAGGATTAGAGACACTAGAGGGGAAAGGTTCCTTTGTTCCACCGAAGAGCTTGCCGCTCGTGAAGAGAGCTTGTTTATGAGATTCGATGCTCTAGAACCTGCGCGACGGAAGGATGGATTTGTTTGATTCGACGGATGATCCTGGATATTTCAAGTCCGTTGTTGCGGCTTCTTTTACGGTTTAGGTGAAAGTACTAGTTGAAAGTTGGTTCGAAGAGCTATTGGAATGCAAAAGGCAATGGAAACACGTAGTTCGAAATATAAGCATCACGAAGGTTGTAACTGAGATTAGGGTTGATGGGAAACGTTTGGGATTTTTGCAGATGCGCGTGATAGTTGGAGGGATATATGGGTAATTTAGGAAGAGTAATTGCGAGAATATCCTGAATCGAAAGGGGGACCATATCGATAATGATAGGCTCAACCCCTACGAACAGCGATGAATGTAACGTTCAACGAATATAACGTTCGCATAATTCAAACAACGTTTAAAGGCAGCGATACGATACGATCAAACGTAATTTTTCAATAAAAGATATCTAAGAAATTCTTCGAAGCTTGAAGCGTATTGAATAAACTAAAATTCAAGTACGTGCTAAATCATCGCAAATCTTGTAAAAAAAAAATGACGAAATATTTTTCTTTTCATTCCTTTCCCCGAAAAAAGAGAATTCCCAAGAGTATTACTAACGCGAATGGTTTCTACACTTCGATATTTCGTAACCACTGTTACCCGAATTCGTCGATCTTCCTTAGTTTCTTTAATTTCGGAAATCCCATTCTATCACCGAACATTTTCTAAGACGTTCGCATCGTCGTAAAACATCGTTGAAACGCGTGCTGAAACGATGAAACGTTTTCGCAAGGATTAAGGTAACCAGATATTTGGAATTTTTAATCAGGAATCAACGAAACGCATCGTGTTTGGTATCCCGATGGCACTGACATCTTTAAACGGTAAGAAATATTCCCATAAAGCTAACAGTGACGTCGCTACGTTCACAGATATCCGATTAAATTCATAAGAAAGTTGGCGATGTTTAATCTCAAATTCGAAATAAATAATACGCGAAAGAAGATGTTATTCTTGGCGTGAAACATTGTTTCTGTAAAAAAATAACGAACGCATCGTTAGGTGGTTAGTGACCGCTGTCGTGCCAGATTTTCAGAAGTCAGAAGAACTTTCGATGAAAGAAAATTCCAAGGAAAACGTTGGTAAGAGCAAAATACTGCTTACGCGGTTTCATCAGAAGACTATTGTGAGAATTGAACTCGTACGTTGTAAATGATTTCTCAGAAACTAGGCGGGAAACTTTCCCTTCGTAACTGATCGCGTTGCCGAGAAAGAATCGATGTTTTTGGGACGATAGGAAAGTCGATATGCATGATATCTCGTTGAGAGAATAAATTTCGAGGACGATGAAGCAATATCGGTCGTGGCATGGCTCGCGAAAGTATTCGAAACACACAGACGCACTTTATGAATATATCACGCGCGTTACGTATGTTACACGAAACATTTGGAATTTCATTAACGTCGTAACGACTACCATACGGTTATATTGGTAAAGTTTGAAACGAATCTGAGAATATGTACAGAAATTGGAAAATATTCGGTACAAATATATACCTAGTACATATATTTCCTAGAGATCACAAATATATTTAAACGGTCAATTATCCGTTATATTAATATACCTCGATATTCGACGGAATCATCTTCGACGCTTATGTGCTTAAAATATCTATTCTTCCTGCATACTAATTTTTTAATAAATAATACCTCTCGCGATACCTTATCTTCCAACCGATGTGCGTGTACATCTCCGGATTAGTTTTAAATTTTACCGATACAATTGCGCCAATCGTGTCTCGTTACAGTGCCAATAAAATTTCGAAATCTTTTACACGTATAAAAGTTTTATATAACTCGCACAATGTACATACGTTTAAAAGTTCGAATAGTATGCCGAGACACTGTATATCGAATATTTTTTTGTCAAAACGCGCAAGAGAATTATTTCAAGCATATTTCGTTAAATAGCATAATAATTCGCTAACGATGATGAACAGGTATCGATGTTTTTGAAAAAAAAGAAAAATTTAACGTTAATAGAATATCATGGAGGAACGTACGTTTACTTCGTAAGCAACGAAATACACGAAGATAATAGGTAACGTTCCTTCCAGCTTTAATATCTTTTACTCGGAAAGTATATAGAATATGGAAAACTGCTTTGTGTCAGAGTAAAATACTTCTTATAAATCGCAGTCTGCCTTGATGTAGTCCGCAAAAGAAAATAATGACCGCGATATTTTGACTCGTTCGAGGGAAGCAACCATAAATCTACAAACGTTTCTTCTCCTCAACGTAAGATCGCTGGATCTTTGAAAAGAAACCATGTATAATACATTTCCATGAAACGAACACGTTCAACTATCTCTCGCGACCAATTATATCGGATTCAATTTTTACAATAAAATGCCTGACTTTTGTCAAATAAATCCCGTTCTTATTAGATTGTGGATGTTTATGAATTTGTGAGAGATTGAAAGAAAAAAATGCACGGAATATATAAAATGCAAAAATATTTAATAGATGAAATAGATCTCTATTTAAATCCCATATATCTATAGTTAATGTTCTGTAATATAATATATAAAATTACGTAGCTTCCATAGACGTTTTATACATATTTTCTCGTATCGGAGACAATTCGAAATTCCTCCAAAAACGGAACACTGTATTCGCCCGATATTTTAACTTGCAAAGAAAGTTGCGTCGTGCAGCTTGGTAAAAAAATACCCGATAGATTACATTAACGATTCTATGATGCCTCGACAAAGGTGGAACGCTTTTTACAAAAAAAAGCAAACTTTACGCTTCGTAAAGCGCGCAATGAATGTCGAGAGCGTCCAAAGTAAACCGTACACCTGTTTATACTTTCCAATTGCTCGTTCTCTTCTTTCTTAAAAAAGACGAAGAAGAAAACACCGTATTAGAAACAATATATAAGCCTTCTTTCGTACGAAGGCTTCTCGTGTCCTTCAGGAAATATCCATGCAAAAATTAAGCGAAGAAAAATAGCACGCCAAAGTTAACGCACAGCACGCTAATTGCCAACTGCATTAATACTCGACTTATTGATACGGTTAACAAACGCGGTCGATTACACCGGTAGGAAAACGTATTTCTACTGAATACTTGGCGATCTACACTCGCAAGTCGTGTAAAATGAAGCACAAATGACGAAGCATTCCAATTATAGACTCGCGTATCTACTCAATTTTTACGATTATTTTATCCGATGAAATGTAAGGTATATATTTTGTTTACAAATCGGAAACAATCTTTAAAAGCAAACGATCGCGAGCAAAATTTTATGAATATTCTCAACCAATATTCTCTCTTCGGATTCGGTAATTATCCATATCTTTTTACATACTGCAGCAATTTAACCTTATCTACACAATCGTCTGTGAAAAATATTTGAATTTTTATATACGTTTAGGTATATCTAATGAGAGATTTTTGAGTACCTTCGATTATAAACAATCATAACGAACATAAATATCAGACCGCCGGTTCGTTACATTTATCGAAGAACTCTAACGAATTGTATTTCGTTTAATATTTCATAGAAATTATAAACAATGAGAAAATGAAAGCAGCGAAAGTGTATTCAGCGTATGCCAAATATCTACAGGTGTCCTGATATTTATGGCCGACAATACGCATAAATAAAGCAGTTATATAGAATAAAGTAACGATAAATAAAAAATAGTTACGTTGAATTAATCTTTATAGAATAGGGATTTATTAAATAAAATTACCAAATAATCCGAGAGACTGTACGTTTTGTAAATGACAATAATACGATGACGCGCGTATAGTTAAGGATCAAAAATATTAAATACAGACGGTGAAATTATTTCGATATTCTAATCCAAGAAATATTAAGCGCCAATCGAGACTCTCTCTTTCGCGTAATCCGGTTTGAATGGATACACGAGAGATCGTAAGTACGTTGTTTTCTAGCTTCTCTACCCTCTAGACGGGGCTTTCTTCTCATCGCCCTATGCTCCAGGGCGTTAAGAGGGAATAGCGCGACTATTTTCGACTCGTGGTGGTTTAAAGGCTATTTCAGTACCAAAACGTCAACTCCTTCCACCATGGAGCTCCTCGTCTCCGCCTTCTATCGTTTGCCCGACCGCTTTGTTTCTTTCCTCCGATTTCCCTTCTCCGTCCGTTCGCGAGAAATATCCCCCTTTTGATACTTAAAAGTGCTAACGCTCGTGCTAACTACCTTCATCGCGCTTGTCATTGACCCTCGACTAATTCGAGTCTGCGAAAATAAATCTGCGAACGCCAACCGGGGACAAAGAGAACCGAACGAAGCAACGAACTCGCGCCAGCCATTTTGCAAATAGGACGCGCGATTTAGACGACGCAGAACTAAGATTCTGTGGAAATTGGCCGCGATGGAAAACGTTGACTCATCCCGATACTCTGCTCGACTTTTCGGAATTCCCGAACTTTGTAGAAAATTGTCGCGGTTTATTATTAATGGTCCGACAAAGAAAGGGGATAATTCGTTGGAATTGGAATCGAGAATCTACTCGAACTGTGGTTGCTAATTTATCGTCACTCTGAAACCTCAGACTCCTCGAACAATCGAACAAACACCGTTTGGTGAAATTTTACGACTCGTAGGTTACGATTTATCGCCATTAATAGATTCAATGGTATGAAATTATATATGTAAATTTTACGAATCGTAAGTCGACTAATTATCCGATTTGACAATTTATCGATATGTTATTAGTTGATAAATTATCGTGCAAGAGTGAATCTTCTGACTTCGTTTGAATATTTCAGTTTCGAAGACGTTACAATTTGCGAAGGATAGTAGGTGCAGTAATTCGATTATGGATCGCGTATTATACGAATGTTTCTCCTTCGTTCAAATCCATCCTTCGTCCGAAATCCTTCTTCAACCATCATAAAAATGTTGCCATCTGAATTTCGAAAATAATTACTTAATGTTGGTGCATTGATTTTGCTATTAATAAACCGTATAAACGTATAAGGATTATCAGGAAGCTCTTAAGTACCTCGAAACAAACAAATGTGAATTAACGTTATTTATAAAAAGAAAAAGAGCATGGAATGTTTAGAACGACTCTTTATAGATAAAATATTTGAACGAATAAAACGATTGCGTGGAAAGAAAGAAAAGAGAAAATAGATAGGCGAAATAAAGAGAACAAAGTGGTAAAATTGGCACAAGGAAAGAGGAAATTAAATGGTTCGCCGGCAAATGTGGGCCATTGCAATTCGAATTTGAAGAGAAATGCTGCGCGAAGAGCGGTCGTCGATGTAGAAATTTAATATACATCGACGGAACTTAACACGGTCATGGAGAATCGAAGGCATGCCCGTTATTCAAGTTCCAACAATAATCTCTCGCGGGTTAACGGGGGAAGTTCTCCGTGCGACGACTCAATACTAATACACGTAACACGACCGATCGCGGCAGGCCGCGAAATTAGTCGGTGCTAATTGCGAATGCCACGTCTGAATTACATCGGGCGATTGCACGAATATTAATTTACTCTTGTCGATGAACGCGAGCACAGACGATTATCGATTCACAGTTTACAGGGAATAGCGTATCGAATCGTAGAAAAACTCGTTGATGATTTCGGTAATTGTCTCGGAACGTTATTAACTACGTATGAAACATGTTTTCTAAAACAGACTGTATTAATATAATAATAATAATAATAATAATAATATATTAATAGCGACGTGTATTAATGGGAAGAAATTCTAATGGGGATGACCGGTGCAAGGTTGGTTGCTCGTTGTTAGATACTTGATGAAATTTTCTTACTTTAGAAGCTCTGTTATTAAAACATTAACGAGATCGAATACGCTCTGTTCGGTATTTCGTTCATCGTTATCTTTTGCGTTCGATCGATCCAATATAGCTATTCGATACTGATCGATATTTTCAATTATTCATCTTATTCGATACGTTATTTCTTATATATTATATATGCATAAATATCTTCTTAATTTTAACGATCTTCAAATTATTAAGATTGATAACGATTGAAACGATCGGAATAGGATAAAAGAAGATCCAACGAGAAAAAAAGTCGAATACACTGTTTTATAGGAATAAAATGTGAAGAGATTCGGAATTAAAAATGATGTAATTTCATGCTATAAACAGAAGCGTTACGAGGATGATATACATAAAGACACTGGCCAAGTCTAATTGCACAGGAATATCGAATATACTATTATCGCTAGCCTTTGACAGGCAAGTGACATGTCACTTTAGATATCGGTTGTATGAACAGTCTTAAGTGCATACGCGGTGGCACTGTGCGATCAAAGGTAAAATTAATACGTGGATAGGTACACCGATGAATTAACCATACGCCAATTTATGTACGTGATAAAACGATAAATATACCAACTTCAAAACCTTCAAAATAATAATAATAATAATTATTATTATTATTATTAGTAGTAGTAGTAGTAGTAGCAATATTATTATTACTACTTCTACTATTATTATTATTAATTTACATTGCTTCAAAATAATTGCTTTCTCATTTTGGGAAATAAAGTTAGCACATTTTCACAATAAAACATAGAAATTTAAATTATCGTAGAAAGATTACAATCCTTTTCTAAAAATTATATGAAAACTTACAACATGCAGATAAAATAGTATCAGAAGTCAAATTTAGAGTAATCATCGCGAATAAATAAAAATAAATTTAATGCTAGGATGTATTGACCAAAGCTATGACAAAATACACAATGTACATATGTAAAAATTCATAGAAACGGATATGAAAGGCGTCCAAAATGAAAAGAAAAGTTTCATGTTTTTTTTTTTTTAGTTTAAATATAGTTAATTGCAGTCGCTAGTACCAAAAGATAAAAACGATATTCTTTCCGTTAGGCATTTTAATTCATCTTCCATAGGAATACCAAGCAACGAACGAATCACGTTCATCGATTTATCTAATCTGTAATTGACTCTTTAAAAAGCGTTCAAACGATCAATATTATTGTAAATGTTATTGCCAATATTTAAGGTTTACAAACATTGTATTGATAATACATATTGATATATCGATATATCGATATATTGATAGTCTAGAATTTAGAATAGTACTTCTTACGTACGACAACTTCAAATATTGATCGTCTGAACGTCAATCCTTGACTGTGCTAAGAAACATAAAAATCATAACAAAATCGTAGACGTGTCATACGTTAAAGAAAAACAAAAGCACGCTCTTCTTCGACACTCTGCGTAATGATCGTGATATTGCCTATATAAGAGTTAAAGATCACCGCTAATGTGTACAGATTTAGATCAAAGCGATCGTATTCCTCTGGAGGTCACCATAAAATACGTTTCACCGCGACTCCCATAAAGGACAATGTTCTCGATTACAGTCAACGTTGCGTTGTAACTTTTATGGCGGTCAGATGACCACCCATCCTACCGATAACCTTGCTAACGTCAGATGGTAATCTATCTGTGATCATACAAGGATACTATCCGCAAGGTATTACACGCGCAACGGATTATCATGTAACTTACATATTTGTCTGTGAAAAGTTTTTTTTTTCTAAGTAAGTTGTTTTCTGGAGAATGAAGTTCATTGGTGTATAAATAGCAGTTCCACGATGAGTAACTTCTAAGGTTATACCATAAAGGATACTGAATCTAATTGAAAAAGATAAAAATTTGTCGAAATTTACCTGTCCTTCGTCTGAAATTGTTGTTAATATTAGTTTTAGAACTTTACCTATATAAGACACGTTCTATTTGACTACGATATCTCTTCTACTTTGAACATCTGATACCGTTCTTCCGGAGTACGCGTAATTAGTGTACGCGATATTGTACACTGTGGTGTTACATAATACTTTGGAAATATTTGTTTCTCCTGTGTTAATTAGTTACGTTGATCGGAAATGCAGTACGTTATCGATTACAGTACTGTCGTAGTTATTAATTCGGTTCTATCTTTCGATGTACATACTTCGTCAGTTATTAAAATAAAATTTTGTGGATTTCCAATGATTGCGTTGTATTATTTAAAGCTTTCTTCAGCATCAAAGTGTCGTATTTTTTCAATCGTTCTCGAAAACTAACGGTGACAAAGTTGAATTACTTTATTTACAGCCTTGATCAAAAGTATGACATTTTGGTAGGCCAGGGACGCCATAAATGATTTAAAATGGTAAATATTCATGTGGGACAAAAAGATTTGTAAGTAAACGGAGCATAATTAAGTCTGATAATTGTCATATATTCTTAGGACGCTCACAGTAATGGCGGGAAAAGATTTGTATAACCATCTTACCTCGTTTGATCGTTGTATCGCTTCCAATTTTATTTATCGCAACATTTTATCGTTCAACAACGCGGAAACAGTCACTACAGACACAAATTACGAATTGATGTTTTTATTATTCACGATTTAAACAAATATGTTACAAAAATATTAAATTTTATTCGCTAGAAATCTCTCGACGAACCAACGCGAAAAGGCACTGACTGATAATGCGTGTTACGTGCCTTTTCAAGATTTTGGGGAATTTGGCGCGGTTGCAGTCCATGGAATGCTAAAGCACTCTGCTCGCGTAACGTCAACAACGATTCAACAAAATAACTCGACGTTTAAATGAAGAAATACACGACGAGAAAGATTAATCTGAACAATAATTTATATTTAAAACTGAATTATAATAGAACGAGTACTTTAACAAAGATTTGCGTTTTAATGAAATATACTTAGACTCTGAGCTCAGCGTGATGATTCTATGATTCAACGATTCTAACCTTTTGGGTCGCGGAGTAACCCATTTATCTGCTCGAATTTTACATGACAATCTACAACTTATTTGTTATCCAATAACGCAAATTGTTATTAATAAACGTTAATTTTATTGGAGTTTATAATATTAAAAAGCGAGCGATTTATGCCTTGGCAATGTTCTTTCCCATGGTAACGAAAGTAAATACAAAATTTGAAATAAATAACTTTTGTTCGTTGCCCCGGCTACGCTGCTGCACAGTTAAATTCGCCGCGCTACAATTTACTTTATTATCGTACAAGATATTCAAAAGAAAGCCACAGGCCTGTACCAATTCACATCGCGCGTACGGTATAATGACCGTTATGTTTACAGCACTGACAGTGAATCTAGGAAAGTACTTTTATTCTGTTGGTAATGATATGTTTACGGCTTACATTGAATAAAATAGTGATTTGTTTGCGGCATTTTTGTGAGTCGAGAAAAGAAATAAATGGGCGTGTAGAAAAGAAATTTCTAATTTCTTTATTATTGTGAAATGGAAACGAATACCGAGCAAACACCCGCAACTACGGAAACCGCTTCTAATAATGAGCAGGAACACAATGAAGAGGGCATGGAAGAAACTGAAGATTACAGTTTCGATGGTGAAGATTATAGGCATTTCGTACCACGGGGTCGTGGAGGGTTTAGGTGCGTTATAGTTTCTCTTAACATTTCATACGTCCCTCTGATTAATTGCCGAAAATACCAAATAAAAAAGTAAGGTTAGGTTGTCCCCCCTCGCGATACTTCTACCTTACCCCTTATATATGTTTGACCGAAACGATCAAACTTCGTATTGCCATAAGTTCCTTACGCTTTTAATGCTATGGAAACGCGACTATTGTTTCTACTTACGCTCCTGTACGATGAAATGATTTACCCACAATTATTCAAAACCTTGTTCCATTGACTTGTTTCATGAACTTACTGTTGTAATGAAGTTTTCATTTGTGAATGTAAATCGTATTTTTGTCATGTATTTATTCTAACATGAAAAAAGGTAAATAATACCTTGGAGAATATTTATGTTTCTTATAGGAATTATATAAATGATTTGTATGTCATACAAAGATGATATTTACGTGTCATTGCTCTGTTCAAATTTCTTTGTTAAATGTAAAATTCGTATGAAAAGAAACGAAGATGCTGAAGATGTCTACGCTTGGGTAAATGATTCAGACGTATGGTACGTAAAGTACATAGTCACGACATATAACAATAATTTAAGGGGTCGTGGCAGAGGTGGGTTTGATTTTCCCATGAGAGGTGGACCTCCAAGATTTAGAGGAAGAGGATTTGGACCTAGAGGACCGATGTTTCGTGGAGCAAATAACGGATTTCCATTTGAGGGACCTCCTAGGCCAAATTGCCCACCGGGTCCAGCAGGACCACGTTTCCGAGGGCCTCCGCCGTTCGATCCTAGTTGGGGACCTATGGGGCCACCAAATCTGATGGGACCGCCAAATCTTATGGGACCTCCAGGAATGGTAATTATCGTTTAATTTTATGTCAATATGTATCATTTTTTCAGTAAAATGATTACATATAATTTAACTTTATATGTAATTAGCCACCACCACACATGATGAATGGCCCAATTGGGACAGGTCCTGGACCTTATGGACCACCTCCTGGAATGGGACCACCCAATATGAATAACGTAAATTTTGATTTACAGAAACATAGAGAGACATACAAATATCTTGTTCTAACACTCGGAACTTTGTTATAGATTCCAGGTCAACAGCAGCCCCCGCAACAACAGGCGCAACAAGCAAACATTCCAGGCTTAGATCTCAACGGAGAGGTATGGGTAGAAACAAAAACACCAGATGGCAAATCATATTATTATAACATTCGTACAAGGGAAACTACATGGACAAAACCAGAGGGACCAAATGTTAAGGTCATGGTGCAAGATCAGGTCGGTTAAATTCCATTATAGATTTCTATTATTAAAAGCTATGTGATTATATATAAACAGAATATTTTTGTATTGTACGATGTTAATTCTTTTTACAGTTAGAACAACTGGTGCATGGAGCATCTAAACAAACAGCCCCAACTGGCACTCCTGCTTCTACGGCTACTACTCCTAATCAAATTAATGAAAATAGGGTGTCTCAAAGTAGCGAACAATCTTCAACAAATAATGCAGATGCTATCAGTCAACTTAGTACTGCTCCACCTGGTACAGGGCCACCTCCTACACTTGGTGAAACACCAGACATGAATGCACAACCAACTGACACGACGCAAGCAAACGGTATAATATGTTAATTTTAGTTCGAAAAATTAAAATTAACACGTACAATAATTTAATAAAAAAAATATCATAATATTATACTTTCTATACAGGTACAGCGCCTACGACTGTAACTAATACCCCAACTATGAATACCCCAGCAGTAAATACAAATATGATGCAACCTCCTCCTAATATGATACCTATGCAACACAGGATGCCAAATCAATTTGGTGGTCCAATTGCAACACAATTTGGAGCAGCACCTTTTGGTATGCCACCGCCAGGGTTCCAGCCTTTTGGAGGTTATGGTCCACCACAAGCAAATTGGGGTAATATGATGTATATATAGATATACGCACATAAAAGATAGTTATATTTTTATGACAAAAAAATAATCATATCAGGTATGCCACAAATGCCACATGGGGTCATGGCTCCACAAGCTCCAGCAGAAGATCCCGCTATATTAGCTCAGCTGGATCAGGAACTGGTAGCATCTGCTATGGTATGGACGGAACATCGTGCCCCGGATGGAAGATTATATTATTATAATAGTAAAGCTGGAGAATCTGTTTGGGAAAAGCCACAAGCTCTAAAGGATCTCGAAAGTATATCTTTAATATAATGTATAACATAAGTTTAGAAACAAGACGAACAATATGAAAAATTATTTATTATTATCGCTAGATGCAAAATTAGCGCTACGACAAAAAGCAGAAGAAGCAGCTGCCATCTCTACGAATACCGCCGTGACTACTTCCACCGTTACTAATAACAATGTAACTACAGAAGCCACAAAACAAGAAAAACCTCAAGAAAGTAATCACGAAACCAAAGATAGTGTAAAGGAAACAGACGCTAATAAACCGAAAAAAGAGGAAACAGCGCCTAAAGAAGCTGCCAAACCTCAAGACAAATCTAGACCAATCTCTAGTACACCAGTACCTGGAACTCCTTGGTACAAAATTAATTTACCACTTTTTACGATGCTTAGGCAAAATTTAAATTTAAATTTTGTTTACTAGGTGTGTTGTTTGGACGGGCGATGGACGCGTATTCTTTTATAATCCCTCATCGCGTATTTCTGTCTGGGAAAGACCAGATGATCTCATTGGTCGTCAAGATGTCGATAAAATGGTGTCTACTCCGCCAGATGCAGTGGTAGCTACGAAACCGACGCGTCAATCGGATACAAGTGAAAGCAGTGATGACGAACAACCAACACCGGCAAAAAAGATGAAACAGGATGATACAAAAAGTAAATTATACTACGCTCATAACCGTATATTATATTTAAAAAAAATGTACGTATTAATAAAATTACCATATTTCCTGTTATAGCCACAGCGCCAAAAGAAGAGGAGGAGAAAGAGAATAAGAAAACTATCGATATCGGAAAGGAGGCTGCAATAGAGGCAGAAGTACGAGCTGCTAGAGAAAGGGCAATTGTTCCTTTGGAGACAAGAATTAAATCGTTTAGGGATATGCTTGCAGAGAAAGATGTAAACAAGTATAAATTGATAAGTGACATTAATAAGAAATAAAATTTATTTAATTTAAATAATTGTTCTTGTTAGGTATCCGCGTTTAGTACTTGGGAAAAGGAGCTGCACAAAATTGTATTTGACCCGCGATACTTACTTTTAACATCAAAGGAGAGAAAACAAGTTTTCGAGAAGTACGTAAAGGAGAGGGCGGAAGAAGAGAGGCGAGAAAAGAGGAACAAAATGAAGGAACGGAAAGAACAATTTCAAAAATTGTTAGAAGAAGCTGGCCTTCATGGAAAGTACGTAATGGCTCTAAAAGATTCTTTAAAGTTTTAGAAAAAATAAAATATTTCTAATTTATTTTTTTTTTTTTTTACAATTTAGATCTTCATTTAGTGATTTTGCTCAAAAACATGGGCGTGATGAACGGTTTAAGAATGTAGAAAAGATGCGTGAACGGGAGAGCCTATTCAACGAATATCTGCTGGAAGTGCGAAAGAAGGAAAAAGAGGAAAAAACAGCAAAACGAGAACAGGTATTTTCATTTTATTAACATCATTGATCTTGTTGCAATGAAAATATTACTTTTCAGGATTCGTGCTACAATATCAAAATCTTAATTGAAACAATATAAATTCACCTTCAAACATTCACTACCTTAATCAATACCATAAATAAGAAAAAATCCTATAAATATTATTTCATTCACGCGATAAAAGGACATAACAAATTTTTTAAATATGCGAGAATTAAGGTACTTGTACTAAAATTTTTTTTTTTAACTATATAATATGCAATATCGATGCTTTGAAATGTTTTGAAATATTGAAGGATATCTTGAACGTTTCTGTGTACCTCAATTCTCCAGATATATCAAAGCATCATAAAAGATAATTTCTTTTGGAATAAATCCATTAAACCTTTCCCTCTTCCACGCCAAATCTCATTTTCATATATACATCCTCCATTTCGTTCTGGGAAATCATAATATCAACGAAGAGAATATCAAATGAAAACATATAATATATAATATATTCGCGATAAGTTATATAAAACCTGAATAAGTCTTTATTCAGCACCAAAATTTCTATTGATTTACTGTTTGAAAAAGATACAATATGTGATGATACGTAAATGAATAATAAATAAAATCTTAAATTAGACAGGATATAATGCATAATAAATTTATATTTTCAGCAATAATTAATCATTCTTTCAGGTTCTATAGGTATGTTACTATTTTGTTCCACTTGTAAGATTTATCTAATATGAATTCCTAAATTAATGGCTGAAGAACACATACCAGGAGAAGTTTCTCTAATAATTCTCTACTCCAGTAGATTTTCTCGATAGACAAAAGTTTTGTAGCTGTAAGATGGGAGATGTAGAGAATAAAATCTTAGTATGTGACGGTTCCTTATATACTTATGTGTTCTGAACTCTCCACTTCAGTCAGGAGGCAGGCAGGACAGGTTCCGTATGTGGAGTGGCTTGGTTCTGAAGCTGGTTGGTGGCATGGATGATGTCATCTACCATCCCCACCTACACTGCGTGGCACAGTTGGCACACCCTCGCGCGCCGCATTCTTTACTCCAAAGCAGAGTCATGAGAATGAACGAACTCGGTATTTGTATATTACTCGTAATCCTCGTTACTTCAAAAGATTAACTTTTCCCCAAAAATCAAAACCAATTTCAAAGAAATTGAATTTATTATCAGCAAAAGTAAGGTGTCAACACCCCAATGGTAGCATCAATTCCAAAATCATATTTGTAGATTTTGTTCTGTTTTCTGGAGATAAAGAACCGTTATTTATTTTGAGAAACAAAAGCTACCAATCTATTTCATAATCGATGTATCAACATAAGAACAAATTCATTTTTTCCTTGCACTTTATTTTACGTCTAGTAAAGTTTCGTCGAGTTTGATTATATGAAGGGTCTCAATAAATAAAAAAGGGAAAAGTTCGAACGAAATATCAATCTTTTTGGCAATTGTTCTTATGTCAATACATAATATATTAAAGTTTAAATATAAAGAAAAAACCAGAACCTACATCAGAAATTAATAAAATATGCATTTTAATTGGTGTCAAAGTATTTCTTCTTTTATTGCTATCTTTTTAAAATCATTACAAAAAATATTTTTTTTTCTCGCTAAATGCAATATAAGTATTTTTGTTTAAAATTTAATATATTTGAAGCAACATGAGATGAGTATATTGAAATGATAGAATGAGTGTGCTTTCATGAAATTTGGTTTGTATTCTTCAGAGAACCTTGACTGCTTTTGTCGTAAAAATATTAGAAGTGGACATTGCAACTCTATTGTGTTTAAATAAAAATTAGACAATTGTGGCACAAATTTTTTACTACCTTAAAATTGTATAGGATCGGGATCCGAGTAATAACTATAATAAAAAATTCAAGACCAAAATGTGCCAGCAACTCTGAACTCTAACTCAACTTTTCATTGTGAAATAGATGTGTATAAGTTTAGATAAATAAAATAACAGATTATTATCATTATATTGAAACCATAGGTCGTTCACAAATTACGTAATGGGAATTTAAAATAAACAAGTTGAATATTGCTATTATTTTTTATTTTGATAATATATTTAAAAGTAAAGGAACCAGAGACACATAAAATCTTTAAACGAACTAATTCATTATTTATAGAGTATTTTATAGTAATAAAATCCAAACATTTCTTAAATAGTTTAGAATCGTATTCATGAAAAACATGAAAGATTAAGTTTCGTTAAAAATTGTTCTATTCTTTATATTAAAAATTGTATTACTACTCCATTATTTTATAGTTACTACTCCATTCACGAAGCATCGTATAATTCTTGAATAAGACCAATAAGAAATAGAGATTTATATATTTTGGGCAAATACTGTGGAATAGTTAGTAAAAGTAAAACCTCGTTTCGTAATTTGAACGGCTAAGAACTTTTGATCTTTTCAAAATCTCGTGACAATATACTAACGCATCTTTTCTTTTCAGCAAGGCCAGCAGATAAAAATTTATCCGTTTTATATCCCGTCTCATCATTAAATAATAACATACTTTTTTCTTTCTATTTTTACATTTCAATGTCATATTTTATCATATTTCGTATCGCAATATGCAAAGTATTTAATGATGATTCGGTTAAGCAAATAATTATTTTTACAGCTATAATGATTATAATTTTTTTCAGCAAAACTGACCAGCTTATTTCATTAAAAATTCCAACAAGTAGAGCCCTTAACGTTGTGATACCTCCTGACACGAACGAATGACATGAATGACTATTTCTTCTACCCCTAACGAAATGTAGTTTGAAAACCAATAAAAAGGTTTGCAAGTTGACATAGTTTGATCCACATTACAAGCCATAAATTTTTATAGACACCTATATATTATACATACATATTTATATATATATAATAATAATAATAATATAAACTGATTGTAATGTGGCTGAACGTGTATTCATTGGTTGGAAATTCTTAAGCGTGCATGATAAAACTGAAACAAGCAAAAAAAAGATAAATAATTCAATAAATAAATAAGAAAATCAATTTCAAGCCAGAATTGTATAAATAGAGTGTAAGCAAGGGCTGATTATTCTTCAATGATGAAAACTGTTATGGTAAATGCGTTTCAGGTGAAAAAGGAATTCATAGCGATGCTACGTGAACACAAAGACATCGACAGACATTCGCATTGGAGCGATTGTAAGAAAAAGTTGGAATCAGATTGGAGGTACAGAGTCGTAGAGTCAGCAAGCACGAGGGAAGATTGGTTTAGGGATTACATTCGTATGCTAAAGGAGGAGAGGAAAAAGGAAAAGGAGAAAGACAAAGACCACCGGCACAGAGATAAAGATCATCACAAGTCCGAGAAGAAAGATAGGGACCGAAAGGATGTTGATAAGTACAAGGATAAATCGTCGAAGGATCGGGTTGATAAGGACAGTTCGAAGGATAAAAAACGCAGGAGCGAAGCAACTTCGGAGGAAAACGGCAAGGAAAAAAAGGAGGCAGTGGCAGAGAAGGAAAGCGGAGAGATCGAAGATAACGATGAAAAACCATCAAAAAAGGAGAATGATGTAAGTGGTTCAACTTTTTCAGCCAATTAAAATTACTTTTTTGAGAATTTACGTATCTCTTCTTTGTTCAGAAGGAGAACACGGAAGACCAATCCGATTCAGAAGAAGACCGTGAGAAACAGAAACGAGAACGCGAAAGAAGAGCAGAAGCCAGTCTTCGTGAGAGAGAAAGAGAAGTTCAGAGAACTCTTGCTACGCATCTTCGTGATAGGGATAAGGAAAGGCAGCACCATCGTCATACAGAGGCAGTACAGCACTTCAGTGCACTTCTTGCGGACTTGGTACGTATCTTTTCTACGTAATTTATGATGAATTTTAATGAATCCAGTGCGCTTAATAAACCACCTACATTTGCAGGTAAGGAATGGTGACTTAGCATGGCGGGAAGCGAAACGACAATTGAGGAAAGATCATAGATGGGAGTTAGCTGAAAGTTTAGATCGCGAGGAAAAAGAAAGACTATTTAATGAACACATAGAACAGCTTAGTCGTAAGAAACGTGATAAGTTCCGCGAGCTCCTTGACGAAGTTGGCGCTTCTACTGAACTTACCGCTTCATGGAGAGATATAAAAAAATCATTAAAAGACGATCCCAGATATCTCAAATTTTCATCTAGCGATCGGGTACGTAATTTATTTAAAGCCTATATAGGAATCTGAATTATAAATCACTTTCTTCCACTACCGTATGTACTATAATTATTTCTTTTCTTTGCAGAAATGCGAAAAAGAGTTCAAAGAGTACATTAAAGATAAACTCGTTGCGGCCAAGGCCGATTTTAGGGAACTTCTTCAAGTATGTTAAGAATATATTATCACTTCCGTTTCTACTATTATGCAACACGTTTTAGAAGTTGATCGCTTAATAAATTTGAGTAAATGTCAATTTTAGGAAACAAAACTTATTACTGACAAAACATATAAAAAAGTACAAGAAAATAGTGCACATTTAGCCGAAATCGAAGAAATTTTAAGAAAAGATCGAAGATTTCTCGTATTGGAAGCGGCCGCCGCTGAACGAACGCGGCTGTTAATGGGATATTTAGAAGAATTGGCACGTAGGGGTCCACCTCCACCACCTACTGCCTCAGAACCTTCAAGAAGACCAACCACAAAGTAAATATCATCTCCAATGAAGCAAGAGAGATATCTGTATGTGTTTGAATTTGCGGAATCTATTTTTGTTCCAGCTAACGCAGCCCGCATCAAAGCATGGTATATATATATGGTGTCCAAATAACAAATCAGTGATTGAATTTATAGCTGTAGTTGAATTGAAGTACTTTACACACAAGATGATTATCGCCTGTAATTATAGGAATCAATAAAACTAACGCCAATTCCACACAGCTAAAAATGTGTGTCATACTGTAAAGATGCCATAGTGTAAGCATATCATATCATTATTTGTTGGATTACGTTAAAGTAGACGCTAGTTAATGAAAGAATTAGTAATATTATATAATAATGTCATAAAGTGCGAATTTTATACATATTTTATCTAGGTTTGTTAGATAAGCACTCCATTACGAATATTTTGTATGAAAATTACATGAGAATTATAATAACCAGTGTTTATTGCATTCACGGCTAGTTTAAAATCATGCGCAGTGAATTTCTATAAACCGATGTTAAAATATAATAGCTTAAAAAAACGTTGATCATTATATCTAAAACAAAACAAAAAAAAATATGTAACATACGACAATCATACATAGTAATTTTTTGACGGAATATAATTCGGAAATCACATTTTCAATGTTCGAATTATTTTTCTTATACAGCTCTATTGGATCGTGTGAAACGTAAGTATCTTACAAAATATTCTCAATATTTAAAAACATTTATTTTAAAGAAATCATAATGAATCTTATAAATACAACAAATTTTAGATGTTATTTACAATCACAATTATTTACCATTTATTCATGTGGCATTTTTACGGTACGGAATTCCTAATCTCATGAAAAAGATATTAGGAAAATATATTTTCTTCGATAAATCATTCATAAAAATTGCGATAAGAAGCATTTACATCTCCCAACGATCTATTGAATTATTTGCGTTTTATTTCTAATATTTTATAATATTTCATTACAGACTTGTATACACAGATAAAAAGAAACCAATAATAATCGAAGATCAAAAAGCCATCATAATTAGTGTGTACGTTTTATTTTTTATCGAGCAATTGTTTAATTGTTTATTTTTATCTCGAAGTTAGTAATTTACACGACTATGTAATAATATAATGTTACAATATAAATGATGTACATAGAATAAATACAATAAAGTTTGTGCGTATTGTAACATTATAAAAAGGGAGCGATTTTACTTTTTCAACTACATGACTGTTTCAAATATCACGAAATATAATAAAATTTATTTAATTTCTTCTTATTACATTGTTAATTTATCAAATATAATATCTATACCATTTACAACTAATCATGTACATATAGTTTCAATAGCGCGAGTTATGCCAGATAGATTAGAGGCGATTTGAATGCCAGTATAGGACAATGACTTCAATGTCTGCGTCTATTGAGAAAGGTACGCTCTCGTGCCATTCGTCTTTTACGTAAATTATTTTTTATCTTTCAGATATAAAACTTAAGTCAACGAAAAAATCTCCGGATATGATCTTTGTGATCTTTAATTTTATAAACAAATCTTTATTGATCGAAGAAAATTTTCAAGAGTTTTAGTTACGTGTACGATCGAAATTTTCTCATTTTCACAAATGACCAAGAAATTCCAAGGCAAGTACGTTATTCCGTAAATTCGTACCATTGTCACGAAATAAAATACCGTACATGATTATATACGGTATATCTTTCGTCGTTACCGTTACAATCGAGACCAAGTTGCACTTCCTGCTAACTCCACAGGAATACAAATTGGCAACTTGACACGATGGCTAGTTTGTAACCGAATCTTCTCTCGTATTTTCACTGTAAATAATAGTTGAAGATCCTAATACCGATATATATATCGCAGGGTAGTGTATATGTTACTTGAACAGCATTTTATTACACAGAATCGTGATATAAGAAAATCATCGTATCCTGCTGATCCTTTTACCATTCTTTCAACTTTTAACTATAAAACAGGTGGTTAGCCTTTTGCCAAAAAGATATCTGTATATAAAATTCTTAGACATAAATATTCCAGAAACGTGAACGTTTAAACGATTAATTTGGAAATTCAAGAAGTCATGAAACTTCGTATGCAAGTGGTATAGATCGTTCATAATACAAACTTACATTTCATCGTTACGATAATGCAAATTGTAGAGATTGAGTCACCTCTTGAAGAAAATACAGAGCTTTCTTGCGAATTATCGGAAGAATAGCGAAAGATATCAAAAGTTATTATATTTAAATTATTATTCATATAAACTTCGTACGACTTTCAATTATTTGAGCAAAGCAACACGCACTTACAATTGCATCGAGGATAAAATTCTTTGAATCACATTAATACCAATAACCTTGTACTACTCGGTACAAATTCGCACAATTATTTAAATAGCACTATCATATATGCGGTAATTTTATTCGATATACGTACTTGCATATACACACCTAAAATCATAAACATGCTACATGCTCAAAAGAGAGAGAGAGAGATCTTTTTTTCGTTAGAATACTCGCAGCAAGTCGATCACAAGAAATTAAAAAATAATACAAAAACCAACCATACGTGACGTAAAGCACGTGAAAGCATACTAATCCCCTATACCGTTGAAGTAGTAATTTAAGAGCTATTATAGAACATCATCTTCAATCTCGTTGCGTCATGATAATACTTTCCCCGGCTGTGCCGACCTTGCTCGTCTTTTTCCTTTCGTGCCCGTTTGGTTTCTGGCCGGATGCGAATCAGTTCGGAATCCACGATACGTCGATTCGTAAAGGTCGCCTGTACCCGGTAAGGGTTAACGAACGTATCCCGATAGGATAAAATCGACGTCGAAAAAATGTTTACGAAGGTCCTGCCGAAGGACGCGGCCGTATTATGGCATTCTTCGGCTGCATTCTTTCCGCCTCTAAAAAACGATAGATGGAACCGAAATAAGGATACTAAACACACGCTATATATAGCTTGCATGCAAAGTTGGGCTTTATGAGACGCATAATGGGCGGACATCAATGTGTATCCCATGAAATACGTTAAAATGTTTCTGGAATTAGATACCGATAAATGTAGGACCTTTTAATTCTTCAACGATGAATTAAAATGGTGTGACAAGACATAATACTAACATGTTTCTAGAGTTAGCAGTGATTGATACGATAAACTAACTGTAATATTCCGCATCGTAGAACGGAATATACTACCATCTATGATCAGAGTTTAAGAAAGAACATTGTATATCGATTGCAGCTTTCTACTTTAATCTAGATAGATAAAATTATCGAAATACGCACATATAGATATGTAACGTATTCGTCCAAAATATCAAACATAGAATTCGGATATTGGGATTCTATTACTTTCTATCTAAATATGGCAAAATATGGCAAAATTACAAAATATATATAATAATAAATATCAAAGCAATTTTGCGACTAATGGTTATTCAAAAACTGTATCTTTTCACTAATTTCGTTATATCCGTGAAAGAAGAAAGATGGAGATTATCTACAGAACAAAATAATTCGTTTTATAAGGATCTCTTTTATTCGTAGGATGCAAAAGAGCCTCGACTCGAGGGGCTCGGCACGACGTCGAAAACACTGCCTCCCGGTTCTAAAATCGTTGCGAAAGATCGTTGATCCTCACTATCGACCTTCGCGAAGATACAAGAAAGGTCGTACCCGGACGTTCTCAAATTTTTCCTAAAACCCGTCCCCGTGGTTTTTCTAAGTATCGGCTCCCTCTCGTTGATCGTCGCAAAGACGTGTACGCGAGAAGAGAGGCAGAGGAGAAGTCACAGAACAGAAAGGAGAGGGAAAGATCGCGATGGCCTCGACGTGCCAGCTCCGCCTCGCGAGGCTCGCAGCCACCAAGTGAAAGTAGGATTTTGCTTTCTACCCGTGGCCAGTGACAAACGCGCCGTGCTCGCGAACTCGTCTCTTTTCTTCTGCGAGGATGTGTCCGCTCGTCGTTGCTCGATAAATCAACGGGCACAGACACAACGTGACGAAAAAGATTCGCGAATTTCAGCGTCGTTACGATGACAGTGTTGTACTGACAGTCGGGCGAACTGCCTCGAAATCGTGCCGATACGAAAAAGTGCGCGGTGTGAACAAGCGACCAGGAGGAGAATGTCGAGACACAAAACGAACGATAACCGTTTCGTCGACATGATTCTGACGTTTCTAATTCTCGGCTACGCCTTCGTGCCAACGAACTGTCAACAAGGTATGTTTTTTCCGAAAATACCCGCGCAAGAAGTACCCCTTTGAAGCGACGAATTCGAGTGTACGATTCTATTTCGCGTTCCGACCGAGAGGGCGCGCTGCTGAGATCCGCGCAATCCTTTCATGGATAAAGCACACAGAGTAAATGCGAACGTCCTCGTGGACATATGCGTCGTGGGAGATTT
Source organism: Bombus difficillimus (assembly GCA_014737525.1). Classification (NCBI taxonomy): domain Eukaryota; kingdom Metazoa; phylum Arthropoda; class Insecta; order Hymenoptera; family Apidae; genus Bombus; species Bombus difficillimus. The sequence continues at coordinate 1,916,012 of JACXIT010000142.1, forward strand.
ATGGGATTCCAGGTTGTCCGGTTGAATTTTTACTGCACTGCAAAGGGCTTCTTCGGATTCTTCGAAGTATATCGTTACCGGGTGATTTACGGGCTGCCATGGACTTCGAAGTTTGTTCAAGAAACCACTGAGAGGTCCCGTTTGATTTTGACAACGTAATACCAGTGGAATGTGTAGGTGGTATTTATGTAATCCACAGAGTCGACGATGTATGACTGTCACGATTCACTGGGCACGCTAGTCTTTCTCGCTTAATTCGTATTCTTCGTCGTTTCTACGACCGGCAAAATTTTCAGTTAATCGTCCCTGTCAAATATCAATGCATTGGTGAAAATTTGATGAAAAAAATCACATAAATTAGGACTTGAATTTTATCGTAACGAATATTTGCGATAGTATGGACGATGTTTCGTAGGTTACTATCTTTTGTCGCGATTTTGTTTAATAAGCAAAGCGTAACAATTTCGTAACGAAGCCTTACTCGTTGCGTAAATAGTAAGACGAATAGACGCAAGATATAGCGATGTTCGCATGAATGGTATGCGCAAATTTTCTTGAATCATAAGTAGGAGTAACGCAATACGCTTCGTGCACTCCGGCCTTAAACCTGCGGACAGGATAAACGGTGGATGACCGCTGTGCAATACTAGATAGTTTGAATTCGTGACCTGGTACATTGCGATACAATACGCAATACAATAGAACTGCAATTCTATACGAGCGTTACGTACAATCGCGTACCACGATAACGCAATTGAAACTCCATTGTTGCCTGTAATAACAACTTCGGCTCGAACGATTATCGTGATTCCCCAAAACGGATATATCTAATTTAAAATTATGGCAAATGATAAAATCGACGTAATAGCCATAAAGAAGAGTATCGAAGTAACGATCAACGCGAAATTCTATAGAAGCACAGCTTTATTCATACTCGATGCTAAAATGAAAAAAAAAAAAAGAAGAAGAAGAAGAATAAAATTTCAACGCTTCGTTAAAATAAATTTCATTTGATTCGTTCTATATCCCTACGGGTTAATTGCTTAATATTAGTAGGATCGCGAATTAAAATAATCAGATTGAAAAGTAATAAGAGATTTCATTAATTTGTAATGCAAAGTATGTTCAATGACAGTAAAATTGTTTGCGTTTCTTTCGTTTGCTTATTCCCGCCTTTTTAATGATAGAAAAAAATGAAAAGAAAGGATTATCAATTTGTTATTCAAATTAGAATTCTAAAAATAATGATTCGAATCACCGGTAAGATGCGTTCTGTTTCCCCGCGCCTCTTTCTTCGTTTCAAATCCTGGAATACACCGTACAGACAGAAATCAATCAACTTAGAAACGTAAACACCAACCGAATAACCATTTCACGCAAAACAATTTAATTTTCATGCGTCATTGTTCTAGCTTTGAAGTCTAGTTAAAAATATTAATCGATCAGACATGAATTAAATTAGTAAATTTAGATCTCAAATGTAAATGATTTCCATGAAATACGACGCGGTTTCGTCGTGCATCTCGTGACCTCGCTCTTTTCACCGAGTTTAAATAATACTCGTCTCGCAGATCTCGTAATAGATGAGATTTTTTTGAAATCACGTAACTAGATTTATCGTGTTAATCATCAGATCGGAATGGTTAACCCCATGATGATCAAGACACGAGCGAAACCTGGTGCTCGAATATCTCAGTTTCCCAGAAAAGATCAATGACACAATACCATTGACGAGCAACGTATAAAATACATTATTAAAGCGCGATTTCTACGATACTATAAATAGTGTTACGAGATTAGTAAGGCAACTGATTTACCTTCTTTCCCAGTTGAGTCATTAACCTTGAAAAAGAAACTTCTTTAGAGAAAGTTTCTGCCAATATGCATAGCGATAACGATCGTGCATTTTCTTGCGCCTTGCTTCTGAACTGTTCATCATGGTCATCCTAAATCTTAAAAGTAGACTGCAGATATTTATGCAATATTTATCCATATATTCTTACAAATTTTTACAATTTCACAGATGTAGATAAATACGAGATATAGATAATGTCTAAAAATGTATAAAATACCTAAGGCGTGGTACTGGTTATAATATTTAGTAACTGAAACAGATCTACGATTCGTGACCGGCAGGCGAATTTTCAGCCGCCACCCCTGCAACTCGATTTATTCCTAGTTGTATTGTTTACCTCAGCGTGGTTCTGGTAATTCGGAATTCATCTAAAGCTGTAAGTACATGCACACACATACATACCTCGTGTAGATAATACCTCAATCGTTCGCAAAATTTATTCTTATTCGTTCTGCGTGTAATCTCTATGGTAAGTACCGAGATAATTGCAGTATCTACCAGTGTCTTTGAATCGATAGCAGAAGTCACTGGATCTTAGGGTACCGGAGCCTTTAGCAGAAAACACGTGCATCGTTTTAACCAAAAAGTAATCGCTAACAACACTGATAGTTGAATGCGACTTTAAATGAAAACAAGAAATCTACATTTAAAAATTTACTTGCCGTATGTACTTCCGCAAACAAACAAACAGGTTAATAAGAGAGAATTAATAGCAACCTGGCTATGAAGTTCGCCATTAATCGCGTCTACACTCGGTTGGTAGAACTGGAACATCGCGTATCAGGAATCTGCGTTAATTGCGTGGCGCTATAATAACGGTGTGTTCGCTTAAGGAAAGTGCGTATCGAGCGCCGAATCTTTGACGAGGCTCGTTTCTCGTTTAGGCTTCGTTTTCACTAGGATTGTAGGCCAGAAAATGACACGGTCGTGTGACCGTTTCGTTGCGTGCAGACGCGAATCTTTCGCCTTTTACGTTCGCGTTGGATAAGGAAAGTCACGGTACAATAAGCATGGAACGTGTTATTTCAAAATATCGTCGTGCCGCACAGATAGACGCAGTTCTGTGACCTGCGCCTGTATGTAGATGCATTATCTGATGGGAGAGAGGGCGCAAGGCGGTTTTAATCGGTTTGAAATCGTGCGAGGTCAAACCGCTCGTTTATACGTTTATCCGAGACGAACGGATAAAGGCGTGGTAAAATGTCGCCAAGGTATGCGTTTATAATATTTGTGCGATGAAAGAAATATTGATAAAGTTGCATGGTTACTCTCAATCACAATTGCATATTGTGAATAGTAGTACTACTAGTTATTGGTTAACAAAGAAATGAAAAATACGATCGAAAACATCGATCTATATCTATATATATATATATATATATATATATATATATATCTTCCAGCAAAAGTATTTTTTATAAAATCGTTAAGGTTTTGATGGTGCAATTACGATGAAAGTTGATGATTTTATGATGTTACAGCTGCGGGAGAAATTGCATGTGACATATCGAACTGTGAAGAAAGTCGAATCATGAAAATGCTCGAACGAGCTCGGGGAATTTAATAAATCTTGTAACGTGGAAATTTCACCTGACACGTAAAAAGCGTCGATAATAAAATACGAGCTGTAATAAATTTATTTTACCAAGAAAGGTAACGTTATGTTATTAAACGACATACTGTTTGAATAATAGTAAATTTAGGAAAGGCAACGATAGTAGCAACAAGGTAGGAATAAATTTTGTAGCACGAAGAAAAAGACGCGATCGATACTTTGGCAAGTACCTCGAGTTAAGAATTCGTGCGAACGTATGAGCAGAGAGTAGACGCGATCAAGTCGAAGGACGATTGAAAGGAGAACGGCTGCGCTCGGCCTATTATTTATACATATACAACTTCGTTGCCTAAGCTTGGCACGCGCGACTTCTCGCTCCTTTCGTCCACGTACACCCGTTAGAATTCAAGCAAACGCTTCCTGCTGTCTCGATCGTGAAAGTATCGAACAACTTCCACTGAAAATACGAACTGGTATTGGCCATATAAGCGATTTCGAATTACGTCAATAGTTCGATGAATTTGCCAACAACCGGTCGAGACAGCTGAGAATATCGACTTTGGTTCGGCATCAGCGGCGGAAACCGTATGACATATGAGCGAGTTCCGGTAAAAGAACACAGATACGGAAAAACATTGATCACGTAAGTCACGATAACTTAACATTGCGTTAAATGCGAATGACGAATCTACGATGAATTGTATTATGATTACAGGCGCATTTTATAGAAAATTTGAATAGCGTTGAATGTCGACAAATGTATTTTTAAGCGGATAAGTTTTCAATTTCGGTGAGGATAATTTTACGTCCGTTCTGCAATTTGCAACAGTATGCGGTTCAAAAAAAGGCCGCGTTATCATGAAATTAGATACACGATGCGAAGTAACGTATTTCCATTGACAGTTAATCACGTAGCACTTACCGCAAGCTTTCGCGCGTTATGTTTTTAATAGCGCAATAATTTATAACGCGATCACTAAACTGTGTCGTTCGATCTTGATCGATATTTACATAAAATTCTTATTGATCGAGGTAATAAATAGATCGAGGTATCTTACAATTTTTGCATTGATTATTAAAGATCGATGATACAAAATAAGTATATGCGTGTCTGATTAAAATATTTAAAATAAATAGTATCGTACAGTATTTAATTATTTATTTTGACAAATTATTATTTAATTCGTAAAAAATAAATCGAAAGCATAGGAATTGGATCTTTAGAAATTGTTCACTTTGTGTTTTTAAGTGGCTCAAATTATTTCGACGGACCATTCATTGCGAACAATTAAATTACATAAACAACAATGCAGGATAAAACGCATTCTCGGATAATTCGCGCATTTCTAGAGTTTCTCTCCTAAAACGAATCACGAGACTACGGATAGGACCCGAGCTCGAAAAACGCAAATGAACTTTGTTAACCAGCAATTAAAACGGCACGTGTGTTTGCGAATTTAGCGGTGAGAAATCATATTACACGGCAACGACCGGATCGTAAGAAAACCAGTGCAATTAAACGCGTTCGAGTAGCGTAACCACGCCTTAATTTATATTCCCGCTCGGATTTCGAAGGCCTAGAGCCTCGTCGACTCCATCACGGACACACCCACGGAACTATTCCACTTACGACATTTACCACTGATACAACCCTTTTCAAGAGTATCCCGCGTCGCCGGAGCTCGGAATATTTCAACCATTCTCTCCAGGAAATATTATTCGCCTCTGCTTGGCAAGACCATCGTAAACCGAGTTTATGCACTCGTAATATATATTTTGCGATACGAATAGAGTGTTAAGTAGAGGTTTAAAGACACAGTGAGCATACTATAATGGGTATATTATTTGACGAAGCGGAAGATGTTTGACATTCAAGCTGGAGTTACAGTGTAAAGGACGGTAAAAGATACGAAAATATACGAAGGAATGTTAATAGGAGGATAATTTTAATTTTGGGGGATTCTTATTTTATTATTATTTATTTTATAGTATGAAAGGATTTGCGAATGAAAAACAACGGTAGGATCATTGAATAGCGTACGTATTAATTTCGGAGTATCCTGTTCAAAAAAGGGAATGGTATTTCGGAGTTCAACGGTACCTACTACGAGAATAAATAGCGGAACTAACGTTGCTAATAAAACGAGGAGAAACTAGACCAGAGTGGAGCTCCTTTTTTCCACGAGGGCTGTAAAAAATTACAGGATATGCAAATACGTTTAACACGTTGCATTTCTTTCAACTCAGAAAGTTGAATCGCTTTACAAAGTTGTTCGTGAATTCAAACGAAGGAAATCGTTTCCTTATTATATTTGCTTACAATAGCATGTCATAGTTTATCGCATAAGATGCAACGAATCTTTAGCGATCGAAGTATCAGTAATAGATTGAAAATCCTGCAATCGTATAATTTACTTAATTTCATAGTTTATTTATCTGATGTATTTTTATTCGTAACTTATTTCGGATAAAAGAAAGTTTCGTCATCGCGGAATACGAAAGTAGAGCGTACTTTTTCTAATCGAAAGCTAGAAAAAGGAGAACATCGATGTAGCTAAGGTCTCGTGCGAGAGAATCGTGCGGATTATTGCTCTGTTTTGAATAAAAATTAACTTTGATCCTCTTTGAGATAAAAGCGGAAAACATTTCTACCAATCGAAAGTCGAGAGAAGTCGGACGTAAATATATATCGTCTTATTAACTGCAATACGATGATAATCGATGCTGATAGATTCGTTGATTTTCAAAGAATTTGGATTAAACTTTTGTGACAGATATCCCAATAAGTAAATTATCGTAGGAATATTAATTACGTGTATTTACAATTGCGTACGTTAAAAATTAATTAATCGTATTTCATTGTATCGTGCCTCGATATATTTAATCCTCTTCGATCTTCGATCTTTACTCATTAAAGAAAAAGAAAAAAAAGAATTGAAAGCTCACGATCTTTATATTATGCATAAGCATACATTAAGTAAGAATCGTGTTAATCTGTGGTCTTCGAAGCAGAATAATTACGGTAGAAGTCGAATTACGTAAGATATTGTAACAGCATATATCTTACATATTCAAGAATTGTAACATGAAACTTTAAATGGTTATTTAATAACGTAGCGCGACAGGAAGTTTAGAGTCGAGTTTTCCGCGGCTAGTCGAGAAAATAAAATGGACTGTTTCTCGATGCAAAGGACATTACAAAACGCGAAGAAACAATGCTGGAAAGCGTCTTCGCTTTCTTTCGGAAACGATCCGGACAGTTTCTCACGGAACGTGCTAGTTAAGTCCGTGAAAGAGCAACTATGATCTATACACGATTATGCGAATCGAGCACACCCACTTTTCATTTTCGGCGTTCCGATTTTCGTTCGTTCGATTCGTTTAGTTTGTTTTCTAAGTCATAACTTTATTTTTTCTATCGCATGCAGTACACTAGATTTTATATCTAAAGGTTGCCACTTATCTTTAAGTTATTAGGTATAATTATTCCAAAATTATTATTTATATAATAAAATTATATATAGAAAGTAATTGAATATTTCTTTCTTTCGCGAGTATTTATGCAGAAAATTCGAATGGAATTCATGAAATCTCATATCGAATCAACCAACTTTCCTTTCAAGGATCGGCCGAATCGTGGGACAAATTATCGCGTCTGATACCAACGAATTCGGTGTACGAGCAACAGGACAAGAATGCATCTCCTGTTAATAATCCAGCGGAAACGCTATTACGCTCCTTGGACGAAAACAATGTCATGGAGACATCAAAAACGATTGGAAAGAAAAACAATCACGAAGAAGAAGTAGACGAGGAAGTTTACGAAGACGAGTACGAAGTTGAAACCGATCCAAAAACGAAACATGAAGCTTTGAAATTTCCTAAAATCACCGATTCCGCTAATGCAAAATACGAAAGAGCTCCGTCAGAGTTAACCGCTCAGACGGAAGACATGTCCAGAGACGAAGATTACGTGGAAGACCCTTCGACGAGTCAGTACGACACGTACAATTACTATAACGATGATTACTCGAGTCCTAATCGGTCACGATACCGGGCCGCAGGTAAGATAATTTGAAAATTACTCAAATTTCGAAACTCAAATTTAAAAGTTATTAACACGTGTAATTCTCAAATTTTAATAACTATTAAGAGTTTGAAAAGATTCAAATTTTGCAGCATTGTTGCGTTCTTTCTTTGCGTTCGCTCTTACTTACAATTAGTCTGACGAATATTCTTTGACGAGCCAAACGTAATAACCAACACGCTTTGTTATATACTTTTCTTAATTCTAATCCTTTTAAAGTTCTCCTACTTGCAAAGTAATGCCACGAAAGAGCGTTGACGGATATTTCTCATTGAACAAAGTTAAACTCTCGATTACTCGAAATCTACTTTACTTTTCGCGTAGATTGTACAATTGTGTAAAATGTGATACGAATGGAATTCCAAAAATTAATAATTTCCTAACGCGAACCTTTACGCGACACAATCCTCGATTTAATGTGGAAAGACTCTGGCTGGAACAAGATCGTGTATAAACTTTAATAGAAATCGACTTGATTAAATTATATAACTTTCAAATAGCGATTCGAAAGACCATAGGAAATCGATTATCTGCTATCGTAACGCAAAATCAAGGCGCAGCCACCTTTTAAACTGCCTTCTTTCATGATATAACGCCACAGTATCAAATAATTATGATCTTTGTAGACGGGTTCTACGTTATGCAAGCTCCTTTCGTCACCTGGCGAAGAAAGTCCCGTGCGTAGACAGAAAGAAACGTGGCCATCGACCATGTTGTCTGTAAAAACAAGATTTTTGAAATTTTGCAGAGAACGAACACGCTCGCGACTATCCGGATACAGAGGAAGAAGAAGCGGAGCCGGAGGAGCATGGAGAACAAAAAGGAGAAGAAGAAGAAGAAGAAGAAGAAGAAGAAGAAGAAGAAGAAAATGGGAAGAAACCACAGGACAACGACTATGATACGTCAGAGGAAGAGGAAGAATATTTCGATTCTCACCACGTTGCGAACGTAAACGATTCTTCGTCCGACCTGTTCGAAGAAAAGGATCTAGACACGCCAATTTCAACGACCAACAACGAGGAGGGTTCCTCGATGGAAGGTAGCGACAAAACTTTTGTTTTTCTCGGACCACCAGAGTCGAGAATAAATTCCTCCGCTGATAGTTCCATCTTGATCGGAGGAGCCATAGTGTCGGTAGTAACGACGAAAAGCGTCGTCAATGGCACGATTTCCGTTCCAACCACATCATCCCCGACTACTACCGAACAAGTTGCCGCACCACCCTCCTCCACTTCTATGGTAATCGCGGAACAGCCTGTGACGGCGATAACGACCGAGGATACGTCTCGAATATTAGCTTCAGTTCAAACGAGTCGTAGCATATCTGGCGCTCGATTCTTGCCGTTTCCTGTAATAGATCGTATCGAACCGATCGGCCATAGCAGCGAGAAGAAAACTTCGCCACCTCCAGAGTCCACGGAAAGCATTATCGATAAATTGGACAGAGTACAGTCGGAATTGTCCAGCGGTTTTCTCGCCGGTGGCTTCCGAACTGCCGGCAATTCCCTTCAGTTGGACGTTTTGAACGAAAGAGACAGGAATAATCGCAGAAGGTACACTACTACCGCTAAGACGCCGATCATTAGCAAGTTTGTACCGCGAAGATACAACGATAAGAGAAACGATCATGCTACGCCGAAGCCGAAGATCGAAACGACGCTTGATAGTTTGGAAGGGTTGTTACCGCGTGATTACGTTACGAGGAGTTCGTCGACGGTGTCGACGCTTCCAAAGACTGGATTTAGGTTGGTGATAGTTTAGGATATTCGTTTCAATTTGTTTAGCAATTTAACGTAGTTTCGTAAATGAATATGAAGTTTTTATAAATACACGAGTATTTCTTCGCTTCATTTTAACTTGATATTTTTCTAGCGTTTTTTTTTTTTTTTTTTAAGCGTATAAAGATTTATATATGTATATTTGTACGACTATAAATGTCGCAGTTAGTTCTCATTGCCTATTTAATAAAGATAAATATATAATGTAGAGTAACACAGAGTATGATTAATGATCTTTAGATGGCCGACAAAGAGCACAACTAGCACAACAGCAGAACCAACCACGACTCAACTCGCATCAACTGCCTCCATTACCATGGCGAAAAAACCTAAAACCAACGTGATTGTTCAAGACATCAGTGCCTTCTTACCACCCGGATACAAATTGAAGAAAGAGGACTCGACTGTTACGGAAAGCTCCCTGTTAAAGGATATTCTGGCGAAATCTAAGGTCGATATATCGTCGTTGTTACCAGCGGATTATAACAAGAAGAGAAACGAGGATGACACGACAGCAATGACGATAACAGCGAAAAGTATAGGCGTTTCGTCAGAGAAATCACCAGCTGAGAAAACGATTCAGGATTTGTTCGCTAAATCGAAAGTTGACATTTCTTCCTTATTGCCACGCGATTACGAACAGAAGAGGAAGAATCTTATGTCAGAGCCGGGAGACGTTCATACTGAGAATCTTACCGAATCGAATGTTTCTGTGACAACGGAATCTACTTCGTCCACAACGAAGAAATCCGCTGGTTTGAAACTCGTGTTTCCTAGCAGGCCTGGCGGACGGAAAGCGATTAATAAAATCACCACGCCACCCAGTCCTCGAGGCGAAGGACCTGGCACGGTTACGCCGAAAATACACAGAGGATGGCCGATCAGGTGAGCCCCGTGAATTGAATTATTATTTCAACGCAAAGTTGCGGAACAAATTTAAAGTTTCTTTTAAGGAATCAAATTTGAAAGTCAAATATAAATTGAAATTGAGATTAAGTCGTGTTGATATTAAATTTTCTTTTGTAACTTTCGCAGAGTTACCACAGAATTTACCGGCTGGCCTAGTTCGTCGACTACCCCGATCTCGATAGAAAAGATACTGGAAGCTGCCCGAACCGCAACGATTTCGTCTGCGTCACTAATCCCGATAACCGAAGCAACGTCGAGCACTACGACAACGTCGACTACGACGACAACGCCTCGACCAACCACACCAGGAATTTGTGAGCAAGATTGCGAAGTCGCTGGAACTATAAAGATAATTGGTAATACAAGCTGGGTACCGGAATTGCTTGATCGAAATACTCAAGAATGGCAGAAACTCGCCAATGAAATTGAGCGAGAGGTATTCATATACATATATATATATATATATATGTTTATTTTATAAACATAATGTTCAATAACATTCCTTTTTATTTTTTAACAGATGAACTTCATATTCTCAAAATCTGCTGTCCTAGCAAAATGGTATAAAAAGATAAGAATCGATTCATTCAGGTAATAATACAGATAGAATTTGTTAAAATTGATGAAAAGCCGATTTATTTATTTCACGAGGAAATTTATAAATTTTAGCGAGGGTAGTATTTTGGTAGATTATTTCGTTGAATTGGCCAACTTGGAGCAAAATGTTAATACGCAGGAATTGAAAGTTATTTTCCACGATTCGTTACGGACTTATAACGCAAACAGGTGGAACGAAACTAAAACGAAGAGTTCGATAAAGCTTGGATCGTTTACAATCGATCCGAAATATACGGATTTTGTAGGTATGTTATGTTATTGATAAAGTATTCATTTTATAAAATTTGCATCTTGACTTTTCGTTTAAAAATAATTCCCTTTCAGTGATACCTAAAGTAACAACTCCCCAATACACCGAAGAAGACGATAGATTAGTTCCACAATGGGCAATTGCTGTAATCGTAATTGGTGTTGGTGGATTAGTCTTTATCATTATATTTGGTGTCTCTGTTGTAAGTATCAAATCAGAAGAAGAAACACCGATGTTAATGTAAAATTAATATTCATTACGATATATTTAATCTTTAGTTAATAAATCGTCATAATGCTTCGAAATTGAAACCATCTATATCGACGATTTACGAAGAAGAAGTAGCAAAGAATATTACAGCTCATAGATCTAGCGATTACTCGAAACCGGTACATACGATTTGGACTGACCCAGACGTTTCTTGGAACGACAAGTCTTTCGAATCGACTTCCAACAAGGTAGAATTTTAAAATACTTATGTCCCTTTTGAAATCATTTGTAACAAATAATTCTGTAAATATTTATTAAATATAATTATATAAATATTTTATTAATTTCTAGATTCTTGTCGAGAAATCTTTTCAAGACAATAAGAAATATAACATGTACGATAGTTGGAGATCGCAGTGGAACGGTTATTATTACAACGGGTCTCATACTAGCAGTAAATATGGCGGTTACGATAGTACGACAAATTTATCGAGCCGTCATCATCCTGATTACGATACAAATTTCTAAATTTTACGGTAATAAAGTAAAATTTCTATCAACTCTGCTTTCATTTAATTTATTCAGTGCCTTATATTGGACTTTACAATGTTTTGTTCGTATGTTTAAAATTTACCGCAGTTTTATGTATAACAAACTATAATGTTACCTTATATCGATCAATTAACATATCGCGTTCGACTTCAGGAAATTGTTATAAAACAATTCGATAATTTTTTATCATTAGTTTATTGATTTTATTACAAAAAATTTTATTGTTCATTCTAGTCAAAGAAATAAATAATCAGTGATGTTAAATAAGTATTTGAGAAAATACTTGATATTTTTTATGATTAAAAAAGAGAAAGACGAATTTTGTTATCCTTATTTGTTTCCTTTTCTTCTAGCGTAATTAATATTGATTCGTATATACAAAAATAAAGTTCTTGATAGTAATAAAATATATTTGCGCCATTTGCTCATAAGCTTATATAAACATAGAAATATATACAGATTTATAATAATTTATTTGGCAATGCTAACAATTCCGCAATTGGAGAAACAGTTGTTTTCTCATGAGTTATGTGACGTTTCAAAACGCTCAAAAGTTTTTGATATAAGAAGGAATGTCTATAAAATAAATAATATATAATTAAAATTTCCTACTTTTAACAGGTACGAAATAAAAAATCTGAATTACTACCTGCTAGCTGGTTTACATATAGACAAATGATCTTGAGCAATTTCATAGAATTCACCTACTCCAGGATCTACATATAAGCATTAGAATTTTTGTTAAAAGTTCAATAATATTATACAGAATAATTTTCATTGTATACGTACCTGCTGAGTTAGAAGTAACAAACTGAAATGGAACATTTAATGGTGTTACATGGGTAGATTTAGTTTCGCTAAAACTAATAATCTCTATGGGATAATCTTTCAACATATCGAGGAATTCGTTATGTAATTTTAATAATTGTGGCGACTCTAAACATAAATCATATTGTTTATAAATATATCTAAAATATTTTTAAACTAATATCATAATACAATTTTAATATACCTTCGCGTAGTTCCTGTACTTCGATCGATGGCCATAGTACCATTTGTGTTGCTTGCTTTAATGCTGCCACGCGGGAACCACGATGTGGAGTACTATAAAATACTATACCACGTGTATTTTTACATATATTATTTTTATCACCATTCCTCCATTCTACAAAAAGAATAGTTGCATATATAAATATATAAATTTATATGAAAACGATATTAATATTTTATACTGAAATATGAAAACGATCCTAACCATCCACAAGCATTTTTTTCACTAATAAACCACCCATTGAGTGACAAACCCAAACTGTTGGTCGTTTTCCAACACCGGCAATTAATAATTTTTTTATATATTCTTCACTTCTTTTGCCCATAGTACTTCAAACGAACAGACAATACAAATAAATTACAAATTTTGAATAATCGGATGAAATAGTAACATTAATAATGTTATTTACTTTTTGTTCTCTATTGGGCATGAAGATGTCCATAGTGACAAATTAGTGTCATAATTTACCCCAATAACTCGAACAAACGGAATATCCTGTGGTAACCAATCTTTAGGCCAACACTGCGTTTTATGCCGTCTATCGTGATAAATTTTCTTCATACATGTATCATTTCTAAAATTGGAAATTCCTAAATCATTTGGAATCATTTCTCAGCAAAACACATAACTTGAAATAATATTATACCCTTGGCAGAAAAATGGTCCATTCCCTCTAGAATTTGTACTTTGCGGGCAATCGTCTAGAATTACTTCAAAATCATGCCCCACTTTATCCCATTCACGTTTCCTCAAATCATAAGTTAAATCTTTCAAAAAATCTTGTGACTGATCATCTACCAAATTTGAAAAATTGATTCCATCTTGTATAATGTAGGGATCTACAATTTATGTAATTAATGTGAATAATTATGTTTAGTAGAGATACGAGGTCTGTCTAGGAACAATATTATCTAAGAGTACATCTTTCTATCTGATTGTGCTGTTGTAAAATTATTAGTTAGCAACGATAGGTTATTTTGTACGAGTCGAAGATCGTGAGAATCACATTTCGAGATGACTAAAAACTGGGCATTTCTCTCAGATCATAGATCCATGATTTATCACAGGTAATGACCTTCTTTAACGTCTCAAATTTGTTTCTGACTAATCATGGTCAGATGCACACTGTTTGCTTGATATGTTTGATCATATCGTTCAGGGTTTATAGGATTACTCATTAAGGTCTTTCGTAAATATTGAAAGTCTGGTGTTTACAATAGCACACCCAGGTAGAAAGGTATGTTCGTAAGTCGGATTGTTTCCAAACGGATCTCGTATACGCTGCAACTAGAATATAATCGTAATTAATCTCATGGTTCTATGTTTGTTACGCTAAATTATTATTTATAATACAAATTATTATTTATATTAACAAACCTACAACCCCAACTTCAGATGTATCTGGATCTCTTTGCCTCCACGTTATAAATACTCCACCAAGTAGTCCGTGTAAGAAAATGACATCTAACTTCGTGTTTGCTACAGTTCTGTGCAAAGGATGAAGAAGATAAATACGTCTTGGATATTTATTATTCTCATCCATATCTAAATTTGCCAATGCACGACTGGCTGCTGCTGCCAATCTTACATCAGTACTGTGAGCCCATTCTACCAACGTACCAATCCAACCTTTAAACGAAACCATGAATAATATACAATATTTTATGGAACAAAATAAGGAGGCAAAACTGGAATCTACTTAATGTATACCTGACTGAAAAATATCTTCCAAATACATTGAATGAAGTGAAATATTGGAAATTATTTTCGCAAGTAATATACATATGTTAATATTGTCGTTGAAAATTTTCTTTATTATCATTAATAATGGAAGTCCACCGGCATCGATAATATCTGAAAACAAGGAAAGATTAGATAAAAATGTTTTAAACTGTTAGATTTTTACTTTACCTTTACTATATAGCTCAAGGCAAGAATGATGGCATAGCGCTTGAACACAATTCTGTAATAATTCTTGATCCCATACTATGGCTGGTGCTACAGCCAGCCCTAAGTTTGTTAAATCGTGATCTAGTATCAGACTATCCTGTTTTCATACTTTGTAAATAATTAAAATGCGCGCAAAATAATTTATATAATAGAAATTTAAAAATTTCAATGAGTATATACTTACAGAATGTATGTCCTTAAAGTTTTTATTAAGAAATTGAAGAAGACAGGGATGTGTATTTTCACATAATGTATTTAAGTAAAGGAGTAAATGGTATACTTTTTCTATTATATCCTGAAAAAAATACAATCTCTCATCAAATATATCTGTTAAATAAACGTAATTACAATAAATATATTATTATACATGCCTGCAAATTATACTGTACATGATGATATGGTGGCTGTAAAAAAAATCTTGAATCAACATTTGGCATTCTTGCAAGAGACACTGCAGTTTTGGCATCCAACATTTGTGCAATATGCCGATAGTGCCAGTCTATAATTTTTAATTAAAAGCATTTAAGTAAAAACTGTTTATATGAAGATTAATAATAGCTAAAAAGAATACCTTTCAAATGCTTTAAAGAATTAAGAGTATAAAGAGCTTTTAAACGTTCTCTGTCATTGCCACTTTGTGCAATATGTAATAGTCTATATGCCACATTACGGGTTAATGATTTCCACCATTTCATTATGATATGAGCAAATGAAAATGATTCTGTTGGTACTGACGATTGTAAATTTTCAACTTTCCTTAACATGAGAACATCTGAAATCATAAGAACAGAGCTGATAAATATTTGGAGCTTAATAAATCATTACAAGCTAATGATAAATACCTTTGAATCGAGGGTCATCAATATAAATATATGGAGTATGTGGTTGGTCCTTGCTCAGAACATTGGTAGGTATAGAGGATTGTAAGATGTGCGATACTTGCCTTAATTGATACAAAAACCAACAACCCCTACATAAAAAATATAAATCACTCAAATATTAATGTATAATATAATATTAATATATCATTAAATTAATGATTTTCGAAAAAAATTCAATAAATAAAACTAACCCAACCACAACAATGCAGATTCCAGTTGATTTTACATACTCTATATATTTATGGTAAGTTCGTAATCTCATTGTAAAAAAATATTTTATCCTATCAAGAACGTGAGTATATTTGTATAACGTTGATGTTTCAAAGGGTATTTAAAAATATATGTGTATATATACATATATATATATATATATATATATATACACACCAAAGATAGTCAAGATCGGCAATGTTTAATTATTTTACGGCCGTACTTTTATTTTCCAATAATTATTGATATGAATATTCATTAAGTATTATTTTCTTGTAAACATTGCAACAGATATTAAGTCCTACAATAAAATTATTATTATTTACAAATAATATTTACAAGGGCAAGTAAGATTTGATAAATTAGCTATTTATTGTTCATGGCCAATAGAACAGCAACTAAAATCATCTATAACCGAAAATGTTAGTAAACAGTATGAATATTTTCAAATCATAATGTTCATAAATAATAATGGGCGAAATATATCCATACATGTTGACGTCAATATCAAAATATGAAATAAACGAAATTTTCAATATTTCATGCACATCGAAGACTTAAATTAATCAAAATGCTTTTCCTAAGCTGAACTTCTATTTACATAATTTATTTACAATTTCATGTTAGAATCTTTTCTATGCACCATTTACTATGATTCGCATCGAAGTATATAAATTTATAACTGTTAAATTAGTTATTACACATTTTATCGTGAAAATTGCAAAATAAATAGAAAAGAATGATGAGACTAGGAGTAAATTTGTCACTGCGGACGAAGCATTAAACGATATAGTATGTATCGGCAGAGAAGCGATGCAAATGCGGCTGCGCCTGAATACGACAAGCGGCCTCGAGGCGCTGCTCGCGCACCAACTCTTCAGTCTTTTTGCTTCCCATTTTGTACCGTACAGTACGTCCACCGAAGTACTGACGTTTCGCTGTGCCATCGCATGGCCGACGTGTGCATTCCGAGGTTCACTTTCGCGTGGTACCCGCTCCGTCACAAGTATCGCTTTTAAAACGTTAACACTTGTGGCAAAACATCAACATACCGAGCTCAGAGTGAGTGAAAAGTGTGGTAAACGATGGTTTGCCGTTTTCACCGATAGAACAGTAATTCTTTGTCGAACACGTTCTTTCTGACATAATCCGGTATAAACTGGATCGAAGCAGATTCATCGATAAACGGATTGATCATTCATTTCAGAGAAAAATTACTAGATCCGGCTTTCACGTCGACGTGGACCACCTTTCCAGGCTTCGTCCCGTTGGTGATAAACGATTAATTTAGTTTGAACCCATAAGCCGCGACCACGCGACACAACGCGCAGCAATGTCCAACGAAGAAACTTCCGCCGACCGCAATGTCGAAATCTGGAAAATCAAGAAACTTATAAAAAGTCTCGAAATGGCCAGGGGGTAAGTAGGTCGAAATTAATATTGCCGCGCCTTTTCTTATCAGCTGTTCGATTTTCTATTTGCACATATGCTTTAAAGAGCATGTGGTAAGTAGGAAGTAACGGTCTTTTCGTTCTTACTGGGAAAATGAGTTTCACGTGATTCTACAGGAAAAATTTTCGAGGTACCCGAAATTTCGAGAAATATATATCGTACTTATTCGATGTTTTATCATGGAATTTTTTATTACATTTAAAAAAATATAAGTTTTATTAATATAATGCTAATACAACCTCACATAGAAACAGATTGTTTTACAATATAGCATTGTTTATGATATATACTTGTCATGCATGGAATATCTTCTGTTGCAGGAACGGGACTAGCATGATTTCGTTAATTATCCCTCCAAAAGATCAGATATCGAGAGTAAGCAAAATGTTAGCAGATGAGTTTGGGACAGCATCGAATATTAAATCTCGTGTAAATAGACTATCTGTTTTGGGTGCTATCACATCCGTACAACATAGGCTAAAATTATATACGAAAGGTAATTTGAATAGATTATTGAAATTTTTTGTAATTTTGTTATTTATATCATATAAATGTGTTTATATTAAATTTATCCTGTTACATTTCAAGACAACTATTTCTGAATGAGTTCTTATTATGAATATTATGTAAAGTATAGTGTGATACCAAGTGCATATATTCATGCATGTTATATACTTCAACAATATAAATTACACATTATTATTTTTTTAGTGCCTCCAAATGGCCTGGTAATATATTGCGGTACCATTGTAACAGAAGAAGGAAAAGAAAAGAAAGTTAACATTGATTTTGAACCCTTTAAACCTATTAATACTTCACTTTATCTTTGTGATAACAAGGTAGTTTACATTTTTGTAATTTGGTAAGAAAATATTTGCTAATTCAGTCAACGAAAATAAATTTCAACATATCTTGGGGTATTTTAGTTTCACACTGAAGCACTTACAGCATTGCTTGCTGATGATAATAAATTTGGTTTTATTGTCATGGATGGTAATGGAGCATTGTTTGGTACGCTGCAAGGAAATACCCGTGAGGTTTTACATAAATTTACAGTAGATCTCCCAAAAAAGCATGGTATGTAAATAATTAGTACGATATTCAATAAACAAAAAAGAAAGAAGAAGAAGAAGAAACAGTATACTTTATTGACTGAAAATCTAATTCCAGGCAGAGGAGGACAGTCAGCGCTTCGTTTTGCTCGGTTGCGTATGGAAAAGCGGCATAATTACGTTCGAAAAGTTGCAGAAGTAGCTACCCAATTATATATTACTAATGATAAACCTAATATTGCTGGTTTAATTTTAGCAGGCAGTGCCGACTTTAAAACAGAACTTAGTCAATCGGACATGTTTGATCCAGTAAGTTCATGTAAATTGATATTATAAATATACGTATATATAATTAAATTTGTAAAAGTAACTTTGCATATTTTTATTATTTTAGAGATTGCAAGCAAAGGTTATAAAGTTAGTAGATGTTTCATATGGTGGAGAGAATGGTTTTAATCAAGCTATTGAGTTGGCTGCTGAATCTTTGCAAAATGTAAAGTTTATTCAGGAAAAAAAGTTAATTGGTTAGTATACATACTCTAAAAATACTTTTTAAATACAAACACGTAGAAGACAAAATTGTTAACTCAATTTAAAACTGAGGACTTTATTATATTACTTTATCTAGGCCGTTATTTCGACGAAATCTCACAAGACACAGGGAAATATTGTTTCGGCGTAGAAGATACATTAAGAGCATTAGAGTTAGGCAGTGTAGAGACTCTCATTTGTTGGGAGAATTTAGATATTCAGCGGTACGTTTTAAAGAACCATACAAATGCAGAAGAGAAGGTTTTACACCTAACACCAGAACAGGAAAAAGACAAAACTCATTTTACTGACAAAGAGGTAAATTAAACAATTTTAACCATTTGATTAATAAAATTAATTAAATAAACGCACCTAATTAATATAGAATACTTTTTTGTTGCGTTTAGAGCGGAGTAGAATTAGAACTTGTAGAATGTCAGCCTTTACTTGAGTGGTTAGCAAACAACTACAAGAGTTTCGGTGCTACTTTGGAAATTATTACAGATAAATCTCAAGAAGGCTCTCAGTTTGTAAGAGGTTTTGGTGGCATTGGAGGTAAGTTTCCTTCTTTCATTTGTTTCTGTGGCTATTAACTTTGACTCGACTGAAAGTAATATACTTATGAAGTAATAATTTGTATTCATCCACTCGAAGTATACTAACAGAAAAGCGGCTGATTCCACTTTGATTAGCTAATCAGTAAGAGCAAAGGATATAAGTTTAATGTCTGTGTAAATATAACAAACCTTTCGATACATTCCTAAAATGTGATTGAGTCTTGAGAATTTCCTCATTGTTGTCCCTCTATTAACGAAACGTTCATTGTGTATCTTTATTACCAACAAACAAAAGTGGTACCAAAATTTTAAAACATGGTCCTTGTCAAGATACAAAGTCATATGTATGAAAAGTAAATGGTATTAAAAAAAAGTTAAAAATATGAGTTTTAATTATGGAGTATATCTTGATGCATAGGAATCCTCCGCTACAAAGTTGATTTCCAGTCACTGCAGGCTGATGAGCCTCTTGATGATGTTGACCTCGATGATTACTAATTTCATCTGTGAAATACTCAAAGTTGACCAGGTAGCTCTTTCTCTGTTTGAGTGCATTCGTTTACATTTCGTGTATTATAGAACATATTACTTTCAGAACTGGACAAATTTATCAAACTATTTATGAATCTTGTATTATGCTTAAAAAAAAAAAAAGAGATAAATAATATAATTATAGGACATAATTATTATATTAGTTAATGACAATTAGTATAACATTAAACCTTCGTATATAATAGCATTCATCAATAATCTAATCGTTTAATTAATGTACATCGAATTCTATCGTTATATTTGTTTGCATTTTAAATGTAGTCTGTATAGATATATAATAAATCACTTTATAATATAAATACTGTACTCATCATGAAGAGATCAATTTCTGGTACTATTGATAAAATGGTGTTATTAATGTGATATTGTTGTTTTGAGCAGTGATGGAGTTTTTTCGTTATATGCCATGAATTTGCATTATATTATTAATAATTAAAATATATCCATTTAGTAAGTAATTGACGATAAATTTGTCCAAAAAAATTTGAAGTTTCTTCTGTTGGATTTTTCACTGAATAGTATAGCTCAATACTTCTGTGCAAATCTGTAGTATATGTATGTCTCTTCTGATGAGTTTGAATGTGAATATAGATATTTTTAGTTGTGAATTTCGAGGTATAATATTTACTTTTACGAATAAAAAGCCTGAAAACTTTGCTGTCTCCTTTTTTTCTTGGTGGTACAAAAATTAAGAGAAAATCTTGTATATATATGAAATGTGGATAATTGTAATTGAAGAGGGTGAGTTGAAGTATTCCAGTGTGTAACTTTTCTGCCTTGAGCATTATTAGATACTGTTTTTTTTTTTTTTTTTTTTTTTTTTTTTTTTTTTTTTTTTTTTTTTTTTTTTTTTTTTTTTAGTGATTGTACATTATAGTAATTAAAATTAAACTGTAGGTACAATACACATACTCAATTTAATGGATATATAATATTGCTTATTTCCACAAACACAATTAATTTTATTATTTCATGATACATTTTACTTTAAACTTTCGTTGCATACTTATGTGTACAAAATCATTTACAACACAGACAACTCACATATAATACAGTTTCATTCATTTTTGGATATAATAGATATTTTTGGAACGTTGTCATGACAATACTCCATCTATTACACACACAAAGATATTTTTTATTGTTTCTAAACTGTTGTGGATATACTGTGTGTTAGCAATATGTTAATGAATAACACAAATACTTATAAGAAAAATAATTTTATAAAAATATCTAACTACTGAGATAGCACTATTATATGTATTTTTAAATGTTGTGACAATAATTTATCAAAGAAATGTGTATATGTATGCGCGCGCGTGTGTGTGTATATATACACACACATATATATATATACACACACACATATATATATATATGTGATTTTCGAAATAATATCGAAACCACTATTTCTTATTTTATTCTGCAATAGATGTATATAGGAAATTTTCTTTATGTGCATGTAAAGCTTTTTAGCCCTTTTATATTTTTATAGGCCTAACAATATTTTAGATATTGTGATTGGAATCATTGTTCTTTTTTTCTTATTAAAGTTTATATACTTTCTCTACGTACATTTGTTATAATTTTACTCGGTGTTTTTAAAAAGTTATTTAACACATATTCAAAGATTTATTGTATATTTAATATAAATAGATATTAACCACTTAAATATCCATTATATTAAAAGTATCATAACATACAATTGGCTTAACAATTTTCTTACAATTATATTTAAATTAAAAAGCTTTAAGTTAGAATCTTAGTTGAAATGGAATTAAACGCATATTTTAATGACAATATTATTATTATAAAATATCTTTTTAAGGTTATCTAATGTTTATATTAATATACAAACATACCTTGTGTTACTGCCTGTATAAGGAAATAATCACAAATACTGCTTGCTGCATGTTATGCAATAGGCAAATGTTCATTTCACTACCAAAGATGAATTATGGTTTTATATTTTTAAAAAATACTCAAATACTGTTATTAATGATAAATGTTATTAAGTATATATAGTCTTTGGTGGTGAACATAAAACATAATAAATAATTATTTACATAATAAATGGCTAGGCTTTGTTAAATAGTCAAAGTATTTGATCAAGCATAAGTACTAATTGATGGTTTGTTTCCATTAGCTTGCATATTGGGAAAGGTATAGTAATTGCTTTCTACTATTTTAGTGAAAGAAAAAGCTGTGAAATTGACTGTACTTTATTAACCCTTATCATTGCACTTCTCAAAATTAAGTGTATTTTGCTATAGAATGTTATACATTGTATAAGAAATCATTCTATTTATTACAATGGTATTTTTCTCCTTTATTATTATTAGTAATACTATCAAGATTTAGTTGTTAATATTACATTATTAAATCTATTGTATTTTATCTTTTGTTATTAGTGAAGTTGCTAACTTATAGAAATATTATTTAACATAA
The DNA here is from genome assembly GCA_014737525.1 of Bombus difficillimus. Classification (NCBI taxonomy): domain Eukaryota; kingdom Metazoa; phylum Arthropoda; class Insecta; order Hymenoptera; family Apidae; genus Bombus; species Bombus difficillimus. The sequence continues at coordinate 1,938,510 of JACXIT010000142.1, forward strand.
AAGGATGTAATACATTTAATATATAATAACACGAATAACTGTTCATTCACATAATATTTTATTAGAATGTATTTTTTGTTACCCAATAATCTTGCTATTATAGCAATTATTTTTATATCCGTTTTAGAATTAATTGCTTGCTATTCATTTTTGATAAAATTGTGAATTAGAACTTATGTTTTAGATTATAATTTTGAAAATGTGATATTCATTATATGTATAACATTCACTTACTTTACAGTCATATTATTAATATATATTTCCATATATCATGTTTATATACTTTAATACATAGCAATCTTTCATTTTTTCAAATTGTAACGAATAGTTATAAAAATAACAGTGTTTTTGTAAAGTATTACTTTCTAACATTTTATTAAAGAATTGGAAGGCACTGTGAACAATACATCATGCATGATTAATAATTATTATATTAAACTAATTCGTCATAATATTTCTACAGATTATTGATTGCAAATTCTATTTTATTAATTTGATCATGTAACTTCTTTTTTTTTTTTTATAGAACATCATTCGTATTGTATTATTAAAATACTTTTCATTTATTTCTATAAATTTTCCATAGCAAAACATTTTGGATAAATCTTTGGTGTACTAAAATAGTATTTTGTTAATATGTGTTTTACAGGTATATTGCGGTACAAAGTGGACTTTCAGAGTATGCAACTTGAAGATGTTGAGGTTGATACCTTTGATCTGGATGACTATTAAATCCGTGACTCGACAGACAGTTCTTTTAGCTTCACAGGAAAACATAAGTATATGTTCTCCCTTGCATCATATTTTAAGAGAGGCACATAAGAGGACATGTTTATAAAATTTATTATATGATGCAACAGACATCATAAAATTATTCATTAGAATTCATTCGAGCAATTCACAATCAATACACAAAGGTGAAAAGCACAACACGTGGCGTGCCGATAATCCATGTCCATGAAGAAACAAAGGCAACTCGAAGACTGTGACACTTAATTAAGCCAGCTTGATACCTGCCTATCTCACAGAACATTACCTTATATTACAGTTACATTCTTTAATTATTCACATGGATTTATTTAAATAATTACACGCGTTACAGTGCTGAATATGTTTGTACAGTACACGGTTGGAGATATGATAATTTTGTACCAAATTAATGTTTTGCCATCTTGTCATGAATTTTACGATTGAAAAATGAAAAGGGGAAAAGATACTCAGATAACATGAGGACGAATGTAGAGTTATTTTTGTTCAGATACAACCATGGATAAGCTGTAATAAACTGATTATCATAAACATAAAGTTGCGTATCGTGTATTCTATACCGATTACTAAATTCATATGAATAATGAAGAGTTCTGTACATAGACTTAAATTTTTAATGGCACTGTTGCCTTAGACATAAGTTAAGATCGCGTAATATCCCAGGAAAATAAAATCTTTCCGTCTCATCGAGTGATACACATATAAACATATAAGAGATAATTTTTCGTATCTACATTAACTTTGCTGGCTCTCGACTCTTATATTTTGTACACTCACAATTGTATATAACAAATGCTCCGCAAGTGTATCGAGATATATCTTTTCGATTGTTACAACGGTGCACTCCGTTAGTAAAGAAATATCTTCTGCAATATTTAAGTAGCAATTATTGAAAATATTACAAAATTTATTTTAACATTGTTAATTTAAATTGCTTATCCATATGATGCCTTTGTAATAAACAATAATATGTATGTATAAATGTGAGAAGAATGAAACGTGCAATTTTGGTGAAGTATCTTTTATGAAATGTCGCTGTATAGTAAAGGAAGATTTGCAAATACTGCGAATCTTATGGTGAAAATAATGTACTGTTAATTAATAGTATAACTAGATTATTTATACTATTATGCCATATGTGATGCAAGGATAAAGCTTTATGAAAACTTCATCAAAATAGAACGTTCAACAAAAAATGACCTGGCTTATGGTATGTGCACAACGAATTCCAAAACATGATGGTTTAAAAGTATTGTATCTGTGTATTGTCTTCAAGGCAGCGAAATGTTGAATGTCAGCTTAATGTTTCTTTAAATTTTTATATGTAAACATTCTTTCGATAGGAATCTAGATAATTATTTATTACTACATCGGTGCGATTATTTCTTCTGCTTAACAGAAGATTATTTTAAGTATACAAGTTCTAGTTCTAAGAACTCGGTAAACGTCTGAAAGAGATTAGGAAAAAGCCGTGTAATCTTGAATAATTTTCGGTTTTTTTGTTTTTAATTTTTTTTATAAGGTAAGGGAATGTGAATTTGCAGAAGAACGCATGAAAGAAAGGAATTAATAGACGTCGTTCGTACATCTCATTTAAACAAATCAATGACGTACTTAGATTATGGCTTGCCTATGATCTCTTCCATAAGCATAGTTGTATAATCTGCTAACAGATTTATCATTTTTGGCAATCTTATTCTCCTGTATTGCTCTAACAAAGTATTTTTGTTCTTTCAAATGTTACTTTTTATCTAACAAGGCAATACAAAGATGTAATCGTTATAAGTTTTTGCTTAATGAAATTTTTCAAAATGTGGATTTAATACTTCATATTTTACATGTATTGTACGCGTAAAGTACATTCATACTATACCCTAAAAATTTTAATTCGTTTTTACTGAAATGAATACGAGGATACGGTAAAAATATGAATTTCGAGTTTACGTGATAAAATGTTGGCCGTACCATGATACATGTTCTATAAAAAAATGTTTTGTGAAGTGATAAAGAGGGATATTGAAATAATGGCTCATAATAATGAAATGATAGTTTATGATACTTAAATGTAGTCTATGTGACAAGACATTCTGATTATGATGATAGAAGTTACCTCGATAAAAATTCATAGTGTTAACTTATAATTATCTTTAACTCTATCAAGTAGTTAGCTCATATATCTATGTTTTGTATGTTTTGGTATATGTGGTAGTTATTAACAATTGAAATTGTACTATTATTTTACTGTTAATAATACGGAATCGAGAAGAATATAAATTTTGTAAAACTAACAATGAAATATTTTAATCGCTTTCGCTTCTCTTCGAAAATATTTTCAATTCATTTGATAATTAAACATTATTTCCAATCTCCCTTTTTTCACATACGCATTACACAAAATTTATACGCAAAGAAAATTAACGTATCGTTAATATCAAAATTTAATAAAAATCTGAATAGAATAGAATATGAAAAAGTGAATAAGAAGTGAAAAATACAGTCTATGTTTCTCATGCAAACAAGTTGCTATTAGAACCCGAAAATGTCACAATAATATTTGTTTTCACAGGGCACATCCAAGATAACTGTTTAAAAATATTTTAGAATTGTAAAAAGTGAGATAAATAATAGCGGAGATAGAATGGAAAAATAGATTTTAACGTTATTGCTCTGTGATGGATCCGATCACAATGAGAGATATTTCCGGGTTCCAATTATAACGTCTTCTTACATTTTTGTTAATGCTCTCCCTTTTATATACGTGAATTTTACTTACATGAAGTAACAGAAAAAAATTCTTTATATTATTGGTAAGACATACATATTCGCCTATGGGACGAGGTGCTATTGAATAGAAATTTGAATAGAAAGATGAAGAGAAATTGAAAGAATATAATAAAAGAGAAAATACTCTATGAAATACTACATCTTATATTTTACACCTGGATGTACCCAGATATCTTTGCTTAGTATGTATATTTGAACGGATATAGTTAAATGTATTTATTTCTTTAATTTCTTTTGAAGTAACATTAGTCTTGTAAAAATATTAAATTATATTTATATATACATATAGCTACATCACATCAGAGTTTTTTTTATACTTGTGTATTTCACATAGTAAAAGAGTACTGATGTTAAGGACAATAATACAAACAATTATCTATGCTTATAAGATACAGCATAAAAGTTAAATAGATGTAAACTTATAGCAAAGATGTCACTCTTGTATATAATAGTATTTTATAAATCTTTATTTATAATGATACTACTTGTCATCCTTATCTGGTACCAAGAGATTAAGATTGGCATCTTTAGTCGTTGATCCTATAAAAGTTTCCTCATCTCCGCGAATGGATAATGCGGTGACGGAAACATTTGTTCTTCTTTCGTCCATCATTGCAGCTCTTGTCCAATTTGAACTGCTGCATTTTATACAACTATGCGAAGGTATTCTGTCTAAACTCGCAGTTCTATTTCCACAATCGCCACATTTGAAAAATCTTTTCACCGCATCAGCAACGCGCAATGGATGATTCTGCTCTTTGCACATTTCAGAAGCAGAAAAAGACGTATATTTACAAGTTAAACATCTAACAGCCTTGCAAGGAACCTTATAAGTAGTCAACATTTTCTCTTCCATTCTTTCTTTCATTTCTAGCTTATTGAAATATTTGTCTTGCTCCTGTTCATAAGATTTTTCAATGAGATCAGTATGAGCAGATTTAGTTTGCATCATTTCTTTGAATTTATCTGATAGTACATTCGGTTTCTTTGCTTCTTGCCTTTCATCATTTTCTGATTCTCTTGGACGTTTTTTCCCCTTTTCTAGTTTCTCCTCTTTACTCAAACGTACTTTGTTAGGATCTTTAGGTTTAATTTTTCCATTTTCTTTGATCCATTTTACAGCATTATTTTTAGCTATGTTAATTTGTCTTTTAGTTATAGGCTCTGACAAATCTATTGTTCCTCCAAGACAACCAATACCTAAGCGAGGATTTGAAGATAGAGAAGACAAACTTTTGTTTCCTATATTATTATTTTTGCAGGAATTTAACTCTATTAACGTAGATGAAGAGGATGCCTTGTGGACCGAAGATGTTTGTGATAATACAGCGGCTTTCCAACCTCTCGACTTATTCATCTGTTCAAAGTCTTTTTTTATTTGTTGTCCTGGTATATCCGTCTTCACATTTCGACTTCTTATATTATCTAAACTATTAACAGTTGAATCATTAATCTTCTGGCTTCCTGAAAGTAATGCCAATCGTTTGGCATCTTTTTCTTCCAATTTTTTATTTTTTACAGCAACAACAGCATTAAATTCAGGCATATTGTTGAAAAATGATTTTTGTTTTTGCTGTGGTTTTTGTTTTAACATATCTATTGAAAATTTCTGAGTATTACTAAATGCCTGTAATTCTGCTCTGCGAGAGCATTTCTTGTATTCTTGCTTGATGTGATATAAACAAAATTCACAACGACTAAGATTTATAATAGAACTACATGGTTCTCCATTCTTTTTCCTGGACTTGCATTTCCCCATATCTTTAGATTTACCAAGTATCATGACTCTCTGAGGATTATCAACCGATAATGTTGCTAAATCAGAATTGTCTTTAGATTCCAAGACATTTGGATTAAGAATACCTATCACAGTCCCAATAGTAGTTTTCCATAGTGTTTTATATGCATTACTAAACATAAAAAGGCACACAGTATTCATATTATCAGATAAATCGCTTATTTTCCATATAGCGTATGTACTTCCCTTTTGAGAAGTTTTTGGCGTAGATTTATTTATTAATACTCCTGCGATTACCCAGTCTTTCTCCATTTTTTCTGGATTAAGATGATATTTTATTTTTGATACTGTAACAGGTACTTTATCATTCATACGTGCTTTCAGCTCTGCCGAAGAGATTATTGGATTAACGATTCTTAATCCAAAAAATGGATCACTATAAACATCTTTTGCTGTAACAATAGCATTATTTGTTACTGTATTTAAATTTTTATTGGTTTTCGTTGCACTAAAATCAAATGTTCTGCTGCTTTCACGTGGAAGTGGTCTATCCTCATCTTTTTTAATAGCTTCTCTTTTTAATAAAGTTTTTATATCACGTCCATAATTGGAATATTTTTGTTCCTCGAAGTAACGTCTGTCTTCATCATCCGAAGAATCAAGGGTATCATCATAAACTTCACTTTTTTCCTGGGGATTAATAGATTTACTTCCATCAATTGTTTTGGGTGTACTGTCTAAGAAATTAAAGTCTAGTTCTTTAAGAGTTTCTTTTTGAGTTTCTTTTTGAGATAATTCCTGATTTTCTTCTGTATCGCCATTAGCTAAGAGATCATTTAAAATATCGTCTACGTCAGAATCGCTATCATTATCCATTTTAAATATCTAAAATAAAATTATTTGCTATAATAATTATACGAATATAACTAATACTTTAGCAGTAACACAAGTATTTAATTAACCTTTATTACTTACAAATTACACACAGAAATTGTTTACTTTTAATACGGAAGACGTTAAAACTTAATCGCTGAAAAAAATTATATTTTTAAGACCACTTATTAGTCATCTTAACGCGATCATTATACAGGTGAGCAACAAGCCACGAGTGATTATCAAAACAGTCTGCCATCTTTCCCGCCATTCCTTAATGACAAGCTATGTTTTCATCGGTACGACTAAAAATGTGCTTCTCGAATCTGTTTCGTATTTGTAAAATTATCACGAGTAGATATAAAATTTCTTTTAATCCAGTTACTTAATATTGGAAACAATTAAGCATTATGCCTTTCTAGATAAATCGTATTAATGGCTTGAAAACTGGACAAAATAGAACTAACCAATAAAATTAAGTATTCGGTATTAGAAATAGATAAATTAATGCGTGCAATTTGAGGTACTGTTATATTATACGAGTATACTACAAGGCATCATACTCTAAGAAATATAGTACTTCTAAAAACCCTAAAAATATTACTAAATACAATTATACGTATATATATAAATCTTTATAATTTCCGATGTTGTTTGAAACAAATTATATCTTTTAAGTTCAACGTAATTGATGAAAGAAAAAAAAAAGGCAGAATTAATACACCAAAATTGTTAAAATATTTGATTTGAAATGCAATATAATTACTTAATAAAAGATAGAAATATTTACAATCAGCATAGGTTAATAGAGAGCATTAAAGTTTATTTATATGTATCTATTAACGATTTTTTTAGCGCGAAGGTTGTCTTTTCATCAATCCGTAGCATGAAAATCGATCGATCATATGAAAAAGATTTATTTTGGATATTGCGGTCTGTCTAAAGGATATAGAAATGAGTTTTGTGGAAGGAAAATAAAGACCGAAATATACGTGTAGATGGATTTGAAACGCATTTCTTATTCCTCCTCTGATTTTACAAGATGATGCGTGACATTCTTTATTTTTGAAATTAGTCTACCTACGAATTTGAAAAATGTTATAATCTTTTATCATAATACTGTTGTTATCGTAAAGAAGCTATTAAAAACTAAAAGAATTCATCCGAATTTATAAATTTGTAGAAGAATGCTCGATACGTTTGTGAAACCTTTCTTTATCTCATTCAGTAACAGAATCACGATAACAACGATGTAGAATACATTTTTAGAATTTTTTTAAAAAACCGCACGAAATTTTACTTTTAAACATTGTGCTTTTGTGTGCACGAACGATTATCGAGCGAAATAAATAGCACGGCATGGACGTTCGTTTTAAGTTTGCGCTGCAGTAATCACAGCGTGCAAGTCATTTCATATTCTTTACGTAAGTTACCATCTGTAAGAGTAGTTGTATCTAATTGCCATTACGCTTGGTGTTTATTTCATAAATAACAGGAATAACAAGAATCACGTCATCGACAATGTAATAAAATTGAAACAAATATATTTGATGATCGACAGTGGAAAAATTAGTACAATTCTAGAAAAAAAATTCTTAATATACATCTACAAACAGTAGCGAATAATAATGTTATAATAATTTTCAGTGACTAAGAAGCATATGTATACTGTTACTCAATTTGCTACCGTGGAACCGTCGATCGATTCGAGCAATAAGTCATCAATAAAACATATTATCCGCTACACTTTACCGTCTATCGATCCTGCAGCTATATTACTTTCTTATTTGTGACGATAACTTTTCTCAAAGCAAGAATTTCTTTCTCTGGTGCCGCTGGAAAATCGTTTCTCTTTAATATATAATTTGCAAGAAGTGTCCACTGCTATATCTTCGCGTTGTAACGAACAGCGTCGGTTGGCTTATCTATAATTAAACCTCAATGCGATTTGTCTGAAAGAGAATCGTAGAAACAACATTGCACTTACATATTATAAAAGGAATAAAAGCTTTTGTTGGAAAGCTTCGTTCGGTATTATTTCAATTTGATCGTTATTTTTTTTACGATATTAATGTTGAACAGTCAAACGATCCCTACTGAAGCGCGGTTTAACGTCGCGCTAAGTCGTCCATATGCTTTCTACAAGGGAAGGTGGTTTCTCCAGATCTGGTTCGAAATAATCCGCGGCACGAGGCACCGATAGTGTCCTCCACCTGCTAATCTCGAGGAAAGCTGCACGTTTCAAACGCCTTCCACCTGTTAGTCATGGGGAAAGCGTATGGTTACGAAGTTTTTCGAGTAGAACGGTGCAACGTGCAGTGGTTCTCTCTTTCGTCCTTTCGGTTCTTTCGAGGACTGCGTACCATCTGCGTCCTGTGGAAAATACAGATGTCTGTTATAAAAGGATAAATATAAGTAATAAAAGAAAGAAATATATTTCAGTTTCAGAAAGTAGTCGCGTGACAATGTTTCGTGCGATTGAATACCTTTGGGAATTTCTTTACCGAATAACAAAACGAGATATAGTACAATATATACATATATTTTCGTTTTTAATACGTTTTCTAATATTTAAAATTAAAACAGTGGCGTCATAATAGCTGCTAAAATGAATATCCTTCCGAGAATAAATATTTTACACTCCGTTATGGAAGGTTCGTATCATCGAATAGATTATTCAGGAAGGTAATATACCTCATATGTAGAATAAAAGTCGCGCGTGCACGATGAAATTCATGTATAAAAAAGGAAATTTACGAGCAGTCGCAAGTATCAATTTACAAACGATCGATTAGCTTTAGCGTATATCGTTGAACGCGTTGGCTCGCGTCACGGCGAAACGCGCGCTCCGCCGTACAACTGCAACATACACAACTGTCCATAGCAACGTTGTTGTCAACATAATTTCTACAAAGTAGCATGTTTCCTGGAATCGAAAGAGGCGCGTAGCGAAGCTGGAGAATCGCTCATTTTTTCCCCTTTATTAACGAACTCGGTCGTGCCACCGTTTGATAGAGGCAGAGCTGGCAATTTCCTCGGTCGGAGTCACCTAGAGAGCATCGTTGGAGGAAAAGGTAAAACATGGGAGGGCGAGTCCCCTCCAGGCGCGTGCCTTGCCCCTTGACCCCCTCGTCGTACCTCGTGCGTGACCCCCACCCCTGTTTGCCACCCACTCACCTACCCCGACCCAGTGGCCCGCGGGCCACCCCACCGCGCCCCACCCCTGCGCCGACAGCGATTCGACCCCGCGCGCGCACCCGTCTCGAGCGTCGTGCTCGTTCGCAGTCCGTCAGTCTATCGGCAACCTGCGTACCAGTCGTGTCGCAGTGCTTACGTAACAATATATTATTATTATTATTACTTGCCTGACCGGTGTGTTGTTCATTTATAAATCGCGGTCTACGTTTTTTCGTTCGTCCCTCGCCGAGTTACTCGTCTTTGCCGCTCGGTCTCTACTCTAATTGGTTTAATCGACGCGCAATTGTATACATACAAAAGGGTCAATCGTCAACGTTAATACATATACATATCTTTTCTCGATCGACTACATAAAAACACGCGAAGAAATACATATAAAATACAAGCACACGTAAAACACGACGAACGCACGCGCCGCGCTCGCGATAAACGCGCTCTACGTCTCCCGCGAATCGCCGTTACCTGTCTGTCTCGTCTGCACACGTCGTCGTGCGAGTACATCCGGATCCGGATCGTCGCCGTTCAACATCGCCGTGCTGGTTCATCTGCGTGGTCGCGTGATCGATTGATACGCGATTATTAATCAATATCGTCTACGATTATATACGTGTTCTAAAATACGCGAAGAAGAGATAACAGGAGAGTAATCAGGATAGCACGTCGCTGCTGCATGGGTTACTACCTGCGGCCGGTAAATGAACAAGTGTCGTCGACGAACCACCACTATAGAGCACGTTCTCTGGGTTCGGCCCTCCTCCACGGGCACGGTGTATCGATTGCTCTAAAATAGACGCGTGGGAACACCTGCAGGCTACATACACATTCTACCTACAGCTCAGACTGTCTGGTTCTCGCTGTAGCCCTCTCTCTCTCTTACTTTCCTACTGCATCGGTCTTTCCTGACGCCCTTGCACAGCTCGTGACAGGTGCAACGAGAGTAACGGTAGCAGCAGCAGCAACAGCAACAGCAACAGCAGCAGCAGCAGCAGCAGCAGCAGTAGCAGCAGCAACAGCAGCAGCAGCACCGCGCTGTCGTAGGGCTGGAGGTGGTGGAGGTGGTGGCGGTGGTGGCGGAGGTGCAAGCGATCAAGAAGAAACGTAACAGGAAGCGGAAGAAGCGAAACGAAGGCGAAAAGAAAGAGAGAGAGAGAGGGTAGAAGGACAGAACGGAAGAAAGTACAAGAGACATAGATCGTACGTACGTGGATATACGTGCGCGCGCGCGCTCGCCAACGGAAAGGAAAGGAGGGAAAGGTGGAGAAGGAGGAAGGAGGCGATACGCCTGGGTTTCTCGCGAGAAAAGGGTTATTTCCAGTGATACGTCCTGGAGGCGCCTGTCGTCTTCGCCGGTACAACCATAACGCCGCCCGCTTTAAAACGCCCGAGACGGGATACGGTGGACTCATCGCCGCCACCCGCTCGAACCGCAGCCCCCGGAAACCCCGGACCATCCAGCAAACTCGCTTGCATCATGGACGCACCGCTCTCACAGAGTATGGACTCCGTCAACACGGTAGCCACCGGTGAAGACGAGGTACGTGCACTAACTACTACACCGTACATTGTATCGTTAACGACGCGCCTGTGCATTACGCACGATCCTCTCTCTCTCTCTCTCTCTCTCTTTCTCTCTCTATCTCTCTCTTTCTTCCTCTCTACATATATATAAATATGTACATATATAAATATATGTATGCGCTATGTATGTATTATACGTGTATGTACACCAGAGCCGCCGATTGCTTCCTCGTTTTCACCCTTCTCCCTTTCTCTCGCCGTTCGTTGCGCCGTGCCGCGCCGCGCCGCGCGAGGCCGCGCGCGTACACACATTTGCACAGGGCATCCGACATACCTACTTCCTTCCTTCCTTCCTTCCCATCAACTTACCTCGGTTACCCTCCGTCCCACTCCTACGCTCGCCATATTGCTCGTTTCTCTTCCTTCCTTGTTTTCTTCCCTCTTCTTCTATATATTACTCTACCTTGCTCGCTCTTCCCATCGCTTTCCTTTTCTCGCGTACATCGTATTATTCCCTCCTCGTTCCTCTTTCCAGGGCTTACACGTCACGAGAACGCGCAGGCGCGTTGCACGCGCAAACTTTGCGTGCTGTGCTGTGTCGTGGCTGCCGGTGCACATAGTACTTACACCTATATACATACACGCGGTTCAGTCCTGTGCAAGCATGTGTATAGAGAGCGTTAACGCTACGAGCGTGTATATGGGCAGAGAGAAGGCGGGAATTCGATCGTGCACCACAATACACAGTGTGTGCCGCAGGTGACTCGTTTCCATCGTCCGCTCGATCGGTCGGTTGGCTGGATAGGCTGGTTTAGCAGGCCGGCTTCCTTCCTCGCAGCCGAGCACCTGAGAGAGTGACGCGCCACGCCAGACCACGCTTGTTATTGATTTTTCCGCAACGCGAGACCCGCGGAGGGCTCGCTGTACGCTCTCTGTCACATCATATGCCGCTGGATTACGCTTCGTCACACGACACGCGCATTATCAGACGTTACATAGGTAGCAGGCGACCGCGCCAACTGTTTTATTATCGGAGTCCTACGAAAAACAAGTACATACGCTTTGTTCGTCATAGAAAACCTTAAGTCTCTTATATATAATCCTGGATCGTGCTTGCTCGTGATATATATTGGACGATCGTTCGAGTCGGCGGTTATTAGCTGCAGGCACCTGTCTCGCGAATTCTCGATTAACTTTCACGAAACTGTCGGTCTTCTGTGCCAACTTGTGTGGCGCTTACTAGTTATGTAGCTGCTTTTTGATCGAACGTTTCCAGTGAAACGCGCCGATCGCTATCGATATTCGATCAACACGATGACGCACGAAATTTGAATAACACATCGGTAAATTTTTCATCGTACGCCAACGTAATCCCTTTCAAGGAGTACCCTCTACGTTCTATCGTATTTTGACTCGTATTACATCGTTCTAACGTCCCTTTTACGCCACTTCTTCACCTTCTAGGAACAAAATGGAGTCGCTGCCCGTAATAGAAGCGAATCAAAGACGATTTATTATTCACGCTATAGAACTTTCCTTGCCAACGTCACCGAGAAACAGAGGGAACCTCTCGCGACGCGTTCGAACGCTTTACACGCGATCGATTAAAATCGAAGGAAAACTAAAGCGTTTTGAAACTCGTGGTTGCGAATCGGGTCGTAAATCGTTAATACAGCAGGGACGTTGCACAACCGTGCGAAATATCGCGATACTTATTTTCGAAGCGCAACATTCGCGGAATTATTTCTGGCAGTTTGTTTCTTTATGGTTAGTGGTGGGATCAAGTTTAACATGTACCTACGTACTTATAAATCCGAATCAATACTCGACGCTCGTACCGTTCGAATATTACTCATAACATATAAATAGTTGATTCATCGTACTTCGCGAAGTATACGACCTTCGCAAGCTGTTTGCGAACCTCGAAACGAGTACTCGCGAGTTTCAAAAATCTACTTACAAGTACTTTGATATCGAAACTAATCGATACTCCTGCGAGTACCGATCGAGTCATGAAATTCAGAAACACGTATATCCTGTTTATGCTTTTACAGGCTGCATGTAATCGATTATTATCAGCGTAGAATTACATCGATAGCAGATTTCAATGATAATCGGAAAAAATACTTTTTAGTTATTTCGTTTCTCAAAGTACTCACAGGGGGTTTGAATCTGTCGCGTTTAACCTTGCCGTCCTACTCATTATATTTCATTATGCTTCAATATTTCATTAGATAGAACATTATATTTCAATAGATATTATTAACCTTCCAAAGGTCGCGGTTCATCTGACAGATACGCGTAAAATTTGACTCTAAATATCTTTCGTAATTGTTCACTCTTTGTATTTATATATTTTTCCCATATACCGTAAATGTACGTATATATTGCGTTTCGTATTAATTTTAGCACGACGAAGGACTTTTCATACATATTTGTACAGTTCTTTTTCGCAAAAATAAGCACTGCAGCATAGATTTTGAATTATCGTATCTCTCAGAATTTTACGACCTCGGCAGGAATAAAATATACACAGTTTTCATATATCTGGTTTTACTATTCGATGCAATTTACGTATCTTGTGCGCGTTTTACGGTTTTTATGAATAAAATAGTTGAAAAAAAAAAAGAAAACGTCGGAAGAGATACAACGGCGAAGAAGAAGCGAGGAGGACAGCGGGATTAGGTTTGATTCTACTTGAAAGCATCGCTTCGCTTTTACATACTTGCAACGTAGTTGGGTCTGTTTATCGTTGCTCGTGGTTCCAACGCGTTGTCCTTGATGAACCGAACCACAGTTTGGCCGACGTGTATCTTGCGATCGTCGTTCGTTTCGGTCACGTTTGGTACGATCGTTCGATCGTACGGATCGAGATTTCAGCGCGGAGAAAATCACGATTTTCTCGCACGACCGGCTTTGTCGGACGGTCCGTCACGTGGATCAGGAAGAGTGGATGTATCGAACGGGAACGACGACACGAGAGCAGGAAACTTGGCCATCGTTTTGCTCGGTTTCCTTTTACGATTCCTTTCCGTGCGTGCTCTTCCGCATTGCTCGCAAGCAGGAACATCGACGCTCGATTAGGAGGTTATCGACGGAGATCGACATTGCTATTGACGGATCGTTTACAATTTACGTTCTGAAGCGTGAACGTTGTTAACTAGCGAAAGACCGAACAGCGAACATCGTGGAAAGAGCTGTACGAAATGAAATTTTGGAAATTCAAAGTTAACGTAAACAGTAAGCTTTTGCAGAATTGAACTGATGGAAAGATCGGTAGAATTGAGATTCGAACGGTCGATGAATAAATTGTAAGATCAATAGGTTCGCATAAACGTGAAACTACAGTTACCTTTACCTCTACTCGCGCGGAAACATTGACAATTTTTATATTAAATGACAAAGGTCATCAGGGTCAAAAGTATTTTATCGTTCTAAATCGCACGTACGATGTTACGTTTAGGGATTTGATGCAAACGACGATACAAACGAATCGCAAGTCGTCGAAACGTCGATGATGATCCAGAAATCGCGATGAACCCGGCAGAAAAATCGTAACACAGTGAAATCCCGAGTTCTTCGACTCTGGTTTCCGCCCTTCACCGCAACCAGCGAAATAAACCACGTAATAAAAGTTATACACTCTGTAGCTCGGGTCGTAATTAAAATTTAGCCGGTGATCTTGAGATAAAAAGCATGCACAGGTTTTTTTCAGAACGGGAAAAGGATAGAGTCGCGCGATTTTTCCCACTGTTCGCCACTGCATCGTTGCTGGCTCCTCTTCGCTGTTTGTCCCTTCTACATTCCCCGCTAGCCTATTCAAGGAAAGTACGACGGGGGGAAAATTTAATTCTCGCCACGTCACGGATAAAAACGTATTTGTCGCGCGATGGCTCCATGCGTGAATGTAACGAGGAAACGCTTTTACATTTCCCACGGCTATTTCGTCGACGAAATTCGCGAAATGGCCTCACGTTTCGCCCTCTGTTTCGCCCATCAGTTTGCTACGAGACCGAAATAATATTCCACGCTTGTTTCCCAATTAGTTTGGACGAGCGCGGACGAACGAAATTCTAAGGAGGAGAAAACGGATAGATTGTGCTTTATCGGAATAAGAACGATCGAAGTTGTCACGGACGAGGCTGTACGCGCGTTAGCGACGAAACTGTCGCTTTAGCGTTTACGTATATTGTAAATTACAAGAAGAATCACAAGAGCCTTTTATTATCGCTAGGCGTCGTTACAAGAAGAAGGAATTGAACTTTCGATTGCTGCGAGCCAAGTAGCTAAGAAACGTCGTTCTGCGTCGTCAAATGCCCTTTTCCTAAGCGACAAAACTGTCGTTAGCGCGCGACAGGTTCTTAGGTTGCTGACGAACAGGCTGCGGGCTTTTACGCGTTTCTGCAAAGTTCAAAGGAACTTTTATACGTTTATAGGAAACGTACAATAGAATACGTAGGATAGGTAAAGTATAATTTTTAACAGACGAACCTCGCCTTACCTCACCTCCCTGATAGTTTTGCCTCTTCTCATTGAGTTTCTCTTCGTCGTAGATATAGAAGGATCAAATTTTATGTACTTTGGAACTTGCTATTAGCTTTTTTCCGATGGTCTTGCGTATGTCATTATAGGGAACTTATGGTCTTAATTCAATTAGGTGAGGCTTGTTTGATTGTAATGGGATAAAAGTGTTGGACTTGTTTGCTTATGACGTTACGACTCCTATTCTTGTTGATACTATTCTCGAAACGTCCATACCGTAGATCATCGAATTACAGTGATTATCGAGGAAAAGTAGCGTAGCGCGAATCGTTCGTTTTATAATTAATTGTTTCTCTTACTCTCCATCTCCGTTGGGACGCCAATAGTATCCACTCTAGGAAGGTCGATGAAATCGTTTAATCGTTAAAAGGATGGGAATATATCGCGATCGAAGCGTCGACTGTATCAAAGAAGAAAGGAAACGTACAGCTCGATTCCCTAACGTTTCGTGCATCAGCCACTCTTCGATTTTCTATCTGTAACGAAACAATGTATCGGTTTTATTAACTATTCGCCGGGCGTTTACACGATCGAACCAAAACTGTAATCCACAGTCTCTAAATTAATCGCAAGAACGTATTTGACGCTTGGAATTATGCAGTGGAATAATAGCCCAAACACGTTTATCCGGCGTTGTATACTAAATCGGGCTGCTGGATTTCGAGAAGCGAGATAAACGACGATCGATACGAGCATCGATGAGCATCGAATTTGCATATGATAACTGGAGGGCGTGAAACGACGATCTCTACTAGATATCAATTCGACGATTCAACCTTACTGCGTTCTTTCCATCATTCTCGACCGAATGTACGATTTCTTACGTTAAAAGATATCTCGATTTTACAGAAATTGGTGTCTTTTGAAATCGTTAAGAGTCCTCGTTGGTCGATAAAATCAGAGCGACACTGAGATATAGAAATTCGCAGTATCGTTTAACGAACTCGCGGTTGGACGCGCGGTCAATTTGGAAAATAAGATCCGCGCGATGGAACTTTGCTTCGCGGTCAATTAGCTTCGAACGGGCTCCTTGGAATTTTTAACGTTGCCCGGAAATCGGTGCCGCGTCTGGGAAACACGTGGAGTCGATTTCCGCCACGGGGGAAAAGAGAAACCTGCCGCAAGAAGTTGGAGAGTCGTTCGAGAATTATTTTAATGCCAGACGTTTCTCTCTCTTTCTCTCTCTCTCTCTCTCTCCTCCCTTTCTCTCTTTGGAAAATGTCTGCACGCTAGAAACGATTCTCCATCGAATATCGTGCATTTAAAATTGCTACGGTAATTTTCAAGTATTAACGTTGCGCGCATGGAAACGGAGTTAAGGGAAGAATAGTTTAAACATCGTTGTACGAATATTTCAACGCGTTCTTAAATACCATTTTTTAGTGCCAAAAGTTGCGTTTCGAAAAGAATAAGCATTGTACATATTTATCAAGGTTTTTATTTGCGTAGTTACCTTCTTTATTTTTCTATTTTTTATCAGTACACACGTACAAGAATTTGCATATTATCAAGGTGACGTCAGTGAAGTACGAAGAAGATCGAAAGTGGAAATTAAACAAAGGAGGAGTTCGTTTAACAACGGTTCACAAGTTTTAGGAGTTGAAATAAGATTAGAAATAAAAATTTATCTTAGAAGAAGAGACAATTTTTTATATATATATATATATATTTTACAATTTTCGTTGCAAATCCTATGCAAAGAACAGATTTACTTTTCCGAGAAACTTCTTTCCTAAGCATTCGATGATTTTTCTAGATTATATTTTATTTGTATCCTTTAATTGCTAAAGTAGAAGTACAACGTTTCTCTTAGCCATATTATTGGAATGAAAACAGCAGGTAGGTTGGTAGGAAAAGCAAGCTACGTTGTTTTCTAACCAGAATTTCGTTGTTTCGAAATACAGAAAATTTCCATGTTACGATTGCGTAACGTAAAATCGCTAGAATCGCGGACCGTGGCCGATTGTATAACGATCAAAAACGCTTTCCAGGTTTTTCACGCTCCGATTCGCATTTTTATGATGTCTGGACGCGTTAGGGATCTACCCTTTGGAAAACGTGGCGAGTGCAACCAAAGAATTAATTTTCTACTCTGTCGAGGACGAAATAAAATGGGGATTAATTTTACAACGCTTCTTGCCTTCTCGGTTAACATGGACACGCTCGATAATCAATTCGCCCGAGGTGGTCGTTGCGCGTTTTAGCTTTGGTCGAACGCGTGGAAATATCTGGCGATCTTTCTTATTCGAACGAAAGAAACAAAGCGAGTATCGAGAAATTAACGGATAAAGGTATTCGTACAAGAATCTAGATTGTGATTATTGACTTTTGTGTCGTACGATTACTCTCGAAAATCCTAGAAAATGTAGGAAACGTAATCTCGTTTCACGTCGCCTTTCAAAATATTCTTCCACCAGTTTTATAGAAATAAACACCTTTTCGATTACAAAGCGTTTAGGCGTACAATTTGTCGACGATGCATTTTGAAATTGTCGCGTTATATCGATCGACGTTTGATTAGTTCATAATGTCTATATACGCTAATTTGTTTTCACGTTCGTTAAGCTGCGCCCTCGCTCAGCTACCAAAGGCATATATTTTACGTAATTAAATTTCGAACAGCACTCGCATTAATATCAAGTAAATCTGGTACACAAAACCAACCGACCGTAAATAACAAAATTAGCGATACGTTCGATTTAATTTTCAGTTCTATGCTTGGTGAAAAATTTAGCGTTCCACTGTGTATACGTACACGCGTGTAGTATAAACTTTCATACGTCTACGTTATAATCGATCAAATAAGCATCACGCTCGAAAACAACGGGCACCGATCGTTTTCCGTTCATCCTATCCGTTGTAGGGTTAGTACGTATTTCTCTCTTGCATGTTCGTTCCTTCAATTATACGAAACTTTCGAAAGCACCGACTGTTTCGCTATAGAGGCGAACTTGATCGTTTCCCAACATAAACTTCGTTTCAACTTTATCCACGAAACTAAGGAAATTTCATTAAATCGCACGGGATCGCGGCGCAATTTTTTCCACCTTCGTGTTCCATTCGCCGAAGCTACGTCCACCGGCGATTGGATTGATTCTTTGGAATTAGATTCCGGCTGGTGGAACTCCGAAAATATAGATTATCGTTGGTCTGTTTGAAATTAGTTCAACAATTTTCGCGGAAAGTGAAAAATTAGTTTTTGCCAGATAAAGTGGTTTCGCTCGATATTTCTTATCAATTCTCGGTCGTATATTCCGTTGCGATAGACGCATCGATGCAAATGTTGCTCTAGCTATTAACATGGAAGAATTTATCGTAGGGACTTTTGACAAGAAATTAACGTTCGTGGCAACCGCGCGATACTCGCGGTCGTGCGTCTCTTTGACAAATCCGAGTTAGTTTGAAAAATTTCACGTTTCACGTTTTATACGAAATTACGCGGGATAAGCATCGATCGAGCGCTTCCACGGCCTATGAATTTGGGAAATTTCAAAAACCGAAGCTAGCCACCTTGGCCTGTGAACGGCTCGTTTACCAAAATCCACCGCATTGCCACAATTTTACCATGCAGAGTGCAATCGAAGGTACACGCAACGCGACCAACGACGGATTTATTCGTGCATGCGGATGAGCTCGAATTTCGCTTAATTTGCACGCATTAACGTTTACCTTCGAAACATTGAAACGTTTACGTCGGTCGCAAGTAGTTGCGCTCGAGGTAGATACACGTGTAAATTAGCGCAACGCGACTAGTTCTGGACAGCGATGAAAGGGAAGAGAGAGAGAGAGAGAGAGAGAGAGAGAGAAGGAGGCATACGTGTACGAAATGCGGCAGAACAGGATGTGGAACGGGTTAAAAAAGAGGGAGAAAGAGGGAGGATACGTGGAATCAGTGAGCGGTTCTCTTTATGCACGCACCTGCACACATCAATGAAAGTTAACGCATAACGCGATACCGCGTTCAACCTACAGCTAAGAGGATAATGCCGTTATACCTCGTGTCCGATAGCTATTTGCCCAGTGAATTTGAAATATCTTTGTCGATTTTTTCACGGGCCGATGCAACTTTCACAGAGTCTCGCACTCACCGTAGAAACGGCACTTGCGCATAAATCCCAATGATTATGTCGCTTTCTTCGTGCGTTTTCCAGCGGATTTTTGTTAGACGCGCAAATCGGATTCCGAAAAGGACGACGAACTAAGTTTGAATAAGGATCGGTGGATTCTGTCGGAGTAATTGGTTTGTCCGCGTGTAACTTGGACCGGTTCAGAGATAATCAGTTTGATCGACGAAAATCACGACGTTTTCTTCGTATTGGACGAACAGGTTGATTTTTGCCACACGAGTTTTCTTTACCTTTTTCTCTTTGCGCTTGTATATATTATAAGTTGGGTCGTTCCATCTGAATTCGATAACTAGTCCCCCGTGAATCTATAATTCGTTCGACTGCGTCAAAATCAGAATATTCCGTTTGATCGTGGATGAGAAGGTCGATTTTCGGAAGAAATGTTTCCTGTAAATTCTTCTCCCTTTGTTCGTCTATACGCCTATAATTTGGATTATTTAATTCAAATTTGCTACACTAGTTCCTAGATTAACATTTCGTTGCAACGCGACATTTTACTCAGTTTAAGAACTTTACTTGGAGAATTGTCTTTCAAAAGATAAACTTCTTCTGTTTCTTTCTTTCTCTGTCCGTACGTATATGCGCGTTCTTTTACCTTGTCCAACGAGCAGACCAGGATGCCAGTCTCCAAGTACAGGATAAAGTTGCACTCTCGGGGAAAATTCGGTTTCGAGGAAGCGGCGAGTGTAGAACAAGATCGAGTACTTGTTTCACGTTTGAGCGTATGCGTTTGATCGTCTCGTGGATCGTTCGGGTAGGTCAGACGGATGGGAAATTGCAGAGGGGAGAAAGGTTGTCTGGTTTGATTCGATTTGGAAGGATTTATGGGAGGAATTTTATTTTCCTAGAATTAGCCAACACGTTGACCAGAATAGAACAACGTTGTTAATACGCGTACAGTGTATGTAGCTCTATTATCGTACGATATTGGGAGTATTATCGTCTAACGTTACTAGAACTCTTATGACGCTCGAGTGTTTTACAGAGGGAGGTTAAGCGCTCTTCGAAAATTCTGTAAAAATTGGACTTTCTATTCGCGATATAGCTTCGAGGAGAAAATGTCGATTACGCGAGGATCGAAACGAAGATTTACCGTGGGATTAAAGTTTCTGTTATTAAATTAACCGACGATTAAGTAGGTACGAGATTAAGTAATTCCAAGCTTTGTTCCGCTTTGAAGCAAGTCGCAAACATCTTTAGACGTCTATAAATCTTATCCCAATATCGATTTTTGTTCTTTCTCTTGATAATCGCTTCAGATACATATTGTTTCTTGACTCTTTGACGTACGTGTCTATATGTTACGCTTTAAGGCTATTACTCTGTGCCAAAGACGTAACGTTCCAAAAAAATACTTGCTTTTATTTCATTAATTTTTGAACGAAGAAGATACTGGTAACGATAAATCAGGTATCGAGAACACACGGGCCAACGTCCAATTTCGTAAATCGCTTAAAATTATTTCAGAAAGAGATTTACGAAGTTGACCGTAACATTGGCGGGATACGCCTTTCTAATTTTCCTTGAGTAGGATAGGTCATTGTTCTGTTCCTCTGTAATTCCATTTCCAACAGATCGACGTTCATGAAATTGACAAATTTCTGTCTTTCCAATCTTATCTATGTAATATTCTAGCTTTCCAATTCTCCTTAAGTAGAATAGGTCATTGATACCAGAACCGGTCCGCTCTCCTCTGCAATCCTACGTCCAAAATATCCCAGTAATCTAAAATCTCCGTTAAATCACCCACCAAAGAACCAAAACGTGATCCAACTCGAAGCTGCAAGATCATCGTTCACTCGCAAGCTTGCTCCTCTTCGCGGAAAAACCAGAGGTGCTATACCGTACGATGAATTACATTTGTAATGGTACGAGGCGACCGTACGTTCGAATGTCCGCTATAAAATAGTTACGTAACGTGTTCCTGGAAACGAAACTTTGGGAGAATTTCGTTTACAGGAAGACGGTTTGTTCGCGGAATACCGCGAGTCGCGAGACACGGAAAAGAAGAGGAACGGATAAAGGAGCGAGAGATAGAAGGGTAGAGTTGTTTTTCGGCGTGATCCAAGCGATAAGGCAAGGGGATTGCGAGCAAAGTTACGTGGACGATAAAATTCGCCCGGGTGTCTTAGTCGGATGGTACCGGAGAATTTTTCCGACCGACAACACGCAAGCAGTTTACGCAAGAAGGTCCCACTGGCTCTCGTGTAATCGTCGTTATTACGTAAGGCTCTTTTATTGTAACTTCGCGTTGCAAAGCAGATGCGCGGCTTTCGCACGCGTGCAACGCGTCTTCGGAATAGGCAAACCCGCTGCCTTTACGTTCATCGAGATTACAGCGTGCACTTTTCTTTTCTTTTTCTTTTTTTCTTTTTTTTTAACGACCGAATTGCACAATAACTGCGTATTTCTATTTTATTCGCCGGGATATTGCTCGGCAGATTTCACGAGATGATCTGAGACGTTTTATTTGTGTCTGAGATTGTGGATAGCCAATTCGTTCGGTATCTTGAACACAATGGTATGACAATCTGAGACGCGTTCCGAACGTAGAAGAAATTAAACGGATCACGGTACATCGTTTGCTCGGGAATCGCTTGTTTAAAGGTGTTAGAATTTAATCTTAAAATTAAGATAAATAATCTGCGGAAGACACAATGTTTATGTCGAAATAATATTAGGCGATATTTATTAAACGGAACTACAGAACCAAATGTATTTAACGTATAAGCGAGTGATTAACAAAGCGTGCAGGTAAGGAATTTATGAATTGTTGACAGTTGGCTAGTTACTCTCAGACTGACCGTAGGCAGCGACCCATGATCCCTTGAAGATTTTTGAACCCCCTTCTCTATACAGTAATGAGTACGACCTGTGTAAGTGTCCTGTTCAAATGCCTGCGTAGGTGTCTGTATAAGGGTGTTTGTGTCTATGATGATTTGGAAAGGTTGTAACAGGATTGTACACGCTCTTTGTGGAACTTGAGTCCGTTTAAAATACGATTATCGTATTATGCAAAGATATTGGAATTTTCATCTTTCATAGAACCTTACCTTTTAAGAACAAATTTCGCGTACGTTTCAAATTAATCGTACAATAATACTCTTCGTTTCACTCGCGAGTTACCGCAGTCATTTCGGTTGAAAAGTTTAAACACATTTGCCACTTACTCTAGCATGGAATATCACATGGCGAAGCGTGTGTACCAGGATCGCTTCCGAACGCCAAGAGGCGCAAGAGAAAATTCTTCGTTATCGATAATTCGCTTTCGACGCGATTCCAATTCATTAAAATGTATCGCTACGATGGCGGGGCTCAGTTGGCTCGCAAACGCAAACACACGTGGTCTATTTCGGTAATTGTCAATATTTAAAAGGTCAGATCTGTGCGGTTCGTTGCGCAATATCGAAAATAATAAGCCACGCCTGGAACTCGCGTTCCTGCTCCCCATAGACAGACGAAGAGGATCCTGCGGTCCAGCGTCGAGCTTCTTGAATGACGAAACTCGATTAAACTTGCCGGCCACGAAATAACATTCCCCGAAATGGAATTTATGGCAAAGACGAAAAACAGATAGGTGAAACCAGAGAGACCGAGGGTGTCCCCGAGTCTGAAGTATTACGATCGAAAACGATGCGGATCGTCGGCCGAGGCAATCGAAGTCTGCCAATCACGGTTTCAATTTGGACTGCAGATTTTTTTGCAGCCATTCTACTTCTTGTATCGGTTTCTCCGCTGGCAAGGGCCGGTCGGCAGATCGGGTTCTACTTTCTAAATCTAACGCGGCTAGACAACTCGTCCCGCAACTTTCTGACAAAACGTTGAAACGGTACTGAGACGTTAATCGACCTGTTTATTATCCTTTCAGGTATAAACAAGACGGATAACAATTATCTCCTAAATGTTAGTTGTACGGATTAAGTTGCTGGAAACAGACAGGTTGTTTTAATATGTTTTATACGTTTTATCGTAGACTTTAACTCGTGTCAAGAATGTAATAACACACGAGAGATAGAACGTTCTAGGAAATCGACGAAGAAGAGTAAAATAGGCTTAGTTTATTAGTAGCTTAAAGGATATGGATATTGAGAATTCCATTATAAAAGAAACAACATGTCATTTTGTCTGAAAAATGTTATTAGTTTATAAATGTGATTTTACGTATATCGTATAGAGTAATTTGTTGAACTATTCTTTAATATTTTAATATATATACATTTTAATTTGTATAGAAAGTATTTTAGAAATTGCGTAAAACATAATTGGTTCGACAGATTAAAGAATTTATGTATTTGGAAATATCTTGCGAAGAAGTAACGCACGATATTGTTACAAAAATATCATTAGTTTATAAATGTTTGGAATTTTCTTTTACATCTATTGCATTAGTCTTTTCCAACATATCTTACTAATATGTTCCCATGTTTAGCATTAATGTAATGGAACGTATTAGAATGACCTGTTTCCATTAGGTTGTCCTATATAGTGCACGTTAGCAACGCTGCCAGCAATGTGATTTTCCATAAAATCATAACGTGCTTACTTCGCTTTTGTTAATAATCCCAGTCAACTTCAACACCAAATACATTTATCTTCAAGTTCATCTAAAGCAGGCCTCATTACGCTTTGTATTCGTCAAACCATAATACGTGTCTGACTATAGTCAGGATCATTTCACTTTACTCGTAGGTAGCGATTTCAATGCGTCCGTGCGATTCGTCGAATCGATACGCTTTAAACGATTCTTTAACCGTAACATTTATAGATTAAAAAGTTATAAAAATCTAATCTCCGAGTTTTATCAGAATTTATAAGGCCTATAGAACCTTAAACGTTTCACGAACGTTTTATCAGTACGTTACGGATGTTCATGCAATTGTAGGATATTTAGAAATGCAAAAATGTATAGAATGTCTATAGTATTGTGTGAAAATATAGGGAATATCCATAGTTAAATATTTACTGTAATTATTTATTGGACGAAATAAATTCCTGTTTAGGTTCTGTTTCTTTAGTTTCGTTCGCAAAGACATTGTCGCAATTGTATAAAGATCCGCAAAACTAGAAAAAGTATAATACACGTATTATTTGCTTTATTTATTATACGATTTGTTTGTTTATTCGTTTAAAAACATACGCGTCTATCTATACGCTTATTTATCTCGTTCTTCGATCGAAATCATAAGTACAGATAAATGTTCGTAATCAACTAAACATAAGAAAAGAAGGAGCGCCCTCGTATCTCGATGGCACGCTTTACCGATCGATTCTGTCTATGAGAAAGAATTAAGATCGAAGTAGGTGGACGAGATTCAAGTAACACCAGCGAGCAATCGAGATTTACAATTGCGTTTGAACTTACGGAGAGGAGTCGTTGCACGTAGAAGAATAATCCTCTTTCCTTGACCGTTCTTCTTTCCGGTAATTGGATTTGCTCGCTCGTACGTTTCAGCGCATAAGGAATCGCGTTAAGTCGACTTTGTTGGGAAGCTAGTATCAAAGGTATCCCCGCGAGCAGCGTGGTCGATGCTCGGCGTACCTCGAGTGCGATCGATTCTCGGCATAGCTCGAGTGCGATCAATTCGCAAAGTCACCGTATACGATCGCTTGGCAAACGATAAAAAGCACAAAGTCGCTTGCTATACTAATATTTTCGTGGAAAATTGGTCGATACTGGCGCATGAAATTTTTATATGCGCGTCAGTCGATAAAAATACAGACATTTATTGTATTTATAATACGTTCTATAAAATTGGAAAAGATTTAGATTGTAAATCGTATGATCGGTTGCGATCGAGAAATAATCGAATAATATTTCCGACGGTCAAAAGCTTTTATAAGTTGTTAAATATTTAAATAGTTCTAAATAATGGTTATAATTGGGTTTCTTAATTGATTATTATTAGCGAGGTTAAATTCTCGAATATCTTTCTATCGATCACGAATCTATTTTACTGGTGGTTATTTTATTCTTGCCGATCTCGAGTCGACGATCATAACTACGGAATACGAATTAAAGACGAGATGGAACTGAAAGACTCGTAACAAAAGTCAGGAATACATTCTTCAATTTGTTTTAGATGACAGAGGTCAATATTATTACGAATCCTTCAATTATCCGCGCTGAAATTTGATTCGGCGAAATTAAGGCATTAACGTACTTTACGAGTAATTGCCGTAAAGGTTTACGACTCTTTTCCTCTACGCGGCGAAACAATACCTTCTATTAAATCCTCTGATAGTTAGGAAAAACGTCTACGGCACGAAAGGTTTTTTTACCGCGCAACAAAATACCTCGTTACTTAGTCATCGGATATCGAGTATATCGTTTCCCCCCGGGAAGCGTGAAAAATTCTCCCAGCGAGAAAGTATTTTCTCTCGTTGGACAAAGAGGTCACGACGATTTGTTGCGGAACAATGAGGATCTCCCGGTGTCGTCAGGGCGGCACTGCAGGCTTCGTTTAACCGACAGAAGAAAGAAGGTTAAACGCTTTGCACGGCAATTATCGATACTGGCTTTTATATCCGTGGATAAATTCCGGCACTGACTCTCTCTCTCTCTAAAACGAATCCAACAAATTTCCTAATTATCATTCAAATAAAGTATACAATCGGAGACAAAAAAGGTAACGGAGATGGGTATCGATAAAGTTTCGTTAATTACGGTTTCTTTGCACAAAAGTGTAAATATTACTTACAATTATGTACTCAGAGCATAATCTATCTGGTATAATGACGTATAATAAATAAAAGTTAACGTTTTTACGACGGGTGTCGTGTATGCACGGCTTTGGCTGTCAGCGATTAAAATAGTATACGAGTCGCATAAAATTATTGCACGTTAAAACAGGTGTTTGCAGAACATCGAAGAAAGACAGAGGAGTGCCAAAATATTAAGAAAGTATAAATTTGAAGGAAAACGCAACGCAATTTTGTAGGTGTCCCTAAACGATGAAACGTACAGCCCAGAAACGTCTCGTCGTGAAAGCGTTACATACTTGTTAACACCTGTACTAATTCCATTAAACTTCGTTGATACCATTTCTACTACCTGTCCATTTATTTTTGTTCCCGACTGTACCTACCGTTCGCAAATTGTACCGTAAAACGATTTTTCGTGTTACTTCTGATTCGTAAGTTTCTGATCATTCGTGTATTGTTTTCCGTGGACGATTGGACCGACGTGCGCGCCTCCTCGCACTGAAACTACAAATTAGGATTTATAACCCTATAATATTCGATCGCTAACCTGGCAAAGCTGGTCGTAAATTTCGCCGGCATACAAAATTGGACAACATTGGCCAGTGATTTATTAGTCAGTCGGTAACTACTTCATTACGTGCCGGAGAGGTCAACGCCGAAAATTCCGGAACTTGATTACTTGCTCGCCGCTTTAATGCTGCGGATTTAATCAGTGACCTTTTTTGTCGTGTGTGTAGTGTGTGGTTTGTGGGACGTTCTTATTCACCAACGGAGCAAGGTAAACGCGAAGTATTTTAAATTCGTTGGTTCAACAAAATGATTAATAAAACGAATAATAAAAAAAAGGAACAAGATGGGATCGATATTATAAATCCAGAGTCGTTAATTGAATATCGAATGGGAATTCAAAACTGTATTTCTAAAATGGCGCGAGTTTAAACCATCCCGTCCCATTGAACGGAAGTCTATCTCGTCTAGCTTTGGCACATTTTTGTCACAAATCTTTCTTTCGCTTGAAATTCAAACAGGTAGGATGATACGAAAACGATCGATATATCTATTTGAAATTTAGTTCATGAGCGGAGAAATAAATAAATGTACATGCATATCGTATAACATAGCACTTACGATATTTGGTTATCCCTATTTTAAATTTACCATTTGTCACGGAAGAGAAAATTTTAAAGCATTTTAAAATGCATGAGAATTTTATAACTTCCAGCGTGTTTGATCCATAGCGCAGATCATATTTCAGTATGACGGATAGAAAGGATGCGTATAAAAATAGATGGCGGATTTTCGCTGGTTCGGAATACTATTGCTCAGGGACATACTCGCGGGTATTGTTAGTCGATCAATTTCCGCGATTGCGTTGCCTGGGAATTCAGCAAGCTAGGCGTTATAATCGTGAAACTAGATGATTCTTATTCACATAATTCCTTGATATCGTCACGAACGATCGTGACTTGCAGCAGCCGAATAGGCGACGAGCATGTATACAAGGTTCGCAGCGACGATCGATATATTCAGGCAGTTACGGTAGGTTAGTTGTTTCCTTGCTGTAATAATGTACGAGAGCATACACGATTAGACGCGTGTTTGATGCCCTAAATTTCCTAACAACTGCATTAAAATTTTCAAACGAGTATCGTCGCTGGGTTTTTACGCCACGTAAACCGTATCTAACCTCGAATGTCGTCGATATTTTACAATCTTGAATTCCCTTATAAAGAAAGAATTTTAAAGATATACGACGGTCGTGAAACAGATATTTCACCGGTTACATAACAGACGAGATACGTAGAATGTTTTTTCTTTTTAAATGAAACCTCGCACGAGTACTATGTATGTGCTGTTTCGTTTAGATACAAAGTTTCTAACGTAATATGCATCTCGATCGCCTAACCTAAACATGAGATATTACAAATATCTAACGTAACTCCCTTATCTTAATCGAAAATATATAATCAAATTTCCAAAATCGTTAATTCCTGATTTGATGAGAGAACGTGAAACTGTAACGCAAGTAGAGATACGTTAGCACGAGTTTGGCCGTAGAACGTTATCGACATCTATGCAAAGTATCGCGCTATTTACGTTCCATTGCGAGGCATTGATATATATTGATCGCAGATAATCGATACGAAAAGAGTAACCGCGATCGCAGGAAGTAATTCAACGGTTACGCCGTGGAGGAAAAGTGGAAACAAAACGTGTTACAGAACGTCGGCGAGCACGCGTCGCGTCGGGCGCACAGGTAGAAATACGCGTACAGTTTCCTCTGGGCGATCGATAAATTCAGTCATACGCGTTGTGCGGTGCGTCAGTTCTGTTCCTCGGCACGGTAATATCGTATGTGTGTATACCTAACGCATTGAATTTCGTACAGCTCGGGGAATGATTGTATAACGATGAACAATAGGACTGGGACTCTAGCGGGAGGGCATTATGGCAGAGCGGATGTTGTATAACGGTTAGCCAGCGAAGAGGAACGAGACGGGAGCAGCAAACCGTAAACGCCACGAGCGTTCATCCTCTCTGTCTTTTTTCTTCTATCGCGTTTCTTTTTACCTATCCCTCTTCTTCTCCTACCGTCTCTTTTCTTCTACCCCTTCCTTAATTTCCTCTTTGTTTCTCGCGACACTCTCTTTCTCATTCTGTATTTCTATCCGATATCATCGTTTCGCTTTTGTCCGATGCTCTCCTTTTACACCATAACCTTTCTCTTTATTCTCTCTTATCGCTTCTTCGATCTTTCTTTCCGGTTTCCTCTGCTCCTTTCCGTTCCTGTATCTCCTTTGTTTCTCTTTGTCCTCCTTTGATTTATCTCTTTCTGTCGTCTCCCCCCCCCCCCCCCCCCTTCTTCCTTTCCTAGCTCCTGGTCTTCGCCAGTGCACAGGTGTACGTGTGCGCGCGCAAGCGTGCGACTGAGAGGGAACATCGGTGGTATAACAGGAAAGGGAGAAAGATAGGGAAGAAGCGAGAGAGAACGTTGCGCGCCACGAGACTCGAAATAATATCAATGTTACGAGTCGAGGACAGAACTTGTTCTCGCACCTGCCAGGCGTGTTTCCGCGTGTTCGACAGAATCTTCTACGTATGTACCGCTGTATACCGTACACCCTGCAGCTATTAACTCGTATTCGGTAGCGTATCGGAGACACCCCATTTACGGGGATTTTGTTGGTCGCGTTATTCGACCGGTGTTTGGCATCGCGTTAGTTGATCGGTCCTCGTTTCCGTTTTTCCAACTTGTTTTCAATATTTTTTATAATAGCACGTTCAAGGCAACGAGCATATATTGGTGGACGAAATGGGAACGAGTTTTATTAGTTACTAGAAGGGAAGAAAAAAATATTATACCACCGGTGCACACTGACATCGTTGTGTTCCATAATAACGACACCCACCAGGCTGGAAGAGGTGGCGCTTGCAACGATTGATCGCCGCCTCAGACTTTTTCTATTAATAAACGCCGATATAAAAAGAAGAAGTAATTCGTCGTTAATTCCCCGTGGCATGGTAAACGGTGTGTACGACCGTAATGCTCGCGATTGACGATGAAAATCACCCTTAGCCTTTCTCTCTTTATCTTGACAAACTGCCTGTCTCGCTTTTTTATTTTCGTTCTTATTTACAGCAGAAAGGAAAGAGGAAGCAGCGTGTTTATTCCACCCAGCCGCCATCGTTATAAAACGATCGCGCGTTCGCGATCGGCGCGTAACGTCTATGGGTTTTTGTCGAATATACAGATTTTTTATCGAAGAGACTCGTTATACAGGAATGTTGGCAATCATAGTATCGCTAAACTTTACTTTCGTTTGCTCTCCGCCAATTCTTCAAACAAACCAGATAATGAGGTACGCTCGGATCGATAAAATTGAATTGGATCAAGGTGTTATTAGAGAAGAATTAGTTTCACGAGAGAAATGTTTTCTACGCGAGTCGGATTTTTTTTCTTTTTACTAGAAATTACTGGAATAGGGTCAAACACGCATACATATTTATAGAAAAATATTTTTCTCACGAAATCTAGAACTCGGTTCGTTGGCCATTAGAATTTCAAAATACGCGTACCGCGACGCGTTCTATATAATTCTACAAACTCCCACGCGAAAACAGCGTGAAATGACTTCTCACCTGTTCTCTAATCTAGAGTTCTTAGGCTATCGTTCTACGAATTCATAGGGGCAGAAATAGATATTTTTCGCGTGACGAACAACCGTTCGCGCGCCGCCCTTTGTCCCGATGTTTTCATGCAATTAAACGCGCGTGTTACGCGGATCCATTTTAATTAACTTCGAAAATAATTGTACTCGCGCGCCCTCGTTGTTCAATATTTAGTATCGCGAAATAGGACGCTAATTAGCGAACGTATGGTAAATGTATTATTCATCGCTTTAATTAAACATCGGCTGCGCTCATCCAGACCGAATGCTACGGTTAACTGTGCGCGAGGAAAGAAAAAGCGAAGGAAACGTAATCGCGCTGTTTAATAAACTCCTCGGTTTCTTTAACGCACAGACTTCATCTCGTCTTCGTGTTAAATAAGGTAGCTTCGGTAACTGTTCTTCGCTTTCGTTGTTTCAAAGGAATCACGTCGGAAATACCGCCAAGGTGGCAAGTTTGTTAACGCGTTTAATAAAAATTTGAAAAACTAAAAAAGCTTAAAAAAATTAAAAAGTTTGAGCATCTTCGGTTTAAAAATCATCGGTTATAATTTAGTAAATCTTTTTACTTTTTTCCTTTTTAATTTTTTTTTTTTTTTTTCGTCGGTATTTTTCTGGTAAAACACGTTAGTACAAACAATAATTCGTGTACACGCGTGTTTACTCATTTGTTGATAAAAATGTAAATCGCTTTTATCATTTTTCCAAATTATCTTCCTACAAATGGTGTTCGGTTTATTATTCGCTTAATTAATAACAGCTAGTATTAATTTTGTACGGTGTAGATCTTAATTAATCGAGGGACGGACAACAAAATCATCCAGACTGTTGTTTATCTTCCTTCAGTTTGTTGTTGAACTTTTTCAGGCAGCGCAGGAATGTTAAATAATTAACAAACAAAAAATTTGCTTCTTATTAACGAGGTTTCGTATCGTGCTCGTGGTTTTAGGACGACACGATGAATTCATTTAACGTGCCTACACGCGTTAATTGAATTATGTAATTCGATATATTTTTCATTGATTCGTCAACGTTAAATTAGTTTAGCAATCGCTTCCACTTTCGATATTGTAAAGTATACTTTTACAAATACATCGATCGTATTATTTTTCGAAGAAGCGTCTTTTATTTTTCAATTATTTTGAAAATACTAACAAAATGAATAAAAATAGCCGTGATGTTAGGGAATTTCAAAGTATTATTATTTTACGTTATTCCGATGGTTATCGTTACTAAATTTTAGAAAGACACCGACGTGTCCGAACAGGACTTCCGGTTTCGTTTTAGCACATGGTGTAACGATTCGTCGTCGCACATGCCTCGACGTCGTTCGTATATCGTTACAAATGTTTCCGAACACCCCCGGAAGAATAAATTTGGAGAAATTAAATTTTACAGGCAAGTTAACCGAGTTGGCACGGAATTGGTTCTCCATGCTCGAGTAGAGAAAACTTTCGTATAATAGTTGACGTTATTTCATTCGATGACATCACGTCTTTCTAGATTCCGGAGGTTGTTTGTTCGAGATAAACATTTTTCACCTTCCACTCGTGTTAAACCTCGCGATACACGTATCTCTCTAGAATTTCCATATCGTCGAAATTTCCTAAACGCGTAACGTTACCTGTAAATGCAACATGATTTTAAGCTTTCTGATATTTATTTGCGCATTTCTCGCTAGATCATTTCAGTCGCAGAACTCCATCCCCGAAATATTTTCTATGTCGCGAAGTAATTTGTCTGCGAAGAGTATGAATTCGTATGAAGTTCGTATAGATAAATTCGTTCGTTCTTTCGCTGATAACGAAGAACGTAATACAGAGATGTACGTAGGTCGTCGTACAAAGTGACAAATATTATGTCGAAAAATTGAAGCAATTGTCTCTTAATAGAAATTTTATTGGTAATTAACACGGGAATAATCTATCAAGCGACGGTGACAGAGAGCTCGAATCATGGTGAGAGAAGTGACGACACGTCTGTGGCACGTCTGGCAAAAGTTATGAAGAGCGCGGGATTCTTGGCACTCCTGGCTTTCGTTTCGAGCTCGTATAACTCTGAAATATATACGCGCGTTTGATCGCTCGACTTTTGGTCTTCGCATATTCTATTTTAAATTGGACAGTTTAGTCACTAATCGGCCGCAATTATTTCACGTCCGAATAAACATCGCGCAATAATTTAACTACACAGCGACGACTGTTTACGATCTATATAGCAAGTGTTTCCTTTGTCTTCGGAAATCGTTATCCACGTTGTAAAATTTCGAACGCGAATTTATTCACAGCGCAACGATTTTCACAGATTTACTTCTTGCAACTCTCATTTGTTGTTTGCCGTGCAAATATTTTTATATTCTTGAGGAAATTATTTTGCATCGTAATCTCTTTATTTAGTTCAACGTACAATCTACAGCGTATTGCGCGTTGACCATTATACCATATGACTACGAAAGCAGACAATCGGTGGAAAAACGTGTAAAATGAATTTGTTTGTGCCTTCGAATAGCTTGACGCATTTTGTGTCTTCCTTCGATGCAAAAACACAGTAGAGTATTTACGTATAGATTTATTTAAAAAAAACGAGCATATATTTACTATTTTTAAAGAAAACTTAAGGAACGTACGAAGGTTACGGAAGATCGTTAATTAGCTAGAAATTAGATCGAGCGATGTAAGGAAGAATAACCGATTAATTACCCGAAGACGACGATACGTTTGCAAGTTAACAACGCATATGAAAAATCTATAGGCTGAAAAAAATTACGTTGAGAACCACTTGCTGCCTATCTTGTCGCAACACGTGTCTGCATACGGGTAGAGCGGTGGCTTATCATTGGTATCGTAGATGTGCTTTGCAACCATAACCGTAGATTTTCTCATAATCGGTATATATTTTCGTGTTCTTCGAGCCGTGTCAATAAGAGGATCCGTTGTTTCGACGCGGGTATTTCCGCTTTCCGTTGAACAAGGCTCGCGAGAACGATTTCACCGTCGATCCTGTACAATTGCGTCGTAGTTTCTTTTTAACGAGCGAAACTTTCGATCTCGAGCGGATTTCCACGGTGAACTTTATAGGTTGTTTAGCACGTGGCTTCTAATTTCAGGTTTATAGATTCTTGGGACGTATTTATAGTTTTGGGAAAATAGCAACGCGTGACTTCACGCGTCTGGTTATTTGCGACCTGTGTTTGTATCGTTTCGAAAGTTTTCTATTCGAACGCAACAAGACGTTACGTTGGGTTCTATTAAGAAAGCAAACAGCGGCCAAACTATATTTTATGGATGTTAAAGAGAAAAAAAAAAAAAAAGAACACGGAATTATTCAAATATCGACAGAAAATTCGCAGTTGATTTGCTCGAAAAGAAAAAAACCTACGGAAAGATATAACGAACGTGTAAAATTTTTGTTTTTGGAGTTTCGACTCGTTTCGACGAAAATAAACGAGTAAATAAACCAGGAAGAGATCCGTATCGATATCGCAAAGAGATGGAAGTTACACAGCTCTTCGAATATCGCGATACGATCGCGTCTCTTTCATAGACAGAACGTAGGAAAAAGGCGAAACAAGACGAAAAAAATGTATGTAAACGATGTCAAATAGAGATTGCAAAGAGATAAAGGTTACGTATCTCTTCGAATAACGAGCGACACGTTTGATTCCATTGTGAAAAAAGGAAAGAAAAGGAGAAGGCAAAAGAAAAAAAGGGATAAAAAGAAGGGGAAAAAAGTGTGACGTCGTGTCGATGTAGCGAGGAAGCGAAGGATATCGATTGGGAACCGACGGGGGGGGGGGCGGGGACGGTGCATCCGCACCTGCAACATATGCGCACGCAGCGATATCTTAAAATGCAGGCCGTCCACTTAACTCGAAGAGTCCTGTCGGGGGTCCTTTTCTCCTTCATACGGGTATCGCGTTGCGTAGCCCGGGTCAATGTTTTCCGTTGCTCGATACGCTATGCAAATATTGTTTGCATTTTCATGCAGAGTTTTTTCACCCTTACCACCTAACGAAGATGTTACACGTAAGCGGAAACGCGTTGGCCCAGCCGCGATATTTATTCACCCCGATTAATCGACTGCCTCTGTTACCCGGATTTTAGTACAACGCGTTCATTAAAGCCGAGAGGATCGTTTGTCTTCGTTTCGTTTCGCCGACACGCGCTATGCGAGAGGGAACGTGTTGCAATTGAAGAAACTCGATCTAACTGGAAGTTTTATATTTTTTTTTTCTTTTTTTTTTTCTTTTTTTTTTTTTTTTTTTTTTTTTTTTTTTTTTTTTTTTTTTTTTTTTTTTTTTTTTTTTTTTTTTTTACGACCGAAACGAATTAGAGAAGCTGAGCGAAACCGGAAGTCTTATATCTGTTAACGCTGTGCGAGTATCTTGGTTGGAGACCGATAGACGATAATTAGATTATTCGTTTATTTATCGTAACGCTTTAGATAGAAAACTCTATGAACTTTTAAAGTCTAAATTATCGGGAGAGAAAGGTCTTGCGTCAGATTTCGAGTTAGGTTAGAAAATCTGAAGGTTTCTGAAATTTCAAGAGAGCTTTTGTATACAGCGAACCTTAAGTTACGACGGAATTATATTCTTAAAATTCCCAGGGTAATTTAATGCCACAGTTTGTAGAACCGCGCACAATAGTACCTTTCTTCTAAAACATCAGCGTCGACTTTCTTGCAGTTGGAAACTCCGAAACTTCACCAATTTAAACATCAAGTACATATATACCTACGTTTGCTACGGTATATCGTCGTGGTATCTCTTTGTCCGAGAAATTAAATGTATTTGCAGAATTCTTTTCTACGAAGACGGTAAAAAAAAAGTCCGCTATGCTTTAATCGAAGATAACCGGTGCTTGTACACCTGTAGAAATGCCCGTAGACGGTGTGGGCACCACGATTACCTGAAATTAGACATCCGAGAATCCGCGGTTACACGATAATTGTAACTTTTCTTTCGTTGCTATTCGGTGTTGGAACGTGCACCGAGGCCTTGGATGACCGTTAAAGGCTTTCGCGATAGGTCAGTTTTTAACTACAGGCCATTGGACTCGAAAGGAAATTTGCATTTTTATTTCATTGCAACAATTCAATGGAGAATTCTAGTAGCTACAGCATTTCGGTATCCTTGTAGTTAACGATAGAAAGCAAACGAAATATTGATCTAAATTTCATAATTTATTATCCAAGCATAACGTACGCGCAGTTAATTGGTCGATTAACATTTCAAGAAATAACGCTGTTGTAAATATGTTTGCGAAGACAACGATATTAATAATCGCGAATTTTAACGCTAGAACCATCAAAGTCAATAAGAAGGTTGGCTTTCAAATCTCCTTCCTTTCAGTAATTTATGCTAAGAACACGTAGGCGCCATCGACCTAAATAACATTGATTTCTATCGAAATTGAAATATGATTACACCCTGTGTATGTATACCGCGCATTATATACGAATACAAAATACTAATTCGTATTCGTCGTATAATTTTCATCATAATTATCCATACGCGGTATATTTAGATGTACGCTCTAGTGTGAAAGTAAATTTAAAAAGATGCTATTTGTAATATCGTTGTTTCCCTCTATTTTCCAATGGACTTGTTCGATATAGCTTTCGATCTGCTTATGTTCTTTAATAAATAAGATTATCCCAACTACACAAAATAGTATAGTTAAGGGTTAGGAAACGAAACGGTAAGAACAGAAAGCAGCAGAGATTTTCACAGCGATCGGTCGATGCGTATCGACGACGACGTCGTTCAGACGACTTATTCAGCTTCGTTCGCGTTTCTACTTTTACTGAAACAAGTCACGTCTCCGCAGAAATGCATTTCCTAATTACAGCACAGAGAATGTAACCAAGGATATTATTAAACGTACGTGCCACGTCGAGACTTCGATTTACGCCGATTTTTTTCACCAGTCTTTCTTCGTTTAAATCGGCGAGCCGTACGCTCCGTGTTCCGCCAGTTTCTTCAACGCGTTCTGCCGATTTATAACGCTTAATAACACCGCTGTCGATTCGGTTCTGGTACTCTAATCTTGATTTAGGACGAACATTTCGCGTCGATATTTTTTCCCCTTTGAGATATGACGGATGTTATGGCGTCTTTTCGCGTATGTCGCGGTGCTTAGTTTTGGTTTATGACGTTTTAATTTTGATTTAGTACAAACAACGATTCGCGTCGATTTCTCTTTTCCGAGAATTTATAGATATCGCGACCATGTCTTCCGATGTTGCGGTAATCGAGGTTCACGCGGCTTTTAGTCTTCGTTTCTATAAAATACGAAACGATCAGGGTCGACCTTTCCTCTCTGAGAATTAATAAACGCGATGTCCTTTTGGGAACGATATCACGGTATTTAGTCGCGTTTTATAAAGTTTTTACTTTTGGTTTGGAAGGAGGAACGATTCATGTCGATACTTGCTTTCTGAGAATTTACGGATCGCCGTGTCTTCGTGAACGCCACATCGCAATAATCGATTCTTTATTTAAGGCAAAGACCAGTTCGAGTCGAGTGTTTCTTCTTTGAGAATTTGTTAATTATTCGTCTTGTAAATCGTCTAAAAAATTGCGAGAAATTGCGAAAAACGTTAGGAAATCCATTTGTATTCCGTAATACTCTCGTAATAATTCTAATCCTTAAGGAGGTTCGAATCTCGTAGCTGATAAAATCCGACTGGTGGAAGATAGGAATAAAGAAAAGAGTTACGAAAGGAAATCTTATTTCAGTCTGGGAACCAATAAGGCACCCAACAATGTGAATTCCACCGAGGAAACTTTCGTAATTCCACCTCCATTAGCGTAATCTTCGATCGGCAACGATCTGATAAACGCGACGTTATTTTCTGCGATTGCTTAACGAAATTAGCGGGATGATAAGATTTTCGCGACGTGCCATTAACACGTACGATGTTTCGCGAATGGCTCTGTTCTCAGAAATCACGTTTCCTCGCCGTATAGGTAATTACAATTTCCACCGAAACGATGAAATATCTTCCCATTGAAGAAATCCAAAAAGACTATCGCGAGTTAAAAGTTCACCGTAGCGCATCCGCATTTATTTGAGAAAATCGATAGCGATGATGTTAACGAACCGGTAAAATCGCAGGTTTTATTATTATTAGACCGCGGATGTTTATCGTAACTAAAAAATTGTAATCTCACTAAATCCGTTCATCTGCTAAATATTACAACGAACGCTCTACGTTGGATACTTTATATATATATCTATTACAAAGAGTAAGATAGGTTATTGTTTGCAGCGATTACAAGTGATAGCATCGCGATACTAACTATTATTACAGGACGATACCATAGAAAGGAAATTCTCGTACGATGAAATTTCATCCACGATAACCTCTAAAGGGTTGGAAAAATAAAGAGAACAGCTGTTTAAACGAGACGTCATACGCGAGAAGAAAGTTGTTCTTTCGCGCGAGGCTTCCAACGACATTCTGTAGACGTAGAACGTCAATATCCTGAATAAACAGACGAAATAGAGATTCTCGCGGAGGCATAGCGAATCACGGTCGGTCGATTTACACGCTGATTCGCAACCCCTAATCAGAGCGCATTAATCAGGTCGATAGCTATTTGTACCAATAGGTTGTGAACGTATTCTTGGTTGGAGACGACCCGATTCGCTGTCATCGATGAGATCAATTTTCGAATTTCGTTAAAATGTCCAACTCTTGAAGACATTTACGAGCTCGTTTCACCGATTACAGGCGAATGTCGCGAAGAGAAGAAAACATTTTCGTATTTGGTTGGCGTTGTTCCGTACGCTTTCAAATTATATCGTTATCGCTTTTCGATCATCGTACCGTCGTATATCGATGTCCCAATTTGCATTAACTCGATCATCATAGACCTGCAAATCGAATTCAATCGAATTCATACGCGCAACCAAATTGATAACTAACCGACGATTGTTCTTGTATCGGTCGATAAAATACGTACGTCTATTTTTACACCGATAACACACTCGTTAAGCTTTTAACAAGCGCGATAATTGGCAATAATAAGTCTTTTTTAGTATTCAAAT
The DNA here is from genome assembly GCA_014737525.1 of Bombus difficillimus. Classification (NCBI taxonomy): domain Eukaryota; kingdom Metazoa; phylum Arthropoda; class Insecta; order Hymenoptera; family Apidae; genus Bombus; species Bombus difficillimus. The sequence continues at coordinate 1,976,986 of JACXIT010000142.1, forward strand.
AATCTTTTTAAAAGGAGGACTCCAGAATCCAACACACATTCATCCTCTACAGTTTCAAAGTTATGCAACTGCGAATCGGGTGCTCGTTGCCTTTTGCTTTGTAAAACGCAATTATTTGATTACGAGTTCGAACGAGGAAAATCTCTTACCTTGGCACAGCTGGAGATGTGTTGTTGATTGTCCGCAAATATTTTTCTTATACAAAACGGGAAAAACGAGAAACGGAAATTGCAACGAGCTAATCGCACGAGTATTCTCCACCGATCGATTCGCGTACTTTTCTCACTTTATTATTAAACGAACAAACGACACTTTCGAAGGATCGACGACGAAGCTAGAAACTTTGCGTTATTACCTTTAATACATTATTATTTTAAAATAATCAAGCCTTCGCGTGACCAATCTGTGATTTTTCGGAGATTTATGCGCCTTACTCACGTTATGTGCAATGTTACGTTACGAAAGAAGATAAGAATGATAAAAGAATTATTAGAATATTACGACGTTGAGTTATGTCTACCTGCCCTTTACTTTAAAATAATATCTTACGTGCAATTCTATATCGAGGTTTAGCTAAGTTGTACATTATGCGAACGTTATATGCACGATGCTGCGTCTATTTTTACTTTACTACGTTTTTCTCGATCGAAACGTTTTAGCCTAGAACAAACAATCCGTCTAATTTACAAAGAAAACGATAGATATTCTTTTTCGACGTTATTAATATCTCTTCCTTCGATCCAGCGTAATAAACAAATGAACTTTGCCGCCAACCTCGACCAATTTCATTCTTCGAGTTCATCGATCTCGTCGTTACTCTAATTTCATCACCGACCTTATTCGCGAAAATCCTAATTTCTCGATATTATTCTCTTTATCTTCTATCTTTGTTCTACATTTTCCATGAAAACCACCCTAAACGCTGCGATTCTTTTTCGCGGAAAAAAGCAGGACAAACAAAGGGTAAGCGAAGCGGAGGAACGAAACGAGGAATTATTTCGAAGAAACCAGAGGCACAGGGTGCGCGGTGCCCTATCCGGATGATTAATCGATCGGTGAAGTGTCCTCGATTTTGCGTATCGCTCGACGAAGAATCGCGAGGAGCCCGAGGGGTCGCGGTATGACGTCGAGGGCGCGCAACAAGGGATATCTAAGTAAGCAAATCGCACCAGGAGTCCGTGCAGCGGGATAATTAATCGGACCGGGTCTGGATAAGCTTTTCGTCTCCGGCTCTCATTGTCTCGTTTCGCTTGTCCTCGAGCGGTCGCCGTGTAAATGGGGGCTTTAATTGCTCAAAGGGAATCGTTAGGCCAAATCTGCTTTCCTGAACGCGCTATCCTTCTCTGTGATCGAGAGGTTTTTCAGAGAAGAAAGGAACGAGCGAAAAGAAAGGCAAGATAGGGAAGAAAATAGAAAATAGCAGAAAGAAAGACAATTGAACGTTGTGTCTTTCTTTCGTTTTTACCTCCTTCTTTTTCTTTTTTTTTTTTTTTTTTTTTTTTTTTTTTTTTTTTTTTTTTTTTTTTGTATAGTTGAAGATCGAAGCCAGTGATTCTTCGTACAATGATTTCTTTTCTTCTATTATTTGTAGCAATTATGGAATTTACATATAACACCGATTTCATTGATGATATTACTCCAATCGTCGGTAAGAAGCTAGCGCTTAAACGAAGTTTCTCGGCTTTTGAAATTTGAAAGGAAGAAAATCTGACTCTCCTTCGTGTTGCGGTTTCTAATTAATGAAAACTATTTCATCACGTACACCGACGAAAAGTGGAGGCCCGTGTTTTTAAACGAGGTCACGATGCGAAGAAACTCCGTTCTTTCTATACGTATAATACTTTTTTCCTTTCTGTTTGAGCTGGATGCGAGTGAGAAACGACTAACATAGAAACGCGGAAGATACAAACGGCATCAACTGCGTGGATAAAAGTTTCGTGGGAAACGTTGGTACAAGAGAGAGTTGGGTAAACAATATAAAGTACGACCAACTTTGATATTAAATGTAATTAACTGATTTAGTTTCATAGCGTCATAGTTTCCGGAATATGAAATTTTCTAAGTAGCAAGTTTGACTTTCAACATTTCGAGTTGCACGAGAGATGTACGTACTGGGTCATTCAGACAGTTCGTAACGCAGACTGTTTCCAACGATGGCGAAGATGTGACAGCGATGCACGACGATACCTCTTTAGACGAGTTTTAACCGATTTCAGTTAATATCGGATGTATGTCGTGCGTGTTGCGCGAAAACAGACGCTACGTCCGATAATTGTTATTCATTATGTACGCGTATAATTATTATATCAATATCTATATCTCATCGATATCTCTTCGACGAAGAAAGACGCGCAACCTGCGAACTGTGCAAAGTTCAGTCCAGCGTGAAAACCGTCCTGAGAGAAAATTTAAAGGACGATGAATCGAACCAAAAACCGTTACACTGTTCGACACTAAACTATACGACAAATTTGAGGAAACTGTAAATCTCACCCTTCGGTCGCTAATAGCCAATACAAGTTAAATTATTGAAATAAAGGAAGTATCTACTACCAAGTATTACCAAGGCGAAGAGACCAAAACTTTGGGACAAAAGATAAGAAACGAACTTTATTTGAATTATATAACTACTTTTAACAAAAAGCAAATGAAACGTAATCTAATAAGATGTTGGGTAACACTTGGATTCGACGACTGCATACCATACGCGTGGCATTGATTCAATCGATCGAACGCAACACGCGATCGACATATTTTCGTAGTCTTTCCCGTTAACTTCCTTTTATTTCGAAAGATCCGCTTGCCAATCTGACGTAATCCCATAAATGTTCGATTAGGCCGGAGTCAGGAGGAAATTGACTTGGCCATTTAATCGTATCAGCATCGTGTTCTGCAAGAAATGTCTTAATCCAGAGGAACGATTTGGGTCGTTATCGCTTGAGACGACCACTCTGTTGGCATGTTTTCGTTCGTAAATGGCAAACGAAACAAACATACGAGTTTGTAAAATGATTTGAATCTGTCCATAGTTTCTTTTGTCTGTATTAGCGGACCAGCAGCGTCGTACGAAGAACGAAAAATTGACGCATCTTTGTGTATGGAGTATTACCTCTTAATGGTATTTTTAATTCCAACCAATGTATTTCAGATTATCGCTCTATACCAGTTGCAACGTTCCATTAAATATATCAACGGATATATAGATATTCGAAGGACTGCTAAAATAACGCATTCAAGACTACGGTAGAATTTAACCTTCGCTGCATTCGTTGGAACGAAATTTTAGTTGGCGTCTGATCGAATCGGCTTCTGCCCACTGAATATACTTATTTGAACGTGAACTTATCGTTTGAATGAAAGATCGTAAGTAGCGGAGAGAATCGGTGAATTCCTATTAAACGAACAGTAGTTACACGAGCTGTTTATTCTCTGACGGATTCAAAAGCAAATGGAATTCTACGATAAATGGAAAAGCCTGTCTTCCATTTACGAACCTGACACTTCCACACGCCATTGTTTCTTCGCATCGCACGTTCACTTAGCAAAATTAAACTTTGCTTTAAAACGTTCTAATTTCAGAAGAAAAGAATTTCATTTGTCGCGTTCATTGGCACGAACGTTCGAAAATTAACGTAAAAATCTTTTTCGTTAACGTCAATCTGTAGTACGCGAAAATCGTATTTCGTATTTATATTTTCAAATTCACTCGTAAGATGACAAGATTGTACGCGTCGAGTCGTCTTTTCCAAAACAATATTCCGAGCAATTCTCGCGAGGATATATATGCGATCGTTAGAGTCTACGAACGTCTCACCTGATCGGCTTGCTCTTGCTTACGACGAAAGAGGGAAGAATTGCACCCTTCGAATTTGCACCCGTTATACCGAGGAATAACACGTGTTTCCGTCGCTGCTAGTCTACACAACGGTAGACTCCTTTTTAGAATAATTTCTTTGAAACGATTCCTCGCGATACAGTATTATACAAAGTCTATCCTTTCGCGAGTATTATACGTTATTTCAAAGGTGATTAGATTTTCATCGAGATTTCATATAACGTATCCGCAATAGAAGAACTCGTTTGTCTTTATCCGATATTGCGGTCGATCAATTTCTCGAATACCGATAATCGGAACATAATATTAGTTATGGCTTTTCGTTGTGATTAACGGACTCTACGTAATAGTCTATATAACAACGTTACGTTTGCGATTCCATATAACAATGTTCAGTTCTTTAGGAGTATGTTTTTTTTTCGTATAACTTATATACAGCGGATAATAACGTTTTACGTTCGGTGGGTACAAAAGGTGCTCGTACGTAGATATTTATATTTTATTGGCAGGTATAAGAGGAAGTCTAATCTACTCAATCTATTTTGATGTATTAAAATGAGATGCTGTCAATGAGAATTGATTACGTATGCTTGGAAGTTGAAGCCGAAAGATCGAACACATTACTCTAATGCAACCTAATTTAATAATACATCGTTGACGAACGAGTATGCGCCTGAGTTTTCTTCGTCTGTAGGAATAATGATTGATATCGAAGTGTTCAGAATTGGATTATCATTTACGGAGAATTAGCGTACCATTATTCGATGGTAATATTCATGTACGTACTATTATACTAGTATACGGTCAATATTTAATCTATCTTTCTCGAAAAGACAGAACGAAAAGACTTTTATCGCGTAAAGAAGAACGACGTTAAAGCATGTTGCTGTATCTTTTAAAAATTTGATAAAAGATTTTTTCCAAAACGTTACTTCTACGCGCAGCAGGCAGAATAAATAATATATCTGGCAAATTCTGATTTAAAATGCGAGGTACATTAACGTTTGAAGATCACTCGGGAAACGCGAATCCATTTTTATTGATTTTTTTTTTTTTTTTTTAAGTAGAATATCACTGGATAGCTAAAAGCAAGTATTTTAATATGACAAAAAAATGGAAGTAACCTGTTACGTCCAAGGATATAGCTACCTAAGCTTTTTAAATCCCCGAAGCTTTATGAAAATATCAATGGCGTAACCAATGTTACGGTACCCGACGTTTTTAAAACGTTCAAGAGAATGGTAAAAATATACATTTAATTTAGAAACTAAATGAGAAAAGGAAAGAGATTTACTCCGCAAATATGAAAAAGTGATGGCAATTTTCCACCCAGTACCTACTATTTTTTTTATTTATTTGCGATCCATAAACGGATCCTTCCATTTGAGCTGCGACTTTGGCTCGCTTCCGGCTACATCTCCGTTCACCATATCTCATTTTATCCTATCTCGTATACTATTTTCACCTATCTTCCCACCTTCGTAACCTCGCTGGATTAGAATTAAAACCAAAAAAAAAAAAACTTGACACAGACCCGAAAGTCGAACCTAATTTGAACCTAAACGTATCTCTTGGACTTGTGGTTTTTGGTACGTCGTATTCTAATATATGTACGATGCAAAATTCTCGACGCTATTTACGAATACCACGATGCTGAGGACTATAAAAGAATCGGCGGTGCGCGCTAGTCACTCGCGAAGCGGATCTACCGATTACGCGGGTGTTTTACGACGTCTCGCGGCGGCGCGGCATACCGGTGCAATAAGAGCGTCAAACGCGTTCAGCTGATCGATGCGGGCAACGAGAACGTGCAGAAGGAAGAAAAGAGCCGCGGCATTTCTATGACGACCAGTGCCGGATGTGTGCTTATGCGCATGCCGAATTCGATCGATGCTCACGTTCATTGACTTTGCCAAGATATTCGACGGCTTTCGCGCGTTCGAGTTACGGCGAACGAGCCGAAATAAAAGGACGAACTCTGAACTTTCGCCGATATTCATTCGTACTCGCTGCTTCTCTTATTTATTCTATTTTACATTACGTTACTTGCTTGTTTACACGCACGCGCGCACGCACACGTGGATCACGTTGTACAAATAATTGGCCCATTAGCTACAAAGTTCGACCTACATTTCGATTACGTTCGAATATTCTGCTTCCGCGTGACGTTTCATTCGAGCCACGTGTATCGTCGATGACTTTTCCGAAAATCGGTGACTTATACACTTAGTTTAACGCGTTAATACCTATACATATTTAAATTTGAAAATATCCAAGTTCGTGTCTCTGAGAAATTTAATCGTACCATTTACATATTTGGTCCTCTGTAACGTCAGAGTATAATATCTGCGATTATATCGCCTCTGTGGTTCAAATCCTCTACATATATATATATAGCATGTGGTTCATTGTGCATATTTAGTTGTGACAGAAGTAACGGTGAGGTGGTTTCTTTAATTAGGTATTTGGGTGTATTTATAATTTTTTAATAATTAGTTTTTGCAATTAGTTTAATATCGCCTGTCTTCTTCTTTCTATCGTAGCACGTGTTACGGTACACGGGTATTTTCGACTAGGAACCGATAGGACGAAAGTGAGATAGAATAGATAGAAAGGACAAAGATCGTCTTATCATACTATAACCTTCCTTTTCTGGAAAAAGTGATCTATTCTTTTGTATCGTGTTCCTTCGTAGCGATATCTTGTTATGGAATTAGCGTTACTGCGTTTCGCGCGATATAAATTTTTATTTAAAGAAATACGCGCTTCGACGTTTAAACGGAAGTTGATACGAGATCGGTTCGTGTCCTTGAGTCGGATAAAGGAAACGCAGAATTGTCCTGGAAATAAGCAATTTTCAGTGGTATGATAAATGTTTTGCGCATTAGGAAAATGATGGTTCTTTGTCGGACGCGCTTCCTTGTTTGTAAACTCGTTACTCGGTGTCGTGTTTGCTCACAGTGGCTCTTCTTAAATGATGACTCGACGTACATTTACAAAGGATGAAACGTTTTATGTATTTCGATTTGTTGGCTCAAAAACGAGGAAAATCAATTTCTTTAAAAAATTTATTTCATTTTGCTTTATCATAATTTTTGACCATGCGCTTACGACGCAGTATCGCTTCAAAGTACGGATAAAGGATGGAAGTTTAAAGGATAAAGCAGACGTTGAATTTCTGTCGTACGCTGTCAAGAGGAGGTCGTCGATTTTGATAAAATTTTGTCCGACGAATCTAGAGCGAAAATAAGCCGACCCATATTCGCCCGCTTTTGTCGATACTCGTTATTCGAGAAGATATTTAATATTTAATCCTTTCGTTTCCAGAAATACTAAACTGCTTAATCGTATCGTGACGGTTGTTGTAGCGGAGGTATACGTTCTTGAACTACTTTCTCACGAGTTCCAATCTTTTCGCGTTTTTATATCTTCTTTCTTCTTTCGTTTGTTTTTCTACGGATATATTTCTTACGCTTTTACGCTCTTTATTTTTTAATATATTCTTTCGTTATCTTTTCTTCCGTTTCTTTTAAATGTATCATTTTCGACGAAACGAACGTTCGAAGAAAGCCGTGGTGCACTGCAAGAATACTTTGCTCTTCTCGCGTTATCTTGAAAACATACTTGACTAACGTTAACAAAAATCGATCTATCGAATATTAATTTTCTCATGTTCCAAGAATATTTAATCGCGCGTTTAAAGATTGGTACCGATAGCTGACGATGAATCAAAGAACGTATCTCTGTTGCATCTTCTCTGCTCGATAATTCGCGGCCGACCTGTAAGACTTTAACGAATCCAACTGAATTTTATAGTCTTTTTTATAAGATTCTTTACTCGGTGAAAGAAGCAAGTGTCGGAAGATAGAGAGTACCACGTAGCGGAATAATTTCTAACGTTGATGTACGGTTTCATTCGTAAAAATGCTAAAATAAAAAAGTAAGGGTCCGTTCGCTCGTCCCATGAATCCAGAATTAATAGGAATTTATCGTTTCCACAATATGAAATGATTTATATTTAATATCTTTCCAAACGACGAAATATAGGTCGACTTATTTTTGCCGCAGATTCGTCGGAAAAAATTGTATCGTAATCGATGACCCGACCACCGTGTCCTCTTCTTGTTAGCCCGTATGGCACATGTAAAGCTAAAATATTGATTTTCTCCTTATGTGTACGATTTTCTAATTAGACTAATTTGCGCGTGTCCACGTGCAATTTGAAAGTGGAGCAAACTGCATTTACATCGCGACCGATATTTTGGTAAATCTGAGAGACGGAGATGAAATCTCGAAATGATGCTCGACAATCGTTATCCGATAACTGAATTAATTCGGTTTAGTTAGCCTATTTGCAGAGATTACGTTTCAGTTCGTAGCTTCTTCAATCGTCGAATTGATAATTAGTCGCGAATAGATTTCATAATTGATTGCACGAACGAAGATCGCACGAAAATACGAAAAACGCTACGCTAAAGACAACAGATCCTCGAGTAATTGAATCGTTAAGACCGGAGTATCAGAAATTTGAGCGACAAGTTCAACTTGTCTTTCGCGATCGATCTCGCGTGACAGTAACGTTGCGAAACTCGTTTTGCGTTTAAGCTAATTCTTCCTACGAAATAAGAAAATGCGAGCATGAGAAAAGTGTGCGCGAAACTAGATGAATCGCGTAACAGATTGAAAATCCTCGAGGAACTCGAGCAAGTATTCAGTACGGAACGAAGTAGAGAAAGCTTCTTGAAATGTATCAAATCGGCAGACATATGGGACGAGGTCTAGACGTAAGCGAAACCTTCGCTAAACGCTAAAACAAAAGACCGTATTGTCGATGCGACGTTAAATGGAAGAAGACAAGAGAGGAAGAAGTATCGGAGGAGAAAGGAAACATTTAAAAGTATACAGTGACTACAAAGAGAATTTCTACGCGTTCTTCTCTTCCAACGAACCATTTTTTCCATCAAGTTCTACCTCTTATTCCCGTAGTATCAAATTCTCGCAGTGATACGAAAATACTTGTGATATTGGATACTAAACGATATTGCATTTAACGACTACTAACGACCATTGAACTTTAATTACCTACTATGCTCTAAACGCAATAATAATAATACAAAACCGAATAAAGATTCGCGGCCTACTCATGGATTATCGCGCTACCGCAACTAGTTGATTGCTGTCAATCCATTAATATTATTAGCGGCTAAATCACTATGCACGAAGATCCAGGAAGAAACTATAGCGCAAAGACCTCGATCGGTCCGACTCTACGTTCCAGAAAAATCGATTCGCGAATCGCATACTGATCGAGGTGTACGAACGCGTCGTATATTAACCAACGTGGATATCACGAGATTCGAAGGTGCGTTATTATTCGATGCGAGCAACCGACCCGTAATTACGAACGGAGCAATAATTAATCACTGGCTGGTCCGTCGAGCACGACGTCTCTCGGAGGGATGGCCGACGCGTCAGTTCGCGACGCCTTATCCCAGTTTCTGATTTCGACGACACCGGAAATAGTTTCGATGGGTTTCGTGCTCGTGCCGATACGCCTTCGGCCCGCTCGAACGTTTCACGACCGGTCTGCCAATCACGTTCGACATTTCTAATAGCTGATCGTAATTTCGAAATGGTTTTTGCGAAACGTCTTTATGTATACTCTTTATTATTATTTGGAAGCAGACAAGATTTTGCTCGCGCTATAATTAAATATAAAATATAGGGAGACATTTGCTTGTGTAAAAACGCGAAGATCTATTTTAGATTTCGTACGTTCCGAATGCTTGGAATATTTAGAGCATAGAGAATAATTCAACGTTTTCGTAAGTGGCGAATATTTAGACTCGATGATTTAAATGTTTTTTAAATTTTTCGTAGAGTTCAGAATTGGAACATCGGAATCGAAATAGCAGTCTCTGAAAGACTAACGACAGAATAATTTGTCGGGGCGTTGCTTATTTTCAAAAGTTTTCTCGAGTCCCGAATTCGACGGTCTATTTTAACACGCGTTACAAATTGTCTTACGATAGTTCAAACGTATCGAATGCAAATTTTTGCTAGAGACGTAAACACTGAAATTCGTATCTACGATCCGATTTATATTTCCATGTTTATACATTTATTTTTCATCCGGCAAAAGTAAAGTACAGAGTTAATAGCGTGCAATTTTTCCGAAGAAACACGGGGTTTAAGGTTCGTTCATAACTTTCACGTACGTTGATAAGATTTGTCAAAAGACGTCTTTCGTCGCAAAATCGATTATAAAGTAACCACGAGCGGTTCTTAGACGATTCAGACTTTTTATTAACAATTCGACTGCAACTCTATTCCTCGACAGAACTTGTCAAAAATATCGCCAGAGTATTGTTACAATAACACGTTATACGATATCGCAACCACGTTAAGACGACAACGCTCGATTCTTAAACCACTCTAGACGTATAATAACGATCTTACTTTCGACCAATTAAAGTATCATCCGCGTTAGAAACCGAGCGGAAAATTCGAATAATATCGACAGTTGCAGGAAATTAATAGCCTCGCCGTTGATCCATAGACAGGAGCAAGGTCGAAGGTATTTCGATCGGGCCGTCGACGATTCGTCCGTTTAATTCAGAACCGCAACAACCGCGGTATTTGCAGTATCGCTAGCCAGAACGTAGACAGTGCATATTTTACGAAAGATCCTTTCGAACATGCAGCAACGCGCACGTTATTCATACTTTGCGTTCGCATAACGGTCGTGCGCTGTGGCGTACCGCATCTCGCTAATCGTATGCGAACGAGTCGCGATTCTTCTTCCTAACGACTTTCGCGTCAGTTCGAGTAATTGAAAAACCATGCGCGGAACGTTCAACTTGTACGAGTATAAATCACTCGCATCGATGGAGTCGTATCGATACATCCGTTGTTTCGACGTATCGAAACGATGTTGCTTCGTAATTAGGAAAACTCGCGATATTTACGATTTGGCGACGCTTGTGCGCGCATTCGAACACTGTCGGGGCTTGCGATTATGATTTTTGCGTCGTTGGAATTATTATTTTACCTCGTAGATATTTATACCGTCACACAGCGGAGTAATTTAAGTTCCTTAAGAATTACGATTCAAGTTGTTCGATCGAGAGGTTTGCATTTATAATAGTTTTAAGAAATGGCGCGCTGCATTCTTCCGACAAACGAAATAAATACAGGAAACGATACGCGACACGTTCGTATTTGCTAGATAATTTTCTTATAGATTCTGAAATTTTTACGAGTACATACGGTAATCTGTCTACTCGCAATTCACGGTTTAACGTTCCTTTCGCAATTTCTCGATTGTAATTTTTTACGAAACCTTTTACAACTGTCGTTTCATCAAGATTTGTCGAATTTATGTCTAATGGCGCGTTTTGAGAATTCTCTCGTGATTTCCTTCGAAAGATGCAAACGAATATGCGTGCAGTTCCTGCGAAAAGAGCCAACGACTATCTCGTTCTTTCTTGAATTACGTTCCTCGTCGACCATTTGTTATTTTCATGGTTCTTGCATAATAGAAACAGATAGAAATGTAAATTTTAATTGGCAGCTGTTCCGCCGTAAATGACTTAATCGTTTCTGGATGAATTATTTCTGGTATTTGACAATTTATATACGTAGAATATTTAGTATCGTGTTTTAACGTTTAAACTAAATTTGAATAAACAAATTTTAATTAACTCCTAGTTAAAGGTATCTCTTTGTAGTTCGTGCGAGATATTCCGATTATGTTTAACGCTCTTTCGTTACGATACTTTGCTCTCATAAAGCGATATAATTGACAGTCTTTTACGACTCGTTAGAACAGTTACGCCGGCGTAATTCCGATAATTAAAAAATATTCGCAGACACAGTTACACGGTGGAATTAATTGGAACGCGCTAGCGACTCCTTAATAATCTTTTCGGATTCTTCTTAAAATTAGAAATTTATCCTACAAATTTTTTACTCCCTCCACGCGTATTTTAATTAACGCTCGAACCGTGTAATTGCTATAGTTAGGTCGCGATTAATAGCAATGGTGTAAACATCAAAATTTGTATGCTCGGCTATTAAATCGAAGCGATGGCTGTTATTAGAAAAAAGTACGATTATCATTTCCGTGAAACTCGTCGATAGATAATGGGACGCGTTAAATCAAAGAATCGTTCCATCGTGACACGACGTAGAACGATAATTGTTACCTCATGGTCACGGTTGCAAGGTTTGCGAGGACGCGATCTACCGCAAAGTTCGGATCTTTGAACATAAAGCGTAAATCGTTTTGTTGTTGATTTCTGTAAACTATGCGGTAACTTTTAATTTCGCGATAATTCTCGCAAAGTCGATCCAATTATTTTAGACAAATATTTTTTTGATAAACTATTATCACGAACGATATAAAATCCTTGTACCCTCTTTGTATTTCCTCGTTTAATCGCGAATACTTTTCCGAACCGTATTTTCCGAACAAATCGCTCGGCAAAAGCAGCGTTCGTTAAATATTTCCAACAGAGCGTCATTTGCAAAGGAACTCGAGCAACAACTTTAGAAGAAGGTAGAACGGTCTCGCGTATTAGGCCAAGTGGTTCTACGAAGTATTATTATTTCTGTTTGTCGAAGTCACCGCTAAACTCGAGTCTACCCTACTTACGACCTCCGCTAGCTCCGATAATTCTAATCGCGAGCAACGATCACCGTCGACCCAAGCGACGCCCATTACCAATAAAATCAACCGATAAAATCAAACTTTCGCGACATTCGTCGTGACTTTGTGCTCCATCGTTCGCCGTCGTCGCGCGTCGATCGTAATCGGTCACACCTTTCGGTCGAACCTCGCGAAACCATCAGCGAGTCAAACCGAAAGTTCAAAGTGGAAACCAGAAAAGAGATTTGTAAATATTTTTGTCGCTGTTGTTTAGGAAGTTGTATTAAATGTACTACCTTTGGAAAGGTCAGGGGTTACGACACGGTTTCGATATCAAAATCATAGCGTCATATTGTATAGGATATATCAAAGGGTATATCCGACTGTATAGCATACGTGATATACCGAAAGTAATTTCAGTAACAAAGTACAACGCGTAAAATAACTGCAAACCGGCAACTCGGGCGCACATTTCCCACGCGATACGTCCTAATGGCCGCACGTTCCTTCTTTTGCTTACTATTTTCTCATTTCTTTCGCTCGCTCGGACAAGTCGCATTAATTTTTTTAGGATATACTTGATCGCTTCTATACGAAAGCTCGCGTAGCCGTGCAAATTTCCCTCGTACCTCGATCTCCGGCACGTTCGATCCTCCCGTATACTTCCAGTATATGAAGTACTTTCGTTACTTGCAAGAATCTTTCTCTCTCGAAAAACAGCAGCATAAATAATCGCAATTGATAACACGTAATTAGTACGGTTTTAAAATCTAAACCGAGAGAAAGAGAAGAAAGAAATAAATAAAAAACGAAAAATGCTATAAGAAGACGCGTTCGCGTTTCGGATTAGACGAGCAACGAAACGAAAAGCCGGGCTCTTTAAAAAGTAACGTCCACTCCTTTGTAGGGCCATTTTCGAGGCGAAACGAAGCCCCGAGATCGCGCTCCATTGGCAGACGGTCGGACATTTTAATTCAACGGCGAGCTGCAACGCACACGGACACGCGGCCTGCGCGGCTAACAGCACACAGAAGCCTGGCAATCATTTCGGAGCGCATGAATAAGTGATCGGGCCGCGCTCTGCTCGATTCCCTCGTTTCTAGCGTCGGGACAGACACAGCGTCGCCAACACGACCTCGCTTTCCTTCCTTCCTCCCCCTTTCTCCTCCGGCTGTTCCCCGCTTTCCACGTCTCCCTCTTCTACGACCAACCCCTTTTCCACCTTCTTTCCAATCCTCCCCCTTCTACGTTGGAATTCTCTAGCTTTCTCACCCCCTCCAACGTCTCCTTTTCTCCAACCCTACCTTTCGCCCGGTCGTACACGCTTCTTTCCTCCTTGTACGCCTTTACACCGTCTCTTTTCATCGTCACGCTCGGTCGCTCCTCCGTGACACGTCATTTATACATATATAACCCTCTTGGCCGTGTTCACCTTCCTTTTCTTACCAGTTCTTTGCACGTTCTTCGGTTTTCTTTCTCGCTCTTTCACCCTTCTGTCTCGTTTCATTTTGCAGCTTTCCCATCTTCTACTCTCGCGCACGGTTCTTCCTTCTTCTCGCACCACCGCCCTTTCGTTATCCTCTGTCTCTTTCCTCGTCGCAGGTTCTTTCGCTATCTCGCTGTCTCGTTCCACTTTACAGCCGTTCCATCTTTCGCTCTTGCGTGTCTTCTGCAACGTTCCTTCTCCGTCACGCTTACACTCCTTTCGGTGTATCCGCCTCGTTCCCTTTTACGGATTTTCCATCTTTCACCGCCGCGCGTTCACCGCTCTTTCTTCGTCCTCGGCTCCTTCGCCCTTTCGTTACCCCTGTCCCTTTCCCTTTTATACCATCTCCGTTACGTCTTTCGCTCTGTCTCGCGATAGCTCGTCCCCCACCTCGCCCCTCGGCTTCTTCTTTCTTCGTCTTTTTGTCGCTTTCTTCTTCCTTTTTTCCTTCCTCTTTCGCGTAGATACTTTCCGCTCTTCCTGGCAGGTTGTTCGCCGCGCGGTCACCTCGCCTCTTCCGTGTCGCCGGCTGTCCCTCCAGCGAACGACGTCTCCGTCTCTTTCCATTCTGCTTGCTTCCTTCCCTCTTGTCGGCTCCCTTGGCCGCGTGTTCGGTACACGGTAGCTTGAGGCCAGGGCCGGTCTTTACGGCTCGCTCACCCGCAACATCCTTTAGAATCTGGCTTGCCTTGGAAAACGGTTCTCTTCTTCGTAACAGGTGCCTCGCTCTTCTTTTTTTCCTCTCCTCTTCGCGCATACGATTTTCCCTCGTCACGCGGTTTTTCAACGCTCGCTTTTCAACGTTCAACCGTGGGTATATTTTTATCGACGCTCGTTCGCCGAGATTGGCGAGATAGTTGATTCGACGTCGATAACCGCGGGCGTTATTAAAACCAGGTCAAGATAATGGTGACACTGGTAATGACGTTTTTTGTTCGGATGTGTTAGGCTTGCGCGCGAATACAAACGTAGATTTTTAAGAATATTTGACGAAACACTCGGCTTGTTTAAAGGGCCATTCAGTCCGTTTAAAAAGAATCGCTTTTATACGTCTATATTTTCCAATTAGTACGTTATAACGACTATAATTGTACAGTTACTACGTTAACGCTGATTACCAGTTAATTTTATAATCGTTGTCTCGCGACCACAAATTATGGGCAAATGAAAAATTCTTTCCAGTATAGTAAATCGTCTAATAAGGTGCTAATAAAATAGCCACAAAGAAATTCCTTATCTAATAGTAAAAAATTTCATTAACGCGAAAGAAATTGCTTTCAAAGTTACGGTTAGGTATGTTTTTAATGCGATCCTCTATTCCATTTCCACTTTCTTACAAAAAAGAAATAAGAAATTTTAACGGCCGTAATAACCTTCTATTCTGCGAATTGCGCAGAAACGCGAACGAAGCGTTTGATTTGACTCGTGCAAGATGAAAGGGAAAACGTATAATCTTGAATTTCGATTTCTCCAACGATACTCTCCAAATAACATAAATAATTAACTCGCGACTGTACGCGAATCAGATCAACGATTCGATCTCTCCAAATTTGTATTTTCGTTGAAAGATGTTTGTACACTCGAGTCGACAAATAATCGCCCGACACGGATGAATATCCCGGAGCTTTCTCAGATCTTTCAAAAACAACAACTTTAACAAATTTACCAACAAGACATTGACGCGTCCCAATTTTTTCACAGACGGTTTATATTTCCCAAACTCTTTCGCATAACCATAATAAACGTGAGAAATGTTTAGCCCATCTTGTTTGTACAGTCGCATCTCGTCTTACGTCTAAAGAACGTTAAATTACTCGATTCGAGGCGACGAATCAATCTCGGAAAAGTTAAGATTCTAACAGTTAATACGACGTTAAATTTCATCGCGCGGCGTCCATCGAACGCCGTAGATTCTCAGAAATTATCTTCCTTTTTTTTCTTTTTTTTTTTTTTTTCGATGTCGCGTTCTCCGTACGAGCCGAGCTGTTCTATACATGGAATTTACGAGTGTATCAGGTTCGTCGCGGAATTGTACAACTTTCCACCCGACGGAATAGAACGGTGGACGTACGGTGCATTCTTTATGAGAACGGTTGACCAGAACGACACGATGCACTTCGAAATACCGCGTAAGCACCTTATACTTTTCCCCCGAGTTCCAAATGGGTGACATTTCCTTCCGAAATTGGACATACGGCGGATGACGGTTTTTTCGGCCGTTTAATAATAAAATGGTATCGATGCCGCGGTTCGTTCCCAGTCTAAATATTAATTCGCGTTCGTAAACGCCGAATCTCGATGAAAATTCGGAACTTTTGTTTCGCCTCGAGTCGCGATTATTCGATCGATCGACCACTAAGGATGTTATTATACCCACGAAAGAGCGTTTTATAGAACGTCGATAGGAATTACAGGTTGACAATTTTTACCGATATTCGCGATGAAAGTTGTTGTTCGGACGTTAAGCTTATTTCGGTAGGTCGTGTTACGTTACGACATTTAACTGTCACGGAAGATAAAGATAAATTAAATCGATAGGTTCGTCGATGATTCAGGATTTCCTTTTCGTGGAACTTTTTCTCAATTCAAGCGGCGTATACCGTTATCGATTACCGCGTTTAATCGAGAAGAATATCCGTCACGAGTTACGAATTATTACTAATTACGTTACGTTATTTTTACTTTCCTTCTAATTCTCCGTCCTATAATATCGCATTAATTTTCACGTTCTGATAAAATTCTCACGCACCTCTGTCACTATCGCGCTGTCTATCAAATTATACGTACGTCTTTGCGAGCATAAAATTCCATCGTTACTCTACGTCACGTAATTTAGACATCAGAAGCAGCACCGTCAGAGAGACACGTACAGCGAATCGCGAAATACATGCACTTTCGCGATCATTAACGATCAATGTTCTTCAACCATAATTAACCATAGTTAACGATATTATTTAACGATTACGAACTCTGCGACGTTTAACGACAGGAATATTATACATTACCGCGATTAAGCTTCCGAATGGTGTAACAGCTTGTTAGGAAATAGCGATTCACGTTATAACATAAATGGAAATTTAAGCAAATCGGTGAGTCACTGCGGGTATACGAATACTCGTATGCCCTATCGAATAACATAGTTGTCCGGAAAACGCTCTTCTTCTCTCCAACGCGTCAAAAACCATCTTCTCGGACGATCCTTTTCCACTTGTCGCGACGAAAACTCACCTTAACCCTTCAACTCTCCATATCGCACCGGCTTACCTTCAAAATTCGTCAAACTTTGCCACCGACTAATATCTAACCTTCCTTGGTAAAACTCTTTCGACGAAACGGCGAATATCTTACGAATCGGTTTAATATCGGTGTTACGATGAATCTCCGACGTTGAAGGAACAAAATACGTCGCACACTCAATTTGCAAACTGAACAAGTTTTCAATGTTTACGAGGCTTACTACGAATATTCGATGTCTTCTAAGTAGAGTTTTCATCTTATTGTCGTAAATTTGTATCCTTTGCACCGATGAGGCGTACGCGGGTTAATTAATCACATTCTTTCTGAAAAATGCAGCTGGAACAGTTAAGAACTAGGGCGACGATATATACGCGGTGTCCTGTTTTAATTTTTCCACGCAATTATCTCCCAAAGTACTCGTTATCGTAAAAAAAAAGTTTCTCGTGAAACTTGGTCTGTTTCAAAATTCTCGTTCTTACGACGATCACCGCAGGTTCCTTTATTTTTCGTTCCTTTTTTATACACCGTTCGATACAATTTCTAATTGCCCATAAACGAGTACCAAGGCAGCGATATCTGAAAATGCTTGGTTTAAAAGATATTTCAACGTTGATCTCGTCGAATCGAGAGTACGAAAGACGAGGAAGCACAGCCATAAAATCACTGCGTCGCGTCTTCTCGTCTCCCATACGACAAATTTTGCAAGATTAAAGTCGAAATATCTTCCAAACTGATCGTTTGTCGATCAAAGTACCGCGATACGTCTGGTGTATAACCAAAATTTACGCTTGGAATTTCGAAGGCGCGTCCATCTAGATAAGACGTCGTTCTCGCGGAAACTTTTAACGCTGTAAGTTTTACTCGAAATATTTTTTACGATAACGAATACTTTGGGGGACGATTAGGCGGAGAGATTAAAACGGGACACCCTGTATAAACTTTACGCTCTTCGGACAACTCGGATTCAAGGCGTTAAATGTTTAGAGCCGGACAAAATCATCGCGGGTACGCGTAATCCTTCACGATTGGATCGAGCAAAAGCGTGCAAACGACGTAGAAGAAAAAGACGCGGAAAGGAAAGAAGAGGGAAAGAGGAAACGAGACTAGAGTGTATAGAGCAAGGTATAGAAAGAAGCGTGACTAGGGTCGGCCCTGTTTCTTTATAACGACGCACGGACATCGGCGATGCATACGGTGCCTCGTCCTCCTGGTTTACCCGGGTATCTAGGGTCGCTTTTTCACCAGGAGCTGCGAAATTAATATTAATGAACGTAAAAGTACGACGTTTTATGCCGGTACGAAGGAGGGCAGGGGCGAGACTCTGAACGTTCCAACTAAGAACCAAACTCCTCTTCGCTTTACTGCGCGTAAAGTCTACGTTTTCTGAAACGCTCGGCGATCGTTCTGGATACGTTTAACGAACAATACCGCGATTTGCACACGTACCGAACCCGTGAATAATTTTCTCTTTGTACGTATTTGCTCGCTCGTCGGGCTACTCGCCGTTGGAAATTGTTCCAACGGACTTTTGCCTGGGTTCGCGATCGAAGCAATTTGAACGTTAAACCGAGTAAATAAGAGTAACTCTCGGCAACCCTGTTTACGCACCGAGCTCTCTCTAAGATAGTTTTCTTCGTTTTCGGCGGATGGACGAAGTCGATGTGGATCGTTGAGGCGATTTCTTAGATACTCGGAGCGGACGAAGTCTAGATATCAGTTTCCAGAAATGTTTCGGAAATTTGCTTGGGATTAGGATAAATATCGGAAGGAAAACCAGAGGGAATATTTGTATTGGACGTTTAGGTCCAAAAATTGTATACGCGCTTGCTAGGACGAAGCGGATTTTTTGTAATTAAATAGATGTTGATGCAAGGCGAAGGAGAAAAGAGAGAAAAGTTCGATCAAATTTGTAGCGTTCGATAACTCGATAGAAACCATATGGAGACTATAATCTCCGTATTTTGAAATATAATACAAATTTAATTATCATAGTTCACTCTCGTTCTCTCTCTCACCCCCCCCCCTCTCTCTTTCTCTCCTTCTTAAAATAAAACATATTATGAATTTAAATTACGTATTGGAACACTTGGCGGCATACGTGAAAGTTGAACAGTCGATTCGATACAACCGTCGGTTTTAGATATCACTGCTTAAATTAAACGTGATAATCATTCAAGAGGATACAACTACAAATACGCTACGCTAAATGCAAATGCAATATACTAAAAGGCACGAAATATAAATTTACATAAACAGCGACAAAGTAGCATTCGGACATTTAAAGCCTTCGCCTTCAAAGCTATCGCACGATTGTTAAAATGAAAACTTTTCGATCCAATCTCCTTCTTCTTCCCTCGAAACGGATACTTTAATCTTCCTTCCCGAAAGGAACCAACTAGAAGCTAGAACAACTGGAAATCGGAACGCCGAACGGGAAAAAGTTGCAGAAATCATTGGAAGAAGCATTCGCGACCGTTCGGTTCTCCTTCTTCCAACGTCATTTTCGCCAGCGTTTCTCGCAGACAGACTGCGTTATTAGGAAAATGGGCTGACGTGTCCCTGAACGTTCTACGTTTCGCTCGTGGGGTATAAGAAGGCTTTTCGTTATTTCTCGCGCGACGAAAGAAAAGAAAGGGAAAGGGAGGAAGAAGAACGGAGATACGTCAGAGAGAAAAGTTTCGCTCGTAGCGATCGAGGACAAACGCAGGCGATAGGTCCACGTTTTACGATCGAAGAAATAAACGAGAGCGAGCGCGGTGACCACGATGAATAATAAAAGTGTGCGAGGTCAAACTAATTGTAATATAAAGTTACGCGGTCGGTGCCATGTGCTCGATCCTCACATTCATTTCACCGGCTGTGATCTATATGCATCGATCGAGCCGTGCTTTTACTTTCTGCACCAGGCCGCATAATAATCCGGTCTCCCGATTCTTTTCCGGTATACGTGCACACGGATGAAACCGCAGGCAAAGCCATAATCGGTCGATCAAGTTGCCGATCGAATAAAAAATCCGGTTCTTCGCTTGCCATTTTATTTTTCATGGAAACGAGATTCGATTGTTAGCGCGTAAAGCGTGCGATTCGAGGATCGAGACTGATCGCGTGGACAAACTTTTACGAAACGACGTATAATTTTAACGTTTCTTAGAAGGAAACGCGCATACTTTTTAATTTTCCTAATTGGCGAAGATATATCGCGTCTATTCTTCGAACGTTCGGTGGAAATCTTTTAATATTTGCCGCGAACATATTAATTTATAGTTGTCGTAAACTAAGTAGAACGATTAACGTTATTACGCTAACGTATTTTGCGACGATAGCGTTCGAGTAAATTACAATTTAATTGTATGAAAAGAGAAATTTACGCGTCGAAATACGAAATTTTAAGCGCCTGGAAGTTCCATCGATCTCGAAAACCTGTCGTTCAACGAAAACCTAATATAATTCTCTGTTTGCGCGGAATGACAGAGAACGAAAGGTATTTAACAGGTTATCGTACCTGTAACGCGTAGTTGCGTAATCGTACGCTTTCGAACCATTTGATAGCAATCTATAATCGCACTTGTACGTACGCGCAAAATTACGATCGCCGATGGCAAATTGCATTCTCGCTGAATAATTAATCGCCTAATTGAATAGACATACAAACTGTTCCATAATTAATAATAACGCAATTAAGAAAGTTACGCTAAAAGCGAACGTGGAAGGAAAGCGTTTACTACGAAAGATCCTATCGTTCTTTTACGATTATAAGCCGATTAAACGATATAAATTTAATACGGGAAATACAATTTATCGGTAATAGCTCTGTATAATCGTTTCTCGTTACGATACAGCGTTATTGGTAACAAATCCTACGCGCGTTTCGTCCGCTTTGTCAAATCGCTATCTCTTCCCTTACGGTATATCGTTCGACCAATCTTCTGTTAATTACAAACCAATATTCGCTCCGTCACTTCCACCGATATCGGTGTTTATCCCCCGACTATCATTTACCACTTTGTTCCCTTTCGATATTAAAATGTACATTACGCTAATCGACATACGTTTAAACGATGTTTCGACCGTTCGGTAGCCCAAGTTGTTCCGTTTGATCTACCAACGACAGAAGCCTGCGCAAATCAGGAACGTAAAGAGGATTTTCATCGTTTCAAAGAAAGAAAGTTCACTACAGCGATATAAACGTTTTAATTTCTTCGAACTTTTCAAATTCGTGGCATCCAGGCCGAAGAAAATATAGCGCAGCCGCTTCCCGGCGTAAAATAAAAGTTACGTAGATTCTTGCAACTCCCTTTCGTAACTGCGATATTGAAAGTAGAATTCAGTTCGCGATAATAAAGTTAGAGTCTCGACATTAAAGATGCAAATCGACTGAAAAAATGGTGCAAACGACGGTCGACATCGACGCTTACTAAGTTGATCGCGTCATCGATCAGTTTGGATTGCAACGTTACCTCCTTAACGCACGATGTCGCGTGAGAAACGTGGTGGTACGTTTTTTTTTTTTTTTGAAAGGTATTGGAAAATCTTAAAAATATCTTCAAAAAGAATATTAAGCGTTGTGGAGGACGGTGAAAGTTCTGCTAACATCGGAAAAAGCGATTTGATGGATATTTTAAACAACGATGGGCATAGAATACGAATATAAATCGAGCTCGAAAATATCGCGAACATCGATCGGCGTTGACTATCGCTACGGGATATCAAAAATACGAATCGGTTGCAAGAATATTAAATAGACGTTAAACGTTGATTGCTGTTGATCCTTAGGTTAATCTCCATTCCGTGTTATCGTGCAATCAAACGTATTCAGCCAAGTTATATTTATCCGACCATGAACTTCTTGCGTCGTTCAGCCGTACCAAGAATCTCATGCTGGCCACCCTCTGCTAATCGCTGAACGCTCTCGTAGAACAGATTAGCCTAATCGATCAACCGGACCAACTAGTTGAAACACGCTCGAAAACACGTACGTACGAAACTAGCTCGTCCGTTAGCGATCCCGTTATAAATCGCAGCTGGACGTCGGCGAACGTGTTTCCTTGGAAAACGTCTGGTACGAGGGAAATAACTATTTGGCATCGAAAATTGCAGAGGCGCGTACACGCAGCGGGCGTCGCTGTTGACCCGCATTTCTCGCCGCGACGCGTCGCGATCCACCTAATTAGTTATCGAATCTGAAACACTTTGAATACGTCTCGAACTCGAATCGTTTCGAAATACTCTGGAAAGCGTTGGTAAGCGACAACGAGTCGTGCATTTACGATAACTTGAACTTTCCAGGATTTTTTTTTTTTTTTTTTTTTTTTTTTTTTTTTTTTTTTTTTTTTTTTTTTTTTTTTTTTTTTTTTTTTGGATAATTTATGTTAATTATACCGCCGGGGGGAAAGTCGTCGCGATGCGTGTAATCGAGATATTTGTGCAAATTTACGTCTTTGTCGACGGAAATGAAAGAAATGGAAGCTGCACCGAGATGATTTGCTTCGTTTGTTAAATATTAGGTTCGGTAATAAGTTCGTTCGTAAGTTTTCTTTTAAAGAGCACGTCGTGTTTTTATCGCTTTCGCGTAAAATCTACGTAATCAAGGAGTACCTGGTTCGTTCTGTCTCTCTGGAAATGCGTATCTTTCATCTAGAAATTATTTTACTTTCTTCGGATAATTTTTAGCGAAAGACGAACGAACTTGTCGCTCGACCGAATTATATTCCGAACGCTTGTACCTTAAACGTTTTATATAATTTCCCGTATTACTTGTATTCTGTGCAATTTTCAACGCATTTCCTGTGAACGTATAAAAATCTCAGACCAGTCACCAAGCTTTCAAAAGCTATCAGAACTTTCAAGACTTTCGAAACTATTGCATCAAGATTTTCAAGACTTCCAAGAATTTCAAGTTCCGAGTCAAGCTCGAAGCGTTTCGAACTCTTTGCCGCGTAAAGGACGAGTCAGTAGAATCAACCGCTTGGAATAATTCGTTATCTATCGGCTTTATCGAAAAATCTTCGGAGCGAAATTTACCGTAATTAACGAGCCCCGTCGGACGAGTACGTTTTGATTTTCCAATAGTTTCTATCTTTTGGAATATTAAGACGATCCTCGATCTTTTTCACGCCACTGTACAGTTTTCGTAACGTTAGTCGATCCAGTTAGATATTCTCTGCGAAAACGGTATTCAGCCGATCTGTACCGAAAAGCTATCGGTAGATAGCAGATAACTAAGCTTCTGAAGCGTTTTACGTACGAAAACGCGCGTTACGTTTGACCGATTAAAATTAACAACTGTGAAATTAACGAACGTTACGAAAAACATACGATGGTATCGAAAGCTATTAGAAAGTCAAAGCGTACTCGTGCGTTCGGGCTGCCTAAATACGATAAATTTCGCTTCGAACATCTTTTCGATAAAGTACGAGATATCGGTAGATAACGAATTACTTCAGCCGGTAGTTTCTGCTGTCTCACCCTGTATATAGATGGAAGCGATTCCGAGTGTTTCGGATCTCATCACCGGTGACAAGCTCGCGCTCTCGCACGGCTGGAGTTGATTTTTCGTACGCGACCCAAGGCGTATCGAGTCGACCAAAAATGCCACCGAGAAACGCAGACGCGCGTGCACCTGAACGACGCCGCATTTGGAGCGGATCCGAGCAATTTCACGAGCCGCTCGTCGGCTTCCCCGACGTTCACGCCCCTCTCCTTTCTCCTCTTCTACGTCTTTTTCCTTTTTATTATTCCTTTTTATCGCCTCTCCTACCGTTCCGCCGATTTTTCTCACGTTTCACCGATCTCTCGCACGTCCCGCCAATTTTTCCCGCGTTTCGCTTATCATTCCAAGAGTTTCGCAATCTTCTGCTGCGCGTGCCATTGCTTTCCCTGAAATTCCAACGATTCTTCCTACGTTTTCCGAACGTTTGCCATGATTTTCTTGGTGTAGCTATCTCGCGTCACGTTTTCTTTGTTATTTTTGAGGTTTGATCCTCGAATAGAACTCGTTCTTCTAGAATTTCGCCGAATTTTCCTACGATTCGTCCATTTTAATATACGTTTCTCGATTATTTTTAAAAGGTTCGCTCGTTTTTCCGCCTAGCGGATTCTTCCTATGTTCTCCGATGTCGCGTTAATAGCGTATCTTTTGATCGCAATGCGACAACGAGTGTGCGCTCAGCAACTTGTGGCTTAACTCGAGAGTCAAGCGACTCGCAATTAGCCAAATTCTGCTGTGAATAATTTTCAAGCGATCTACGTTTGGAAATACGCTATGTAACTGGTTAGCGATGACGCGATAAACACCGAAACGCGGATATGCGCATCCGCGCGATAAGCCATAGTTTTCTGCCACGATATAATTTCTACCCGCGGAAAGAGAAGTTTGTTCGACCAATGTTGCGGCAATTATCATAATTTGCAATCGATCGTAATTATCGTAATTCGCTGGCGTGTATATACGCTTCTGCAAGTCGGTTCGTCGTTTATTTCGCTAATTCTTATACAACTACCTCCTGCTGGCTGAATCAAACAACCCTGTGACACGATTATTCGAATCTTTTCCCCGTTCTCGATGCCTTTACCTGTACCTTGATCGTAATTCAAAGTACAGGATATTTTCTCGGTTTTTCGTTATTATATCGAAAACTAATAGCGTCTCGTTACGCGAAACGATTGTTTCATGGATCGAATCTTGATCGCGTCAGATTCTTCTCCCGCGAGTTTCACGTTATCTCGTTTTCTTTCGTCAAATTTTCGCGCGTTGCATCGATCTGTCGAAAAGTTTCGCTGAATTTTTCCCAGCCAGACGAAACGGAAAGGAGAGCCGCGCGGCCGCGAAATTCTCTCTTTCTCAAGTCGTTACTCCGCGCGATTACTCGCACGAGTGCATTCGGTTGTTACGGCCTGGACTGTTACACCGTTGCTTCGCTCCTCGATCGGCCAACCACTTTCGGTAATGCTCCAGCGAGAATTCGCGAGAAGCGCGAATGAAAGACGCGGCGAGATACAGAGGACGCGTTGTAGTCGTTCGCGTAAACGAAGAAGCGGCGATTCTCTTCGGCCAAAAATAAGTCGATACAGCGGGGCGAGTTTCTTTCGTGCGACGAGTTTGTTTCCACGAGTTTACGAGTTTACGAGTTTAAGAGGTTGTGGGGCGTGCGTGAAGTTCTCCCTTGCATCGCAGCAAGTTTTACATCCGAGAATCTTCGCGAATCTTCGAGAAGTTACACGAGCGACATTTTGATGTATTACGCTTTTCACAATTTCATATCTCCGTACTCTTTTCGACGGCTCGTTGAAAGTAATTTAACGCATTGGTCGGATTCCTTTCCGGATAGATTTTCCTTTTCACCGCGATTGCGACAAACAACCAACTCTATTATTATTTAACATTTATATATTTATAGAATGCGTGTACCCGTGATCGATAATACCTTACCGAGGGATGGTGACGATAGGCGATAAATAAGAAGGAAAGAGTGTACGCTATTATAAATCATAGTGTGGATTATAACGCGGTAAAATTCGACAGAGGCAGATTAAGGACGATTTTTAAAATGCGATCTAACGCCTCGATAGGTACTCAACGACGGTATTAAAGTTTTAAGTATCCAACTGGCTCTCTATATCTTTTATCGAAGGTATCTTAATATATTTTTTTGAGAGTAAAATTTTGTAAAAAACATTTTTCATCTAGATCCCAGAAGATCCTCTTTGCTTTAATAACAAATATGATATCGTAGTAATATGTGTGCGCAAATCGGAAAGATGCAGCGTGACTATTAAAATGCTATACAGTTCGATTCGCGATAAAGTCCTCCGTGTCGATAGATGTCGGTAATACGAGAAAAATTATAGCGATGCAGCAGCATTTCCGAAAGTTTACCTCGAGTATCTTAAGACGCGATTTAGAACGTACGTGAGAAAATTCTTCGTCCCTTATTCCACTCGAGTCTTCTTACGAATCGTAACGCACGCATCCAACTATTTTCGCTGTCGCAAGCCACGAGAAATTAGACTTAAATACTACACAGTCGATTTCTCTGTCGCTAGATTCCAAACGCTTATGCAAAATGACATTCTTACCGATACGAATACAAGAAACGAAACGCAAACATTTCTTTCGCCTACCGCGCATTATAACGCGTACATTCTGCAAATTTTTGCGTCTCTGGATTTTCCATAAATGCGGAAACATCCGCTTATTATCGCCTACTTACCTCGCTATCGCTGTTTTATTCAGATCGAGTAATTTCCAAGGTAAGGTGCCATCTTTCTAACTAATTTTCTATGTCGGAAAAGATCATCCAACCTAAGAAATAGTTTCAAGAAATCGTTTGATATTTGTATTTTGCCTCGATTCCTCGTGACCAATTAACATTTAACAACAGGCA
The DNA here is from genome assembly GCA_014737525.1 of Bombus difficillimus. Classification (NCBI taxonomy): domain Eukaryota; kingdom Metazoa; phylum Arthropoda; class Insecta; order Hymenoptera; family Apidae; genus Bombus; species Bombus difficillimus. The sequence continues at coordinate 2,003,577 of JACXIT010000142.1, forward strand.
CTTGCGTTGTCCGTTCTTCGTTTGCGAAGAAAACACGCGAGCCACGTGGAGCTTCCTCGTTTATCGATCGGCGATTCCGGGCTGTTTCATTTTTCATTGCAAACGCTCGCTTTATTTATATATTCTGACGTAATATCGCGATTACGTCAGTGAATCTCTAAATTAATCGCACGGTGGCACGAAGGAAACGCGAAAAAGGGCTGGTCGAAGCCAAAGAGCAAGAAGCGTACTTCCGCTGTTGAGACAAAATAAAATACCGGAGCTCGGCTTCGATGAGCACCGACTCGTTTTCAACACGTTGCATCTTATTATACCCGGCCGATGGAATAGCGAAACAAAGACGGTTAGACGCCTATTTACACGTGTCCAAAGATAAATTTTACATTTATACGATTTAAAGGTAAGCGTCTCGTTCGAAAACGTTGAACAGGTTCTCAGCTTGTTTTGGTTCGAGCATTTAATCGCGTGGCGATCGAGAAATCGATCGTCGAAAGTCGTGAAAATCCAGGAAATTTATCGTCAATTTAGTTTGGAGAAAGAAAGTAACACGGTTTAGAAAGATATTCGATCGAGTATGCGCTTCGTTCGATGATACTCTTAGGTCACGGTCGTTAGTAGATTTTCCGACTTTTATGCATTTGTAAAATAATTTTCTATCCAGGTTTTACGTTTCTAATTACATTCCGAGAAACGCGAGTTTGCATAAAAATCCACAGTCTAGCGGTTAGTAGAGTTTGATAAAAAGACGCGAACCCTTTTACCTTCTTCTTGTGTCGTAAAGTTGATTATCGACTTAATCTAGTCTTAACGTCTAAATTATGTAGATCGTTTTATAACGTACTCGAGGAAAGTATCGTCGATGAAATAGTTTCGTATAAACACGTGCTTGATTAGAGTTTATCCCGAAATAATAATGGACATTAGGGCTGGAGAAGTTAAGTCGTCGACTTGATTCGATCTTTTTACAGAAATTATACAGGTTGTCTTATAACGCGATTAAGAGAAAAGATCGGATCGAGCAGATTTATACCATCGTGTGCTCGATTTATATAAACTTATTCTCAACTTGTAGTCATTTTTATAGTCCGATTACGTGCAGCTGCTTACCCGCATAGAAAGTAGTTAAAATGGCCCCTCGGTCTATATTCAAACTTGCCGTTGTCGTGTTACAGCGTCGTTATTTTCTGTCGCGTAATTATTCTTCTAGAATATCGGACGATTTATTTTCCTGATATAGCGTGTAATTTCGGTTTGGTTTTTCTTCCTATCGTTAGCCTTAGCTCGTGCCGATAATTAAAATACTTGTAGTTACGTCGAAATGCTGTACGACAGTGGCGTATCCACGTATCGAAAGCGTCGAGTATTTGCGTTTCTTGCGTTCAAATAATTTAGTAGAATTTTTTAAACCAACTCGGCCTATACGCGTAACAATTATCCTAATGTAAAATGTAGTTTAGCGTAGTAGTTTACTTTTACAAAATTGTAACGTAGCACTAAGATCTTCTATCGTTTTCGTATCTCTCGTTCGCTGTTCAAATTCCACGCGTTATGAAACGTTCTGCGGATTGTAAATTACACCCCAGAAAAAGATCGTAGAAACGTCTGAATGTAATTGCTTGGCGGAATTTTCAATAGAACGTAAGGCGATATGTATCTAGATTTTCCGTTATAGAGTTACACCGATAATATTCGTACACCAAGGTCAGATAATTTAATTCAAATACGAAATGGAATACGCATTAACGAGGTTGTATTAGATATTCGATCTTTGAAAAATTGATCTTTGATCTTGATAAATTAACGATATAAAGTCTCTAAACGAAATAAGAATTTGAGATTAAACGTGTATACAAAATTGAAATATATTTAATATATCTTTGTCAAATATCCGATCTTCTAAATACGCTTTAATCCTACTATTATTTATTTATTTCCGATCCGTGCCACGCGGCTTCGAACGGCTCCCGGCTATATCTCCGTTTACAGTATGTTTGAATTCTACCGAATTAAGATAAAATTTCGAAAGAAATTTCATCAAGCCGATCGAACGATATTATGGAAAACGATTCGCCAGGATGAAATATGGTCCGCATTACGAACGACGCTGCGAAAAATAATAAATCTTCTCGGACAACCGACTATTAACTATTAACCAGGGAAAATTGGTATCGAGGGGATAAGACGCGGAAGTTAATCGACGAAACGGATAACGATACGCCTTGGATAACGTAGGATTCGTATAGAAACGAAGAGAAGAGTTACTTTAACAAATATGGCTATGTTCAAATTATATTTTTCGATAAGAATGGTTTTTAGAAAACGGTTACAAGATAACAGTACGTTGGAATAATAATCGTTGATGAACGAACGAATAAATATCGAAGATACAGCTCTGAATTTTATGATGGAATATTATTACGCGCGGAGCTTATGCTCCGTGAAGAAACGTGCGAATAAGCTTCTTCTCTTAGGAATATTCTTGGTGTTTCTCTATAATTAAGATAAGAATAATCATGGCCAGGTATTGTACCGTGTTCGTTGCTAATTGACAATGCAAAGAATGTTTCTAAATGATACGGAACAGAAACCAGATAGTGTATTTCCGTATAAGAAAACGGAAAATTTTTCTATAAGAGTACGCCGTGTATTCTTTCGTAATTTCTCATCAATTAGCGCGCGTTCTACAATTTTTAATTAATTGAAATTCCGCATTAAATTCTCAACGAAGAACGGCGCAGAGCGTTGCGTAGTAGTAAATCATGGAGCAGCGAAGGAAAATGAAATTCAACATCGAAATAGATCCGGTTGTCGTTCAAAGTTTACGTAGGCGAATAAATAATCTAGAAATATTTAGAACACTTGAAAACTAATTGCAAGTTTCCAATTTCTTCCAACATCGCATAATTACTTACAGCGAACGTTTCGCTTAATGGCCGCACAAATTAATTTCGTTTAACGATTCGGTTCCGGTTAACGATCCAACGAACTTATCTAATTTACCAGAAAGCATTGTATGGTGTAAAAAGATATATAACAAAAAGTTGGCGATAAGATGATATTTTATACTTTTCGACTTGAAATTATATCGTAGCTAGTCTTTATCTTAACCGTTACACGGATCCTCGATTTAACGATATAGAATACTACAACTCGAGCAGGATACTGGCATGCTCTAACGATACAAGAATTAAAATCCTATACCGGAATAGAATAGAATAGAATAATAGAACGGTCGAATAATGCAAAGAATGGGAATTGAATATGAGAAGGATCGAACGAAAAAAGAATAAAATAGAGCGTTAGAATACTCGAACGATTGTAAAGTATTGGAGCATTCGAGCGATTAAGAAATTAGTAAAACATCGAGAAACGCAAAACGATAATACAGAATGGGTAAGCTGGTGTATTCGAGCGATTAGAATAAAAGAATTTTTATAGAATTTTTCTTAAACGATACGAAAGGTAATTTCAGAAAATCGTGTCTCACGCTTCGCCCAAGTATCCGCATTCGTCGTACAAGATCGTTGTACGTTATATAACGCGCTGATACAGAGTACTAAAACACTTAAGCCAAAGGAGAGATTAGAATACGGTATCAAAGTACTCGAACGTTACCAAAGTTTTTCTCTCGAACGATACAAGCGTCCGTACTACCGATACAAGCAACAAAACGACAAAGATACGTTTCACGCATCCGACGACACATTAGCGCGAAACAAAGGACCGTTGTCGCTCGAGACGGATCTTAACGAGCGTCGCTCGATTTCACGAAACGCGTAACACGCATAGTACGAGCAAATTCCAACGATCGTTTAAGCGGAATATCAATTGCTGGCGACAAGACACGTGTTCGCGCGGTTCGGACGCTATTATTTTCAGCGGGACAGGTTCGAACGCGTCCCGCTGGCTGTGTAACGTGGCAAACGCACCGGAAATAAATTATCGCCCGACCGGCGCGACGCAGGCCCATTACCAACGCCGCGATGGGATTTTAAGGGAATCGGCGTGAATTTAAGACCGACCGGTTGCTCCTTTATTGCTATTAATAATCCGAAGCCTCGTAAACTCGTTTCGCCGTTATTTATGCTTATTTATGACCGCTGGTTATTTACGCGGTCTGCCACTCCGCGACATGGATCATCGCTGTTTCCAATCGCGTGCGTCTGCGACCCGTTTCAACGATTTCATGACGCCGCGTAACGTACTACGATCGTTATTCCCGTTGCTTTAATCTTGTGCAACGATCGTATCTTCTCCGTGGATCATCCGTCGAAGCGCGGAGACGACACGCGCCCGAGCTTTGTTTCGGCAATTGACGATAAAAGAGGAAAAAGACGCGTAAAAATCTTTTACGCCATTTTTTTTTTTAAATTACGTCGAACCTTTCTTCAAGAGTGAATTTCGTTTTAGTCGTTAGTTTCGTGTACAAACATATCGCGTATAACATAAATATTACAACAGGCAAAATTCGTTAGAATCCTTCGGTAAATGTAACCGGTAAATACGTTAATATTTATGGCCGTCAGTGTATACGCACGTTCGTGTTTTGTACGAAGCACAGAGATTTATTTTAATCTTCGAATACTATCGCAGGTGTTTTACTTCGAATATTTTATATATATTTGCATATTACCCGATACGTATGTACATACATGATGTATTTTTTTCTTCGGTTATATATCCGCAACTTTTCGGATCGCTCAGAGCTTTGTTGCGAATGGTTCAGGCTTAATTTTAGTCGATTAACAGTTATATTTAATTGGTCAAAATATATTTATATCTTATACGTTGGTCATAACTTTACACAGTGGAAAAATCAATTTGGGAATTTTACAGAAATTATCGCAAATTATTTTTTGCTACATTTACCGTATTTCGTCCGAAGCGTAGATTTTTTTTTTTTTTTTCTTTTTTGGTTATCGACGATACAAGAATAATATAAAATTGACCAAATTCGCGAATCTCGAGGTATTGTTAGAAGGAACGTTTCGACGACTAGAATATACGAGCCACTAATGACGCCAGTCAGCCATGGCTACGCGCGTTAAGGGTTTAAGAACACTCCCTATTTTCAGGCTAATGTATAAGCCAAGCCTTAATTAGTCATGCACACTTGTTCGCCGCTACTTACCAGTAGTTCGCTATGCAAGTATTTCAACGCGTTATACAACAAATATTTAACATTTCGACGTGTATTTTTAAAATTACGTCGCTTTAAAGCGAAACATCGACGAACGAGAAAAAATGCGTCGCAAAATTTTGGAATTATAACAGTGCAACAGAATAATTATAACTATAATAACGTAATAGAATTTTTATTAAGATACAAATATTTACACGTCTCGACGTGACTAATTCTTCTCCAGACGCGCTCTTATAGATATAGAATAACCTCAAGTTTTAACACCCTCGATGGATTTGTATCCAACCAGAGTCACGGTCGACCTCGACACGCTTCTTTTTACTCTCCTCCGATACTTTCGCTTTTAAATAGAAGACTTTATTCGAATGTTCCTGTTCAAAATGTAATCAAATCCGGCTTATTTAATTAACTTTACCTACATTTCTATACGAAAAAGGCCTACTTTTGAAGAATAGACGCACTTCGATCCGAATTCCAAATTTTTATCGCAATCTCTGCATCTATCGTAAATTATCATAAGTTTATGTATTAGCTGCGTAAATCGATTCGGTAACTTTGCAACTCGATTGAAATTTAAATATACATATTTTCTTGTCTTATGGCAATCTGATTTACAATTAGTCGAACGACGGAGACTATTTCGTAATTAACTTTTGCAATCAAGCTATACATAAATTACAAACATTTTATACCGAAGTCGCGCATAGATCACGCACATCCGCAGCTAAAATTTGAATTTTGTACAAAACGCCGTCGAAATAACCTACACAGCCAATATTTCGTAATACGTATAAATTTAACCTCGGCCGTACGCTTAAACCTGTACACCGCTAATATACATTTTAATGGTGTACGGTGTGCCCTTGTACGACGCTTCTTCCCCTACGCTCAAACTCCCGTTCACCACCTCCTACCCAGCAACTTCAAAATCTCTCATTACTCGCACGCTTCCGTTCAACCAGCCTCTCAAAGACCCTCCAATTTGACCATCTTCGCGAACCATGTCACGGACGCCACGGAAGCACCATCCGCGAACGCGTTCAGACCAACGTTCCAGCGTAGAAACTAGATTACTAAACGTTGCGATACGTACGCTATTTTTCCATAAACAATCTCCAGTCATCGATGTTTCGAAGCTGACGTTGCTTTCGGTTCAAGTTCGACAGATGGGAATTCGAGCGACGCGCAAACAGACAAGAGTACATCGATCGATTATACTTTTTGTTAGAAAAATTATCTTATGAAAATTTCTAGATCGTTTGGAAACGATTACCTGTTGGTCTTAAACGAGAGTTTTATTATATGCATCTTTTAGCGAGATTGAAATATAATTTGTGGAGCGCAGCTTATACTCGAACAGCTCAAATTCCAACCAAATCGTTCTTTCTAGAATTTAACTTAAAGCCGATGTAAAAGTTTCCTGAAACCTTATCCAAACTCGACTCGAATCTTTTCTATAATCTAACGCGAGCTTGATCCGTGGAAGTAGAAAATTGTTTATCGCTTAGAATCTCTATTAACCGCTGCGTATCGTTCTCAAGCTCTCGAATTTCAACGACGCTTTCCGAAAATCTGACCCAACAGACGATCGTCCAAACGTTTTCTCTGAACCTAATTCAAATCCAATCGAAACCTTTTCCACGATCTCCGCCTATAAGCTTAAACTACAAACCTTCAAAATACTTAATTACGCTAAATTAAATTACCGAGTCTCCGACTTTTCGCAATATTGAACGTATTTCTCTGATCTTGCCGCGTGCCATCGCGTAACGCTGTTTGTTCTCTCGATCTTTAAAAATATGACGAACATCGTCGAACGTGTTCCGGACGAAGGATTTTTTTCAACACGGCTAAACGCGTTTCGCTCGGCTGTCGTCGCCCATACTGCTGGCTTCGTCAAATCAGATAAACCGCACACAGCGTCGCGTTGTCTCTGCCAGACCGAATAGAGGGACGTTTGTAAGCGGTCGACGGGACAAGCTCGAACACAAACGTGGCAGATTAGAGCGCGAAGCTTCGACGTGGATTTCGACGAGCCGCTTTTCGACGTTCTCGCATTACCGGTAAACCTTGACTCGTGATTCATCGAACCTTGGGACGGCTGCTCCGCTCGTTATGCTCTATGCTCGCGATGGATTACACGATCGTTCCCTATAGTTCGACTACAACGTAGATTCGTCGTCTGCCGGAGCCATCGTTAGAGATTCGAAATTGACCACGTTGTTCGATAGCGCGATCTGTAGACGTTTGGCTGGAATTTACGGACGCGAAAATTCAATTTAATTTCGTTTCATTTTGTTTATTCTAGAGCAGGATTAAATACTTATTTATTTATTTATTTTTTTTTTTACGTAGAACGGTTTTAGCAGGTGCGTGCATCTTGTTTGGAAGCGGAAGGTTAGGTTAGACGGATGAAACGGTCGAACTCTTGATAAAAAATTTTTACGTATAGAGTTTTATTAGACCAGCCTCGATACAGTTTTTATGCTTCTATTAAAAAGTTTTTGCGGTTCGGGTTGGGAAAGCTTCGAAAACACTTTTTACACCGCACTTTCGACTTCCGAAATATTTTTCTTGTTAATAAGAGATACGGGTATATAAAAGCACGGCAGTCTTCTCGTCGTAGATCATAATCTTACGCAGATGGATTTTATTGTTTCGCGCGGAGTCGATAGCTTTAGATTCTCGTTGTTATCGAGTATTCGTCAAATTCATTGAAACCGTTTGTCCAATGTTTTGCCTTTTTTCACCGTTCGTACGTACGAACGTGTTCGTTGCGCTACTCCGATAGATATTTTAGAATCGGATAATTCAGTCGGCTGAATTCGTTCGGAACGTAGAAAACAAAGGATGGACCATCGGATACCAAACGCGTTAATTTCTATTCGTTTCTGTTTAATTTTGGAATTCGAACAACACCGAATTTCGAATTTGAATTGCGTTTTTCTAAAGTAATACAAGTTTGTTTTTAAATTTGAATGCTCTTTTCGTTGTTTACGGAAGTGTCTGGCGTATTGGAAACAGCGAGAAAAGTGGATGTTTCCAGCGTTGGAAAGCCAATACTTCTTTAAGAAACGTTGCGAAAGCTTCGCGAGTTTTAGTAATTTCTTTCAGCGAGCACGGTTTCCATGAGTTTAAAAACACGTCTCGCGGATATTCAAGAAAAATGGGAAAAAGCTTGGCATTTCAGAGAAACGAATACAGATTTTACCGGGCGATGTTTTGAAAACTTTGCTAGCCTCTTTCGATGAGTTTACGAGAGCCTGCTCTCCTTTCTGTCACTCTGACTTATTTTTGCAACGCCACGTTCCTGGTTGTACGATGTTACGATTCGTTTTTCGATCATTTCTTCCATCAATTCATGAAATTCGCTGTTCGACGATTCGTAGAACTCGAAACTTCTTGCCAATGTGTCGGAAACGCTTTGAGCGATTTATGTATATTAACGCGGTAGCTGCGTTAAAGTATCGGCGCGCTATCGTATCTATCGTAGCGTTTTCATACCAATTAATCGAGTCCAGGTATATCAAAGTTTGTATCGCTTGGTAGAACTTTCATACGAAAATTGGAAATGCACTTTTCGTAGCTCTATATACGTACGCAGCGTGTGGGCGATTCGTTCCAGTAAAAAATTTACGCTGTGTATCGTCTTTTTGTCGCTAAAAATATTTACGAATAGAGCACGGAAACGTATCGGCTGAAAACTTTACTACTTACGAGAAGGATTGCTTGGAAGTGTCCGAGATCGCGATCTCACGATCTAGATCGAATCATCTTAGACCGACGGAACCTCGACTCGAGGACTACGAAATCCTACGGTCGTGGAAGTGCGGTCGTCCTGAGATTATAGAAACACGATTTGGTCCGCTGCAAAGTTACGAATTCTCGATTCGATTACCTCAAGATCGATATACCTTCGTTCGAAGTACGCAAAGATCGTTGAACCTTGTCTTGGATCACCCCGGAGATGCGGAATTAGGAGACTAGACGTCAATTTGGATTATTCCAACGTCGTACCAAAGTCATATCGATTTCAGTTATCTTCGAGATCGTTGGGCGTCGGTTTCGAGCAATTTGAGAACATCGCGAGTCGGATTAGCCAGATCGTCTGAAATTAAATTATCTTAAGGTTTTCAAGAAACTTTGACCCGGACCCTGCGTCAAAGCGTTTGATTCGAGGGCGTGCCTCGGGGTTTAAGAGTCCACGATCTAAACTCTGAGAAAGCTTTCCAAGTCCCCGAGGACCCGCCGGTCGATCTTTAGTTCCAAATTCTACGATTTTGCGGCGAACCAAATTGAGATTACGCAGTTCCGTTGCTACGAGGCCAAGGTCCTACGGTCCTAACCTGAACCAACTCAAGCCGCGTAGATTCTACGAACTTTCAAACTCCGGGGACGTTGAATTTCTCCGTTCTCTTTTTGTCTCGCGTGTTCGCATCCAACTTTTTTAAATCTCGCCAATCTTAATCGTACAAATTTCGAAATCCATCGTCGAGACTTCGCATTCCCGAGACCTGCAAATTTTTCTTCTGTATTCTCTAATTCTTCTAACTCTTCTCCTGTTTTGTCTCCCGCGTCCGCGTCAAATCCTTTGAACAAACTCAAGATGCACCTTGAAACTTGCTGCATTTCTAAGGCTTTTACATTTTAGAGACGTTGAATTTTACTTTTTCTCAGATTAGAGGACAAATCTCGAATCTCGCCGTCTCGACGCAAATTAAAACATTTTGAAACTTCGTACATATTTAAGCTCTCGAAGACCTTTAAAGTTTGGAGACATTGAATTTTACCGTTTTTCGAGCTTCCGTATCTTAGAAATCTCTGAAATTCGTAGTCAATCGTACCGTATCCATATTTGTCAGATTCAGAAAACTCGACATCGCTCCTATCCTATATGCTGTTCGTAGCATATCGTTGTTTCTACCCGATTGTGCAATACCGTACACGTCCGGTATCGTTCCTTTCGAATGGTCGCTATACCATTTAACGCGCGTGGCTTTTGGACGAGCTCCAGCATTTCCGTAGGATAACTGCTGATGATTCTTTCGGTTATCGTAACAAGTATCGTCAAATATCACGTGGCAATCTAATATTACCTGCCTTTGTACTCTTCTCAACTCCTCCAACTTTCAAATTCCTATTCTCTGACATCGATGATGGTGTTTTATACCGAACGCGAGATAAACGGACAAAGAAAGTAGTGAAATCGTGTTTTGTAATAGATCGATCGTCCGTCTCGGTTTATTCGTTGTTACTTTCCCTGCAAAATTTTATACGGTGCGGTAGGTTTCAATTTGGAAAAACGTACAGTGCGATTTTTCAAAAAACGCGAAATATAACTCTACTGTTAATTTTAATAGAGAGTAAATGTAGATAACGCAGATAGCGAGAAATTGAAACTCTGTCGTCAAAGCCTCTCTAAGGAATACAAGAGGACTTTCGGATTTCTGACGAATTCACAAGAACCAATGACTGGCGCGATATTCCCCGTCGATCCGCGTCTTCATCGTTCAACGATAGACGAAAGTTTTTAGGTAAAACAACGAGATTCTGTCCGCGTGATATTCGACGAAGAAAAACGAGACCGCAAGCGGTGGCATAAAAGATTCCAGCGCTATGCAGTTTAATAGAATTAAACTGTATTAGCTTAACTTTTTGATGCCTCTTTCTCCTCGTTTTTTTAAATTCTGTCCCGAGTTTCGACGCCGTTTAAAGGAACGGGTGGAAATTACTTGACAGCACGAGCGTCGGTTCACTTTTTGGCGGAAAAATAAAAGAAAGGAAGGAAAGAATGACGTTTGGAATTGGCGTGTATCAAGCCGGAAAAAATAACGTTTTGTTCGTTGGAAAATTGTTGGAGAACGTTTCGCGGATAACGAGTGGCACGGATACTTATCGTTGGAAACTTATCGCGCGAGATAATGCGCGCGAAAGGAAGCGTATTTAGAAGCGGTGAATCGTGGGAGAGGAAACGAAACGCTAACGACCCTATAACTTCCGGCAGAAAAGCGAGAGTTTGCAAAAATAGACGACAGACGGTCGCAAAAAAATCGAGGTATAACGAACAAGTCGACGCGAACGATCGTCGATTACGAAAACATCGTTTATCGTTGAAAGAAAAATTCGTCTTAATAGGACGCAAAATATGGAATTTAGACGGAGAGTGCTTCTTATAGAAGGAAGTTTTGAATTAAAGAAAAATCTGTTGGATCGCCTCTGATAAAACTTTGCTACGTATAATTTATACGATGGTATAGATAGGAAAACGCTTAACCGCAAATTCGATTAACTTTGAAACGAGAAATTCATTTCTTTTATATTCGTACCGTTAATGCGAGAATTAGATTCGAATTGTTGACAAAATGTTTAACGTTCCCCCGATAAAATTCTTAGAAATCAATCCTTCGCTCTTTTAACCAATAATTCAATCTTTGTTGCGCGTTAATTTTTCTCTCGCGTATCAACGTTTTTCTGTATTAATTTTCGCTTGAAAATTTGACCGCAGAGAGATTTGAAACAAAATTTAACAACAAATAAAGCTGGTAAGTTCCCAGAAACTTGGAATTTTTAAAATACGCGTAATTCGAGAAACAGTCAATAAAAGCTAGTAAAAGCTGAAACTATTTTCAGCAATTTCAGTTTTGTATTCTAGAGAAAAAAATAAACCAGTTTCGATAATTTTACTTTCGAATCACGAAATAACAAAAATTTGGTTTCACGCCAGACGACAGCGTGAATCAAAATATTATTAATTCTCCACTTTTTGAAGCTTTCATCTTTTCCACCTTTTTTCGTGTCATCTATACCTCTCTCTCTCTCTCTCTCTCTTATTTATTTATTCATGAAGCAAATAAATAAAAATTTCGATGTACGATATCACATTTCCCCGACGCATTGTACGATATAACCTAACGCGATTTTATTTAATTTCTCGACGACTATGGAACTGCAAACTTTCAGATTCATAGAACGAGCGAGTTCGTTGGGGAAAGTAACACACAAAGAGCTTGGATAACTTTGTTAGAGAGCCTCTTCGTTGAATTTCATGAAACACGGAGAGAAATTTCCGCAGGATTTTTGTGTGTAAAGTTAAATGGATATTTAGAAAGGATCTGTCAACTCACGATGCATTTTCTCGAAATAGGTGTGAATTATCTTGGAACGATACGAAAAGTTACGGATTAATGACGTTTGTGCGGGACTTCAACTTTCAAAGTTGTCTGACAATAAACGGTCCATTTTCACTCGCGGCACGTTTCCCCTCTTTCTACTACGTTTCCACGTTTCCTCCCTCATTAATTATGCCTCGTTAACCAGTATTGTGACTCGAAACGTGTTATTTTGGCAATCATTTTGACAAAAGTTACTCGAACTCGAAAAGCTGAAATTTTAGTAACGATTTCAGTCGCAATTACATTTTCATTTTCACTTTATCCGAATATCCATAACTCGAGTACTCTAATATTCGAACGCTTTGCTTTCCGAACGTAATGTTTTCCATTAACGCCTATACCTATTTCCGTTTCCAATATGTACATATTCCATCGGTGTTCTTTCGCTATCGTTGTCATTATCACGAATTCTCGTCGCAACAAATTAATATGAAATTAGTAGCGTTCTAACTGTCGTAACAAAATAGTACGTAATTAAAGAAACTCGAACGCGACGCGAGTACGACGGAATTAGCGAAAATTAGCGGCGTTGGAAAAGTCACGATCACACAGACGTTAGAGAACAAAAGTTTGACATCGAAGATCGTCGAAAGCGCGTTGATTCCTCGGACTCTGGCAGCGATATAAAAATCTTAGATACATCGATGTAACGAAATGGTTTCGTCGACGATAACGACGATTTTATACAAATGGGAACGGCAAACGAAACGGATAATGGAGCGTTGTGCTTTCTCATGCCGAAGCATTCGCGCGGCATTCGAAAAAGGACTTGGATGTTTCGAAGTGCAAAAATAACGTAACTCTATGTATTGTAGTTACTTACGTCGAAGGGATTACGTGACTTAGCAGCCAACAAGTTACGATATCTATAAATATTTCAAGAATCTGTCAGTTAATCTTAATCTGGACTTGAATCGATGGAATTTCATACGAGACAAGCGAGCGTTCCGTTATCCGAAAATTCAATTGTTCGAACTGTTTTGTCTCCCTGTTAATTCCAGACTCTATATCGTATACTAGCGTTGTTTCGTTTTCTTGTTTGATCTTTCGAAAGAAATAATCGAGAGAAAGGTGTTTGTATTCCTGTAATAGGGGCAATACGTTTCTATTGTTTATGCTTTAATAAATGAGAAATTTCAATGTGAATTATGATCTTCGATTATACCGATGCTACTTGTCGAGAACAATATCCGGGCGGAGGATGATATTCAAAGGAATGCTTTTTAACATTAATTATGTTTTCGTAAACAACCTCTATGCGATTATAAATCGCAGTGGAAACGTATTTCCGCAGTATGAATAAATTTTTGTCCGGCCCCCTTAACGAAATTAACGGAGACGGAATAAATTACAATTTCTCAATCGCGTTAATTTTACCTTTTCAAGCTCTCAGGAGAATTATTATCAATTAAATTGATTAATCTTTTCCGACAAAATTGATTTATCGCGCGGTTATAATTAGAACTGTTTACAGTTTACATCCGAAGGATTATTTTCTCATTTCGGTGCCACAAATAAATCCCTGTCAATTTTGTTTGCGCAAAGTTAATTAAGATTTCATTCAAAATACACGGCTGTCCTCCGATCCTATTAGTTTCGCTCTTTCAAAAACCAACGTCTCTTGGAAGTTAAGTCGAAAAGAAAATTTCCGCATTCCTGTATCACGAGTAGATTTCTATCGATCACTTTCAATGAAATTAATAAAAAAAAACCTGAGGCTATATTACAGAGAAATCGATAGTATTTTATATTAAAACGTACATTTCACAAAGGACATATCGCATCCATCGTCACCGTCGTTGATGTTTTTTATTCCGAAAAGGCCGTAAAAATCTTAGATTTCAAACTTTTACGACGATCGGGTTTCGATCGTATTTTTATTAATGTATCGCACTTTATCAACGTTTCGCGATCATTCCACGCTTCGCTTCTTCTGGACGGATCCGAAAATTTTCAGGAAATGTCGGAATAAAGCACAGAATGCCAAGGAAAACACGATTGAACTCCGAAGAGCCACGAGTACGTAATTTAACGATCATCGGCAGAGAAATATGTGTGCGCGAAACAGTCAATAAGCCTAATCACGCGTAATCTGGGTAACCAATCTCGCAGCCGGATGCGTAGATAGTTAGATCAGCCTCGGAAATGCAAGACAATGAGGGTCGCCGATACGGTCGGTTGCAGGAACTGGGAGCGGAGTCGATAGCGCGTGATCGATTGTTCTCCAAAAACTACGCCTCGATGGCCGAAATAATTTTACGACGCGTATACCTTTCCAGGACCTTTGATATTCCTCTTAGTATACAATAATTGGAAACTGATACAACCCACTGCGAATCTAGATCGTACAGAAACTTTCGAACGTAATTGGCTTCACGCACAAAGAAGCGTTCCAACTATTTTTATTTCATCCATTTTTTTTTTTTTTTTTTTTTTTTTTTTTTTTTTTTTTTTTTTTTTTTTTTTTTTTTTTTTTTTTTTTTTTTTTTTTTTTGTTTTTTCTTATCGTGGCAACGTTACTTTTAGAACGTTTTTTCTTTCGAATCGCGAACGATTTTACAGGGAAAGAACGTTAACCATACACGTAACGTTCCCTCGTAAATAAATCATTTTTTTTTTTTTCAAACGGAAATGAAAAATTCTCTTACTTTTTTTTTTTCTGCTTCTAGTCGGCGCTGCTCGATACTCTCTATTATTTATTTCGTCGAATATAGACCGTGAAACTTAATCCCGATGGAAAAGAGAACGGGAGATTTGGGTTGTTTTCGAAAAACGAGAGGGAAATGAAAATCGTGGAAAGTTGAATCGAAATCGTATCGAGACTTACAAAGGCGAACCGGTGAAATACGCACGAATTGTATTTCGATTTGAAGAGGAAATAATGCCATCAACGAAATAGCCATTCGCAGGCTCTCGAGGTGGATTCAATCGGCTGTGATCGATTGTTCCACACAAATTGCATTTCCTTCCCCGGACAACCTGAAGGACATCCAGGAGTTACGGTAACGTCGTTTAAAAGAATGTCATTATCGCGACTCCTCTTGCGAGTGTATTTGTTACCCGATGCCGGCTTTACTCGCGAAACATAAATTCCAATTAAATGGAACGATCGAGAAAATTGCAAAGCCAATAACGTATCGAAAGTGAAATCCTATAAAGTTGGATAAATCGAATAAGATATATATATATAAGTATAAAAATGTAAGAATTATCGAACTTATTATTGGACTCGATTGGATTACTTAGACTCAATTTTTGGGGGGATTTTCTTCAGTTTCTATACATGGAAGTTACACATTTTATTTAAATTGAATCTAGATTTTAACCAAATTATGTCTAGATTCTTTCTTAATTTCTTTTTGTTTCAGTTAAATACGGAAGAAGCTACAAAAATTTAAACACTTCGACGGATGTTATCTATGGATTTTTTCGAAGACGAATCGGATCATAAAATTTCTTTCGTCGAAGCGTGTATAAATTCTTTTGCCCAGAGAGGAAAGCCTCTCTGCGTACCTAGATTTTCTTTATCTTTTATTAATACAAATTCTTAAATTCTTAAACGTACAATCTAATGCTACCAGAATATAAATGAACGTTATCGAATGCTTCTCACCATTAGTTTCAATCGATTACTACTTTACGCTCGTTTAACCGATAACATGTTTAATTATTGATTTAATCAATATACATCTAACAATTACAAACATTTATATCAAATTTCCATCTTCAAAATTATCATTGGTAGAGTTTTAACTTTATCATAGATTTCTACGTTGTCCCATTATCTGCCAATTTTATGTTCGTTGTAGTTTTTGGACACAATGAACCGTCCCAAACGGAAATTAGTCTCAAAGCATAAACGAATACCTAGGATCTACGTCCTATGAAAATGGACGAACAGTAAAAATATATTTTCAAAATAACAAACGTATAATATCGCGTACTTTTTATTAAAGAAGAAAATCGCTATTCGAAGATCACAATCAGGGCTAGAGTGACATAAATTTTTTTTTTACTATCCGTGGTATCTCTAATAGATTTAATACCGCCATTTTCCTCTATATTCCCAGCTTTCTAATCTCAGCAGTTTCTTCGTTCCGACTAGCTAAACTTGCCGACAATTCGATATAAAGTCGAGCTCATTGTCCAATTTACCAGCACACGAAGGATCTTAGCACGGGAGAAAGGGAATATCACAGGATTTTGCAACGCACCGTCAAAAACGCGATCGAAGCTCGAACAGTCAGAAATGCGTCGTCTGACGATCACGTCACACGCGTCACGCGTACACGCACGTAATCCGAGGTATATGACATGTGTTTTCAATTAAGCTATTTTCATCGTGGACTGACTTTCTTACAGTTTCTTCGAAATTCTGACGATGCGTCGCTTAGCGCAATGTCGTGAAAGGTGACTTTTTGATCGATTACGGGAAAATTGTTTTTACAGAGTTTTGTAAACTAATATGTCGCGCGAAACGACTGGAAGAATCTCGTTTTAAAGAGAAACGTAGTCGTCCCGTCGGCGTTTTCGAACGAAGATAACGCGAAAAATATTTATATAATACGGATGATTTCGCTGTCCAAACTGTCGTATATCGTAACGTTTCCAAGTTGTTCGTTGGCATGCGCCCGCAGAAAGTACACGCGGCCAAGAAATTTCTTCCTCGAGGGAGAATCTCAGGCAGCGTGACTACGCGAAAAATACGACTTTCCAGTCTTAGCGCGTCTTACTTTTCAGGGATACTACCGCGCTACGAATACTCGAAGAACACGATCGAAACTCGAACAACCACAAATACGTCATCTTAACGAGCTTTTCTGAAAGTAAATTACTACGATGGAGGGCAGTGAAGGGGTAGGAACGGAGATAGTCAGAGAGTGCACCGTAATTATCCTTACTCGGCCAGGTTGCGGGCCATACTTTCAGCCGGCGGCGTTTCTTAACTTTATTAATTGCCGTGGCTTCGTTGCGGCAATTTGATGCAGCTAGATCGTTACAAGTTAAGCAGCCCACGACGCCATTACTTGCTACACGTGTGCGCGTCGCAAGTTAACACGGCGCAATTACTTAAGCCAACTTCACGTAAGGCGGTCGTCTATTTCCGCGGACCGAAGCGATCCTGCTTCTCCGTCTACGCTTCGGTGTATCGAGCGTCGCTAAGTTTGATTCGCGATTATCCGTCCGTCTCGGTCGCGTTCCAACATCTTCGAACACCAATTGCTCGTCGCTATGTTTCGCGTTTACGCGCGCCTCCACCGATGTCTCTTCGATATCTTTAGCGAAATTAAAAGCGTAAACGAGCGTTCCTCCGCCGTTGGCCGATCGCCCGTCGATTCGAAAAGTCAACATCCGAATGCTTTAAAAACGCTGCAAAAATACTTTTTCGATCGGCGAACGTAAATTTACGAACAGATCGCTCGATGACCGTACGAACTAACCACCTTACTCTGTGTTTTTGCTCGTTCGATCTAATCGAAACCTGTATGGATGCTCTGAAAACGCACCTTTATGCAAGCATTTTATATAACTTTTTTTCCATCGACTTTTGTCTCTCGTTATGACAGTTTGTCATACGTTTTGCTCTTCAACCATCTATGCCAGATGAAAGCAAAAAATTACCTATCGACGATCGATCGCTGGTGAATTTTTTACACATTTTTCGTAGTCCTCCGGTAGTAGTCCTTCGTAGAGCGGTATATGACTTTTAACTATTAACGTTTAAAGAAAACACGAACCGGTCACATCGTTGAAAATTCCGAGATAACTTGCAAAGTGGCCGTTTCAATCGGCTCGAAGGCGTCGAGATTCCTTGTTATTTATTAAAAACTTGAAAATAGTTAAAAATATATAAATCGTGAAAAGTAGTTTCCTTCGGGAAAGTTTCTAAATCAAAAGATATCGTTTAATATCGGATAATATTATCTTATATCGTTTTCTTAATCTCTAATTACGATTATGATACGATGTTACACGCGAGAATTTAATTCAACGTTAAGTCAGGCTTTTCGCTCGTTCTCGCTCAAGTATCATTCCATTATCGCTATATCGAAAGAAAAGAAGGTTTTCAGGTTTTCCGACTCTTCCTGTATAATGGTAGGTTTATCTGTACGTTGACGCGAGAAAGTAAGAAACGTGCGAAGAGAACACTCGGTATTAAGAACTTTCACTGCGTTTTTGCCATTAATGGTAGAAATTTCACATTCCGAAAAGGAAGGAACGCGGTATAATCGCGTATATTCTCCTTTATCGACACAGCCATAGAAGGAGAGCCGTTAACGAGGACTTTTACAAATTCAAGAGCTAATCTTTTTCGCTCTCTTCGCGTTACAAATAACATTTTCAGGAACAAAATTTTTACGCCGCCAAGATCGATCTCTGTTTAACCAATTTCCGTCAAATGCATTTTATCGATCGTTTTATATACGTTGATTAAAGTAAAAGGAATATCGTAACGTCAAATTGAAAGTCGATCGAACGTTGATTATTTTCAGGATAATTATTTCTCATTTACGATTAATATAATCTCGAAACCAACGGACAGTTACGAGTAAACCTTTAATCGGTGAATCTTTAATAACAAAGGGCTTGTTACGGTCGGACGGTTTTTGTCGTTTCCAACGAAGGACGGGAGAGTTTTTAATGTTTCACAAAAGCCAGCCGAGCCGGAAATAATGGTCGGTCGACGAACCGTCGTTTCCCGACTTGACCACGAGTAATTAATTAATACGAGAAAAGATTAACGGAGGATGTGCGCGATGCGGACAAAAATGTCCCATTTTCTACGTTTCGTTGTTACTGGGTTTTCAAACGGAGTCCCGGATTACTCGAATAGCCAACTACTCGCTCGCTTTACAAAACATTCATATATTTTTCTCTTTTAGCAAAACAAGTATTACAGCAGGTAATTTGCAAACAAGCGAATTCTAATTGTATTTTGTTCGTCTATTATACGATCAAAATACAATTAGAATTACAAAATTTATATCAATTTAATTTAATTATTAATTTAAGAAAAATTCTACTTAAGGAAGATACTACTGCCTTTTATTATGATACGATACGATAAAAACGATGTAATTAGTAGTAATTACAAAAATAAAGCCCAATCTAGATAAACGTCCTCAAAAAAAAAAAAAAAAAAAAAAAAAAAAAAAAAAAAAAAAAAAAAAAAAAAAAAAAAAAAAAAAAAAAAAAAAAAAAAAAAAAAAAATGACACGAAAACAAGCTACAGTGATTCATTGATAAACAGGGACTGTATTCACGTTTTATCACATCTGTCGCTATGTTCCATTAACGAATTGCATTTGGGAATCGTATGTTCCGAAAGATACAAAAACACGTCGCAATGATTAACGTGTCAGGAGATTCTTATTTATGTTCCATTATGTCTGCCATTAAAGCGTATTAATAAATTTTATTCAACGATCTCGCGTTGAACAAGCCGAAACGGGCTACGGTAATTAATTCGTCGGAAATAAAAAGGACCTTATTTACGTTTTGTCGCGCTAACGAATTATATTCGATATTTGGTACTTTGTTTTCAGAAGCACGACGCAAAAACAGGATATAACGAGCTATCTCTGAAAAGAACGTCATTTATGTTTCGTTATATTTATCAGCTATACGTGTCGGTACATTTTATTCGATCGTATCTTTTTAAAGAACGTCGTCGAACGCGTTTCACGAACTCAATGGAAAAAAGCGATCAAAGAGATTTCCTTTACCGTCGGGACTAAACCTGTGAGCTATTAATTCGATGAACCATAAATCGCCAGCTTGTAGATGTGGACGGACGGAACACTGTGCGTTTTTGTACAGAGCCCGCCAATTTATCGGTGGATTTGGTTAGCTCCAACAGGTATATGTAAGTAAATGAACTAGTTTTTAGCGGATCGCCGCGGAACGCTGCCAATTTTCTGCGATTGCTAAAACAGTTCACTTTCGCCGTTTTACTGGTTCATTCGTCCGTGAATCCAAATTTATGCCTAATACAAAAATTAGAATTCGAAAGGCGATCGTTGAGCGGACGTAGCTGAATTTTTCTTCTCTCGTATCGTAGTTGATCGGCGATTTTACCGTCACCGGTGTCAATTTCGATCTTTCTATTCGTCTGCGCTGATAAATGTTACAATTGTAAGCTCGATGCGTTATTATCCCGATACGGTATGCACGATATCGACACAACGCTCGATGATCGTATTCGGAATAGTTCTTACAATAGTAGTCGAGACTCGCTTTATATTTCTTAAAGTCGTTTCAGTTATTTACGCCGAAGCAATTTGCTTGCAGCTTGTATGCCAATTCCAGATAATTCGATTAATAACGTTGGAAAATTTCTCCTCGTAAATAGTTTCCCAGTAATCTTTCTTTGATTTCACAAAAAGACAACTATTTAACCTGGCGATTTTGTCCCGACAAAGTCCCAGACGAGATTTAACTTCCGATCGTCTGTGCCGATTTTAATCCGAAACAATTTCAACGAAAGAATATACGAATACGTAATTAGTCTGTATCTTCTATCGCGATACTTTTATCGGATCTTCAATCCTTCGTGTTACCACGTACGCTTCGTTTCAATTTCAATTTCTAAATAATCGAATTTCGATCTTTCGACCTTTAATTAACTTTCATCCACCTCGTGCAATCAGTGCAGCTCTTTGCGTTTTTCTATATTCGTTGAAAGAATTTGCAAATTCGCAACTATCTGTCTTTCGCCAATTTGGTAACAAGAAAGAAACTAGATTAAGAGAGGAAATGAACGGGGATTAAATTTGATTTCTCGAAAAACCAAGCGTCGCGCGAACGACTTACCGAATCACGTGCCATCCACTTTTCCTATTCCACCACCGCGTGTCACGTAATTTTTAACCATTTTCTCGAATTAACACCAAGAGACGAATTAAATTAAAAGAAACAGAAAACGAACAAAGATTAAATTCGATTTGTCGAAAAACCAAGCGTCGCGCCAACGAACCACGTGCTATATCCGCTTCTATTATTCCACCGCATTCGCGTATAATTTTTGGCCGTTTCCTCGAATCAACGCCAAGGAACGAATTGAATTAAGAAGAAAGAAAGGATGAACGGCGATTAACCACGATTTCTCGAGAAACAACTTTGCGCGAACGAATTTTCCTTTATCGCCTTTTCCACGATCCCTACTCCACGTGTCCGTTATATATCTACCATTCACACCTACTGCTTCACGACGAATCACTCTCTCCGTCCGC
The DNA here is from genome assembly GCA_014737525.1 of Bombus difficillimus. Lineage (NCBI taxonomy): Eukaryota > Metazoa > Arthropoda > Insecta > Hymenoptera > Apidae > Bombus > Bombus difficillimus. The sequence continues at coordinate 2,025,125 of JACXIT010000142.1, forward strand.
TTCTACCGTTTCACCGCGTTCTGTATAATATTACACACGTTCGTTCCATTTCGAGACAGTTAGGGGAATCGCGTGCTACGCCTTGCGAGTCTTCCGCTGGCGCCGAATTTCGCCGTCTCTCGTCGGGACGTACTTGATTTCGCTCATCCGGAAAACCTTAGCGAAGCATCAGGTGCTTGCAGGTACAAGGTTAAATTGAATAGGCGCTCGTGAATATCAACGTCATCGTGTTACACGAGCGGAAGGCAGTTTAAGCCTCCTTCTTCCGGCACATGCCGAAGTAAACACGGCGTCGCGACGCGCGAATAAGAACGCGAACGTTTCCTTTCTCTTTTTTTTTTTTTTTTTTTTCGCGATTTCGTCGCGTTATATCACGACTTTACCTGCAGCGATCCTCCTTTTTACTGCCTTGGTTTTTACCTACGAAAAACACCGCGAAAGCTCAACCATCAACGTAAAGTAATCGGAAAGAATTCGTACAAGATTATGCGCGTTTTTCGTTCATATTTTCATTCAATTCATATTTTCGTGACGTTAACTAAAAACGTAGAAGCTAGTGATTTTTAATCTTTTTAATTTAAAATGTTTCTAATCGAACGCTTTTAACGAGATACTTTCGATATACGTTCGGGACAATTGCGAAAAGAAATCTAAGAATTCGACGCGGGTATACCGCTAATAATAATAATTTTAAGAGCGGAAATTACTTGAAATTTAAATAGATTGGAGTAGACGATTACGATCTTTCTTTCTCTCGCAAGCAAACAGAATTTCTACGAAATGTTAAGTGCATCGTACGTAATACGCATTTAATACGTATACGTATATATAACCGACAATGTAACGTTTTATGCTAATTTTAAAAAGTGAAAAGGATCGTGAACGAATATGGGTTATTGTTTGCTAATTCGTCAATTAATATCGGCTATTACAGCCAATAAATCCGCACGATATCTTTATCTAAATCTTCGTTTAATTCCGCCATCTACACGATCCTTTCTCGGTAATCGATCAAATACGATCGGTATTGATCGTATAGGATACGAATTACTTCGTGCAAGACGCTTATTTCCAAACTATTGCCAATTCGAGCAACGAATTAGCTCGTTTTCTTCTATCGATAGATCGATACACTGGTCTTCGTATTTCCATTTTTTCCTCCGAAAGATTATAACCTTTTTCGACGCTGTTGCGACTTTCTAACGTTAAAAAAGAAATCTCCGAAATCTCTACAAAGTACGAAAACATCGTTATCGGCATCCATAATTTCTCGTTTCAATCTAGACGTTAAATATCTTCTTAGAAAACGAAAAGTATCTGTTTCGATAAAACGTGAAAAAGTCGTCGGCGATTGTTCGAGAATTCTCGATCCTTTTCTTTCTTTCAATCTTACGTTAAAAATTTCCTCGAAGAAGAAGAAAGCTTTTTCGTCTACCAAAACCAGAGCGAAAAATGAAGCGATCGAAACGCGAAGACTCCAAGATCTTGAACTTGGAAGGTCGTCTGAGAAGGATCGGAACGCGATAAAGTGGAAAGTATCGGAAAAGAGAAATAGCGAGGCTAGACGTCGCGAACGACACCCGAGCAACACCCTCGAAATCAGCGACAGTTCGCATCCGACAATCGTTAATTCGTCGTCAAAGTATCGCGGGGACAGGCGCCAGGGTATCCATTAAGAGCAGTGAAAGCGGCTGGTTGTATCGTTCCCCGTCGTGTTTCCCTTATCCACCTGTTCGCAGCATTGTTTCCGACGCATTACGCGGCACTTTATTCCTGTGGGAAATCGCGTTAGCGAGCGCTTCTCCTCTTCTGCGGAGACAATACGTGAGAAGATGTAGATCGATGCGTTCGCTGCACCGGGATCGATCCCGACAGCGTTCTCACGGGACAGTCTGTACATACGCGCGTTTCCGCTCGAGGAAGCGACTTCCGTCGAATTCCATTGGCCGTTCGTCCTGTACCGGGTGTCCGATTATTCGCGTTTTAACGTTCGAATCGGTGATTCTTAATCTTACGTTTATCGTATAAGATATGGAACAGTCGAGGTTCCATTGGTTTGGTTGGATACAGGGGCGCAAAGACGTAACATAGGGTACACAGGGTGAAACACGTAAATCGTTACAATCTGTACTCTGAAATCGTTACGGAAACACGGACGTGATATTTGGACGCGTCGAATGTTTCGAAATAGAAGTTACAGCGAAGAACAATTTTTAAGAACGATTTTGGGTTTTTTTCTCACTCAACGTTTGTCAACGTCTATATTCCAAAGAAAGTACGAGCGACGAAAGAACGAGAAGAAAATAGATCGCAGCGTTCCTTGGTACTTCAAAATATATATTATATAGCGATAAATCAAATTTTTAGATATCGTAATCGAACAATCCGATGGTATTTTCCCCTCGTTTTTATCAACGAGTATTTGTCTGTCTTTTGCCCCGGAATAAATATAAACGAACGTAAAATAAATATAATATATACGGGTGCCTTTAAACGATATTTAATACCAGGAATCGTGCTGACATTTTTTCCCGTTCAATAATTCGTACAGCTTAAATTCAACTCCATCTAAAAAGTCTTATCTCGATCGCGATAGTAGATCAAATCATCGAACAGCGAATCCTTTATCGCGAAAGAAAGTTCGTCGGAAGCATAGCAGAAGACAGCCTTTTCCATCTGGCATAGCGCCAAATCAGTATGTAATTTACCGTCTACGTTTTGCTTACTTCCGTGGCGGTCACAATGCGTTCTCAGGCCGCACGGGAAACTGGGTCAAGAATAGGTTGAAGGGAAAATACCACGAATCCCGACAACTTTCGGTGTTTGCTCGCCGTTTGAATTATCGATCGCGTATTCAGGTAATTTTATCGGGACAATTGTAAGTAGCAAGAGATCGAAACGAATCGAAGGTAATAATTATTTCGAATGAAAGTTAATAAGCAGATCAATTTTTTTTAATCAATGCATAAATAAGTAAGGAATTGAAACGACAACGATGAATAAAAAAACGGGTAATACTTTACAATTTGGCCGATATCTTCGAGCTTTTTCAAAGCTTCGATACGTTGGAAAAGATTGTTTGGAAAGCGTAAAATATCATTTAAAAAAGTGTCGCGAACGATTTAATTTTACGTTGAAACGAAACCTAAGCTAAAACCAACTATTATTTCCAGCTATTACTACGATCGTAGACCTTGAATAAACGATACTTACGATTGTATGCGACATTCTTTAAAACGATAGTTTGTCTTTTTATGTAGCCCTTTTCAATGTATCGAAGTTTCAATCAAACCGATGAAATTATAAAGCATCGTCAAAAGTTTACTCGCGCAACATCCAGTACCGAATCGAAACACGCGTAAAAACGATCGACGAGAATAAGTTTATCGATGTATCGATTCAAAAGGCGACTCTTCGATGACGTGTTTTTCGGCTGTTACTACTTTCGTTCTTCCTTTCGAAAATAACCTTCTTAAATTAAAAAGAAGGTTTCTCAAATAGAAAAGAAACGATCGAGGATATTTTTTGAGAATAAAAACGATCGATGAGATTTATCATCCCGTAACTTCGTAGAACGCGAATAATCGATCGTACGATTTTCCTCAAGTTCGTAAATAACTTCTCCCGTCACTGGCTCTCGTAAATCTCGTTTTTTTCTCCTCTTCCTACGTTCCTACTATTCGCGTCCGTAACGTAGTGATTACTGGATGTTAGTCGCGTGTTATTAGAATCAATATTTTTGTTCTGTCAGACAGTTGCAGTGCGATAGAAAGGCACTCTGTAATCTCTTGTTACGCTTAAAATGACACTGGATTTATATAGCGAAAAGAAATCGTTGACGGAAAAGATCAGAACGTTGTTGCTTTACGTTCGATAGCTCTAACACGTTTAAATTAATTGAAAAAGATCGCAAATGAGAAACTTGCAGAAACGAAACTGCAACGATTTAAACGATGCAAATCAGCGAATACACCGCGTGTAAATTCATACCGAGTTCTAACGATCGAAAGCCATCAATCACGTGACGTAACAAGTAGCGTACAATTACATTCGCATTAAGTACTCCGTTCGTGCCTATTATTATGGCTGCTGTTTCTGCCAACAAGAAGAAAAACGATGTACGTATCATCGATCTTAATTTCTTTTCTCGTAGCCGCGCGTAACGAGTTCGTTAATAAGGTGTTAAAGTAAGTCTGTTTCTTTGACAAAAAGTGACACCGCAAACCTTGCACTCTTCGATCGTAATTTTTCGCCAATTTCCAAAAATAGTACGCGACGAATGGAAAATTTTTCGAATGCTCGATCGATACAAGCTCGAAATCAAGCGAATTTTTAGCGAATTAAGGCGTCTGTCCCGCTTCCTACCGCCTCTATATTCCTGTTTGAGAAACTCTTATTTTCGATGGTTTGGGACGGCTCTCGTCAGACGCATTCTTTAGATACACGACGCGCTTCGAGCGTCGTTTGAAATCGATGAAACGAACCGAAGCGTTTCCTTTCTTCGGAGTGATTTTAATTAAAGAAATCGAACCGTCCTTTCTTCGTTGCGTATTAAAACTCTCTCTCGTGCGCGTAATTCGCGATAGTTTAGCTTCAACAGCTTTTCAGGCACATCGTATACTTGCTTTTCTTTTTGTCGTACTCTTCGTATCTCCTTAACGTGGCGCAACGTATCCGCTAACGAAATACGGATGGAAAGGAACAAAAGCACGCGGTAGTACGAAAATGTCCGTCACTTAGTCGAAAATAACTCTGCAAGCGCGAGCGCACCATCTATCACTTTACCATGCTCACTTAAAGCTTCATCGTGTACGCATCGCACGTGCTAATCAAGCAAGCTTAATTTAACCCGTAATCCATAACCGATTACGATCCGCGTAATAAGGCTGTCGTAATTAATATAGTCAAGTATCTCGAGAAACGTCCATTTCGTGTTATTTTTCCACGTTCACGTTACGCCTGATACCAACGTTCATTTGCTTCCGAATCGAAACTTTTATTAACACATTTACCGACGAACGTATTTTCTAAGCTGATTTTCCATTCGCGATAATTGAATTCTACGTTAAAACGAACAACGTAACGCGTAACTGAATTTACGGTATCGAGCTTTACAAAATAGAATATGTAACGTAGTTCGAACACTTTGGTTGGCGCATATTGCTGCAATTCCGTGAAAATGCGCGGAATTAAATATCGTGCAACGTAAAAGTGACACGAGCAATTCGTATCTTTAAAACTTTATTTCGTTTATCTATTACCGCTCCATCGTGTTTTATCGCTGTGCATATCATTAATTCGCAGTTGCGTATACCTACGTAGAGCTGGTCGAAGACAAGAATAAGGCTAACGCCAAAACGGATTAAAGTATCTTTTAATTCGATTAAATCCTATCGTTTATCGTAGGATCGTGAAGATACGCGCGATCGAAATATCTAATACGCGAAACGATCGCCGGAACGAACCGAGAATTCTTAACGAACGTTACCGTTCGTTAAAACGTTCCAAAATCGTATAAAACTCGCCAAATTTTTCATCGACAAAATTCCATCAACAAACTTTTTATCGACGACACGGATAACCTGCTCATCGACGATTCCACTTGTTCCGAAAATCCAGGAACCAATCTTCCGACATCCGTCGTAAGAATCGTCGACGAAAACCGAATTAGCTTGGATGTAGCGAGAGAATCGAGGCGAAATCGGTCGTTAAATTGGCAAGGGAATAGGGAGACGAAGAAAAGGTGGTATTACCGTCTCCTATTAATTCGACGATTAGCTGTCGCGAGGGCAGCAGTCAAACGAGAGAGAGTAGACTAATTCCACGTTATCTTCGTCCATCCTTCGTCCCAACTCGACTTCTTCTTCCGTTCTCGTACACTCTGCTCCCTTGTTCCTCTGTCTCTTCGTTCTCTTCGGTCTTTCCACGATCGGGTTAATTAACTCGATTATCGTTTTCTTTCTTTCTTCTGTTACAGGTGCGCACCTTGTTCGTGAGCGGCTTGCCGATGGACGCCAAGCCGAGGGAGCTCTATCTGCTCTTCAGAGCGTACGAGGTGAGTCTCGATTATTTTACAAGTTAACCGGACCGGCCACCGTACGACTGGGGTATGACCCAACGTTAAGGCTAATCTAAGGTTTTTGAAACTGGTATTACTTTTTCACTAATGCTCCTCGTAGCGTACGACGCGAGTCTTGATTATTTTACGAGTTAACTCGACTCGTGACCCGTAATTGGGGCATGACCCAACGTTCAAGCCGATCCAACGTTTTTCAAAGCAATCCTACTTTTTTACTAATGCTCCTCCGGGCGTACGAGACGAGTCTTGATTATTTTACAAATTAACCTAATCGGTGAAAGTATACGAAGTACCAGTCTTTTACTAACGCTCTTCAGAGCATACGGGACGAGTTTTTTGATTATTTTACAAGTTAAATTAACTGGCCGCTGTGTGATCGAGGTATCACCTCGTACTAAAATTAACCCAACACTTGTGAAACTGATATCGATTTTTCGCTAAACCTGTCTATTTTCGGTATCGTTTTTCTTTTCCTTCTTTTTTCTCTTTCTTTTCTCTTCCGTATAGTCTTTCGTTTTAACAAAGATTTCGATCGATTCGAAGGTGCACTTTAAAATATAAGAGCAATTCAACGTTACTAATTCTTCGGTATACTACCTATGCTATATCGTTCGAACACGCGTTTATCATCGTTCAAAGTTAAAGAAACAATTTACGTTTAGTTATAATTTGAGGAAATTTTGCTTTGAAAGAAAGAGCGGAGTATCGCTGTCGAGTTGTTTCTGTCGAGTTTATAAATCTTGTATATTGTTTATCGGAATTAACGCGAATAAGTATTATGCACTGTATGACGAAAAAATATCGATGGAATCGCTTGAAATACGACGAGTAATCTGCTTTGCCTAAATCCAAGTGTCGAAGAACGAGAAGCGTGTTACGTTCTAAAGTTCCAAAATCACCCTGATCGACTATTACGTTCCATCGTTCGTTGTTCGATTCGTTTCAACTTTCACCGATCGATAATAATCTCAAACGTGTATGCGATAAAATGGTAAAATTTAGAAAATTACAAAATTACAAAATTACAAACTCACAAAATCGATATAAAGAGAGAAAAATGTTTATTCCAGGATTTGTCAAAGTTCGAGATATATAGCTGGAGAAGTAACGACGTTGACCGCGGCCTTTACCCAGAAATCGGAGTAGATATCGCGCCGGAGAATCCGTACGAATCGTTAAAGAGACACGATAAGGAGTACATTTCACGTAACTTTCCCTCTTCCGATCGTGAGTTTTCAGATAAACGGGTTATTCGGCATTCGATTACGTGATTTCATCGTCTCCTTCGTCGTAACGCTCTCCAACTTACTTCTCTAGGGAGAGGCAGGTGATTCGACTTGCCTAAGCTTAAACTCGATCGAAATTTGTCGCAGGTGTCGGTTAATCAACTTTGGGTCGACTTATGTAAACGTCGACTAATAGATTCGTGTACTTACATGCAACGAACGTAGAATATTTATTCCCTTCGTCGCTTCCTCCGTAGTCTACTCTTTTTTATACACGTTCTTTCCAATTTCTCGTTGAACCGATAAATAAACAACGATAGTTGCACATGTACTGCAAAAAACTTAAGATGCTCTTTCCTCGTTGATTTATTCATCCGTCGTAATTTATTAATGTTTGGATTATTGAACTTTCGTATAAATTACTTGACACTTTTCAATTTTAAAAAGGAATATTATTAAAAGAATATTTCTTGTTTTACTTCTTTATTTACTCATTTATCAATTTTTAAATACCTATCCAATTATTGTAACTAATAGCCGTCCTTTTACTTTCTCTGTTATGTATCTATCTTTTGATTAATTTATTATCGACCTGTTAAAGGAAGCAATAGCTCCACTTGTTTAAAGCAAGAACGAGACGAGTTTCGAATAAGTTTCGGCGAATGATCGTATCTTACTCGAAAAAAATATCATATTTGTAATTCGTTAGGATTTATACGCAATAGAGCTAATTTAAAACTAGGTACATATAAATGTAATCGGCAGTTTGAAGCGTAAGCTCTCTCTTCTGTCACATGTTCGGTTGAAAAGTATTGGACTATACTTGGGTGAAATAGCATCATCGTTAATATAAATCAATCTTAACTCATTTGAGAGAGAAAGAGAGAGAGAGAGAGAGAGAGAGAGAGACAGGGAGAGATCATAAAACGAATTGTGCTATCGCGCATTAAATTTAAGAGACAATTTGCAAATGTAAACGATCTTTCAATCGAATTGTATCTTGCAGTTGCGTTAAAAATTATCACTGGGATTTCCTCTATATCGCTGTCAAAGCAATTTAGTTTTGTTCAGTATGAAAGATTAATTTGCTTCAAACGAGTAGCATCGAATAATATCGATTCAATGGCACTTGCAAAACTATCGCTTAAACGAGAGCTACTTGTACAACAGCTGAACATATTTCGTATAACTTTATAAGCGAAAGTTAATCGTTTTTATAGACGAGATGAAATTAACGGTTTACAAATTCTTCTTTGATCAGACGTCAATTATTTCGTACGTTGTTTAGAAGGTTATTACTTCAATTTAGAACATTGGTTTCCAATGTAAATTATAGTTTCTTACATTCGACAAATTGTTGTTCCAAACATCTTTCGTATTCGCTTTTCACGACGAATCAGACTCTACGAAAAGGGATTCATCGATGATCTTGATTACCCTATCGACAGGACAATCTGCGACAAATTCAAATTCCATTTGAATTTTAAATTATCTTAAAGTTCCATATTCAGTTCGTTCTTTGTCTACGAGACTTTCCGATTTTTGTAATTATGCAAAGTATTTAAAAAAGAGGACCCTGTCAAAGTCCGTCAAAATTTAATACAGAGTATTTGCCGAAGCTTCGCGTTATCGTCCAAAATCTCAAATAAATTGACTCCATGTTAGCAAATATTTCAAATGTAATATATTCGAAATGCGATAACGCGACGGCAAATTTTCGTGCGAATTTCTATCTTTATGCGTAGAAGAAAAAATACTGAACTCGGACGGAGATTCGTTTTATTTATTAATCGTTATAACGAGTACTTTACTTTAGTTATTTCGCATATTTTTGTGCGCCGTGCGCGTTCGATGCAATTTCACATCTCTAAATTAAATATAATAAATACATAAAAATTCGCAACGCGATAATAACATTTTCAGTATCGCGTGAAGAGGAAATAACGTCTGGCGTAATATCTTTTCTGAAACGTCGAGAGTCAACACCGCGGATCGAAAGGACACGATGGATTTGCGAGGAAAATCTTGGAACAGAGAGGGAGAGCGATTCTATCGCCGATTCTCTCTTTTTTTTATCGTTAAAATTGTCACGGCCATTGGGATATTCTCGTCTGTGGCTGACACGCCGTTATCCTCCTCCACTGTCACAGAATTCTGACTCCACGCTCTGACAGCCGACAGCAGCCATCCACGTTTTCATTGTCCTATTTTGACCGTTATCGTTGGCTTTCTCTCTATCGATCGAATTAATCCAGCCTAATTTAGCTGCAATTTATTAATATTTGATTAATAAGCGAAACATCGAGGGATCGATAGTACGAGTACAAGTGAAATACGATGACAATGACGATGATATATTTGCTTTATCCCGACCGATGTTCGTGATATTTTCCAGGATTGCGGATAGAAATTAAATATCACGTATGACACGTGGTTTGTTCCGACCGGTATTCGACTAATATTTGATGTTTTAATATGGTACCGTCGTAATAGCGTTGATTGCGAATAATTGATGTTTCGATAGAGACTAAAGATAACAGTATAGGTGTATGAAAATGAAATGTTTGTTCGTCGATAATACTTCGATTACGTCGTTTAATCGCGAGTTAATATATAATATTTTATACGATATACGTTAAAGAGGAGTTCGTGATAATACGTAGTGTTATTTAATTTGTTGGAATATTCGATGCTATAGAAAATTAGGGATGATATCGTACGTTAAATTTAGATATAACGACGATCATACGTTAATTACGTCTATTAGCGTTGAATTAATGTTTAATATTTCGTATCACAGGCATAAAAGAGGAATTTCAGATAAAGCGTAGAGATAAAGTGTAATAATACTTAATTAGGAATATTCGATTCTCTAGGAAATTAGATATAATACTGTCGGTATATGGTACTTAAATACAATAACGACGTTTCAATTACGTTCAGTCATATTAAATTAATAAGAACGATCGATATCGAGCATTAAAAACCGTTTGCCGTACGCGTACATTACAAATCTGGGATTTGAAATACAACGAACAGGAGGTAACTATCAATTAGAACAGTCCGAAGAATAATTTCCTCGAATGCGATAGAAACGTTTTCAAAAGTATCGTAATTTATCTAAATTACATGTTAGATAAATGTTATATTTTCTCTGGTATTTTCTTGATTAAAGCGATACGATAATATAACTGTAGCAGTGATAAGGGAACGAAAAACGAACAATGAGAATGATAAAAGGGAGAAGTATAATATTTGATCGCAACGCTGATCGGACGTTTGCCATTTGATTAAATTAACTAATTAAATCGCGAGCGTGTTAACTGAACGCGAATTAATTAATCTGTTCGTAGATCGGCAATAGCGAAAATTAAAAATGAGCGACGTTTATCTTGCATACCGCGTCCGATTTAAATAATAATGGCTACGAGCAATTAAAGTAATATCACGTTATATCAAATAACCTACTTATAGACTCGCATAACGTACGATACGAGAAACACGAACGATATACGACAGTCCGTCGTATCGATATCGTATCTTTTTTTAAATTAATCAAAGAACCTTCCGGCTTCTCTGGATCTACGTTTTACATAATTCATTTCGTTAACAATGCTACAAGATTTAACGAAATCTACATAATTTACCGCATTACGCTCTCGGAGGACTTGCTTTGTTAATAAATAATAGACTTAGCGTTACAGTTAACTTCATTGAGAGTGAACGGTAGAACACTCCTATTGTATTATATATCAGAATACTACTTGAATCTAACAACTTGAAATTTTCATTTTCTTTCCTTCTATATAAATTTCATTAACATTGATTAATTTTTACTAATTTTCATCTTCATTTATATTCGTTATTAGAACGATATCCTATCGCATTGTACGTAAACTCGTAGTATCACGTCCTACGTACCTCCTTTACTAACTTTTTCCAACTATTCTGATCTCAGAATTTTTTCTTAGCAAAAGTAACATAATATATAAAACCCTTTCACCGTTCTAAACTACGTCGTATTATAACATAATAGTACATTTCGTTGTAATCAATTCATTATCGAATAACAAATAGGAAATTTACATGATAATAAATTAACAGATAAAAATCCTTCGCCGACGCGATACTCTTCGCGCAACATTCTCTTACGTAATCGCCACGCTTCGTCACGTTTTGCACGATACATTTCACTAGCAAGCAACGTTCGAAACTCCAAACAAAGACTCTCCCGTGCCAGTAACTAGTAAGTAGATACGTTATATCCTTAATGCTCCTTTACATAATTTCTACGCTTGGTCATATTGTAATAGCTTCTGCGTAAATCTATTTCGCTGTTAAATAACGGATAATACGTTTTCATGATGCATAGCACGTAAAAGTTCTTGCACGTACAGCGGCAAGCGAAGGTTCAAAGAGCAAAACGGGAAAAAGGCGCTGTAACTTTGCGAAGCTGTATTTCCAATTAACGAAAGACTCGAACGATATAACGTGCTCGCACGTCCTAAAACGCGGAGCGTTTAGCGCAGAAAAAATATATCTGTAATACAAATTTTACTTGTACTCGTACAGGCTGGCTCGTAAGATAAAGATCAATTGCCTTGCCAGTTGCAACAAACGTTCGAAATTTTCTCTTTCTGCGAGAACGCAGGCTTTCTCGTTCGTCGAATTCCTTCGAAGACTCCTGCTCTTGTAGAAATATCAGTAAATGCAATTGTGTCTGTACCGCGATTCTATATAAAAATTCTATTAAGAACGACTTTCTCGGAAATATTCTTTAAACGCTTATAACTCTACGATGAAGCACTTTGGGACATAAGTTTGTACGAACTCTTCTTAGCTACTTGACTAGGGCTTGCAATCCCGCGGGACTCGTTATTTTCAATCCCGCGAGACCACGCGGGGAAGATATATTTAATAAGGAAACAAATTTTATCTAATTTGAAATAATCGTTCTTAACGATGAAAATCAAAATTCAACCGAACAGAAACGAAATCTAGATGTAAATTCAACTAAAAATAGCTTCTATTTTAACTATGTCCGAACGAGATGTCAGGTTGACGACGATACGTTTTATCTAAAAATTACAAACGAAATACACGTAGATTTGCAAACGTAAAACGAAAGAGATTTTGTTACGCGTTTTTTACCTCGTAGATATTCTTTCTGTAAGAAACGCGTAGCAAAATCTCTTCCCTCTTGTGTGAACGTTTTGTCGCTTCGATGAGATTCGTTTTTTAACAACAACAATCGTTATTATCGGTAATAATTTTATATCGAATATATTCGAATATATTCGAATTACGAAGCAAAATATTACCTCGGACTATTGCACGTTTCGAGATAAACAGGTCGTCGTCGTGCGCGTCGTCGTTCGTACCAGTTTTAGTTACGCGCACAGGCCAGCAGCACCGTACGGGATCCCGCAACTCCAATTTAACATAATGCGGGGCCAAAAAATGGCGCGGAGTATCGCGGGACTGTGGGATCCCGCTTTGTGGCATTCCAACCCCTACGTTTGGCCTCGTTAACACGTACTACCTATAAGTTTTGTCCCGACCTTTTCTGCTCCACCCTGTATACACGAGTATCAATTTAAAACTTTCTTTCGTCCGTCGTTGTAACCCGTAAGCTTCGTGCCGTTTCGCACGATCCATTTCACTGCCGACTAACGTTCGAAACTTTCAATAAAAACCCCTGGTTCGCAAAGCCGCGGAAAAAGAAAAAGAAAAAGCAAAAGGACGGGAAACAACTTTCGCAAGCACTCGAGCAGCACGAGGCAAACTGCGATTCGACTCCGCGTCGATTTTTTCCAGGCATCGATCGCGGCGAAGAAAACACTTCGCTGCGAATTCCCCTTTTCCCCAGAAAAATATTGCACCGTCGACGAAAATCGTCGCGTCGTCGATTCCGCGTCGAACTTCTTCCGTCGAGATTCGCTCGAAGGAAACAAACGTCACGAAAGTAACTCACGATTGGAGCTCGCCGGCAACTCGTAAGTCGGATTCATCGACGAAGTAACGACCATTTCGCACGATTTCTCGAAAAATCTATCGCCCGCGATTCGTTATCGTCGTCCGCGACAGACTTTCTTTCTTCTCCTCGGTTCGTCGTGCGACCAACGAGTTTTACGATGGTACAGCGAGGAGACAACATTTCGCGGCCGAAATTAGAGATTATTTTTATTTATTATATTTCTTCGCGATAGTGTTTATTGAATCGATCGTATTTCAAACATATTGAAACGGTTATCGTAGTTAGCGAGAGTATAGATTTTATCGATACAAGGATCGTGGCAAGATTTAGATACGGGAACGAGGAATTAGGCAGCGAAAGGCGCGGATCTTGCGAAACAGAACGCGAAAGACTGGAACATGTAGCGAGGAGATGCAACAAAGTAGGAAAAGCTGACGAAGATCTAAAGAGAATGCTCGATGAATCTGTAGAAGGATGTCCATGGATGAGAGAATTATTGAAGAAACGCGATCGTAAAAGATAAGCACGAATAATGAGTCATGGTAAAAAGTAAACACGAGGCAAGCAGGATAAATGTTGTACATACATAGATGTAATTAAAGTGTAATATAAAGTAAACGCAAGTAAGGTGAAGGTATGCAAAACGCGTCGACCCCTTGCAATCACGAAAGGCTAAATAAGCCTAATAAGGATAAATAAAGCTACCACTCCATAAATCTTACTCGTTCGATCTTACACGCGGTTTTTTGGATAACGAGCGATTAATTAAATATCAAGTCGCAAAAACGTTCGGACCAATGCTCGTTACTCGAATATCTTTCTGTGATATTAAATTTCGCCATTATCTAATTAATCGCTCGACGCTGATAAAGTATCCGGTGCATCTACTTGTTAAAGTCCTCCGCACAGAGTTAAAAATTGTAGAAAGTCGCACTTAGAACTTACACGCTCTTGTTAACAACTGTATAAGCTACAGTGCAAAAGAAATCCAACGTTTATATCAGTTATAACCAGTTCTTTTTTTTATAAACCTTCTTAAAGCTCGAATTGTTACAAACTTTGCATCGTTTGTACACGGATAGAAGAATGCTTCCGTATAAATATAACTGAAATATACCGACTTATCTATATAACGATGTGAAATAAATAATAATTAAGTAAAGCTTACAATCTCATGGCTTTGTCCTCGTGACGCTACGTTTGTTCGCTGTATCGTACAAGAGAAAAAATATACGTGAACTTCGAAGCTTCAGAGGATTATCAATTCATGGAAGAACAAATTCTTTTTTTTTTTTTTAACGTTAAGATTAAAAAGTTGGACTTTCCCGTCTGCCAGACTGCCGTCGACCGCTTAGATATTGGGATTCGAGTTCGAGATTCTCTGCTGCTTTATCGATCGGTGGTTTCTCCTTGACTGATAGGCCAGATCGATCGCGAAGGAAAGTTCGTGTAAGTGGTATTACCGAAAAGAAATTTTACGATATCGAGGTCGCCACGATGCACAAGTTACGGGCATCCTTCGGCTGCAATGTGTTTCGCCGTTTCCTTCTCTCCTGCCCTCTCCCCCCCCCCCCCGATCTTCCGATGCTTTTATACAAATTAAAGGCTGTTACGAAACGATGGATCGCCGTTTTTCCGAGATGGCGTGATCGTTTCGATACGTTCCTCGGTATAGAATGTTAACGTTCCACAACATTTGCGAGCCGCTCGAGAATCACGTCGATCGAATATATCAATCGAAATGCAGGAGAAAATTAGATTCACGACCATTATTTTTTAACGTTCGAGTGACAGAGGTTGAGCCAATTTTGACTTGTACAGATGTTTCGCGTTTATACTTTCGCGGCTATTACGCTTCTATTTACGTATATTATTCGTTACCTTATCGAGGCATATAGAATTTTCTTTTGTAAAATCTATCATCGTACACACAGAGGTAAACAAATTTTTCGTTCGATCGTGCGCTCTGTTAGAATAAAAAAACATTCTATGTTTGTGACAAATATGACGATTTATGATATGATGCGTCGTGATAAATAAATTCGAATTAAGTCCTTTGTTCATTGAGATTATCGTGGTAAATAAATTAACGAAAATAAGTGTTTCTTCTAGTGTATGTCTATGTTTATTCCAGTTAAGAGTTTTGTGAAAAGCGAAGAAGTTGATCGGTTTAGTTTCTTTTTTTTTTTTTTTTTTTTTTTTTTTTTTTTTTTTTTTTTTTTTTTTTTTTTTTTTTTTTTTTTTTTTTTTTGAGGTAGAGAGATTCGTATATGAATTTTGGCAATTTTATCAATCTTTATTTAATAACTTATCCAGTCGTTTAACAAACCGTTTACCGTGAAGAACGTTACGCACGATGTAACTTTGCGTAGCAGTTTTCACGATAAATAGAAGAACGATAAAGTCACGATACAAATAATACTAACCGTTTTGAATTTTCGACATTAGTATAACAAAAGGTTTGTTAAAAGTTCCAATATATTACAATAAATCCCCTTACAACCGCTCGACAAGATACTATTACCACAGGGGTGCAAAATTTACCGTGCAAATATTATCACGAGGCTGCAGTGTGCGCCGGTTAAAGGTTAAAGGTGACTCGCTTTCAAGGAATCGTGTCACCGGTACGCGACATCCAAGGAGGATATCCGTTGGAAAATTTAATATCGCCAATTAAACCTGGATCGATAGAAGATATTAAAATTCGATGCTTATTTATGGTTGAACTGATTCCAATATCAATGTACGGCCATTCAAAAGTTTTAAATAGCTGGTCTGTGTTTTTATTCCGTTATCAGCGTTTCTAAATTTCAATTAAGATTCATTATTTTTTGTCCTTAAACGTACTTGTTTCGTTTGAAAAAGATTACACAATTAATTGATCTTTAACAATAGAAACATCGATCGATATTTTGGTGGATTTAAGCTCCTTTCCCCTGTAAAAGCTCGTGCATACCTCTGACAAACTTAATGTTAACTTTCATTAGGATTAAAATACGTTTGTATGTTTTTACGTTACGTTGGTTGCATCATACCATCATAATTTTATAGTTATTTATGCAGGTAGTTGGTAATTCGTTGTGCGATCGAAACTGGAGGTGTTTAACGGCTCGGAATAAGACGAACCTTCGTTTCTGAGAAAATCGAATTTGAAAATTTGTAAAATTTATGCGAAATTGGTAAGATACGCGAATTTGAGCAATTGTCGATTGAACGGGAATGGGCAGACGAGAGAAGAGTTCATTTTACGTTACGCGACTATTCGTTGCCTGAAAATAAGTTTGAAAACGAAAAATAGAAATTTGTCGTTTAAGGAGGGTTCCTTTTGGAGAAAACAGAACTTGAATACGTCGAGTCAAGAATTGGCGGTATACGCGTACCAGGTAAATTTTCAAATTCAATTTTCTCGAAAATGAGATTCCAGGCGAAAAGATTTGATTCTACGTTTCCGACTTATCTTCGCAAGCAGAATAATCTCTTATCGATTATCTTCTGCTCAGCTGGCAATCAAGGAAATTCGCGCGTGCTTTAAAACGACGAAACGATAATAACGAAATAAGCGAGATAAACACCGGTAATGCTGACCTCGTTTCTTCCATGAATCGCGTTTCATCCTTCGTATAGTATGTAAATCGCACGTTTGAACGGTATATCATATATTTATCGCATAGTATATTAGGTATCAGAAAACGTTCGAGCCAGCGTTAAAGTGGCAGTAGCAATCCGAATGTTCTACCCTCGAGAATATTCTTTTTGATTTTGCTGCTGATGGTAAAAGCGTTAAATATAAGTACACGTGTATTACAGTTAAGTAACAGGGTGAGTAGTCCGACTAGTTCAATCTACTATCTATTATTACTCGCCTCGTACACTTATATATTGCAAGTTTACAACGCTTATAAATCAGTCTATCAATGACAGCGCATCAAACTAAATAAACTATGCTAAACTGGTTAAAGTATAAATAAACGTAGATTAGCAGTCGTTGATGATATATTAAACAGCCGTAAACACCGTGACAGGAAACCGTGCCGGTTTTAGGCTTTAAACGCTATAATTCCGTTCTACGATAAATTAAGATATCTCTTTTAGTAGCCATTTTATTCCGGATAGCGAAACGATGCCAAAGCCAAGTGCGCGTCATCGACCGTAATTTCGTTCGTTCGTTCGTTCGTTCGTTCGAACGCGTTGCTCGTGCAATTGAGCGAACAATACCGCTGTACAATAACAACATTCTTATTTCTTCTGTACGATTCTAATTAATCATAAAAGTGATAATGCAACGTGAAATTTATGGATACAACGCGAAAGGTCTCGAGGGTGTTCATTTTATTTCTGCGATAAAACGGCGAAACCAAATAAACACCGGTAACCATTATTTCGTTTATCGAGGTACAAGGTTCGTAAATGCGGATGAGTTTTGTGACAACAAAGATTTATGGAGCCGGTACAACACCCAGTTTATGACTATAATTTTTAATTGGATTTATAAGAGCCTCGATTAAAAATCGAAATACGAATCGAAACACGAATTAAACGAACGCTATTAATTACAATTTCGTTAATTTGGATACGAACGGGAATCGGCGAGATTTAAACGGAATTTATAGAAAAAGATTACACGAATAACGTTTATTTTTCGACGATTTTAGACTGATTTATGAAAACCATTCGTATCGGGAAATTTATCGTCGCAAAGGACTAGAACATTCATCGGATAAATCAATTAAAAACGTTATCGATCGTAGCTAACACTTTCGTCTCTATCCGATTTTAATTCGCGTAGAATGACCGAGATTTTAGAAATTCCTCGTGGTACGAAGCGGCCACTAAAATCTCATTGTATATTTAATACAACCTAACATATATAACCTGTATATAAACACGTTTAAAATTCTTTCGCGCATTTGCAATTCTAAACACGTTGTAATTTCTCGCATTCGAGATCATCCGTGAGAATCTTTCATCTTACAAAATTAAACATTCACGTCTTGAAAGTTGTTTCCTCCTTTCAAATAACGTGCTACCAACTACAAATTTTTCGAATCTCGATAAACGTAACGATACGAACGTAGCAAACGTATGAAAAAATTCAACGCTGTCTACTTTTAATTTCGCGAACGATTCGGTACCTAAACTATAAAGTCGTCCCAATACGTTTTAATACGAAATATTCTGCACTCGTTTCTCCGTCTAGTTTTATCTCGCGTAACGAAATTACTAATTCTTTACGAAGGAGAGTATCCTTAAAAAATTCTTTACGATACCAAACGATCACCGCCGGTCGTAATTTCGCCAAGCTAAAAACACGCAAACGCGCTTTGCTTTTCCTCTCAGCTTCGGTCTCGCATAGAAACGATCTACAAGGGTGGAAGTACACGGCCGGGAAGATTCTGTCGAGATTCGAGAAGAAATAAGGAAAGACCAGCAGTGTCTCGTGGAACGAGTATATTTTTTGACGGATACCCCGTTACGAGGTCGAGGATACCATTGCCAGAATGTTTTATTACGCGACGGGCATTGTGCCCAGCCAGTGGAATCGACTTTTCGCGTTTCTGGCTCGGTCTGGAGTCTCCCAACAATTTCTTAATGTTCGTACGATGGTCGATACAGATATACGGATGTTCGTGTTAGCGACGGGCTCAAATACGTCGCAAGTATGTTTCGAACATTTGCTCGCTGGATTTGAACTCTCGATATTTCGAAAAGACGGAACAATGCTTCTGGATAGATTCGAGCTTGATCCTGCTGCTGTTCTCCTCGCTTCTTCTTCGCGTTTGTATCTCTTTGGATATTTTCTTTCCTTTTCAACTGTCTCGTTCGTACGAATCGTAAAACAGACAGAAGATACGAAAATTACAGAAAGTAACGTTTTACGTGTAGCAGCTACATGGAACGATACAGCTTATAGTCACGTAGGTTCGTTCGTGTGTCGACATAAATTATACTCCTATACGCGAATCGAAAATCTCACCGGTGACGATGTGGTACCGTCCGTCGCGCTTTTCAGCTTTTCGAACGCTGAAAACGTTCGTCCGAAAAGAAATCCATCGTCGAATTACAACAGTTTGCATTTACGATAATAACGTTATGGTCGAATCGTTCGTAAGACGACGAGTGCGGGAATTCAATACGGGTAGAGAAACTGTATGCGATCGTAAGTGTTCTGACCGCCCGTCTCTCGTTACAAAGGACCTCAAGAAACGCGTCTTCGTTGAAAGCGATCGACGCATCGATACGGGTTACCAATTTTTCCTTTTTTCTCTCTTTTTTCCCCTTTTCTTTCGCAAGATCGAAAGAGTTCTTGGATGAATAACACCTCGCAAGAAACGGCGACTCGAAGGACATAGTGAAACGATGGTTACGCGAACTCGCGGCGAAAATCTATGTCCATAAGCGTTGAAATAGGAGTGGTGCGTGTAGAGATAAATGCCCAAGTATATGTACTGTCGAGAATTATGGATCTTTGAAGCCGAAATAATGTTACAGGAACACGAAATTTACGCTTTTAATTAATATTGAAATAGTTATACGTTTATTTAACGAACGATTTCTAATATATCCATCGATACACATTTGCACGCGTTTCAGCACTTTGTTTCATCTGTTTTCGAGACGCCGCGCACACACGTACTTTCGCACACTGATACTCGCATACAAGTATCTCTACCGCGCATTTAACCTAGTTTAGCACAGAAAATTATACATATCTCGACATGTACTACAGTTACGAACAAAGAAATATTTTCAAAATGCGCTTGTTACGTCGAGCCGGTTATCAGAGGAAGCGCGGAATATTCGGAATACTATCGGTAACTTGGAATACCGATGTACATCTAGAAAAACCGCTAACGGTATCTAATTTGTAACACCGCGAATGGCAAAGGCGAATGGACTGTTAACCAGTGACGTTTGTGAATTTGAGGAGGAATTTGACGATGATCGAGAAGTCGAGTTACCAACTCAATCTACAGAGTTAAAGGAACGTCAATTTGCAAAAGCTCTCGGATGTTCGATCGTTGCAGTCACGATTAAAATTTGTCGAAATTTTAGAGTAAATCGCTTAATCTACCGCTATTTGTACGTTAATTCTACGGTTTCGTGTCAGTTTCGCGAATATAAAAAGAAAAGTCACGCCCGTGACTACCGCAAGTAGATTCCAAGACATGGAATCGATGCTTGATTAGCTCGTAAGAGAAAAAAGTTTTATTATCTACCTGTTCAAATTTTACGCACGGTGTCCCAGTTTTTTCCAGCCAAACGTTACCAGCGTGTTGTACAGGTCGAGATAAGGAAAAAATGTTACATAAACGCGTGCCATTGGAAACATCGTCGAGGGATTGTAACGAAAAGAAGAGAAAAAGTAAACGATATAGAAAATGAGCGGTAACGTTTTCATAGTAGACAGAAGGTATCGTAATGCTTCTACAACTCCAACTACAACTCCATTTCGAAATGTTCACCGTTTCCGTCGGTACGAGATTCGAAGGGGGAAAAGATTGAATTTATTATTCTTTGGAGTTCTCGTTCGTTAGTCGTTGAAGTTGGAACCGCAAAAGTATTGCGATACCTTTCGACTACTACTAGATGTAAGTATCTCCGATCTGTACACACTTTGTACCGTGGTAATCTACGTTCGTTACCGCTCATTTCGTATATCTTTCTTTTTTCCTAGCCTATAGAATATACCGACGGTTTGGTCGGAAGAAAGTCGAGACACCCTGTATAGCGAAGGCAAGTTGGAATATCGTTATTTCGAATTATCCACGCCGTAGCAACGTCCTTGTTTTACGTCGTTTTCCAATTAGACCAAAGATCCCAGAGTCTGAAATACGAAAGTTCGTTAGTCTTCCTACGATATTTGCGGTTTCATTTGTTTCCGTCCTTTGCTGTAATTTTTAATTCGTCTTAAACAAATTGGTATTCCAAATGTGCTGCCCTTTCTCTGCTGTCTGCACAACCCTCGTGCATGGAATAGTAAAATTCGAAATGCTTCACGAGTATTTTTTACCAGAAACTCTCCATTCTATTAAAATTTCTCTCGGTTATCGTCGAAATTCCCTATCGCAATCTTCGTGCAGAATCTGATTCTACGCTAACAATCGGCTAAATCCATCTTGTAAAGGCAGATAAATAGGATACGTAGTGCTTTCCGACACTCGCGACTCCTGTCAGAATATCCATTAACTAATTCCAACATCAAAATATTATACTTACGTGAGATTTGTACAAATTTTACGAAATTTGCGAGTGCTCCTTCTAAAATTGGGAGACATCTTGCGAAGACCGAACACTTCTCAGTGTACGATGAACGAGCCACTACGTGTTACGAGTATACTGCGGATTTTTATGCAATTTCGTATGTCTGTTAGCTCATAATGAAATAGAATCTACGTAAATTTTCATCCGTTAAATTAAATTAAATCTGGTAACAAGTACTTCGCTTTGAATATCCTTTATATTTTTGCGTATTGCGTGTATTTTGTAAGTGATTCACGATTGGAACTCGCTGGAAACTCGTAGTCGGATTCGTCGATGAAATAACGACCACTTCAACCGATTTCTCGAAAAATCTACCGCCCGCGATTCGTTATCATCGTCGGTGAAAGACTCTTTCTTTTTTCTTTTTTTTTTTTCTCGTCCATTGTGCAAACAACGAGTTCACAGTGGCACAATAGGAAGCAGCATTTCGCGGCTAAAATTAAAAACATTTCCTATATTCACCTTTTTTTAAAATTTAGAATAACTTTTATTAGCACGCGCGATTTTCGACGGATCGCCGATTTATATATTTGTTCGTAATTAATTGCCTTTTGATATATTAAAACGGTTATCGCAGTCGGTAGAAACGTGAATTTTACTTATATTAAAGTTTGAACAGTAATCAGGTTAAATTAATCGTATACAAAATATTACGTGTATCCAAAGTATATAAATTTAATAGAATTTTGTGGTACCTCGTTGTTCGAATCTTTCTGCGATTTTAAATTTCGCTATTATTTCATTTATCGCTCGATGCTAAGATATTCGATTTTCGTGCGACTTTATATTTTTATTAACGCAACTAAAGAAACAGAACGTACGTGAAAATTTACGTCGCAAAATTTATTTATTACATCCGGTAACGAGTATTTCGCTTCCGATTTTTTATATTTCTGCACGTTACGCGCGTTTTGTACGTTTTCGCGCTTTTAAATTTCCCATAAATGTATAAAAATGATCGAAAAGCCGCAGTCTGGTTATAACAGCAGTATTCGAACCGCACGAAGCGAACTCCGAGCGTTGAATTTGATTCGGATTCAAAGTAGGTACATATTGAACTTCATGCCATCGCTATTTTGCGGCTGTGAAACGGCTTTGGCTCCTCGTCGAAGCGGAAACACGAGCCGGAAGCCAACGACCAACGCGCACCACCGAGGGCCGTTGCCTTAAATTTCACTTCGCGAGTAGAAAGTCGAACGATTTTCGATCTGCTGCTCTGCTCGTGAATTCCATTCACGCTCGCTTATTCTCTCCTTTAAAGAGATGGACACGGTGTATGATTTTATGGAAGTAGAAAGCAAGAAAATGAGTATTTACCGGAGTTGCGCGAATATGGATTCTCGGAGAAGATCGAATTAGGGCAAAGTTGAAATTTTTGCGTAAAGGTAAAATAAAATTTCGCGTTATAGACATTACCATACCGTCGAATAATGTTTTCTTTAGATAGAAGAAAGTTCTAACGGATTGCAATTATTTATCGTGACTCAAAGGTTGGCGATTAACGTCGTCGAAAGCTAAGGAATTACGTTATCGAACGTTATGTTGAAATAATTGGAGAATGCTTGTAGAAAACGCTGTTAAGTGCCAGAATTGAAAATCGTAGCAACGAGAGTACCGTAATATAGAATTCTAGCGCGATTTCCCTTTTTTAAATAGTTATTAGCAATGCTAGAAGATGGTGTCGCAACGTCGCCTCCGTAAAGAAAGATATAAGTGCCAATAAACGTCGATTAATTGTTTCTTGGCCTTTGTCTATGCCGTCTATCTAAATAAATGGAACACGAAGTTTTATCTACAACTAGGAGCTAGTACGTGCAGGCTTCTCGGCGGATACGCTTTTCCTTCTCATAATAGATTAATGCGTAAGTTTTCTTCTCCTCCCGAGAAACTTGTCTTCTCGGCACTTACGTTGTTTTCTACAAAGACGCTTCGATCGATTATAGTCTCCCATCGTAATCTTAAAATTAGGAAATTGTAATTGTCACGAATGGACCGTTTGCTATCGCTGCGATGTTACAGCGATCGTTACAGAATGTCATAGAATAACCGTTAGTTCCGGTACAGCGACAGAGTTATATTTTTGGATTATGAATCATCGTATAATCTGTATTGTACGTCAAGATTTTATTGTCTTAGCGTTCAGCCGGGTAGAATACAAGGCACGTGCATTGTTGTGATATGATTTTATGGGAATAGAAAGCGAAGAAGGACGTGCTCGCTTGATGAGGAGCAATGAGTTTCTCGGGAAACAAGAAAGTGAGATTTAATCGGCAAATATTTTGCAATTTTTATCGTTTTAAATTCTATGTTAATCCTATTATTTCTTTCCTTTCTCTAGGAACGTTACATTTTTATTTTTTCGAAGTTAATTACGTTTTACGAGGAAAAAGTCGAAGAGAAATCACATTTACCGGCGATAAGAACGAAAACGTTTCTTAAATCAAAAGCATCGATCTCGGGGTCGTCGGTTCGTTCTTTAAATATTTCACAAATATATCCCGCATTCGTTCATTCGTACGTTTCGATATCAAATTTTAATACACTCTTTACTCCGTTTTCCCTCTTTTACGTCTAAAATCGATATTTATTCGACGGACAAATGAAATGGCTTTTTAATTTAGATTTTCGATTCAGATGCACCGGTCGGAGCAATTTCAATTTAGCAAAATGGTTCTCCAACATGGCCGTTCAGTTGATTTAAACAGATTTTCCATTCGAAGTGGTTTATCCGCATATCAATCACACGGATCTTTCAGCCAGCTGTACGCGGGTTAAAGCTTTCGTTCTCTTTCTTCCTTTTGCGTGTATATCTTTTGAACGATCGCGATTCGAGTTTGTTCACGCGCAGACAAAATTTCACTTTGTCATATATTTATTATTTGGCACGCAAATCTACCTCTGGACTATGTACGAGTGGCACCGAAATATTAGAGGATGGATGGACAAAGCGTTTCGAGAAATTAATAGTCGCGCGTATGTTAAAATCCTGCGGGGAATCGACTTTTACGATTGTTGAAACGCGTTGCTCGAAACGTGTGTACGTTAAAAATAAAGCTAATTTCGTCACGCCGGTGCTCGTGAGAACAGAGCGGTGGTATCTACCAGCGCTCCGATTATGTTACATTACGAAATTATTACAGGGAAATTCCACGCGTTTCAACAAATAGAAGCCGAACTAGCTGTGACAAGGTTTCTTTTTGGTCTTTAAGTAGCAATTGCGGAATTGGGGTATCTTGCTTTTAATAAAAGCGCTAAAAGCGTCAATTCGTTCGCGAAAAGAGGAAAAGAAGAAAATTACAGTTTAAAGCAGATTCTTTGGATTTGTATATCGTGCCGTTTAAAAAAGTCAAACGATCTGGAAATTACATTTTCATCCTTCGAAAGAAAATTTTCCCACTGATCCTACAAACTTCGAATCGACGTAACTTTCGCGTTGAAAATGCAAAAGTTTTCTCGAACAAATGTCTCCGAGTCGGTAACTGCGTATCTCCTGAATTCCACAGGCACCATATTTCAATAATATACAAAGACTAAGAGACAAACGGCATCCTAGTCACGTATCTTTCGACAAATATCGGCAATAACTGTTCGAACGAGATTCGCAGACTATTCTCGTATATCGTACTTCTGATCGCAGCATATTATTCGCGTTGTAATACGTTAAAATCGTCTTTGATATATCGTCTCTGAAATGCCTCGAAAACATTTATATAATCTAGCAAACGCTCTATATTCCAATAACAATCAATAACAGAGAACCGTACAACACTAAATATTAATAGTTGATAGATAATTTAATGTAGCGCGACGGTCAGTCTCCCACGTCTTATGATTCTTCTACTACCTTCAGAGGCTATATTTTTTCTTCTTTCGCTCATTAAAAAGCTTTAATAGCTTTGGTATTGAAATTAGCATTAGCTGTTCATCGTCGTAATACCGTCTTAAACGCAGAATAGTAAAAAGTTATACGTAATTTGTATTTGATCCATTAAGGACCCAACAGCGGAATAACGCGTAAGAGAAATACGTAAACAAAAGTTTAGAGAAACGTAAGTAGAGCGAGTCGCGAATTAGAGGCAACGAACAAAGTTCCGTAATTTGAGAAAAGGACGCTTCGTCACTGTGCTGTAAGATATTTCGATTTCTTCAAACTTCGTAAAATCGTAGGGTTTGGGTGAAAGAAACAATAGTATGGAGGAAAAGGTATCGAGTAGATCCATGGAATCCGTTTTCATAGTCACGGCTTGAATTCAATAGAATTCAATAATACGAATCGACTAAAAAGAAAATTAGGAATGATATGTTGCGTTAACGCGACGTTAGTCCTCGATAGGTTAATAAGTCTGGTAATTAATTCGGTGTAAACGTACAATCTGAAGAATAGAATCTAAAGTTAGCAAAAAGTATCCGTTTGTCTCTTATTTCCCGATGAAGCCTCTTTTTACTAGATTTTACGTTCCATTTCTATGGCATATCAAATTTTTCTAATCGCGTAAGAGCGATACGAAATTTATTATAATCGGATCTGATTGATTAGCATATAAGTACAACAACGAACGCGACGGTGTACGAATGCTTTTCATATCGTGCTGTATATCGTATGACACACCTTTGGAGCTATAAATTAGAACTATAATTCGTTGTTTCAGCGCGATAATTCATCGATTTAAACTTAATTTAAAACGCTATATCTTGTTATTTAACGCGAAGCGTTGGCGTGTCCGCCTCCTTGTAAAAGAACGCAGTTGTTAATTTCCCAACATTCCATCTTCGAATATCTCATTCTCCTATTTTTAACAATAACCCGCTACGACTTACTACAACGTGGAACCTGCATATTCATCCCGTCGTAAGGAGAAGGAAATTCTCAAGGAACATCGAAATATGAAAGAACGTTAAACTTCTCGACATTCCATTCTCAACTATCTTATCCTCGTATTTTTAGCAAAATCGTACTACCCGCTAGCATATAATTCTTTAAACGTTCGTAAGCCACTTGTTTACAATCTCATCGACTCTCTTCGTAACAAAAACATATTAAGATCGAAGGATTTACGCGTTTTGGACGCGTCGTTCGAAATTCGACGCCACATCGGATACGCAGGAAGTTAGGCGATTTTCTTTACTCTTTAGATCGGCAAAATACAGCACCTTGGCACTCGACGCGCCGTAATCCTACTGTACCAGTTCCCTGGCATGATCCCGGGCTTTTAGTGGCACAATAAACTGATGAGTACCCGTGTTATATTCGCGTGTTCCGTCGAGGAGGACGCGTGTTAATGAAAACTGAAATATCGAGCTCTTCCTGTGCGGGGTTGCGGTCGTAGACGCAGACGACGCGACGTGCCAACTTTGCCATCGAAACTGTTACAAAATTCGCGTTTCCAAGCAGATGTTTGTACGCGTTTGTTGTAAAATTTCACGTTTTGACAGATTTGGGTTGAGTAAGAAACTCACCTGCTTCGCCTTTCTGAAACTATAAAAATGGAAATTACAAGATATGGAATTTATAACAATTTTGCTCCTGTTGGTCACAATGCAAAAACACAACGAACATGCGTGTAATACATCGAGTTTGGTATTTTTTAATTTAATCCTATCGTTCTGCTCGGGTCTGTATAACACAATGGATATATCATTAAAATAGAAATACTGTCTATCTATATTCAAGATCCTGTACAGATAATATTCGTAATAATATAAATAATATTTATATCTTAATAATGTGTCTATTGAAATATAACATCAAAAATTGGAATATACAAACCCGAGGAGAACGGTAGGGTTAAATTAAAAAAAAATGCCAAACTCTAGAATGTAGATGTTTCGATAAATCTTTAAACTTAAATCTTTGATTCTTGTCTTTTCAATATAATTTTGCTACGTACGCTTTTCGTGTCTTACGCTGCTATACCACGCTGTTGGGCTACTACGATTTTCAACTCGCCGTACAATGTTCAAGGGCCACTGTCCACGAAGTAGCTTCATAGACGCGTTGACGGTAGCAACAGTACGCTTCGATGCAGCGATTATTGTGAAGTAACGTGTATCTGTCCGGGGAACAACAGTCAACCGTTTCCGTCACTATGCGTTTATCGTCACGACGATTGTCGTCAGCATTGTCAATACCGAAGCGTACGTTGCAGCTATAAACGAAAAAAAAATACGCGAGAAAAGATAGGACAGAGAAGGCATGCGGTGAAGCGGCAAATAAGATGAATAAGTTGTTAGGTGATTGCTATAGCTCTTTGCTATTAATTATTACTACGACAATTCCATTGCCAAAGCGACGTTTGATTTTAAAAACTAGTTAGCCAGGTAATTACGCGGGATCGATGGAGAAAATCTTTGCCTGATATTTATTATATTTTCTTATTGATTCTATCTCAATGTTATTAAAATTCTTCCATCGGAGCTGACAAATTCCCGAATATTCGTATCTTGCGTTCGAACCAACGATCCAGCAATTTTCACTAAACTGTTACGCGTATTTTTGCTCAACCTGTGCAATGTATGAAATACGCGATCATCATTCCCTGACAATTCGCACGCAACGACGAACACTCGGGAATTAATATTTTTCTCGTTGTTCGAATGGATTCAAAATCTCCCTTTTTCGTGTCGTCGAATGTGGTAACATAGGACGAAAGCGGCTCCCTCGTCGCCCGACATTTTTAATAATGGGACAAAATGTATCTTACTGTACGCTTCGTGCACCGAACATCGGCGTACATATATCGTCGCGTCGTCTAATAAATTACGCTTGCGGTTCTATGTAGCGACACTTGGTGGACAGTCGGCCAAAGTTTAATACGAATCGTCGAAAGAACTTTTCTGGATAGCGTGTTTCACCTACGTTCAATGTCTCCAAATTTTAAACGTACATTTAGCGTATAACTTTTCAAAGACTAAGTGCATAGTCGATTCCGATTAATCGTACAAAAAGGCGAATGAAAAACCATTACAAGGGAAATCAATGACCGACTTGACGATATACGCTGTATAACCGTAACGATAATCCACTTTTACGAGAAACACCAACAAAATCCGACCGGCAGAAAATCGAGGGAGAATATTCTTCGAACTTTCAGCTCCGCCGTAGTGTTTTAAATCTCTCCAAACTCTATCTACCTCGCCGAGAACAATATAGTCATTCGACTAACAGATCCTCGAATTAGCTTAAATCTATCTAGGAAACTGCGTACCGCAACTTCGACGAAACTAATTTTACACGACGTTAAGGTGTATGAGAAGCAGCGAAGTATTGCGAATATGAGCAGTTTATGGAGGTTATGGAAATGGGAAGAAGGTGACGATTTAATTAGATCCGCGATTCACTCGTTAGGCGTAAAAACAGACGAGAATTTTCGTAACGAACAATGTCCGGGCCGCTTGCTTGCGAAATAGGTTAACTCCACGAAACGGAATTAAAACATTTCAAAAGGTGCAGTTAAACCATTTTGACCTGTCAATGACTCGTTTTCCGTTCACGTGGCACGCGCTTTTGCGCAAGATGAATTTTCCTGCGACTTTGACGAACGCGTCACGCGATAGGAACGCTAATACGGTTAAAACATTCGGCAGAGGACTTTACAGCCGCGGAAAGAGTAAATTTAAGCGTGGAAAGAGTTTTGCGAGATAGAAGGGACGAACGAGCGGTGGATTGGTTGAGATTAAGGAGCATTGTGAGAACAAGGAAAGAGAAAGACGACGAGGGCAAAAGAGGAGGAAGTAAATGCGACGAAGAAGAGATTAAACGGTGGAACTAAGGTAGTCAATCTATTTATAAATCTATAAAACTGCTGTAAAAAGTTATAAATTGACCACATTGATCCTGGTAATTCTAGAGTTGGAGTTGTTCGGTTACCTAATGTCACCTGTTAAATCGCGAAACGTTGAGTTCATCCTAGAACTACCTGATCTGCGAATATAACGGGTTAAAGATCTACCGTTTTTCCAATTCAAACGCTCTTGGCAGGATTAACGTTGACTTTTATCGAGACAGTGATACGATTTTATAACGCTTGCTATTTATTTTGCACATATCGCTGTAACTCTATGCGTATGTTGGGAAATCCTAGTTAATCTTATCACCAATGCATTACGATCTAAAATCTTGAAATATCTAAAAAAGAAACGAAAAAGGAGAATCGCGTGTTAATTTAAAGATATATAACTCTTCGAATTAGAGATACAATTCTCTTTTCCAGCTACCAAGCTTTATAAGTTATTCGTAACGCAACATAAAGAAACGTAAATATACCGACAAGGGAAGATCTCCGATCCGTAAATTTAAAAAATTATAAAACTTTGAGCATACGTAGAGGATATACAGGTATGTATTATTCAGGATTTTTTTGTTTGCCGCCCAGTTTCACTCTAAGAAGGTGAAATTGATCCCAGAAAATCCGGCTATTTTCAGATTTTGCGTTATAACTTGAGGACTGTAAGGGATAAAAAGGAACGGATTTTAATTGGTACTATCGTTTTGTTAAAAAAAAAAAAAAAATGCGTCAATGTCGTAGCGAGCTATACCGCAAAGTCGGAAAACACCAGAATTTTCGAGGGTAAATTTCACCTCCTCAGAGTGAATTTGGACGGCGAAAAAATATTACGTAATACGTACCTATATATCCTGTACGTGTCCCCAGAGTTTCATAATTTTTTGAATTTGCGGGTTGCGGATCTTCCCTTGTGAATTCTTAAAAGCAGCATGAAAATCAACCAACGCACTCTGCTCTTACGTATCTCAACTTTACCGATCCATCGTTCATCACCTTTCTCGGTGTCTTGAACTTTAAAATCATAATAAAGAACAAGAATACTTCAAAATATATGTCAACTGCAAAGTAAAGCATAATAAAGCATAATAAAGCGTAATAAAGAAAAAGCAATAATAAATTTGAAAAAGCCAATTATCCCGATCTTTCGATACGTTCAACGTTCACCTTCGTGTAATCGACAAAAATATAACGATAGAGGCAATAAAAATAGCGGGGGAGAAAACGAAGAAAAGAATCTGATATCCTTCGAACGGTCGAAGTTATCGACATTTCCCTAGAATATTAAAATTTGCATTTTACATGCCGCATTAAACCCGGAGACCTTTCTAGCCACTCTGTGACTCGCCTCCCTGTTCTCGTCCCACCATGAAAGGAATACTTTCGTCGTCGAGGAGGTATCGAGGTTTAAAAATATTCGCGCGGTTTGCTCCAGTTTTCCTCTGCATACCCGCCTCGGTATCTCAATATCCGTCAGCAGGTCCAGCTGCAATATTTATACCGGCTGGCCGCATCCTTTGATCAGATCCGTGGGAGTGACCATCGATACCGTTCGTTCGAACATCGTTTCCTTTTCAATTTATCAACTCTCGACCTATGCAATTGTTGGATATCGTGATTTCCTCTCTTCGATTTTTATTTATCGATCCGATGAATTCGCTCGTATATAGAGCGTATCTCGTAACACGTGGAACGTTCCATTTCGGGAGTGGTGAGAAGGCGGAAGAACAACGAAAGAAGATCGCACGAACGTGCGTCTTATTCGACCTTTCCGAGTTACAGCTATTTTTCTTGTCGCGATAAGCCGCAACAAGGAGTACGAAAACAATGAAAACGCGTTCGTGTAAAACTTATTTGACCTTGTTTCAAAATTATGGCCACTCTCGTGTTCCAACGATTCGCAACTGCTTACCTTCGCGAAATGTGCTCGAAATGGCAATCCTCGGCCGGCCTATTATTTTGACATACACGTGGAATTCTTGAAAGATAGGGAAACTCTCGACGATACGACGAGCTCGTATACGGATAGAGGATCACCATTTCGAGCATCTTCTGCGAAGATAAGCTGTCGCGGATTATCGTAACACGAAAGTGGCTATAACTTTGGAACAAGGTTACACAGGACACCTGTTTATATGAACTTTCTTTCGTCGTTTTTGCGCCTCTCGTTCACTCTTGAATCGTGTCCCACGTATTACGAAACATCCT
The DNA here is from genome assembly GCA_014737525.1 of Bombus difficillimus. Lineage (NCBI taxonomy): Eukaryota > Metazoa > Arthropoda > Insecta > Hymenoptera > Apidae > Bombus > Bombus difficillimus. The sequence continues at coordinate 2,056,658 of JACXIT010000142.1, forward strand.
ACGACTTATAGGTAACGCGTACCATGGGAAACGTATGTTTCGCAGCAACTTCAAACTTGATAAATTTCTATCGTGAAATTTGGAGTATACGAGGCTTCAGGAAAGTTTTAACGATTTCCTTGATTCATGGAGGGCCAATCGTCGCGTCGACGCATTCGTCGCTACGAAAGATATGGAATTCCAAAGATTCGTTAGGTACTCTGCTCTCCGCCACTTCGTACTTCAACTAGACTTTACAATTTCACGAGACTCGCGATTCCTTTATTTTTCCAGACTATGCGACAAAAATCGATGGATTTGTAACGTAATAAGAAACCATCGCTTGGTCTTTAACGACTTAAGTAAATAAATAGTTTATTCGTAACGTTCTTTTCTGGTATGGAAACGTTTATACGCGAGCGTTCTTTTTATATACGAACATTATAACGAAAGAATTTTAGACGTAGAAAGAAAAGGTGGAAATTTAATACGAGAGAAAACATATTTTAATATTGCAACGGAGAATGACGGAAATCTTTTCTTCTAGCAGCTCGCTTAAGAGCCACACGACACGAAACTCGTTAGTCCGATTTCAGTGGAGATCGAAGATTTTCGAACGACGAATTTTAGCGAAGTTCGATCGAACGAAACCGAGCTGTAAGGTTTTACGAAGGGGATATTAAGGTCCCCTATAAATAACCGTAAATCACGCTACCTATTTAGGCTGGCGTTGCATACACGTATCAACGAACGGCTAGCTAGCCAACGCGATATTACTAACAGATTTCACCGAGTTCGTATTGATTTTACCTTCACAGCCTACGACCAGAGGCACCGATGATCAACGATTTCTCTACCTGTCTAATTTCGATTCGGTATTTTCAGCCAACTTTTCGCGAAAATGTCGGTATCGACGAGGAAAGTTTTTTAAAATTGTCGACCTTTGATTCGCGTAACGTCGTGATTAACGATTTCTGTGGTGGCCTGATTGTCATTCGACTTCTTTATAAATTATTCGTGGGAACGTCGATATCCATAAGAGTTTTCCTTTCTTTAATCGTCGACAAGTGCGAAGATACGTGGAAAATTTAGTTAACGTAAAATTAATAGCTGTATTTTGAGATATTTCGATTTGACTTTTACGTAAATCTTGTATGGAAATATCGATATCGATAAGAAGAAGAGTTTTTGAAGTTACGTAAATCGAGGAGAGATTTTGAAATTCTTATTGACTTTGAATTTAGTAACATCGAAACCCACGAATAGCGGTAGCCTCGTTTGTGTAACTCGATTGTTTGTCTTCTTTGCTTACGAATCTGATCGTCGCGGTCATTTTTCTCCACTCGAAAGTCAAACGCGTCTCTGTCACTTTTTACTTTTTACCATCAAGGAAGAAGAAATAGGCTTCTTGCGTTTTCAAATTTTGAAGCAACAATCAAAAAACTTTGCAAAAGACTCGGCACTTGTTTCTACTTTCAAAAGATTGCTAACATCTTCTGCAACTTTGTTTCTTTACGATAATTTCGATCTCTTATTTTTAATTCCCCGCCCCCTCCAATGTTTACATTTGCCTGTGTCCTCCCAAGATTCTCGAAGGAATCCCCTCGACTTTGATAATATTTTTTTACGTCCGCTGTCCAATTCTCTACGGCGCAATTCGATTGGGTTCGGGTTAGGCAACTGTGGTAACCAATCTGTATAGATCGTAGAACCTTGTTCTTCGCGTAGAGCTGGGAAATATTAAGACGTAACACGAACGAAATCTCGGCTACGGATTTCGCGAGAGGAACTTCGGCCTGGCATTAATTCCATATCAGCCTCGCCTTTTATCCTCGTGTCACGATTTGTTATTGGCAATTTTATTCGATTACGAAACGCTGCCCGCTTGAAGCCGACGAATAAACAGAAATCGCGATATCTTCTTAACGCGTTATCATCTATGAAAAATCTTGTTTCTAAAAATTGTTGTACTAGCGATTTATGTTATCCAAAGAAGGATTACTATACAGGATGCTTCGTAACAACTACAATTTTGTTGTTGCTGGTACAATTAGATACAGGGTGATTCTACGCGGAAAATAATTTGAGTTTGAATAATTCATCGAATATACTTGAACTTCGCTAAAGATAATCGCAGGTTAGCTAGGTACGAGTAAACGATCAGCAACAGGTTATTATAACTCGAAAATAAGTCAAAATTGTGAAATAAAATTTGTAAAAATAAAGGTCGAACGTGCTTAGTTACATACGCGCACGATACGTCTTCAAATCTATTTTTCTCTAAAAGAAAGCATCGAATGGAAAAATGTTATCATCCTGTACCCAATTGTACCAACAGTTACGGACCGCTCTGTAGAATATTAAACAAAGAAGTAATACTCTTTTAATTAGATCCACCATATCGAAATATAGATTGATAAAATATGGGAAGCTTGATAATTGTATTTACATTTAAATTTATAAAACATCGTCGAATTGAACGTGATTAATTCAATTCAATTAAATGTAAATTAACTCTTGGTAAATTAAATCGAAGTGAATTCGATTACCGATCGACCCTCGTACAGACGCGTAACTGAAATTGTTTCAAAAAATTTAGTACGAATTATGCGTTATACTAATCGATCGCGAGTGATCGGAATCAGTTGGAAACTTTGGTCCACGGTGTATCTGTTATTATACCAAAAATTTGCTTCGTAAGAAATTTGTAAAAAGTGCACGAGAGATTTATATCGCTGACCGCTCGTTACGTTGTATCGTATTTCTTTCTTTATATCTTTCTCGCTTGTTATCGAGTTTTATTTCTACGACTCGAGCGTTGAGAGATCGAGTACGAAAATCGTGCAGTTAACTTTAACGTAAACACCCAACCATTTTACCATGATCTTCCGTGCTAAATAAAATGTATAATTATTAGACTGTAGACTTTTATGCATTCGTGATAGATTTCAAAATGCACAAAAATGCACAGATTGCGCGTAACATGCAAAAATATGTAGAGTATTCAAAGTTCGGCACCCTACTATAATTGTTAGACCGCGGATTTTTATCCAAAGCACGTCCAAAGAAATGTAATTTATATGAAACTCTGTTTCATCCACCAAATATTACAACGATTCCTCTATACCCGATACTACGTGTATTTTTGCGTATCGTACGCACTTTTATATCCTTCAATTTCGCAAAAATGCATAAAAATTCACGGTCTAATCGTAACGTTTAGTAGGTAAAATTAAAGGAAATTTCTGCTTAGATCGTATTCCTTCGTTTGCCTTTGTAAAAATATGAGTTTGTAGAAATATCTGCGGACTAATAATCGTTATACTTTTCACTTTTACAATTTAATATCCAACAAGGGGGTGAACACCGTCGATTTTCGACACGAAGGGATTAAAAATCGCTACGAACTCGATAGGATGCTGGGATGAATTTCACCGCGCTTTCAAGATTTCACTCGATTAAAATTGCTTTCGACTATTAATCAACGACACACGGGATTATTCTCTGGAAGAATCCTATTACAAAGCTGATCGTAAATTTATGACTGTGCAAGAGATAAACGAGAGAACGAAACGAGATCTGCTGCGTTGCGAACGAGACGCAAACAACAAAGGCACGTTACTGAATTATTCGTAGAACGTGCTAATTCTAGCTGGTAAATAAGAAATAAATACTCCTTTCCCTCTCAAACGGGCGAAATCTCGTTTCTCTGTTCGTCGTTGTATCCTTTGTTCGAGCACCTAACTTTTGGCTATCGTGCTTGTTTAACGACAAACAAATTACTTCGGACAAATAGCGGATAAATATTGGTCAAGCATAGAGAAGCACGGCGATTCCCTTTTCTATGTTTCATTTATTTACCGTTTATCGTCTCTTGATAGGGCATTAACGACTACCGTTACATGTATTCTCTTTTAGGAAATTTGGAATATTTTTACATTGTGTTCTACCAGTTATAAAGTAGTTGCATATCGTTGGGTGTCTCTGAGTTGCGTCTCGTATCTTGAAATTTGACGCAGTAGCAAAGAAAATGTTCGATGGTGTCGTTGATGTTGCGATATTCGCAGGGTTCGGGTACGAACCTCAAGTGTTTTGTAATATATTAAAACGTTTACATTTGTTTACTTAACGAAAGGAATTCTTTTTCTCTATAACAAGCGACGAAGCAAACGATTTAATACCGTAAAAATATGCGAATAACGAGCAAGTTACGTTAAATAATTTTATATATTTCACGTATGTGTATATATTTTATATGAAATCGATGTAACTCGATCATTGTTATTATCGTCGCTATCGTTTGATTTATCGCCTATTTCTCAGGAAACCGCGTACATCAAACAGATAATATTTCTGCTTCTACCGCACCTCTCCCTTCTTTTATAAAAAATCAACAGAGCTTCTCTGGTTAAGAATTTTAATAAGAAGGTCTAACAAGGAGTCGATTAATCATCAACCGTACAAACGTGATAAAGCATTTGCATCGTATCGTAGACATTTTTAACGACATCGATGCTTTTGTCAAATATTTCATATTTGATGACTGAGCGAATAATTAAAAGAGCGCGAGAAAATCGGCTAGCAGTAAGTGATCCACATACCGACGTTTTTGTTTAATACTTTTCGCGTGACAAACGGCCGAACGATTAAGAGACAGAAAGATAATTAATCGTGCGATATATCGACACTTTTGTCGTGTCTGATCGAATATTTCGTGTTTGACGAATCAACGTACGATCGACAGATTGACGAAGAATTCGATTATCGATGAATTTACACTTCCGTCGATTACCGTGCGTTTGATGAACGGGGAAAAGTTTGAAAATAAAAGATCGTAAGATTAATGCATCGGTATTTCTGCTGTTTCGTATTATATGAATGAACAAAGCTTTCGTATATCGCGAAATTAATGAATCGACATTTTCGTTGAATATTTCGTGCCTGACCAACAAACTAAATTTCGATTCGTCGATACATCGACGTTTTTATTTATTTTCTACTTGACGAGGGAAAAATTTGAAAAAGCAAAAAATTCGTGGAATTGTTTAATCGATATTCCTCTTTATCGTTTGGTATTTAATAATTTAAAGGAAAGCTTTTTAAACTGAAAAGCTAAAAGAAACTGTTTCCACAGAGACGAAAATCAACTTTCTATCAAATTTGCATATTTTATTTTCTACTTAAGTTTCTCAAATAATTATACATCGTAAATCGATTTATTATGCTACGATTAGTCAGCACGACAGCAACATTCGAAATGAATATGCATAAGCACGCTTCGCTGCCTGTAAAAGAAAATTGTTGGAGATAAGGACTGCAAACTGTATTCGCGGTAATTTTTCCCGCCTTAATCGCAACACTGTGGTCGTATAATCGCCTTTTATTCTAATTTACCGTATCGTAATACGAAAACACACGGAAATGTTACAAATCTTGAAATTAAATGAAATAATTAACTGTAGCGCTAAAAATAAAAAGCAAACTTTAAACATATAATCCGACCAATATGATCTGGCAAGTAGTAAATTTAAAAATCCAAAGAATAGTCAACAATTGGCGCCGTGTTTAAAAACTAGACGCGCTACATCAAAAATTGAATAAAGCGTGCGAATCAAGATGAAAATCGTCGAGGAAGACCAAAGGTCCTCAAAAATCTCTCCATATTAAATCTTTCCATATTACCGATAAATTTTCGTCTTATTCAACCATGTTACGACCTTCTTCTTACTTTCCTCGCCAAATAAACAGAGATAAATTCCGATCGACGAATGTGACGAGCAAGGACAACGCGATCCATCAAATTTACTCGAAAAACCCGAAGGAAATACGACCGCGTTGTGATCGGCTTGCAGTGAAATTTATTTTTTTAGATTTCTAACCATCGATCGTTCGCTTATCTGTGTGATCAAACGAACAACGATCGTCCACTTTTAATATCTTTGTAACAAAATTAGTTATTTAAAAATAGCGAGGGTTTATTTAAAAATTTGTTCGTTTTTTGGATATCCTCGTCCAAAAATTAGCTTTTTATTATGACGATAACCTTAATGGACGGAGTTTTCGTAAATGAAACGTGCGTAGAATGAATGCAAAAATACGTAGAAGAGTATAGGATTTAAAAAAGTGACGGTTTTCGGATCTTCTAGTTTACAAACTGCGATGATAAATAGAAAGACCCGGTATTTACGGAGGAAATTTTTCTTGGACGCGTTAGGGTTCTATGAAAACGCAAAGTTGATTATAAAATAAAATATTTTCCCATCTTTTCCCCTTTTTGAAAAAAGCTATTAAGTCGAAAGAATTTGTCAAGGATGCAAAATTTTGTTAATAAAAGAAGAACGGATTAGAAATTATAAAACGACTCGAAGAAGCGTTCATCATACGAAGGTGATAACGTTTAAAGAACGTGTATTTTATGATTTCTCGTTGTAACGTTAATTTTCCGTTATCATTTCCTAACCATGACGCGAGATGGAATGAGCGCAAAAGAAAAGATAGAGGCGAGCTTTCCCGTGTATCGTATATTTTATTTATGAAACAAGCAGACTCTCGCTCGTCAGGTGTACGAATGTTTTATTTATCAAAACGAATCTTCGATCTTTCGTTTTTCAGATAAAGTTATTTACTAGGTCAGAGTTCGAAGGAGACGACGATTTTACGATACCCTTGCTGAAAGAAGTCCTTTTACTGAAAATATCTTTCGCGATTATCGTTTCAGTACCAATGGCAAAGTGAATAAACCGCATAAGTGCTTTCAACTTCGTCTCGCTGACATCTTCAAATAGATATACGTATTAAAAGGTATCCTATCGAAGCAAACGCTTTGAAATAAACTTAACGAAATAAAATAATTCCTCTCAAAATTAACGATAATTACTCTATTTTATAATAACCTATGTTCTCTCTTCTTTTACTATAATTCTTTCTTCGTATGTTACGTGTTTATGAAAATATTTTCGTGTCTTTTCTCTCGGTTATGAGAAAACTGGTTAAATTTCACAGTTTAAAAAGAATTTGTCGAGGACGCAAATTTTATTATTCGCGAAACAATTTGATTGGAAAAATATGAAATATCGCGATTACTTTCTCATTGATCGTAAATTCTGCAAAAATAATATAATTTTTCTTTTCTTGACAATTTTCAAACCACGGGTTATTACTCTAAAAGAAAGTCGATGAGAGCTTGGAAAAAGTAAAAGTAAAGTAAAAGATTTCCTAACGAATGCGCTCCTGTTCTACTTTTCCATTCGTCGTAAGTCCTTCGAGAATAAATATATTTGCAAATAATATCTTGTTCCATCTTCCGATTCTTCTTTTCTTGACGATTTTGAAATCGCGGCCGTTAAGTTTTCTTATTCAGCGAAATCGATTCGAAACACTCGAACGACGTCCCTCGTAAGCATTTCAAGGCATCTTCGTTATCGCGCTTTCAAACGAAACCAACCAAGATCTCAATAACCGTGCCTGCATTTCAGGATTAAATTAGCATTAATGGTCGTGATTTAATTCAAGTATCGGGTATCGATCGAATCGTTTGTTGATAGAAATCGCGAGCTATTCTGTAAAGGAAAAAAGAGACTTTTTACGGAGAATAATTCTAGCGTGACAAATTAAAAACGATCAAAAGGGATGAACACTTCGTCCAACTTTTTAATTCGATTATGATTTTGAATAAAAAATTAGTTATTAAGTCACGTTATGCGTAATTTGTTTTCGCTACAACGTGAGTTTGAAACAAAGTTTCTTCTCAAGTTGGAAAGAAAATGAATAAAAAGAGAGAGAAAACGATTGGGCGTACGAATGGTGCAATTTTCAATGTCCAAGACAAGATGTTTTCGTATATTTCGCCTTTGAATAGATGAAAATGAACCTCGGGTAGATATCACGGAATACGAACGATGTATAGCAGAGACCTAACGCTCGACGCATATTTGTATCGTACAGAGTTTGAAGGTTTTACGACACTTTCGATATTTTCTGTTGTATGTAAAACGATAAGAGCGAAAAAGTGTCATAGGTTGAAATGAAATTTAAAAGTAGAATTTGAAATAGATATTGATTGTGAAATATATAAAGCGCGACGATTTCTTTGTAATGTCGTCTACGCGTGAAAGAACGTTTACCATCCTTTCTTAAAAGATTCATAATTTTACTTATGTATAATAGATTCTTAAAAGATACAATGTTGGTATTTGTAATTAAAATCGATTAACGAATCTTTTGCGAAATCTTCCTCTTTCTTCTTTCTTTCTTCTCTTCCTTTTTTTTTCTTTTTTGAAGCAACTTGCGAGCGACTCGTTGGTTCTTTTATTTTAATTAAACAGTATATATTCTTCGGTAACGTTCCTACGAGGACAACGATGAGCAAGGAAATTAGAAACAACGTCGGATTCATAGGAAATCTTCGGTCGAACGTGTTTGCCTAAAATTGCTGCGCTCGAGTTATTCGGTTACGTTTTAGCTGCGATAGAACAGATAATTGTACAGCAGATATGCAAATTTCCAAGATTCTCATTCTCCGTCTACGAGCAAACGCTTTTGCTTTGAAGTAACTTCGCTTCGTACTTGACACTTTGACGATCACGCTATGCGAACACCGCCTTCTTATATATTCGTAAATTCGTGATCATCGTTCGTTGATGTTAACGTTTTAAAAGTCACGTTAAGCGCACGATACTAAGGTGTGATTTTATCCAGTGAATATGAAATAGAAAGTTGTGCAGGGAGATTCTACTTTTTCGTTTCTCAGCTTCCTGTCTTTTTAATGTGGTTCTATATTTCGTAATTAATAGTTTCAATAGTTAAATTACTACGAACTTTGTTTCTTTATCAGAGTAATTAGAAATATTTACTTGGGAATTCGCTTACAATCAGTTTGTTAGATATACATTTTATATATTTCTTTTTAAATAAGTAATTTGTTATTTCTTATTCCGAAGCATACGTCGCTTTAACCAATTTTTTTAATACGTTTTAATTATCGTAGTTATGTGGATATGCACCTGATGCGACGATACTTTCTCCAACTCACCTTTGACGATTAGTAACAACGTGGAAACAAACAATCTTTCCTTCCAATGAATAGAACATCGACAAAAACCGTTTGTAATTTTAAAAGAAACGACCAACAGATCATGCTATTTTCGATTTTCACAGGAACGACCATTTCTAATTTTCAAATTAACGACCAGCAATTAAAAATGATTACCTTTTTCAGAATTTTAGAAGACCACAAAGAATTTACCATTAAACTGTTAACTATCAACGGAAGCTATTAACCGTTACCTATTACCAGCATCCTCAGCCATAATAACTTATTTATTCAGAATGTTCTTATCTTTATATTCTTAGTCTTTAAATTAAATATATACGTTATAACCTTTCTAAAAAATTTTTTTCCACTACCATCCTTATTACCAATTTCCTTCGCCAACCTAAGCACCGAAGATTACATCCTAATCCTAAAATTAAAGCAGCCCTGATTAATGTATAAGCCAATTACCAGTTTAACGCAGGACGATCCACCTCCATCAAAATACTCCGCTCTTTATCTCTTCGTTTGTAATGAAGCTCGGGAATTCGTTCTGTTTCAGGGGTACGAGGGGTCCCTGTTGAAAGTCACAAGCAAAAATGGGAAAACAGCGTCGGTGAGTCATTATTTTTTCAAATTACCAGCCGTATTTCATCCTTTGCCCGTGTGGCGTGTGTAAAAGGGTGGAAAAAAAAAAGAAAAAGAAACGGGAACGATAATAAAAAAATAGAGCGTTATCGCGTGCTTTTAACGCGAACGATGGATCTGTTCTAGATTTCCATCCAGCTATTCTCCATACGCGTTTATCGAGGAAACGAACGAAAGGAAGAGAAGTGGATACATCGAGAGAAGGAGAAAAATGTTAGGAGGGTAAAATCGAGGTATTCCTTCGCGAATACACCGATTCCCTTTTACCTATTCGAGAGATTTTTCCATCGATCGATGGAACGGGTCGACAAAGTGTCGAGATTTTCGTGCGATTATTCGTTGGTGAGGAAACTGATGGGAAAACTTGCCGCGAGTACCGGAAGTTTCAATCGAATTCTACCATCGAGAAAGTGGTTCGTCTGCTTTTGAGGAAAATTCGTCATTTTTTTTTTTTTCTTTCTTCTTTTCCCGACGATTTCTCTAGCCTTTTGTTCGTTTTCGTCGATTCGGAAAGGAACGAAGACATTTTCGAGAATTCTCGTTTTATTCTTTCACGATGTGTCTGTTATGTATGAAAGATTTACGATGCGAGCTCTATGAGTCTTTGTCAGTATTTTCCACGAATACAGTTATTTAACTCCTATTGCGATCCGCTTTAAAAGAAATAATGGTTTTCGAAAATGGAAAAATTTGCTTTTTGTTGCACGATATTTTTACGATTACGACGAAGCAAAAATATTGTGTGAAAAAGATACGAGTAAAAATGAGAGCGAAAATATCGTATGAGCTTCGACTCGTAAATATGAAAAATTATCTGAAAGATCTACTCTATAGAGTATAAGATCTTTACTTATTACTTTATTAATCGGTACGACTTATCGAGCATGCTGCTAAAGTTGTTGGATTTCCACCTGAGACATCTTGAGCACAGCACAGATGTAAAAATTTCAAATAAGAAAGATCAATAACGTCCTGTGTAAAAGTAGTTATCGTAGACGCTCGACAAAAGAGGACAAACACTCTCGACAAATGAAGGATTTACAGCAATCCCGTTCCAAACTCGGAAGAAGCGAAATAAAATAGTTTCTCGGTGAAATGACTGACCTACGAAACGTTAACCTATTAAAAAAACGACTATCACACTGGCTTGGATATTTGTAATAATTTATTCGTACAGAAATTCTCAATTTTTTTAACCCATTGTTATAAACATACATTGCGAATATATTATTTTATATAACACGTCGTATTTAATACGTTAAAAATACACTTAAAAATTGCTATATGGGTCACCTTTTAATCAAAGATTCGAATACGTTAGAAAGGTTCCCTCCCTTTTATTACGACGATCCGATACTTTCGTTTCTATAGCGATACGCGTATAGGCATTTTACATTCCATTTATTCGTCGCGAAGAAGTTATACGGGCGACGAAGCTATATTTTTTGCTTGAATGTATAATATTATTGAACGGAAGCGTGGAATATCGGAATCTTTGGCGCACTTTTCGGTAATGAAATCCAGACAAAACGAGATCCTGTGATAATGTGATCCGAACCGGGGAAGAAACATAGAGAGCTTTTGATTAGGGCAAAAAAGATAATTTAACGGTGTTCTCTCGAGACAAAACTGGTCGCCTTGTCTCGGAATTATTACTCGGCTCGCTTAAACGTTCTCATCCTCCTCCTTCTTTTACGCTCTCCTTTATGCGATAACACGCGGATAGGTCGTCGACGACGAACTCTGTTAAATACAATTTCATGACTCCAATAATGGCACCATCGACCTGTCGCATTTCTTCGAGATGCGTTTAGACCAAACGTACGAGAACACGTAGTCGGTCGTATCGATATTCGGACGTTACCACCCTACTCCGTACTATATCTGTATTTGTTGCTTTGTACAAGAGAGGATGATTTAAATACCGCGTTACAAAAATATTACGAAATATAACATTTGATCGTGCGATAAATTTTTGATAAAAAAATTATCTTATTTTCGTATGATACACGATGAGTACGGCAGACTGGAAATCACAGCGGTGTAAGCGAAGATTTTGAGAATCTAAATTCAATATACTTTAACTTTTAAACCCATCGTGCCTTTAATTTCGTAATTAATTAAGTTCCAACTTTATTATCTGCCATAACACATTCGCACGACTTGAGAAAATATAATCAACTTTCTGTAACAATAAATGCAAAACACGGTATCGCGAAATCTAACGGTGGACTGAATCGCATCGCCATGATTCTTTGTACTTGATATGTGGACACTTGTTCACGCTCTGTAAATCTAGCAATTCTTAAAAACAATTCCAACTGCAAGATAGATTTATCTCGTATAATTAACGTCAGAGGAAACGAACGCTAATATTTTGATAATACACCAAGAAATTCGACGCGTCACGAAAAGGAAAGATTATATTGGTTTCGAGAGAAAAGGATACAATTTATCGCGAAGCAGCACAATTATTAATATCAATATTAATATCGAGATAAAATTGTAAGGAAAAAGCATGCAAATACGATACAGTGGAATCTCCAGTATACGAATTGACGGGGAGACAGAATTCGTTTTTAAAGCTCGAACGAGAGAATTTTCGAATAATAGAAACCGCGTCTCTTCTTTACAGTTATTATACCATATCTCGATAACCAATATTACATCTTTTTTATTGGCGAATCAAATTTTATGAAAGCAAGGAACGGACGAGTATTGGCTCGCTCGGTCCGAGCGCACCTTTACGTCATCGATATAATGATTTATAATATAATAATACAACGATAGTAATATAATTCACTGTATCACGGGAAATTAATGGAAATTCGAGAGGTTTATAGATCCGTTCAATGAAATATTCCGCTGAATTCGCGGCAACGCAAACACAACCTGTGCTTTCCCTGTCGTTCGCGTTCTGCCTGATCTTTACTAATGTAAATGTTATTTTTCGATATTTTTGCTGTCGCCGATATGAAATATGTTATCGCGACGATCGATGGTATTATTTATCGGAAATAATACGCGTTGATACCGTATCAGATCGGCGAATAGAAAAAATTGCTTTTCTAAAATTTCAAATTAACGAGCTCGGAATTAAAATGATGCTTGTCAAATTTCTCAATTTTTTTTCTCGATCGATTACCGACGCTATAGAAAGATCGTCTATGACCTAACCTATCGCAATACGATCATAAATAACGTCCAGTCGCGTATAAGCAGCTATGCCGCTTGGTGAATATTTTAAAAACGAAAAACTACGATATCTTTTCTTCCTTTCCCTTTCTTTTTTTCGTTTCTGTTTTCTTGGTTTCCGAGAAAAAGAAAAATCTTGACAGGACTCGCTTCAATTAGCAGAGGCGAACATAGCTATTACAAATATCGACTGGAAACAGCGCTGATCGTACAATAATTAACACAAAATTCAACATCGCATTGCCCCTGCTGATGGTCTCTTATAAACGTTGACGAAACATGATAACAAGTACAATCAACGGAAAATTGAAACGTTTCATTGTTACTGGCGATAATCTATTAGAAATGTTAATTATAAATAATAATACATTATAATCGACAGAAAAATCAATATAGCCAAGGAAACCGACACGGTCTTAACGATACGCAACACTCCCTTGATATCAAGGACAAACTCACCTTTACTTTTTTTTACCAATAATCCACGCACCCTACTACTTTCCTACGCCCAAAGATATACTCGTACGATGGGTCGCCTACGTCGTGAATGGTTTTCTTCGTGGGTCTGGTTCCTTTGCCCTGTCGACGCGTAATTTCACTTTTATGACTCGTTGTGAAAATTCCGATATACAACGGCACATATTCTTATTTTCCAATGTAGCTATTTCTTTATCAGCTTCTGCGTTTCATTCTCACGGTATTCGAATTTTTATAATCACGTTGGCAATTCGCCTTGCGAATTTACTAAAATTAACTCGCAGAATTTATCGACTCGCCACGTACGATATTTTAATGGAGATACGCGTGCACGTAATTGATGTTTCATCGAAGGAAAACGATATAGGGTAACTGTAACTGATACGGAACAGCGCGATATCTCGGTAAGTAACTGACAAAAAATCAATCAGCGACGGTGCAAAATATTTCGTTAGAAGCAAAAGACAAGTTTTTTACATTTTTTACCGTGTCTTCGAGATACATAAACTTTTGCATGATTAACTATTAGCAAACGAATATCCATTAATTTTCATCTAACGTTAATTTCATCGAAAGAAAAGCATGTTTCTCTCTTTAGCAAACTTTCAAAATCAGATGTTCCATATTAGCTGCAATTAACCCGCGTATCGATCTGATAACTAATACAGTGAAGCGTCCTTTTATCAGGTTCCCTAATTCATTTTCGTAATATAGGATGTTTCCGATCGCATTTTACGTTAAAGAAACCTAAAAGGAAGAGAATTACGAAATTCAATATTCTTGGAGCTAATTAATTGGTCTGTAAAAATGTCGTAATAGATACAACGGTGTGCCAATATTTTTTCTAACCGTTGTAAATCACCGTCTACTTCGCAAATTTATTAACCTTCCAGCATCAACGACGTACACCGTATACTCGTTCTACGTTTTACCAAATCGAAAAGAAAACGAGCAGATAGAACGTTAGCGGAATTAACGAGCCACCGACATTAACCAACCAGCGACAAAAAAGTAACAAAGTCCACGGCGTTACGTGAGTCACGTAACGATGGAAAACGTCTAATCGATTCGGCTGCAAAAAAATACATCAATTTTATGCCTTCGCGGAAGGCATCGTGGCCGCCACGTTGGCTCAGATATACAACGTTCGACCGTGATAACATTAATTTATGCGCCACCAGTGGGAACACACGCGTCACACGCGACACAACGTTGCCAACGTTAACGTTGGAAAATCCTTTCACCCCGTTCGAGCATTAAGCGTTTTCCACCCTCCTCTTTCGTCCGGTTCTCCGCGTTTCTACAGGGTGTTAAACAAAAAAATGTAAACGATACTTGCATAAAGTTTGAATCTAAACGCGGAGACAATGGAACGAGTTCGCGTACAGAAATGTCGTTCGAGGTTCGTGTCTCGTGTTATAAACAATTTAAGCCGACGAATCATTCTCTCCGTTCCTCTCGTACTTCGCGTTTCTCGCTCCGAGGCGAACGAACGAGATTAAACGAAGTTTACGAACGAACAATACGACGAGTACAATTTTCCCGACTTCTTGATTTCGATGTTGTCTGGCGCACAAAAGGATACGCTTTAATGTAACAACACAGTTGAAAGCTTATTCAAAGATACATACGAAAGCTTTTAGCAACGGATGACAGACAAACGAAGTTTCGTCGTGAATTCTAAAGTTTGTCTAAACTTTTTCGTTTGAAGAAACTCGTTGTCGAAAAAACTTGTTGTCGAAAAAGTTTATCCCAACATCTATGTAACGATATATTCCTATAATTCGTGAAATCGACATTTTTCGTCTAAATATCTTTCGATGAAAGTTCGACGAAGCGTCGACTATGGCACGGTGTTGGATTTTTCAAGAAACGTATATAGTCTCGTGGAAAAACTAAAAACGTGACATATCCCGTCTTCTTGCTGCCGCGTTCTTCGAATATAACAGCCGAAATTCTATCGTCGCTCGCGTTCGGTCGGAGCGAGCGAAACGGAAGAGAAGGTGAGGACAGCTGATTTATCGATCTACGACTACGTTAGAGAGCTACTAGTGTATTTTTGGCGCGGCAAATTAAGTTGCTTATAACTGGAAGCCTAAGCTTCGAACGACCCCTTTATACGCCAACTATCTTCCATATCTTGACATCTATCCTCGCGCCTTGTAAATCTCGCTCGCTTTTATTTTAACACCCTGTATTATGCATCTATACGGTTACGTGTGTTCACTTTGTGCGACTATGATGTGCGCGGCCGCCCTGGCCTTTACTCGTACACCCGAGGAATTCTAAAATAACGAACGGGAGGGGGAGATCGGCATCGACCCGAGGAAGGAATGCATTTTCGCATCGAAGGATGCCGGATGACGTCACGCTTGAAGGCGAATTTGATCTCGAACGGCCGAGTTCGACGGATCGACCTCGTTTCCCTTCGACAGGGCTGTGTCGTGAAAATACGCGCGATTGGAAATTCGAGAT
Source organism: Bombus difficillimus (assembly GCA_014737525.1). Taxonomy (NCBI): domain Eukaryota; kingdom Metazoa; phylum Arthropoda; class Insecta; order Hymenoptera; family Apidae; genus Bombus; species Bombus difficillimus. Next base: position 2,072,463 of record JACXIT010000142.1, read on the forward strand.
GCGTGTAAAGAGATCTCGCTGGTGTTCCGGACAAATCTGTGGCCTCCGAATGAGAGAGAATCCTCGCATTAGCGATTAAAGGGCTGTATGCCGTAGCAGGATATTTGATAATTTAGCGTTAACAGGGTAAGTCCAGTGGAAAGGTGAAATTAGACCCAGTGCTGGATAAAATTTGTAGGAAAAATATTTCGGATAGTTGGCAATTTTAAGCGATCGTTATGCTACCGTTGGAATAAAATGGTATTTTAAATACGAAGGAAATTTACAGCGAATAGAATATTTTTATCTTCGCGTTGCGACGCGTACGATAAAATACTTGAACTTTGTGTTATAAATAGTATGGAAGATGTTTCTTGATAGCGAAAATAGATTAAGGAGAGAGCTAATATCGGAACTCAACGGTCTATAATATTTGCAAATTAAATTTATTTTCTTCGCGAGTATGGCTATTCGCGCGTAACAAAGTGCATCGTTCAAAGTTTTCCATCGCTTAGACTACTCTCCTTTATGAGCAAAAGATCAATCGAGCGAAACTAAACGGTCTTTCGATGGAAGGACGTATCATATTTTAAAGATAATTGTTTCATCGTGATAACTTTGCGATACTTTGAATTCGCGCGTCTTTCTCACTGTCAGAAATATCGCCAGTGTATTCTGCTTCGCGAAAACGAAGGAAACCGAATTCGTGTATCCGGAGTTGCAGTTTCCGTTAAAGCTTTCAATACCGTTTCTCCGATACGATTACGTTTATCCTCCATTAAATTCTTTAGAATCTAACGTAACTTCTATGTTGGATAGGGAATAAAAATAAATTAAAATACAATTCTCGGTATTTTCAGTATCCTGCGAATAAAATACCGTTTTCAAAATCTTTCTCTCGCAAGTGAAACGTTTTATTTTCGACGGCACACGTACGAACTAAAATAAAACAGGCTAACGTTTGATATTTACTGCTTGAAATATATACAAGAAACAAATATATTGGAAGTTTGTGAGCATTAGATACAAAAAGTATACATCGCGGATGCTTTGCGAAGAACGCGGTCCTCGTTAAAGGAGAGACGGAATCGTCAATTTGTCTTCCGAATGGCTCGGATACTACCATACAAATTCGTAATTTGTGGATACTTTCAAATTTTCTTTCGATATCTTTTTTCGTGGACAAATACAATATCGACTTTGTCGATTCCGTTTATCGTTATGCGCGGAAAGCGTGTATTGGTGACTATGAAGCTTCTCTTGTTGTATAGATATTGGTTTCCAATTAACACGTATCGATGATCCTCTATTGTACAAGATGTTCTATAACCTTTTGTTCAACCACGTAAAAGTCTTGATAAACTTAAACTTAATAAACGCTAAATAACGTTCCTTTTAAAGCCGTAAGAAGTTTGACGTAGAAGATTGACTTCCTCTATAGTAAAAATCGTCAAATCACCCACCATTTATAAACTCAAACGAAAACGACAACTTTCTTTTCGTTCTCTTAGTTCTTTCATATAGCGCGGAAGATTTAGACAAATACAATTACTTCAAAACTGACTATCAAATCGTTGTATTCGCTTTAACAGGCATTACACGTTCTCCAAATTTCCATTCAAAGTACAATCATTTTTAACGCTTTATACGTACGTTCCGTATTTTTATTTCAAAATAGAAGTAAGTATCATTTTCGAAATATCGCTCTTTCTTTCGACGTTGTTTGATACAATATTTTTCCTCGAATATCAATAATTATAGAGAGCTCCGATCCGCCAATATTCCTGTATACTTTTTACTTTTTCTCCTTATTTAATATTTTTCTTTCAAAGACATTTCGCTAGAACTAAAATTTAGTCTTTCGGGTCGTCTGGTACGTTTTCATCTGTTATAATATCATCGAACGATGCCGTAAAAAGTTCTCGTTTTCTGGGATTGTCCCTTTACGGATATCGCTGGCACCGTTAGGTACGAGCGCGCAGATCGATACGAGTTTCCTCTACCATTTGCTCGCGCTAATTGCCCCGTTCGTCGAGCGGCAAATTCGACGGTTTATCCTTCCTCGTAGAATTTTACGGTTAAAAATCGACGCCATCGTTTTTTAACAAATTTTCCCATTCGAGGTTCCAACTTCGATATTCGTTTGCATTCGCGCGTCAGACGAAAAAGGCCGTGGCAAAGGTATTTTCAAAATCCTTTTACCTCGAATCCAGTTGATTTTGCAGCAACGATACAAAGATGTAACGACGTTTGGAATCGCGGTTCTTGCATTCGGGTGAAATTCTCGTTGATTTTACGCTTTCTTTTCGCGTCTTCCCTCGGAGTGATATTAGTAGATTCGCTTGAACGACGAACGCCACTTTCCAATCTTTCCTTTTTATAGATCCGGATGAATTCCGCACTTCGCGTTTCACTTGCTACCGACGTCAAGTTCCTGAACTTTGCTTTTATGGTATTCCGTCGTTTCCCTTGCGAAGAATTTCCATGCGAGGAAATTCCGTGCTAAACCAACGTTTCGTTAAACGTGGAATTTGATGATTTTTAACGCCCCTGGATCTTCGAACTTCGCTCGCCACAAAATTTGAGCTAGCGAGTTCGTTAAAATTTCGCCTCAAATGTTTACAACTTTTATTAAATTCCGCTTCGTCAAATGACAACTTTTTAAATATCGATCTCTGATACGCGAGGCTCGTAAATTTTAGCTTTTATGAAATTCATCTGATTTTGTCCGTAAGGAATTTACGAAAATAATTGTAAAATATTTGCTATTATCGTTCGACGATATTTCATCGAATGGAATCTTCGTTGGTTTTCAAAAAATGTAAGATTTATAGTTTCCGCCATTGCCAACGCTTGTCCAACTCCGCGATTGTAGAAAAACAACGAATTCGCTGTCGTCTTATCGAATAAAAAGTTTAATCGAATAATATCCAATGTAAACGTAATTTCAATATTCTTTCGTTCCCTTATTTTTTCTAAAGAAATCAGTTTGAGGCGCTTCTTTGAAATGGTAAGAAATCCCCAGGAAGATTCTCGCAATTCCTTCCGACGTTCCCTGGCGAAAACAGCGAGTAGAAAATAAAATGAAAGTTAAATCGAAACGATGAATCCATTTCAAAAGTTACGTTCTTTCCCTTTACACCCATCCGGCGAATACAATTTTACCTCCTAACTCTCATCCTTTTCGAGAATCTGCCTGTAGCGATCTCGTAGAACCGGCGAAAAACAAAGACGCGGTAAACTTTGAATGAAAGAAAAATGAAGCTCGTTCGCGAATTACAGCAATTTGCCTGGCAAACGACGCGACGCGAACGCAATTTATTAGTTGGGGAATAAGTAACGGGTGAAAAATAATTCGTGCCATTTGCAACTACTTTGCGCGACTTTGCACTTCGTGGAAAAGAAGGGAAATTTCTTCTGGCGGAAGGGGGGGGGGCGGCGGGAAAGACCGTATCGGGGAAAAGTTGGGCCAGATTCGAGACGTATTCGCGTTCTTTTACGAGCCAAGCTCGAAAATGTTGCGCCAGCCGGCTGCATTGTAATTTTCCAACCCTTCGATTATGCGGAATCGGGCTGAGCAGTTGCTTTACCGCCATCGTTACATGCATAATCGCGCACGTGTGTATACTATTTTCCATAGTCGAGCGTGCGTTATATGCCTGAAACACCTTTGTCGCCATTTTTCTTATCTGTCGGTTCGCGTATATAATGCGAGCAATATACGGGGTGTCCCATCTTAATCGATTCACTCAGATATCTGCTAAACTATACGTTATTCGATAAAACGTTTCGAATAAAACTTGCTTCGTTTCCCTTTCGTTTTTTCTTTTTTTTTTTTTTTTTTTTTTTTTTTTTTTTTTTTTTTTTTTTTTTTTTTTTTTTTTTTCGTCTTGCGATGGTCGAAAATTTTATCGGGGTGAACGGTGCCTTGGAGAATTCCAAAGGTAAATACTTGGGTCGAGAAATGAATAGTTTAAAAGATATTTTTACTTCAATTTTTTTGGAAAACCTGTTTCTTTTCAATTGTGAGTGTTTCACGTCAAATCGACTACTAGGTTATCAACGGTAACGTTAGATTTAGACCGATCGGATTTTAGTGCACGTATTCTTTTTTTTTTTTTTTTTTTTTTTTTTTTTTTGACGAAATTTAGCGCGTTCGGAATGCGATCTCGTGACGTTAAAACTGCGTCATGTGACAAGTTCTATTCCGTGTCTTTGTATTTGTGTTTCGGTATATCTATGTACATTTTTGATTTTTGATTTTTTTTTTAATTAGATATTCATGGATTATTGTGATTTGAGCAGTCCTTAGGCGTTACAATCCTTTCTTTTCTGCTCATATTATTACATGGCATCTGTTGGTAGAAACGTTGAATTTTACTATCGAAGACCAGGTTGTTCTTTCCTTGTCTTTCGTATTACTCGATTCGATGAAATTAACTTGATCGAAATATCTTTTAAACTAAGCATTTTCAAATCTTAATGCTTTTTTACACAGAAGTAAAAGCAGCTTCAAATGGTGTATAAAAAGGTGTATGTAGGTGTATGAGAATAGGGTGATATATAGGGTGAATTCTTTTAATTACGGAGTAGGATAGTTGCTATTTTACTATACGATACATATATATATATTTTGCTTCGATATAAATACTACAAAATAGTATTTCTTTCTTATTTTTGTCGATGTATTAGGCATTGACATTAGGAACTAGTATCTTTTCATACTTTTCAGTAGATTAAAAAATTGTATTTTTTATACACCATGAAAAGAGGGTAATTAACTAATTTGATTTATATTAAACGATCGAGTTGATATATTTATCTTTTACAAAGATTTATTTTATCTATGCTAAGCGAATGAAAATTACTATAAAACGAGGAAAGTATGCGTCAAAATGACGCATTTGCGTATGATGCACGAGGAAAAGTCGAAACGGGGAACGTGAAAATTGATTGTTCTTCGTCAGGCAGCACGCAACCACTAACTGTTAACCTACATGCGACCACCACGATGAACCTATTGATAAAAATAAGCTGGACGAAACGTTACATTACGTTCGGAAATTCCGTGTTTCGATAACAGTTCCGGGAACGTAGCCGGTAGCACGAAATGAAAGTCAGACACACGATTCGCTCACTGTACATGTAAATAAGTACTTTCCACGAATCGATACGTGGATTCGATGTCACGACCAAAGATGTATAGAACATTTTATCGTATTAGCTATTAGATTCGTGTATGTATCGTTTTCCTTTGAGAAAACTTTTATCGTTGTTATTTATTTTATTTGACGTAGAGTGAGCAATTTTTATGCTCGCTAGCGACCGCGATTAACGAAATACATAACAAGAATATAATATAAAAAAAAAGAAAAAATCACAGTGTAGGTGTACTTTACATCTTATTGTAAAATAAGACAAGTCAGAAACTCGAGTTATAGTATCCAGTAGCTCAATAATAATACTATCTAGTACCGTTTGAACGTATATCGTATACAGTACAATTATAGTATAATACAATGAAATATGCAGTATGCGTCGAAACTAGGTGGATGGTTTGCAATGTCGTAAATAGCGATACAAATTAATATGTTTGAAAACGTGTCCGAGTTTCGTTTGGAAAACCAAATGTAAATCTGTATTGGAAGACGTTACTGCAATTAAAAGAATAATTTCCAAAGGGAATACAGTTAGAATTATTGCACTTATTCGATTGATTTTTAGTCGTAAGACGAGAGCGTGTCAGTTCGGCGTATCTAATTCTAAGTCTGGTGAGAGTAAACTTGCTCCTTCCTGTTAAAAAGAAATGCCGAACTTGGTAAAATCTTAATTACGTATACGTAATTCCTTTGAAATATTACGGATGAATCGATAATTCTGGAAATTAATTTCATTAAGTACGTAATATGAAAGTGGATCGATAAAAACTGTTATTCGATAAAAAATTTGGATAAAAGAAATATTTTATACGAAATATATTGTATTCATCGAAGCTCGTTAAACGATGAAAGCGTTTTAATTTCTTACGTTTTCAATTTCCAAGTAGTTTGGTATAAACTATTTTTTAATCAAATCCGCGAATAATGAGCTGTTTCAGACAATAGCGATTCTCTCATTGTTTCGTGATTCGCTCATAGTATGCACGTATATTTGCACAAATTGATCTCCAGGATTTATACTTTCAGGGGAAAAATATAACGAGCGAAAAATTCTTTAATTTAAGAAAACCAAGCCAGATTCAATTCTAATAAAGAAATCTGTATGTTCCCCGGTCATTGAATCGCGTAAATAATAAAATCCTTCAAATAGATATTAATCTTGCATTTGCGATATCTAAATTCTTTTAGGGAAGATATATAAATAGCAATGTAAATCTCTTGCTATTTGTAATCTCTAAAGGTTTTCCTCGATTATTAATTAATTTTATTAACGCAAATTTATAAAAGTCGTGACTTCTAAAATGTGTCAATCGAGCGCTACCTTTTATACGATTTCTTCGTCTGAAAACAATTTCTTCGAGAAAAAATTAACAAATTATTCGAGTATTCGCGAGCTTAAAAATATAGAAATCACTTACGATTATTATCGTATAAAATCTGGTTTTCGTCGCAAGCGGCGATTTTAGAAATAGGACTCGCTTATCTCATCCGAGTAACGAAATGCTATTTCCACTCGCCTAACCTTTCTGTATATCGCTTAATTCAAAATGTTTTCGTTCTACCGAATTCATTCTTCTCAATTTTTCTTGCTTTCCCTGTTCGAGTCGAACGACGAATAATGGTAGAAAGGTTTATCTTCGTTTCGATCCTGTTTACCATGAATTATTTTCAGTAGTATCTGTGAAAATATTATTGTCGATTGAATTTTCCGACCTTCCTCTTCTCTTCGTTTATCTTCTAATGAAAAATCGTCAGGCACAATACCGACTTGATAATTTCATTCATATTTCGATCTTCCGTTTATTAGAATCATACTGGAAGATTTATCTAGATTTAGAATTATACTGGAACATTTATTTACCTTCGGAATCGTTCTAGAGGAGAAAAATGGAGACAAAGATCAAAATGGAAAATTTTGCATGAACGTGAAACGAAAGGCAATTGTAGATAACGATGGTAGATACGATAAGGCTGTTTCTTTGCACGTAGGTACATTGCCTGTCGGTCTTATCGTTTTTCGTATTTATCGTTTCCTAATTCCTTTTTCATGACGGTAGATCGTATCGATACACGTCGTTTGTGACACGTGTGAATTTGAGGGAGATCGATAGAAAGACATTGTAACAATTTTATCGCTGTTCGGCGACTTCCAATTGACAATTAGCCATTTTGCCAGTATATTCATTTCGTAAATGATAATATTTTTAATCCGTTTATCGGTACGTTTCCTAGGCACAGTTGTCATAAAGTACGAAAAGTTTACAGCTATTATAACTGCAGAGTAACTTCAATTCTTCTTCAAAAATGAAACAATTCTGCTTATATTTCCATCGACGAATATCCTGAAGCGAAAAGTTGTCGAGCCGATCGGAAAGTTCTGTCGTTAAAGTTTATTCGCAATTATCGGCATGAATATCGTAATCATCGAGATGTAACCTTCAAAAGTATAAAGCCACGAAGCTCGATTAAATAACGCGACAGAATTTCCCGAACGATTTAACGCGTTACCCGTGAACGCTACAATTTACAAGTTCACGGATATCTGAAAATTAAAAACTTGAACGTATACCTACGAATATTTCAAAGACGCGCTAAATGCCACGATCCTGACATACGCCTCCAGAAGTATGCATCTGACGTGCATAGAGAAATTCGTGAAAACAGACGGAGACAGCATTGTTGCAAATTTAATAAAACTCTCGATCATCTACAGAGACGAAATACATTCACGTTATCGGGAACGATTCGATCAATTCCGTTTGAAAATTGCGGAGGAGTCAATAGGAAAGTTATTGGCTCCATTTACGCGGCATCGTACGGAAAAGAACTTCAACGGTGAACGTTCGTTTTAAACGTTAACGTCGAACGAAATTCCTTTGTCGTTCTATTATCCATTTATATAATCGCTTTCAGCCCGACAAATTTATTTGCAACGTTACCGCGTTATCTGATCCGGCTCCCGATATAATTTTGCAACGCGTTTACGAATATCGCCTTGTCGCGTGCGCGGAACAACGCCGCGAATTCTCGCTTATCAGATCTTGATCCTGCAACGGCGATAAAAATTTGTAGAAAACACAACGGGGATATATCTCGTGTCGAGGATCGTTATACACAGGCTAATATTATCATAGGTATAAAGCTGGCACGAAACAACGCTTCCGAAATATACGTCGAGCACGACTGTTAAACGGATTATTCCCATTCGATGAATAGTTTTTTCGATAGTGCGAGAAACGTACGCGTTTTTACGGTAACTGGAAATCAAGAGGAAAGTCAAAGGTACTACGACGAGAAACATCTTCTTGCTATGCTTTTTATTTCTTTATCTTCCCCACATTTCTTTTTTTTTTTTTTTTCACTTGTGTCGAGTCTCGTCCAGTTCTGAGAGTTATTAGCGACTACAGTCACGTACAATTGTATTTCACAGGCTTATACAGTATTATATCAGACCAGTAGTTTATCGTTTGGTCATAAGTAATACGTAGATGCGATATTTACATCGTATTTGTATTAGTGGGAATATTTATGCGCGTACAACACATGTCAGTTGTTGCGATTTCAGCTACTTGCTTGTCCGACACTGCTCTCCTGCTGCCGCAGCGGCGGAATGTCCATGAGGATTTCTCCGTGTTCAAAAAAGAAAAGGAAGATACTTGCTCGTGGCTAGATCAGTTAAAAAGGTTCGTGGCTTTTAGAAACCGTCGAATCTTATTTAGGATCTTGGTCTTGAGGTTACTTGGAACGTCGTGTCGTTGCCTTCCGCTTTGAAGTTTTAGGCATTCGATCGGTAGGTTTAGCTATTTTTGTTTTTCTCGATCGTAAACTTCCTATTAGGCGTGATTTTATAATTTTCTTTTGCATCGAAGAATTTAGATTTCTCGTAGATATTAGTTTGTCTTTTAAATAAGTTAAAGCATCTTTTATGCGATACCAGAGCTATGCCTGGATATTTGTACCTTTAACGTTTCTCTTTACATAAAATCTTTACTTCTTAGTTAGTAAACCGGATTCTGTTCGTGTATTGATTAACCTAGAATAAATACGCTGCAAATAAATGATTAAATGCAATTGTATAATGCAATTAAATCGCTGTATACAATCGTATCTCTATCTGAATAAAATTCGATTTTAATCTTGCTAAAAGCAGCTGCGTGTTTTCAGCGATATCAAAAGCAGAGAAACGTCGAACCTGTCATTAGATTTGACGGATTTGGTAGTTGTACCGTTAATCCTATATCGCTGAATTTACCCACAAAGAAAAATGATACCGCGCTGTTTAAAAAGATAATATTTTTTTATCGAAGAAATTTCCTTTTTGCGTATTAACTGATATTTGTTCGCAACGTTTCCTTCGATCGATTAAACTATTCTAAGTTAAATTAGTAGATAAAAAATTATGAGAAAGAAGCGAAAAAATACGTTATAAAACTGTGTGAGAAAGCTTACGTTAGAAAATAGAAACGAATAAGATCTACTTTCTACTTTTCTCCGAAACAGTAGAATAAAATTAGCTCGGTAATCGAGTGAAAAAGAATTCGATGGTGTATCGATGAAAATTCGAATCTGGGTCGCTCGTGGCTCTTTTCTCAATGAAACAGAATCACGGCATAGTTTCGCCACAAACGTTTACCGAACCGAAAACCCGTATCGGTTCTCAGCGGTAAACGCGTGGAAATTCCATCGAGTTCCCCCGGAAAATTACACCGTAGAAAGACCGTTGAACGAACGATTCGTTTCTCGGTGAATTACAGGCTTCTCGAATCCCCTCTTAGGAAACCGAGGGTGAACTTGCGAGCATCATCTAGCCAGAAAGTCTATTCGATCTATTTTAAGCTCTGCGAGCTGATTCGTCCCGTGCAATAAGACGCTCTATCTTTTCCAACGCTTCGAACGTTTGTTCTCCGTTTCTTTCTTTTTTTTTTTTTTCTTTTTTATTCTTTATAACATCGAATGATATATTGTTTGTTGACATCGATTAACGGGGTTGTTTGGTTCGATAGATCAAGAATTAGGTACTTTTAAACCTTCGGTTGATGTACAATCGATACAGTATAAGTGAAATAGCTGATAGACACGCCGTGTCAAGTCAAAGGACCGCGTTATCTGCAACCTTCTCACAAATCAAGTCATTGCCTTTCGGTGGCACAAAAGTAGTTTATCGATGTATACACTGCTGTGAATAAGTGTAAATTCGAACGTATTTTCTGCGCGTATTATCTCTTCGATAATACCAGAATACGTTAAGGGAAATTGTGTTTGTAAAGGATAAATCGAACGTTATAGAATACTAGGAGATGTTACATGGCAAACTATTGCCTTTCATAACCGAACCAGAAGCAACAAAGATCATTTTTCAACGAAACAATGTTCCTATTTGTACCAAACGTCGCTACAAGAAAATGATTTCACAAGATTTCAAGAATAGAATTATTATTCGATCGAGAAGCTGGACTAAGGAATTCCAGCAGGAAAAGTTTACGATCGGTAAAAGCCAGCTTTAACATAGCTTTTTAAATATGGTTCAACTTGAAAAAAGATATTCGAGACTTTCAGCGAGTTAGTGGATGGTATACCTAACAGATTAATAGAAGTAACGAAAAAATAAAGGAAAATTCAGTAAATATCGAATGAAAAGCTAACAAAATTAACATCGAGTTTATATATTTTTACATTTATATTTTCAAAAACGCAATTTTCTTAATAATATTATTTTTATATATATAATTTTAATAATAAATTAAAAGGAATTTTTAAAAGTAAGGATAAATTAAATCGCATTCCATTTTGAAGGACTAAACGCGACCTAATTAAAACTGATTCATCTTTATTAGTTTTTAATTTTGTAAGTAATGAAATTTTCGATCAAAAGGCAACACAGTTAACCAAGGTTGAGCAGGACGTAAGAATGAAAAATTGCTTGGTGCAATCTTCTCCGCTTTTTACAAACTCTGCAGGGACACTGCAAACACGCCTAGAACATGACGATGTATCACGCGTCCCTCTTCTTTGGAGAAATTGCTTCACGACCCTGAACCTCGAGGGGTTTCTATCAAAAATCTAGCCTAGCCTTACCTTCGCGATATGTCAGTCGTTTTCAGGACCGGAATGAAACTCCAGATCCTAATTAAAATCTAAATGTTTCCTTTCCCCGCCCCCCCCCCCAAGATCTGAACTGCCCAATAAATTAAAAATGCAAGGGTAGAGATGAAAATCTCGCAATCTACTAACATTTAGTAACTTGACAATATAGAGTGTCGTATCGCTAGCTTTTTAATCTACCTATAAGATTTCCTTTTTTATTCCCTCTTTTATTCCCTTAATTATTTCCTTTCTCACTCGGCGAGGTTTTTTAACAAAGCTGCATGTAAAATAACGCTATCACCGACGATCATTTTGATAAGAAAGGAGTATACTGCGTGTTACTTAAGAAAATTTAAATAGCTTTCGTCCGATTTTCTATATTTTTCCATAGTTTATTATTACGAGCATTTCTGCAAATTCATATTTTTACGAATATAATCATATTCTGTCATAACAGAAAGAGAAAATTATAAAGAGTACTTATTTGACGCGATTTATATATTTTGAAATCTTGACTTTATCGTCTCGCGTGTTTTAGCATATCGCGCGCGCTCTCTGCGGCTTCGCGACTCTACGTTTCCTATGAACGCGTAAACATTCGCAAGCTAGATACGAAATCGAAGCGATAAGCAACAGATAACGATGAAATTCTTTTCCGAATATTAAGTAGGAATATAACGAGTAAAACGTATTGACGTGTACGTTTTGTTTGATTTCAGCCGGTGGGTTTCGTGACTTTTCACACGAGGGCCGGCGCCGAGGCAGCGAAACAGGACCTTCAGGTAATACTCCGTTTCTCGTAGGTATTCGAGAGAGAAAAAGCTGCTCGATAAAACGCGAGAGCTCCCGCGGGCTCCCTTACAATTATATAGCCATACTTTCTCTCTATTATATGAATATACATACACATACGTACAAACAATGGCCCGCAATTTTCTTCTTCCTCCCTTATATATATTATGTATTCTTTTTTTTTTTACAATCTTTTGTCTCTCTCAAAGTATCATATACATATATGAAAATACACACCCTTGCCTTAGATTCCAGCTGGCACGGGTTAATGCTACGTAGCTATTTACCTTTATCAATTACCATACACGTACTTACACACATACTCTCTTTCTTCTTCCATTTATTTTTCTATTACATAATATATATATATGCATATTTAATTTTATATATATATATATTATACATAAAAGTTTCTTTCCGTTTCTATATATACTACAATTAGCTTCCTCCTGTAATCTTTTCTTTCTTTTTTTTTTTTTTTTGAACCTGGGACGAATCCGTAGTATAAATTACCTTGTTTCTCCGTATACGTATACCAACATCATACTGTAATAACGCTGGTTGCACCGTGTGATACTACCATACTGAAATATACATATATATGGTGTTGTTTTTTGCCTTTTAATAAGCGTGTCACATCCCCCGTTTTAGCCTTTGAAATCACCCCCTTGTCTCTCTCTCTCTCTCTCTCTCTCTCTCTCTCTCTCTTTTCTCTCTCTATCTATCTATCTATCTATCTCCCCCCCTCTCTCTCTCTCTCTCTCTCTCTCTTTCTCTCTCTTACACCCCTGTCGAGTTATCAAGTTTGATACAAAAATCGTTTACATATGTATAGAAGTATACGACGTTTAATCTATGGATTTGGATCTTGTAGAAATACATTCTGATAGATTTCAACGATACGATAGAGCATATATACGTGTGTAGTAAACAAGTATGTTCGACTCTGCTACGTTCTTGCGATCATGTTCCAGCAAATTATACTTTTTCAACGTTAAAAATCATCTTCGCTTCGAACGAAATAAAAGGAATCGTTATTCGTATGCACGTTTACCTTAAAACGTAAGAAATATTTTCCATTTGTCGAAATGAGAGAGGAATCGGAATATAAAAATTCAAGGATCGTAGCACGGTACAATAATCTTCTCATCGTGTAATAAAGTTACGAAGAATTCGGGATTAACGGCTTGGAAAATAATTATCGCTTTACCGTCGCGAGATTTCTTGCATTTCTCACAGACAGATACAAACGATATTTATATAGCTTGATCCTTTAATGGGTAATGAATTTTAATTAATTGCATCGTATATAGCGATATGTAAAATGCGAGGATAATATCGTAATCGATAGCTCCTTGAGCCTTTCTTCCTCGTGCTACTTTTTCGCTGTGGAAAGATTAAGCGTACATGAATGTATTACTCACACACGTATACGTACGATCCTTCTTTTTTATCACACCACTGCAATTGACCTCACGCAATTTGCAATGTCTTTATAACCCTGTGTAACCGGTTACGTACGAGAGAGACTCGAAACATCCTCTTGTCGGATGGACACGTACGCTGAGAACAGCCTGAAACAGACTAACGAACGACCCACTTCTATCGATAGCCACCGTACTAACAGAGACACGGATATACAGACACTTACATGTATACACGCAGAAAACACACATACACACACCATCTTGTGCTAATTTTCCTGTAACTCCGTCACCCTTATTCATCCCCTATCGTCGCTCTTACCCTACGCATCGTTTTATACGACACTTTCGTTGCCAGTCGTCGATCCGATCGTACAGAAAAGACGTAGAGAAAGGTACCGATGAAATTTAGAGTTTCGTTTACTTTTCCTTTAATTCTCGATCGATAATTTAAATATGACTGATCGGGTTACACGGGCAATTACGTAATAAGATCGCTCGAGTTTCAAGTATCTTATTTTTATTTTGTATTTTACATCTTGTATGATAAGTCGTGCAAAAGAAAGAGCATAAAATAATTGAGTACCGAATTTGAATTATCCTGTGTGAGTTACCCGATTTAATATTACCTTGCTATTCTACGCTTTGTACGATAATCCGTACCTTATAAGACGGAGAATAGCAAACAAATTCGAATTAAACGAACAAAGTAAAATAGGAAAGGGAAATTAAATTCGGTAACCTATTCCGATATAACCTATGATATAACCTGTTCTAGTAATCAATTCAAATCGTTGCGGTCGCCACCTACCCAATCCCAATACCGATAGAGAGTTCGGTTTTATTACTAAAGAAACCCTCTATTCGACGATTATCGACAAGCGTTTAAAACGTAACTAAAATCGCCTTCTAAAACTGTCCATCGCAAAAGTTTCAAAATTCCAAATTCACCGAGAATTGCTTTGCCGCTATTTAGTAACGGAAACCTAAAAGCGTGAGGTCACGAGTACCAAAAATTCCCCGCGTCTCGAAGCTATTTCTCTTCAAACCCTTCTAATTGCAGGCAAAATACAACGAAAATCTACTTTGAAGCTCGGCTGGCGACGAAAGCGTAGATCGATAGAATTCCTTCGAGCGTAATTTTGCCGCCACTCACGCTCTCTCTGTCTTTTCTCTCTTTGTTCTCCTCTCGCCAATTCCAAGCATCCACGTGTGCTCCCGGTTTACTAATTTAGGGAATCTATTTGCAGCAGGGGGTTAGATTCGATCCTGATATGCCACAAACCATACGTTTGGAATTTGCAAAAAGTAACACAAAGGTTAGCAAACCCAAGCAACCAGCCGCTGCAGCAGCCACCTCGCACCCTGCTCTGATGCACCCTCTAACTGGACGTAAGTATGCACCGCCACTCGTTCACTCGCTGGATACGTCTCACTACTATTCTCACCCACTGCACCGAACTACAACGTATCTTCCTCCCTGTTGTTTCTCTATCTCTTTCTCTCTACTTCTTCCACCACCACCCGTCATCTTGGAGCGTATCTTCCTCCTATTTCTTTCTTCTTTTTTTTCTTTTTTTTTTTATTTCTTTCTCTTCGTCCGACGTTCCTGTCCACCAACCCCACACGTCCTCGAGTTCGAACCCCTTATGACATCCGGTAATCAAGGCATCGGACAGCGTGGATATAGTACGATAAACTAGCCATACCTTTGTATTATATTTGTGGTAGACGTTGCAGAGAGGGCGTTAAGGCATCACGATAGCGTGAAACCTTTGAAAGGTTTGATGAATTTCTGTTCTTTCTTTAGCTTTCCTTTCGTGACGTTTAAAAGCAGATCTATGATCTTTATTTAACGAGTTAATAAATAGATGATATATAACAAGCTTGATTCTCGTCTAACAGATTATGCATTTCTTATTTAACGGTGAATGCGCCCGATCCATCGGGTCCTGCAGTTTTACTTTCGCGGTTAATAAAACCATTCGGTCGCTTTTGACGACGTTAACGTTGATTTTTATTCAAAGGAAAATACCGATCGTACGTGGTTATCGATTTCAGAAATACTGTTTTGTATGGAACCTTCCATATTTGATATTTTATATAGACGACTATTGATAGTTCGATAAATTAATAGCCAACTAAACGATGATTTATAAAACTGGTACTAAATCTTAATACGTTATACGTATTTCGTAAAAAAATTATAAAGTTCTAATTATTAATAATTGATGACTTTTCTACGACTCAAAAACGTTCGACTTTCATAGCGTCGATTGAAATACTTTTTCCAGTGTTAAATAGCGAATGAATCTAGCAGTATCATTTTATAGTTACGTACGTATAAATATATTTATCTACTTACTCAAATTGCAAATCTGTATTTAATGGACGTTTTTCAGGCAATGAAATTTACATATAGTTTACTGCGAAGAATCTAAATTGCAACATTCGCAAAATATATAGTGGGAAATTTAAGATTAATCGGCAAATTTCCTTAATTAATAAACCAACAATTAAATAACGGCATAATTTATTTAAAGTTCGAGTTAGTGTCACGATCGAAGCGATTATTTTGACAGGTGTCTGAACAGAACATTAATATCAATCCCATTTCATATATTACCGAAATAGAATATACAATATCACCGTGGCAACATCGCCGGAAAATTAATTATCGTACTTCCACCGCTGTCCGATCGGTTTGATACGCGTGGGCATGCGTTTTCCTCGCGTTCTTTTTGGGTTACCTTGCGAAACAATAGACGTCGATATTAACTCTATCGATCATCCATACAATCAACATTGGCGATGCGGTCGAACGTAACTAAAATTCGAACGAATGGAACGATACGCTCTTTGCCAGAATGAAAAAAGAGAGCCGAAAAAGAGAAAGAGAAAAGTCGAAAAATTGTTGCGTTCGTCCGTATCCTCACCAGTGTCTTAATCGTTACTTTAAGCCGTTAAACGAGTCTTTAGCCCTTTGTACTCCTCTAGTATTATCTCAAAATTATTTCTTTCTATTCCCATCGATAAACCATCGTACGAATAAATTCATGGACATTTGTTACCTCCTCTTCTCAAAGTAAAATTCTACGTTTTAAAATACCAAAGTAAGCCAATCGTATGGAATAATTTACAGAGTGCAAGGGGTTAAATGAGAAAAAAGGTGCTAGAGAAAGAAATTTATAAAACGTAAAACTTGTAAAATATTTTGCTATTTAAATAGGAGAAAAGAAAAAAGAGCCAGAGAAAGAAATTTACAAAATCGAAAAAAAGGATTTACTTTTGAGAAAATTTCATTCGGTATAGATTTCGTGTACGATGGCCAACTTTTTGAATAAAAGTTGAAGTTAGGTCGCGTAGGACACGGAAGTAAATCGAGGATGCGTCTAGCGGAATACGATGCGAATCGATCTAGGGTGATAAAAGGAACGGTGTGAAACTCGAGTGGATTCCCTTTGGATGGTTGTTTTACATCGGTAATAAATATGCATTCGTGTCGGTATGGTGAAGAGACTTCTTGAAATAAGGATAAGCCACGCGGTCAGGACAGTGAATTTTATTGGTCGACGTTCGATATCAACCAGTTCGACGATATCGATTACCGATAGGCTACGGCCACGTAAATATATAAAAACGTCAATTTTCCAACGATATTCGAGACGATGGCTCGAAGTGGAAAAATTGTCTACGGATTTTATGATGCGCGGCAAAGTCGTAAAACGTCGCTTGCTTCCATTTACGGGACTTTTATCCACTGTAGGTTTCCGCTCTCGCGAATATTATTTGTTTCGTTTGTTTAATTTAAAAATTTCAATATCTCTGCCGAAATTAATCTTTCGATAAAACGTTTCTTTTAACAAAGGCAAGAGAACGCAGAAGTAGGAGAGGTATGAAAAATATCGAATGATCCAATCGAACGTACAACGCTCGAAGATATATAGAAAGACGTGTAGATACCTATTTCACGTGATAATATTTAATCGATACGATCAAGCGTAATTATTAATTATCCAATGTATGGGTAGTACATGATCAAATTTAGTAATAGTGTTATAAACGACAGTATCAAATGTACGGTATTATACGCGTGAAATTTATGACACGCTTGATTATGGTTCGTTATATTCCTCTTGAAATAAACGGTGATACTTTCGGTGATACCGTGAGAAGCCAACCCGCTGTCAAACTATCCAACTATCCTAAAGAAGCCCCTTCTCGGCACGATAGGGGCTGGTCTCAAATTCGTGATCGATACCATACGTTTCTCGTGAACACAAACATCAGCTTTCGCTTCGTAATTAACACTTGGTAATCAACTAACGAATATTCTCCCATTCTTTCCTGTAATCTATGCCGGTTAATTCAATTTATTCGTTCGTTTAATTTAAAAGGAAAGTGCATTGATCTGTATCTCATAATTCCCTTATGAATGACGAAATCTAAGAACTCGTTATAGGGCACTTTCGACGATTCGAAAGTTATTAGTTGTAAAAAAGACAATAATATTTCATGATTCGTCTAGAAATTACTACGTAGTAAAATTGTTGTAGCTGTATAATGGTATAAATATCGTGTAAAGAATTACCAATTAGGGAATACTAGTGTTTATCAAAGATCGTGATAAGAAGTATTCCTTTTAAATTTTCTTTCCAATTACCAATTACCAATTTCCAAGTACCAGTAACTTATTCAATGGAGTATTTGTTCAACCAAAAGATAGATTTATTCTCGCAACTTAATAAGCGATAATATCCAATCGATCGCTTATAAATAATTCGAAAATAAGATTAGAAGGAAAAGGAACTTGTCGCTACGTCGTTCTACTAATATTGGAATCTACAGTGGTAAAACGGTAAATTTTAAAGCGTCAAATATCCCTTAACCCAGATGCTATTTTTTAGTATTTTTCAGATTAGCTTCGTTCTTTGTTCGCAATTTAAATGGAATCTACTTGGATTAAATTGTGATATTCGCTTATTATGCCAACTGTAGAAATCGTGGAATGCCAGGAAAAATCATGAAATTGACACGAAAATAATTTTACATTGCGTTAAATAATCAATTTTCTGAAAAATTTAATCGATGCGAATACCTTACATTTTAAATATATTAATAATATTATTTTGAGAAATGTCGTAAGAAAAGTTAAAATGTTCAATATGCGTGGTCTTCGTACCAAGCCTCCGTTGCGTAATAATTCATCAACCAATTGTATTAGCAAATTAGAAAGTTACTATTTACAGATTATAGACTTCTATAATCTTTCATCGAATAGAATAATCATTTGTTTGAAAAATTGTCAAACTCGTTACCGCTATATGAAAATATTTATTAGCATCAGCAATGTTTTAACGCGTGACTCGTAAAAATTGCACGATAATTTCTCGACTAGCGATATTAGTAAATTTGACGAGTTACGAGTCGTAGTAACAGTAGGTTACGGGCTTTTCTCTGTTAACTTTTCATCGAATAGAACAATCGCTTTACTCGTATAATCTCAAATCGTCGAGTTTGTTACACCGCTATAAAAAAATATTTATTAACGGACTGTGGATTTTCGACAACGTAACGAAGAAAATAAAACGTAGGTGGAAAATTGTTTCGTTTACCGAGTATCACGGAAACCACCAACTATACTTTGAATATCTTATACATTTTTTCACATTACGTGCATCCTACGCAGCGCTTTCAAATTTCCTATAAACGCGCAAAAGTCCGCCATCTGTTTATTAACGTCCGTGATCCGTAACTTGTAACTCGTAAAACTTCGCTGGTAAATAATAGCTGAATTTTTTACAAGAGCGTCCATAGATCCAAAAGTAGCGCGAAACAAAGTTACCTAATCGAATCGCGAGATAGGAAAAAAAAAGTTGGTTAAATCGAACGCTTAAGAAGTCGCAGGAGAGGCTACTTGTGAATAAAACATGTCCGGTCGATCCGCGTATAAGAGACGCGGAGGCGCGAAAGCCATCGGGAGGGAAAGAATCGGGCGAGCATCGAGACCTTGGCGGACTGTGCGTTGAATTATTGAGAGCTCCTCGGTAAAAATAGCGCGATTTCCGCGTGAAAAGTCGCAGCTACTTCGATTTCGAGCGTTATGCCGATAGGCGTGCGTCGAATTTCCCACGCAGAGCCCATCGTGTACTCTCGTCGAGAACGTCGGCGAATTCTCCCCTTGGAAAACGATCTCTCGATGAGAGCGAAAAGACAGAGAAAGGATCCGGTTAAAGGAATATCGACGGTGTAATTGAAACGTCAATTCCTGTAGCGTGCGCGTTTCGAAAATATCGAAGGGTGTTGGTAAGTGACTGATATAACATCCTTTCTCTGCGTGGCGAGTGTCCGTGTATTTCGCGCGGCGATCGAACGCAAAGAGATGGAAATAAGCGAGAAAAACGAAAAAAAGTTGCTTCGGACGATATGAGACGAGAATATAACCTGACGTAGACGTGGGCGTAAAGCAACGTACTTGGATCGTTGCGCTCCCAAAACCAGTGAAAAAATTCGATTACCGTTGATCGCGTCGAGGAAGCTTCCGTTTCGTAAATAGTTAAAGCTAGGTTTGTTTTCGATTCGACATCCTGGTTATTCGGTTATTACCACGATCGTGCCTTTAAATATAGAATTTGAATATCGTTGAGGGAAACGGCGATCTTAAGAATTTGGTTTCACGTCGGTTACTTTGCGCGATAGTTTGAGATTGTATTAGATGCACAGTCCGATTTTTGAGTTCCTATTTACCTCGTATCATAACTTGATTGTTTAAAATCGCCGTTGATCTTACGGAGACAAGATTAGCTGAATAATTTAGCAATAGTTTGCGTCTAATTAGGTGTGGTCTCTTTCGCTGATTCCAGTTCAATTTCGATCGATACTTGGAGCACACTGACAGGTTTCTTATTTCCATCTCCAGCGAAAAGAGAAATTCGAGCTGCGTAAAGAAGCTAAAAGCTAAATCTATGAAGCGTCAACTGGTTCGTTGATGCGACTAAAACAGAAATAGAAGTTAATCTCCATGAAACGAGAAAAAGAAACAACAGAGGTAAAGCGCTTTCTATTTTCCAATCCATATTTCTCTGGAGCATGGACGGAGTTACGAAGATTATATATTATATACCAAAATACTATACCGCTCTTCTTAATTAAAATTACCATTTCGAAACTGAAATAAACTGAAACTTTGTCGTTTCTTCTTCCTACGATTCAAACATAGATTTTCCTCGTTATTTCGTAACAAGGTGTACGATATAACTTCGTTCGAAGGTGAAAAATACGATTACAAGTTTTTCAAAAGGTAAAAAACACGTGGAACCGTTGCAGATACCGACTACGATTGACGATCCAAACGTTTTTCTTTCGTTAATTTGCTCGAACACGGTCGGTCTCTTTCTCGCGGCCGTGGGCATTGTGCGTCGTACGTCGAACGCGTTATATCGAAAAATCGAAAAACGCCGCGTAAGACGTTTCGACTAATTAGAACGGTGTGTCTACAAAGAATGCAAAGCTGCGCCTCAGAATCTACTTAAAGGTATCTTTTCGAGAATTCGAAGCTCTGCGGTTAGATTCAATGTTACTTTACACACGATATTATATTACAATATGCTTGATCCTGTTCTTACGTCGCGCGTGTATTATACGAAGAAGAGATGAAAACGAGCGATCGTCGCCATACGCATGCACGTTCTTCGACGTTCGCTTAGCTGCGTCCGCGAATTTTTCCAAAAGCTGAGAAGCGATTTTTCGCGGTGATTGCACTGCTCGTAACCGCGAACGAGTAGAACAATTATACTCGGAACGTGCTCGGCCAGCCGTGTTAATAAACCGTGACTCATGCGAGAAACTCCTGCGTCGGAATAGCGGAAACTGGCTTAAGAATCGCGCGAGGAAAAACGTTCCTCGATCGTCGATATACACATCGAGCTACGTGGAAACGTGGGATCGATTAAACGGGCAGTCCCACGGGAGCCGAAGCTCGTCACGACCTCGTAAACCGTTATTGAAAATAATTGGTAATCCGTTTCGATTCGGCACGTCTGTGGGGGTATCTCGATCGAGGAACGTCTAAACGCTTCCGGAAAAAAACGTACTCTTTTCATTAACGCTTTTAACAGCGGTCGGAATAAGGAAAGAAGTAGATGTAAATATAAAGAAAGTTTCTTTTTACGTAACTTTTAACGACTTTAACTACGTAATATGTATACACATTATTATAAATTATACGATTTATAAATTAATTGTTTCAATAGACGTAGCGTTTAATTTCTCTTACGTAATTTAAAAAAAAAAAATTATATTGCGCGCGCCATTTAATCCTCCTCAAGTAATTTTTAACCAAATTTGTATTACGAGTACAAATTAGTTTCTCTCGGGTGCTTGGTAACAAAATTTTATAAGAAATTATAACAAATTTTCAAACGAGAGACGCATAAAATGTTCCACCTGCCGCTGATTTACGGTGTATTTTAATTTAAAAATCAACGATGCGATTCATTTTATAAATACCACGCATAATACGTCGTGAAAAAATGGTGCTGCAGTCTCGATCCATTTTACGGCGAAGGAATACCGCCTTTGTAAAAAGTATTCCACGCAACTCTTTCATTTGCATACTTTTGATATTTTTATGAATACGTTTATCCCACTACTCGGGGTGTCCTTTCGTTTCAATCTCTTAGAAAGTCAATTGTTTACTTTAACCGTGCCAGATAACCGGCGCAACGTTCGAATTAAAGGTGCATGAGGTGAACAACCGGCGGTCGAAGAAAATAATTCTATTTTATTCGATATTCACGAGGATACGCGAATGCGGTTCTTTGTTACGAAAAGGAGATTTGCGTTAGAAATGGAAAAATTGTGCGAAATTATGACCTAAATCTTGAACTTGTTCAGGCCATGTGATAAACAAAGCGGTGTAAAAATTCCTTTTCTCCCTAAAAGACTCTGGAGTGATTATTACAAGGAGTAACTATCGTACAAATTATCAGGAATAGAAAGTAAAACGACAGAAACTCAAGGATACAAGTTCCTGCCAAAAGTTTCGAACAGGTACCCTGTGTGTTTGCTTACACATTTTAATCCAAATTTATTTATATATATATATATACATACACACTTGTATTTTTCCCACGAAAACCCAGTTGGACTTTAATTCCAAATTTTACGAATCCAAAGGGGGAGCTTAAGAGGATTAAGAGGAAGCAAAGTTAAGTCAGACAATAATTTCCCACTGAAACTAGAATACTAACGAGCAAACCTATTAATAGTTAACAAACAGAGGAGAAAAGCTCGCATTTCTACGCGCTGACAATTAACACCGTAAGATCAAACGGCAATGGATCTCGCAGAAGTTGAAACGATTCTTCCTAAATTTCTCAACTTTGCTACCTATTATAGATACGTAATCATCGTTCAATTATTAATAACGTTAGTCGCTCGTCTCTGAGTTTATTTGCCGCACGAAAATTTGTTTGCAAATAGCTCGAAACTTCTGATAAACTAACGATACGTCGAACGGACTATATCGAGGTCGCGTCGTTGTTTATGTCGGTTATGTCGTTTAAAATCCAGCTGCGCAAGATTCTCGTGCCATACGTGGATATCGAGCGAACCAACGACAACCTTCGACGTAGAACGGTTCACCTTGTGGCGTGCGAAAACTTACCCGACCGTGCATTTTTCTTGCGAGAACGTAGACGCGCATTCCTCGCTGCATAAGTAACGCAACGCGTTATTGTTTGCGCACGACGGGCAACGAAAACGCGATCGAAGCGATCGTGACCGATAATCGCGATAAATCGACGCGATATCGCGCTTATCATGGTCTGGCTACTTAGGGAACTACTACGCTTTGCAATTTTTGCCATTTTTTTTTACAACGAATCTATATAAATCTTTGCGTAAACGCTTTGTACGTGCGTTTATTCGTGTTTCAGTAACATTCGTCAATTTTTTTTAGGGAGAAATAATTAAAATTTTGGCTATTTCGCGTATAATTTAATCGAAGATACTCTTAATTTTAGGATCAGGTTGATTCTAATGCGTAAGAGAATAAGAAGAAAAGCAACAAGTAAGACGAAGATGACGACACTTTGAAACCCGATTGTTCATTTCTTTAATTTTCCGTATTCTTCCTAGGATAAAAGATAATAAATACGAAGATCTCTTGAGTTAATTCTTATAGGAGTTATAACGTCGCGTGCGCCAAGGATGCTCATCGAATTAGAGCTAATCGGACATGCTCCTTCCCGTAAGGAATTCTTTTCCAGTAGCCTCTCTTGGTAATCTCTTTTACAAAGCGTTAAAATTTATATTCGTTGAAATAAATCGCATAGAGGAACGATTATCGTACGTACGCCACAGATAAGAAGAATCCGACAAACGGTAAACAATGAATTTCGTTGAACGATGAATCTCTTTGAAACGTTCGTAATAACATTCTTGGCATCTAAACCGTTCCGACTCGAGCGTAATAAATCCCATTTTACCAATTCGTTCTATCATCCCGCTTTACTCGCATTTTCCATTATATCGCCATCGTTTAACTACGCCGGAAAAAAGTGATATCGTGTGTCGAACGATTCGACCGATTAAACGTAAAAGAGAGAAGAAGAGGAAGTAGGATGAAAAAAGGATTCGAAGAAAAAAAGAAGAGAAGAGAAGAGAAGAGAAGAGAACGAGGAAGATAGTTGCGTGGATTTAACTCGGTTCCTTTGCCTTTATTTCAACGCAAACACACAGCGAAGAGTTAGACCGGTTTTGCATTCCGTTGTACAAACGTTTTTCAAACACGTTCGTTCGCGTTTCGTACGTTTCGTCTTTGTGTCGCCGCACAGCTACGATGATATTAGATTCTCCGGTTTTTGATGAAACAAAGGTGTCTCGTAACCTCTATTCGCCTGTTCTCTGCTGCTTCTTCCACTCTAGATACCTTCAATACCGTCCGCGTTAACGAGCGCGTTAACTAAACATTTTATTTAACGCGGTTGGCTAGCGCGTGTGTCTATCGAGTCCCTGTGGAAAAATAACAAGCCACTCTTGCGCTCCATCGATTTTCTTCGTAATCACGACGTAGTGATCTAGCTTCTTTCATATTAAATTACATCGCTTGGCTGTTTTTTTTTTTTTTTCATTCTTTAATTTCCACGATAATCGTAATCCGGGATAATTGTCTCTGAAAGCTTTTAATTTTGCCAATAAGGCTAGGAATTTTAACCTTAAGTTTAGCGTTTATTTTACTAGCCTTTAAAATTATATAATATTCCTTGTTATTTATTGATATTCGTTATTATATAATATTATAGAAAATTGATATGATTATTACATAAAATAATATTATACGATAATAATCTTTAAAATCGATTCTATCGATCTTGTTCGTAATTAAAAAGTGGTAATATATCGGTTCCTTGTTTTCACGTTACGTCATTTGGTTGCTTTTTAACGTTCATGCCATGATCTTGATAATAACTGGAATCTGTGATAATCGTTTCTGCGAGTTTTCAATTTTACCTATGAAACGCGGAAATTTGATCTTTTTAACGTACTCGACGTTTATTTTTCTATCTTCGATAACATTTCCCAAGTTTTTAAAACATTTATTCAGACAATTTTCTTTCGTTTCAGTTCTCCGAGTTTATATTACATTATATGGGTATTTTCTCTTCGAGATTTGAATTTCGCGAATGTAACGTGAAACCGTTCATAGCACCCATAGAATGGGAAAACAACAAATAAAACGATAATAGCATAAGATCGATCGGAATATAAAATTATTAAAAGACGATATGTGTTATTATGATATTGAACGCCGATTTTTCATGGTCCAACGTTTCCACCAAGGGAATAATCTTCATGCACCTTGACGGTTTCGCGATTTCTCAGGTGTGCTTAGGTCTTCGCAGGTGTCGTTAATCCTTCGATCTCGATTACGCGCCATATACGATTAAAACTGTAAGTACCTATCGCTAGTTTTAAATCGCGTAATTGCGATACGCGTCGAGCACAGAACGAAGCGTAAGACGGGTTAATTCCAGGAATTTGATTCATTTTTTCGGTAAGTTCTTTCGACGTTTTTCGTCCGACCTTTAAGCATCCCTGGGTGCTTTGCAACGATAAAAAGTTCGACGGCCTTTCGCGGTTGAATTACTGGAAAAACCGGTGAAAAGCGTAGGAAAGAAAACAGCGTGGAATAAGCACTCACGCTCGTCGGAACTTACGGGTTCGCCGTGGGAATCCGTGGGTCAGCCTAAAATCAATAAAGCGCAAGGTCCTGCCACGTACGAAAAGCCCCGTTGGCGTGTGGTAAAAACCGATGCCAGTGCAGGTGTGACGTGCCTCTCAATTATTTACCGTTTTCCCACCTCTCGTTCTTTCTCCTTTCTGCTCATCGAAAAATCATTTTTCCTCTTCTTCCCTTTCTTGTTTTCGTTATACGTTATTAGTTGCCAAGAATTTTCTTGTAAGTGGAAAATTTATGAGAAAAATTAAAAAGGATAGAGTTTCATCAGCTTTTCCTGTACAAACGATGAATAGTATCGATGGTATAGATAAGAATAAACATCGAGGAAGTTGAAAGGATTAAAATTCCTAATTTTACTAGCAAAATTAAGATTAGAATTATTATCGAAATTAGTACACAGAGAAAAATTCTTATATCACAAATTCGGCTTAACCGAATGCGTAATTATTGTTCCAAATAAAAATTCAAAAGCCCTTCTACGATACGTTAGATACGTGTGCGGTGCTTCGGATAACAAGAAACGTATCTTTAAATCTTGCGGAAGGAATAATGTAATTTGTCGAATCTGATAACCAGAATCATTGGCATAGAATAAGCTTTGTCGTAAAATTATACGCGAACTTGTAGAAAAGAAAATATGGTATTTCGTCCAATTTTCTTTAGAAGTAAGTTCTAAAAGCAAACACGCGCTTAAAAGATAATCACCGAGTATCGAGAAATTTAGCAAACTACAACTCACGGAAGATTTCCAAAAAGTAATCGGAACTTGTGGCAAAACTCCGAAATATAATTCGATCCAACTCGAAACTTTGGAATTTTCGCGAATTCTCGCTGAAGAACCCCGTTGCATTCGTGGAAAGAGTAGATTATAAAAGAAATTCCACGAAAAATTAGTTATTCCCCCAGGTGGCAGGAAAATCGCTAATTACAAAGCACAATGCAGCCAGGTTGAACCACTCGCATCCTCTCCATCGTCCGATCGCGATGCAACGTTATACAAAGCCGATGCTTTTTTGCGAGGCGCTGGCCATCCTAGATACGCCATCGTTCTTGGAACAGAAACGCGGCTACTATTAAAAATGTATAAAAGTAGCTCGTTAACAGGCCAGACTCTCTAACGATACGTAATTAGCAGATTATCAAAATCATTAACATTCAGCCGCGAGATTTAATGGATCTTAATAAGGAGAGAATTTAAAAGAAAATTAGTCGAAGTTCGAAGGGACGATTACTATTGTCTGCTCGCGTATAGAAAGATTATCTCTTATCCGATCTGATAAGGAAAAAAAAATGAAAGGAAATTGTTCCAAGGAATTTTTCTATGCGATCTCGCATCGCTTTACGTCCAAAATTAATCCACCTAGAATCGTATTTCACGAATCCAACTATTCCCACGTAACGAATAATCGCACTTGCGAGAATTTCTCCTACTCTATCATCGTTTCGCGACTCCACTTTCCAAGCATTCGTAGCATTTTCGAACTTTCTAGAAAATCACGAATCAGTCATCGTCGGTGAACGTTTATCGTTGAACCGCGAGCAGCCACAAGTATCAGTCTGTTATCAACAACCACCTACCATCTCCATAAATCATCCCGATAAAAATCACGTTTCGTGAAATTCTTTAGCCACTCGTCGAACAGAAAAAAGCTGAAACGCGCAGCTCGAGAAACAAGAAAACGTCTCTGAACTTTTTCGCTCGTGATTCGTGGCCAGCAAGAGAACGATTAATTATAAAGTTCGATGCTGCCAGGTTGCTCTAGATCTTAGCTCGCGATACAACGTTTTCTGCAACGTTTGTATGAAAAGAGCGGCGGTTGTTGCGCAACCGTGGCCACTCTGTGCGATCTTTCTGGAATAATTGCCTGTTCGTGACGTATCGTCGGTCATGAGAAACGAACGGTTCCGTGGAAGCCGCTGCACGCCGATTTTCATTGATTTTACCACGGGACGGCCAGACACTGCCTCCTCGGTGTAGCCGCGAATACAATACTTACGTGTGCAAGTGTCGAGCACTTCCGGTTCGCCGAGGGTAAAGAAGAGCCGAGACTCAAAGGGAAGCCGAACGGTTCCGTGGCAAACGACGAACCCTACAAATCCTCCTTACGTTACGTGACAGGTCTTTACGCTTTTTTCTTACTTGAAGGGTTTGGAAATAAAGATCTTGAATACAAGAATGGGAGATTTGTGGTTTCTCAACTGATGTATTAACCTTAACGTTATAGTTGATACGCGAGACAGTGACAGGTAAATACGATGTATTCCAGAAGCCAACCCAAACTGAAAGTAGGGATTACGATAAATAAATAAATAAAAGGATCGATTAAGAATTTTCGTATAGTTTGATAGCACTTTCACGCGACTACAAAAATTTTAATACTACAAAATTGAAACGTAGAATCTGATAAAAAGAACGCTCCGTTGGAGAATAAGATAAACTTTTAAGTTACGGAAACGATAGAGAAATTCGCATATGCGCGTACTTGTACCACTTTTTCGCTGAATCTTTCGATTGTTAAAAAAATTGTTCGCGAAAGAGATTAGAAAGAGTGAAAATTTGTAGCATTGTTGAACTAATATTACCAAGGAACGTATCGCTGGTATCTTGGTTGTTTAACAATTAAAATATTCTTTTATCAATTGCTATCGAAGTTATTCGTTCAACGATAACTATACTAATTTCGATATTGTAAGAAGAAAGATAAATTTTTAATAAAGCACAAAAGATAGCGTCAGCGAGTCATCAAAGTCGCGTAATTATTATTCGTTAGGATATAAAATTTATCTCCCGTGATTTTCGCATCGCATCCACTCGAGATGATCGCGCGATCGCTTTAAATTGCTATTATTATTATTATTATTATTATTATTATCGTTAATTACGCTGTTCGTTATATCATGATAACATAAGATACAATCGCGTAAAGTGTTTTGAAAAATTGAAATACACGTAAAATAAACGTGAAAAATTCGAATAAAATTGGAATTGGGAGACACGCGTGGTACGATAGTCGGTTCTTCGCCAACTGGTAGTTGGAATATATTTTATGAATATATATTACGAATAATTGTCTACTTAGCGTGCAATACTTTTTCAAATCAGCGTGATAGAAGTACGAAACGTTATACATTCGACTAAAACGAAATTCCTGACTCGATAAAAAATTCAAATACCGTTCGTTTTATTGTTATTACTTTCTCGCGTAACATTTTTCTGATATAACAAACAGTTTACGAATAAAACTTCGAACGAACGAGTTAGGCGAATCGATACCATTACCAAAACAAAATGTAGCAAAACTCGACGACTGGTATTCGGTACAGTTGATCACCGTTTCTAAATCTTTTCCGACTCGTGATTCCAAGAAATTCATATTTCTTGCCTACCAGTGATTACGTTCGATGATCGTATCGTTTTATTACTATCCAGTCTACTAATAATCTTGATATTTATAGCGGCGTAGAAACTTACGACCGATCTAATTGCGCGTCGTACAAATATGTAGACAAGAAGAAAGTACGTGGAAAGAAATATTAAATAAAACATAGTATAATGACAGTAATGGGATTTACGAATATAAAAGTTTCATCGAGCAAAATTATTCTTTTCTTTTTTAATTAATGACGAACGATTACACTCCACTACGTACAAAACTATCGTATTGTGTCACGTTCCCCATTAGATACGTACGCGAATAGGAATGTTTTGATTGGCTACAATTGTTTCGCGATAATGATTCGAATTGCGTATAGCATAGTGGCACTTGGATTGATTTGCAATTCAAAGGTTTTCATTCAACTAGAGAGCATTGGTTAACATGGTCGTGGAATAATGCGCTTATCGATCGAGCAAAAAGGTAATTGCCTAGTTTTCTAAATTCGATCATCTTTCGCGAGAATTAATGTGAAATTTATCGGTTTGAAATGTTAAGCAGAGGTATTTGCTAGAATTAATAATTAACGCAATTTTTAATTATTCATCGATGTAACTCTTCGTACAATTCAATTCGATTCCAAATTCGAAACGATGAAATTATCTCAATTAAATAATTAAACTAATTCTAAATTGGAGACGATGAAATTATCCCAAACTGGAATTAGTTTAATTATAACTTAAACGGTATTGTGAAAAACATTCGTCATAAAGGAGAACAATATCGATTAGAAAAGTACGAAGAAATTAACGCGATACACGTTTGTTCTAACGCGTTCTAACATGTTTGATCTGTACAAGACTAAATAGATGGACTGTATGGATGGACAATACCTTGAACTACTCTTAAACAACGTAAACCTCCGTCAAAACGATACAAACAGATCGATAAAGACTGGCAATCCTTTTAATCGAGTATATACTACACGGCGAATAAATTACTCGTTGAACCGTGAACTATCGAGAAAAACACAATCGAGTAACATTTAATTGTATCTTAAAAATTCAGAGGAAATATATTATCATCGAAATCGCGAGATATTATAATCGTATAACATTACACAACATTCCCAACTTTTTTACAATTGAAATCAAATTACATATAAATTATATTCGCGATTATAACGTCGCTCGTTCAAGCCAATTACTGTTACTAACAACACGTCTCGTTATCAATGGAAAAGCAATACTACCTCGTTTTTCCCTCCATTTCTACTTAAAATCCATACTTCTCTATAAAATTTGATTACACGATGTACTTTGATATTAGACAGCGTACATTTGAATTTGCATATTTCTACAAAAAAGAAAAAAGAAATCAATATTTAAACGATCAAACTTTTCTATTACGCAACCTGTTATAAATGAAAATTTCTATTCTCCTGTCGATCGTCGCTCGCGATATTTTCCCAAAGCAAAAGTTTCATCATCCGTATTACTTTTCCTCTAAATCTCTCGCTTACGTCCATCTCTATCCGCAAGTTTCTACGCCTGTTTCATCGAAAGAAAGGGAAAAGACGAAACTCTGGCGAACATTAAGAAAATAACGAAGATAAAATATCTCTGTTCTATATACGTGTTTGAACGATTTGAAACCATGTTGTCGTCGATCGTTCCATTCGGAACGTTTAGTTGTCTAAGAGATGATTTCTAACTGTGTATTCTATTACAGACCTAGGAAGCCCATTCTTCCCTGGTGGTCCTGAATTGTGGCACCATCCACTGGCATACTCGACCGCTGGCGAATTACCCGGCACGCTGCAACACGCGACGCTGGTGCATCCGGCGTTACATCCTCAGGTCCCCGTACGTTCCTATCTTTGACTATCTGCAGACAAAGCTCTGGAGCCGCCGACGAGCGCCCCGATGCACGTTAGTGATACATGATCGTTATACTCGATTATTATACGATACATCTAGCAGGTAGACACGCACGCAGAGTGAACGCCAAGAACCAGCGTACCACGGCTCGACCTGGTTCCAACGACGGGGTAACGTGTTCGAATACGGTCCGTCTTCTTTGCGCGTCGTTCAGAGCAACGTATTTTACGCATCGTAGATTAAATTCCGCAATTTCCATTTCTATTCCTATTCCGTGCTAGAGGAAATACGTAACACGCACAGAGTCGATTAAATGCAATTAACTAGATTTTAACGACTAACAGTTATAACTCGATTCTATCGGTTATCTTTATTTTTGTTTCGCAGTATCATTCTCCGTATAGAATTCGAACAACGCGCGATCGATTCGTCTTACTTTATCTAACCGCTGGCCAAGTTAGACGTATCGTTCGAAAACGCGAAAAAAAAGTCTCAAAAACCGACAATAATTAGCTACGTTGGTGTTTGAAAGAACGCGACGACATCCGAAACGTAACGGAGTATTCGAACAAATTACCCCAAAAAGTTACACAAACTCATCCAACAACTCAAACCGAAATTATTTCATGTAGATATTGCACAAACCCTGCAAAGAGGACCGTCCGAATGTTAAAGGCGAAAACACGACGTCTTTTTCAACCTAAACGAAAGACGAATACGACGAAGGAATCGCTCGTGCCGCTTGTTTGTTACTCGATCGTGAGCGTGACGATATCGATTTTAAGACCTCTAGACTTTCCAAGTAAAGCTCGCAAAAGTTAATTACGGCCGCGGGTTAATTATCACGACTATTAAATCCCGTCGTAAATAAGAAGAAATTATTTCCTCCTTTTATTCGTTCTCGTTTCTTTCTGCTTCCCTGTTTGTTTGTTTTCCGTGTATCGCGAAATTTTCAGGCAGGCACCGTGTCTGGCTGATTTCTCGACGGCAAGTAAGAACGATGCTGGTACAACCGGGTACGAATTGGGGAAACGGCCAGCGCCTATTGATTTTTAATATCGCCTAGTTCTGTGCCAGGTTCACGCGGGTACCTATCACGCACCATCGCGAAACCGTATCGAACAGCTTTTCTTCGTCGGCTACCGTGACAACGTGGAAAAATATCAGTCAAAAACATCAACAACAACAAATATATGATTTTGACCGATAGAACGAAAAATTCGTCCGATCGAGAAATGTTTGTCCGTAGCGAAAAAAAAAAAGAAAAACTAGGGAAAAAAGGATTTGAAAGTGGAGTGACTCTGCCCCTGGTCAAAATAAATTAAAGGTCGTTGAAAACGTTTTAAGCGGGCGACAATCGTTCGGTGGACCGTCGTGTATCGTGGCAATTTTTATTTCGACTTGTTTTTTTTTTCTTTTATTTTTTAAACAGAATCGAAAATAGGCCGATTCCGCGTGTCGAAATAAATCGAATGGTGAAAGCAGGTTTGATTAAAGAGAAAAAAGGTTTTTCGAACGAGATGCTTCCAGATACGTACGTTTTGGTGTAACAAAAATCGACACGAGTGGAAATAGTGGAGATAATTTTGATTTGTTATTTCTTATTCCCCTTCTTCCTTTCTTTCCTCTTAGTCGAAGATCGAAGATCAAAAAGACCGATCAACGGTTAACGATCGATTGGTAAATAAGCGATTTCAAAAACAATTGATAATTTAATCGTTCGAAAGATTCATTGTTTGTTAACGACCTAAATAACTGGATATTGATTTTCTTGATAAAACTGTTTCGCGGCATTCCTCCTTTTTCTTTCGCTCTTCATTCGACGTTGCAAATGTGAAAGTCAGGTATCGTACAACACCGTCATATTTCGTTATTTAATGAAAGTTTTATGTTTGATATCGAACGTGGGTCGAGTCAATGACGCGCCCACGCAGCGCACAAGCTGATAATTGACAAATCTGCTCTATCATTTAGATCGACTAATTGCGAAATAATTGCACATGGAAAAAAGTTTTTCCATTAAAGCATCCAACGGATACATCGTATTTCCTATCGTTTCACGATTATCAGTTCGATTATTTACTAGCTAAACGATAGAGCGGATTTCAGTGAGATTGGCAACGTAATTAAAGAACTTCAAAGCGTAAAGGAAAGAAAGGGGATCGTATTAAAGAGACGGTGCTTGAAAACTGTTTAACTTTTCGCTGAATTAATAAAGACGGACGGTTGACGTTCGGTTTTATAGGCGGTAACATTAAACGAATAAATATCGACGTTTATTTAATTCTATAATACGAGAAAGAAGCATCTCGGTTTCGACCTGAAGCGGCCGTTTCAACCGCTTGTAAATACCACTATTTTCCTCGGTCGAAATAAAAATGTTCCACGGAATCCGCTTGACGCGATAATGAGGCGGAAGCTCGGCTAAATAGAGAATATTTCACTCGCGAACTTTTTGCATTCTGCTTTCAGAAGAGTTCCTATAGTGACTCGAGATTTTCCTAATTCCGTTTCTGTTCGTGACATCGTTGAAAAAAAAAAAAAAAATAAAGCTGGTCGAGGAAATTTGCATTAAAAAGAAAAATTCCTTTCGAATCGAAATATTATTCATTATTATCTGGGAATAAAAAAAATATACTTTCCTCCTCGACGAGTGTCCATTGAAAGAACTTCTTTGTATTCGTTGTTATCGTTGGGTAAAAAAACGCTGGAAAATATTTATGTAAAAATTCCTTTCCAAGCGGAAACTATTCATCCCGGTTTATCGATACGAATACTCTCGTCTTCGATAAGTTTCTATTCAAAATCCTTCTTCCTTTGATTTATTTTACAATAATAACGTTCGCCGCGATGTTAAAACACGCTCGAAGATACCCGCATAATAATTTGATTCGAGGTGGACGCTATTCATCGCGATTTACGAATAAAGATACTTTCGTTTCTGATAAGTTTCGTACCGTGGACAAAATTATCATTATTTAGGAATAAAAGTACTTTTTGTTCGGGATTTCACTTTTTGGTTCGCAATATGTTTCGGCGCAAAGAAAATCGAGGCAGGTCGAGCAGTCGATTTTGCAACGCTCGACAAAAGAAAACGCAGCAACGGTGCAGCAATACAGGATTTCCGAAACAAGTAGCGCAATACATAATTACACGGGCATTATGGTAACAACGATATGTTACGACGTGAAATTGCAAATTGATTGCGCGACGGTACGGTCTAGCAACAATTTCTGCACCACGTCTTGCTCGAATTGAAATATCTCAAACATTTTTTGCATAATACGCATTGTAGTTCTGTACTAAAATTCAAGAATAACTGCCTGAAGAATTTGGATTAGTCGAATTATCCTAATCGACTGTTTCAGCAACTATGTACATTGCAAGTATCTCTGCGATTGTTAATCTCCCACAAACGGGTAAAGATCCACCGTCGTCTCTGCCTCGAGCAAGGAAATAACCAGATAGTTTTGAATAGTATTTTTCATAAGAGATAGCTTTTCGGCAAATAATTGCACTTGAAATTACAAAGTGGTTATGGACTCGCGCGTTTCCGAATAAAAAGTAATCCGACCGACCGGCGAGATTATTTCTCGGTTATTCGATCGTTAATCGCGAAGCCGCTTCTTGTAACGTTGCTGTAAATTATGCTGCATTCGTATTTAACACGGTTCTTGCGTTAATTAATCCACGCTCGGTAACTCGGTCATGGACTTTAGTTTCAGTGGTACAGACCTGCGTTGTTTCGTCGATTACATCTAAATTGTACGTAAATCACGAAGTATTAGGCGATATTAATGTCATTCGTCGTTTATACATAAGTACACGCTGCGTTAACGCGTCGGAGATTTTTCTCGGAAAGAAAATATAAGAAAAATGAGAGAGAAATTTAAATTTAAGGAAGAAAGAAAGTAGAAATAGACTTGGTTCGTTTTCGTGGACTATTAGATAAGTCGACGAGTAGGCATGGTTAAATAAGGCATGAAACGTAAAACGAAGCTCGCGAACGCCTCTGTTACTTTTGGGAATACGAAAGCGCGAATCTCGAATAATCAACTATGTACTATGACATTTTTTTGAAATCAAGTTATACGGTTATACTTGCGTTCTTAAGATTGTTAACTGCGATTAACCTTTTCTAATTGATTTAGACGTGACCTAAATATGGTTCGAACATAACTGAGATCTGAACGAAGAACGCGAAACGTATAACACTACGATCGATATAACATCACTGTAAATTTCACTACTTTAAAATCAAAATGGAGAATGTAACTCATTTTGTATGGAAATTCTCTTATCCCTTTGTACGGAATAAATAGTTGCTTTCAATTTCCTAGGAAATTTTTCTGTATTTCCAAACGTGCCAAATAACGTCTTTAATCTCTAATATCGAACAAATTTTCGTATCTTTCAACTAAATATCTAATTACCGATACCGTTTCACAATTATCGATAACGTCATAATTCGCTCTATCAACGAAAGAAGTTTGCACGCAATTCTTCTTCTCTATTCTTGCGAGTAATTTGTCTCAGTCACTGCAAATATCGTAACGGGTACTTTGTACTTTTCATATATTTTTAGACATCACGCGCACTTTGTCCTACATCCTTAAATCCCACAAAAATGTCCAAACATTCGTAATCTAACGATAAATAAGTATAAGTACGGTAGAACTGCATTTATTGGAACGAATTTTTAATTAATACCTGATTAATTATCGATCGCATCCGTCGATCCGAACGCGAGTTTCAGTTGCTCGAAGGAAAAATGCTTGGTTGCGTGAAAAATTAACGAACTGCTATTGTATAATCTGTTTGTCCCCCAAGAAAATTCAGGTAAATGGAATTCTACCGTGCAGGAATTTAGTATTCAATAAATATAAATAGGAACTTGGCTACTACCGTAAAGTCGAGTCTATTTCTTCTTAGCAATAACGCCAAAACGGAGATTGTTACGTACAGAGTGTCTGATCCAACTCTTAATTATTCTCCTATTTGCGATGATACAAGAGAATGAAATATAAACTTTCAAATTCGACAAAGCTACACAGGGAATTATCTAAACTATTTTAGACGTATTACGATGGGTAGCGTTATGAACAATTATGACAAGTCCCTGCGGTCTACATTGGCAACGTTTGGTAATCTTAAATTTTAAAGCGTTTGCAGAACATTTTAAGATCATCGCAGCATCGAATAGATAAAAGCACGGTATGTCCTCGATACCACGCAATCCCTTTCTGAAATATACTCGGTATCATCGCAAATAGGAGAGTAATTAAACCATTAAAGACGGAACATTAGTTCATCGTAATTTATAAATACTTTAGCTTCCTGCAATTTCATAAAATTTTAGAGTCTAAATGGAAGCGATGTAAAAAATATTAGTCGAATTCTCTGGAATTCCCTCTCGGATGCAGGATATTAAAAAATATACAAAAATTGGACGATACAAATTAATTGAAAAAAAAAATCGATAAAATGTAGCGCAGATGCAACGTTAGTCGTTGGTTATTGAATGGGACACCCTGTATATGTAGATCGAGGTACCTGTACATAAAGATATATATATAGAGAGAGAGGAAGAACCTAATAGTAAATAAACATAAGGGACGAAACGATAAAATTATAAAGTACTGATAACAAAGACACGAGTAAATGTAACGCGCGCGAAAACGTTCGTATTCTCAAGTAACAGAGTCGTTCACCGAGCCGGAGCTACACACGAATGCCCAACATCGAGTTGAATCGAGTCGAAGATCGCGAATAACGCTGAAAAATTTGTGTCTTTCTTTTTCCAGGCGCCCATGTCTCTGCCGCATCCTACGACGCTGACGTCGATACACGCGTCGCTGCCCCATTTCCTACCTTCGCCGGCACTGGCATCGCCGGTTGGTTCACCCTCGTCCCAGCCGAACATAGCAGTGAGCAACGCGCCCTGTTCCACCTTGTTCGTGGCGAACCTCGGCCAGTTCGTGTCCGAACACGAGCTCAAGGACATCTTCAGCAGGTTAGAAATACGCACCATCGTTCGTAACCCCTTTATTTCGATCTTTACAGCTATCCAACCGATCGAAAATTGTCCGTTCGACTCTTTTTATTATGCGTCAAGCGTCGCGTGCTGTGTATACACGCGTACCTCTGCCTCCGTATATTTCCAGCGTACGATCCTTATTTTCTCGAGGCTTTAGAAAGTTTCGTGAAACGCGAGACAGACTCGCGGTCGCTGTTTATAAGAATAGCAAACAGACTCGAAGGACTCCAAATTGTGGGCAGGGTATGTGTTGCACGGATATCGAGAAGTTTGGACACGAGATGGGTAGTGTCTGAATTGCAAAACCAAACTATCGAAGATTTAGGGTTATCGATCGAGAGAGTTAAAAGATTGAAATTTATATAAATAGATAGAAATGTACAGATAGGTAGGTTTATAGAGAGTTGGGTTGAAATTTATTGATCGAGATAGTAGATGAAATATACAATTGGTCAGAGAATCGGGGATAAGTAAATCATTGATTTGGATTGTAAATTGTAGGGTGTGCAGATTTAGAATAAATAATTATAAGCAAATTCATCGAGCGAGATTATAGATGAAATAATTGGTCGAACGATTGGAAATAAATAATTCATTTGTATTATAAACGAAATTCTGGGTTATGTAGGTTTAGAAAAGCATGAGATTTCAATCGTCCATATTAGCTTGTTACAAAAAAAATTTGTTACGAGAGTTCTAATAGCTTTAAGTTTCTCGACTTGTCTAGAGCAATTACACCTAAATGATCGATACTCTAAGCGAATAAAATAATCTCTAAAAAGAAGAGGAATTATCGAATCACTCAAGATATAATTTCTCGCTATACAAATATATCTGATTTTCAAACTATATTATCTTTTCTATAGAGTGGAATAATAAACGTTTATCAGAGTAGTATTGCAAATTATTCTGCCTGACGTGGTATTTAATATTATACATTTTTTACACGATATTATAACGTTTAACATTTTTAGCGTAGAAATATTATTACCAACTTTGTGGTCAATAATAATTCTATACAAATTTTTGTAGTTAGACGTAATTCTACGGTACATTTACAAATTTGACGAATTTAACATCCTGGCAAGGTAACGCCGATCTTCGATCGCGAACGATTTCACGAGAAAAGCTCGGACGCGCGTAAAATTTGTGTTTATACGAACGGTCTTTCGAATTTAATCAGTTAGAAGAAACTTGTACCGGTAACGAGAACGAGAACAGAAAAAGTCCAACAATAGCTGGTGGAAGTTGCGTAGATCGAAATAATGACTTCTCGAACAAATTCCTCCTCGAAAAACGAAATCAGAAACGCGGTCCGCTAAAATTGACTCTACGCCACGTGCGCTAATTGACACGCGAGACTTTTATCGCGACACGCGTTACACCTCGTAAATTACGTTTCAAGAACGCGTGGTCGGGGCAGACAGAATTAAATATTCAATTTCACAACTTCGAATATAATAATTCTCACGCCAGACCATCCGCGGATGTTGAAAATTTTATAACTCGAATTTGGATAATCATTTTGTAGAGAAAGATGAATTAAAATTGTACGAAACGTTTGTCAAAAGTGTAATTATATTTTATAAGAAGCTTCGATTGGAAAACATTGATTTCGTCTTTAAAACTGGGTGTGGTTGAACGCTTTGATTTTAGATTCGAGAAATTTGTAATTGTCGATTTAATAACGTACGTAAATAAGAATCTCATTTTTATTGTTTCAAGCTTAGATATCGTATTAAATGTAATCGTGTACTACATGCGCGACGATATAACGTTTATAAAATACGAAATAAATTAAAGTTCAAAGATCAAAGAAAGATTAAGGCAATAGAAACGATGAGAAAGATATCGATTTATACTTGGAAAAATTATTATTCTAGCTGTTGTTCGAAAATTATTTGCGATATAAAAATCACGTATCTCGAGTGTTAAAAACAAGATAAATAAAATATTTAACACCCGTAGGAATATATCCAGCTTCGATCCAGCGTTATCCAGTGGTCTCTCTATCGTGCATAATCTCGAAAGCGTGCGACGAGATTTATTAGACCGAGTCAAATCAGTCAAACAACCACGCCATGCTTCGTTGATTTTCAAAGTCTTTCTGTTCAAAATAGAAGCTCCATAAACGACACGCTCATCCTACAATTTTAATTCATATCTTTGCTTTCAAACTCGGGTGAAGATTAATTTTTTCAAATTTACTAAAAAAATTTATTAAAATTTTCGATTATCATGTCGAATATTCGACGTATTATTACAAAAAGAAACTCGGAAATTGAACGGAAAAGATTGATGCTAGTCGTGAAATGTATTTCGATGTTCGACTTGTAGTTTTCTGTGTACAGTTCCATGTACGGATACGAGAGCAAATAGTCTCGAAGTATGTTATCTCCGGCGGACATTACGCTTCGCGGTCGCGTAGCAAATTATTTTTGCCTGCCCCGTCATGCGGAACCTTCCCACGACACCGAGTACACGCGTTCGACCGCGCGTTAGATCGCTACTGCTTGCATCCGGGAAATTCTTTCGACATTTCTCCGGTAAACAGTCCACGTCATTTAGAATTATCGATAATTCATTAGTCGCCACAATTTCTATTTCTATTTCCATCTATCGCGGAAAGAAATTTATAGAAATTTCGTAGTACGATCATAGTAAAAGGACCGTGGTACGCGTCGACGAATATTTCGAACGGGCGTCGAACGACGCATCTGGCGCATCATCGGCTTCGAATGGGTTAACGGGAAACAAACTAATAGCAAGTTTCTCTGCGAGAAACAATCGGATTAACGAAAATCTGCCCAAACGGAGAAGCGTAAACATCGTCCGAACGTATGCAAACGCGTTTAATCAACTCGCGCAGCTATTTGCGAATTCATACGCGCAAACCGGAGATTCGCGGATATAACGAGATTCTGCGTGTTAATTATGCAAAACGCGGAGGCAGCACTCTTCTTATCTTTCTCGCTCTTTTCCTTCGACGTGGCGCGTTTGACCTCGATAAATTGACGCTCGATTTCGCTCGTTTCCGCCCGCGTACTTTAACGATCGACGACTCGTTTCGGGGAGAAGGGAAGGCCGAAGAAGGTAAAACGGGAGAATCGATGTCGATGTTAACCTCGGAAGAGGAAAGCATCGAAAAAGAAAAGCGAGAAAGAACTGGCGCGCCGAGAGACGCGGTTCGACTCGCGATTTCTATGCTTGTCGGCTATTTCGGCGCCGATGCGAAAGAGGAAATCGATACGGAACACGTTGCGTCAGATACGGACGACTGACGTCATATCCAGTTCATTCATCGCGATACAAGAACCGTTGGCCCGCAGTTTCGCTCACACCGTGAATGGCGAGCTCGTTTCTGGTACAGGGGGATGACTCGACCCCGTTTACCCTTTAGCGATTTTAATTTCGAACCGGACGTCTCTTCGACTTCTATTTTCTTCCTTTTCGAGTTTCGGTATTTTCATTGCGTATTGCTCTCTTTGTCAGCCGTACGAACAAGTTCTCGCGATCTTTTACGAAAATATACTTAATACGAAAAGAACGCTTTAGTGGCTTTTTAACCCTTTAAATACGACTGTCGTCTATGGACGAGAAAACGACAAATTTCGCGAAACACGTCTGTCGTTGGCGAGCGACGTCGCGTATCGATAATTGCATTGAATTTGCCATCTTTTTGCGTTCGGAGGGAACGATTTATAAAAACGTACTCGTACTTGAAGGATTAATCGAAGCGTGTTCCATTGAAATCTATCACTTTTTACCATCTCTCGGATAACGTATGAATACCGCGGTGAAAAGATCGTTTTATCCTTTCAACGAATACGATGATAAAGACATCGACCCATTTTCCTGACCGCGGGAACTTTTTTACTGGTCGTTTTTATCGCGAAATATATGACTTTTTATTTATATTTTATTTAATTCGTTTTTAATTTGTTTCTTGGTATAGGTGTTATTTATATAAGTATTTATGTTTAATTATTATTATTAATTAGTAATTCTCGTTACTAATTTTGGCTTTGTTATAAAATTTTGATTTTACAAAAGAAAGGCTTGCTTCCATTAGAATGGTAATTACAATTTAAGCCTTCCGTTATGGCAACCTCTCGAGGATCATAAGTCGAAGAACTCTGTCACACGCGACGGAAGGAAACCGCGTTTCAGGTGTATGCACAATTTGTTATATAAATTCGCTTAGATTTTTAAAAGATTTCGGTATTAAGGTGTAATTCTTTGTGCACGTTTGATCGTCGTATGATTTAATCAATTAATTATAGTTTAATCGTTATATTCTTTCTTTCGATGCCTCGTACACAGTGACTACAAAAAGCATTTGCACGCCATTATTTATCGTAGTGTTTGCACGCTAATCGATCAAATCCAAGAACATAAAGTTTCGTATCACTTGGCGATGATTCGTACAAAACTAAAATGTAGAAGCTAATAAAAATCGCTTGGTTAAAAAATAGGTATGTGAGCAAACATTTTTTGCAGTCACTCTATATGACAAATTTGTTTTAGTTCAGCGACCTCCAAAAGTTTAATCAATCTTCTTCAAATCGATTCGATTCAGTTCGAATGAATAAATAATACATATACGAAGTTTCTATAGAGATACCGCGCTCGCTAATCTCCCTTAAAATAAAACAGAGATTTATCGTATCCGCGGATCCATAGAGAATCGTAAGATGGTAAATTAAAGATCAAACGTTAATTACCATCATAGTCAAAATTGTGAAATTTTTACAAGAACATCCAGGCCATAGTGCGGTGAACTGGAAATGACAAATCTACCATACTCCGCTCTGGAAACAATTACGCGACTAGAAATTTAAGAGAGCGATATAGGTCAGCGCCGAATCAGCCGTATTTCCTCTCTCTCTCTCTCTCTCTCTCTCTTTCTCTCTCTCTCTCTCTATCTATCTATCTATCTATCTCTCCGTACGATACACGCGTTTTAACGCGTCCTTAACCATCTAAAAGGGTTCTTTTACGAGAGGGAAAAGATTTGTTTATGGATAATTTGGTACTAGCATAATATGTCAATAAAATATCACGGTATAACACAGTAAGCGAGTAAAGTGAAATTTTGAACGAAGTAGACACGTGGTTATGTAACTTGTAAGTTACATTGGTATTACAGGGGTTAACATTCACGGTTGAACGTTTTAACCGGCTTTCCATTTCGTCTGTACATATATGTATATTAACGCTAGAACTACCACTGACTAGTGTGTGAAACTCGTAGTAAGAAAATCGAAAGGAAAAAAGGTAATCTTCGTCCACAGAAAAATTACGGGAAAGCAATTACAGGTAACAAAATTACAGAACAAAATCGCGGAAAATCCGAAAAAATTTCTGTGACAGAAAATTCTTTAAAATTCTGTTAGAGCGTTTCTTTCAAATTGTATTAGAGAATTCTATAAAATTTAAATTTATTTCAAATTCTACGAAACTCGATATTTTTATTAAACACTACGGTTCACTTGTTTCGACCGTTGGTAGTTTTAGCGTTTAAATACGATCGCAAACGTATCTAAAAGAGAGCTTCTTTAAAAACCGGATTAACAGCACTGCCTCCAAGAAACGTACATCACTGACATTCGCTGATTCATTTTTTGCCACCAGTCGTAGCTCGTAGCCGTAAGACGCACCTGTGCTAGTACCCGTAACCACGTATCAAGATATTTAGTGGCATTGATCGACACACTCTAATATACACGTACACGTATACGCAGCCAACGCACACGGTGATCGCATCGCAAAACAGCGAACGAGCATCGCGAGCACGAAAAGACGATGAGACTTCGACTCCTGCTCCATACATGCGTTATTTAATATTTGGATATTTGTATCGTTTCAATAATATCGTGTGTATTGATTGTTTTATAGAAGTTTCGTATAGGTTGTTCATTTTTTTTTTCTACTTTATCTGTTTAAAGCAAGATAAAGTCTCTATTTTCTCAGGTTTTATAAATTATTTGAAATTTAAAATTTAAGAGGACGATAATTTGTACGTGTGTAATTAAATATACAGGCGTATCGAATTCATGAAACTTTTGCACGAATGAGATATGTACACACAAATAGGTATGTTAATAAATGTACGTTTGAATAAATACGAATCAGAGATGCTTAATTTCCATAAAATAATTACTCGTATATTAAGGACGTAGGTTTTTAATTCTCCGATACATACGCAACTCTGATACGTACAAGTTTACAGTGTCAAAACTATTCGGTACAAATACGAACTTTTTAACACAAATATCAAATATTTGCTCAAAAATGCTAACGCTTTAATCAGAATATATTTATCACGCCATTTATCACATATCCTAACGCGCGTTTCAATATTGGATTGGCAACTAAGTGATCGAACTTAAGGAGTTTGTCATTACCACCTGAGGACAAAATTCGCGATCGCTTAGTTGCCAAGCCAATACATTTGAATAGTACAGCCAAACAGCGACGCGTTCGATCAATATTTACAAACGGCAAATATCCTTAATAGAAATATCGCATGTATGGTGTCAATGTTGAAACGATGTTCAATCGCGAGACGATTCGCCCAGTTTCTTTCCATCAGAGGTGAAAAAAGAGAGCGACGAAAGTAGCTATCGACAAGTCCGCCATAATTGACGCGTGCCGTAATTGGAAGAATCGAAATTTACCGTGGTTAACGCGGTGCCTGGTGGAATCGCGGTAAATCAAGCGTAATCGATATCGATACTTCCGTTAATGGCGTCGTAACCAGCCGATCGGTCCGGCTGGGATATAAATTCCTCGGTAATCGGTCTTCATACACGCCAAACGGATCTAAATCTTACCAAGAACGATGTAGTATGACGAATCGATGAGCCTGCTCCGCTAATGTTCAAATATAGCTCCGTTCTGTATCAAATATAGATCTATCGCATTTGTATATTAAAAATTGCCGCGTTTCAGTTTCTTCGCAAATCCTGCAAAGCAGGAATATTTGATCGATCAAACGCAATACCGGGTACGGTATAGTAACCACGATTCTTCCCGTATCTAGTCCTTACTGATCCTTCTTCCGTCTCTAACCATCAAAACAATCTCTAGCAAACGAGATCACCTTTCGAAGACTTCAAAGAAAATTGCATCGAAATATCTCGCGATGTCTCGTTCCACGCTGTTCGTTC
Organism: Bombus difficillimus; assembly: GCA_014737525.1. Classification (NCBI taxonomy): domain Eukaryota; kingdom Metazoa; phylum Arthropoda; class Insecta; order Hymenoptera; family Apidae; genus Bombus; species Bombus difficillimus. The sequence continues at coordinate 2,116,608 of JACXIT010000142.1, forward strand.
AGCGTCACCGCGGTTTCTCGACATGGCAATAACATGGAAATGGACGAACGAACACACGCGTAAACACACACACACACACATACAGAGGCCCTTCTCTTTTTGACCAGAGTACCGTCTGTCATAACTAACTAGAGCACGTATTGTACGCTTCTCTTATTTATGCACAGTTTTCCTGGTTTCTCCCGGCTTCGTATGCACACGAAGGGAGGGTCGCCAGTGGCCTTTGTCGAATACCAAGACGTTCGCTACGCGGCCCAGGCGATGGCCACTCTCCAAGGATCCTTTCTCCTCTCCTCCGACCGGGGAGCAATACGAATCGAATATGCAAAGTCAAAAATGGCCGAGGTGGGCTTTACAAATCTCTGGATCGAAGTAGGTTTCATTTTATGCTACGCTAGCCGCTACAGACATCCTGTATACATCCCGACGAAAACGCAGCGACCCTGTGCGACACATCCTCTACGTTATCTCGATTTTTATCAAGATATTTCCCCTATCTCGACTCCTTGTCTCGTTGATCAACCACGCCCTTGCAATCATCGCGAATATTCTCTTGCATTTTCTCTTTCGTTCTTATCCCGCTATTTTCCTTTTCGTCCTTACGATTTCCGACCGAGGGCTAGGCATCAAGAATTTCTTTATGGGCCATCGATGTCCCTTCGGTCGATCCTCGTCCGTCACTCGATACCGTTTCGTTCTACTCGCTCCCTCGCAGCACCACTTTTCTTTTTTACGATCTCGTTTCACCATTCGATCCATCAACGAAGAACCATCGAAGATTCCAATGAAACTGCACGAAGCACAGATCTGCGTTTTCGTTGCCGGATACCGTAGTATCACCGTGGGGAGTTGGACGAAATGCCTCTGAAAAGAACGAGGATCTTGTCGCTACTTTTGCTCCCTCTCCCCTTTTATAAAGTAGGAACCATCGAGACAGGCTTGACCGGATGTGTCATTGTTGCCTCCATTTGCTCTCCTGTCACGCATTTTACGGTGACCTGGTAATCATGGTAGAATTGGAAACGGGATGGTCTTTTTGAACAAAAGGAAGTTTAAGAGCACAGAGTAAATTTCCCGCGCGTAGCGCTTCGGTTCTTGAGAGTAAAGGCAGTTTCCCATGTCTTTTCTCTTTTCTGTGTTTATCTCTCCCTACGCGCTCCTTCGTTCTAATTAAATACAGAAATAATTCTCTATATGGAGCGACCCACGAAAGTATTTCGACGCCTATCACAGAGAACGTCGATACGTATATCGCGCTATGTATAAGACGTTTTAAACTTTCGTTAACGTTATAACAAGACACGACCGTCGTGATCGCATTGGTAAATTTTTTAATCGATCTGGGAATGTACGTGGAAGTTACAAATTATTCACCCTAAACATATATATTCGGCAAAAAGGTTGGTACACATCACGACCAAGCAATCTTAAACGCATAAGATGAATATCGAGACTTATCAACGTAATGCATAATCGACTGTTTAAATGCTTTTGCAGTCTCTGTGAGATGTATACTTAAGAGTATTAAATATAATTATAAATAAAAATAATTATAAATATAATTATAATAATCGCGTGTCATTCTAATGAATGTATCTACAAGCGTCTCAGCGCTTCCCCTATATTAAAACCTATTTTAGAAGGTTATCTTTCTCGAAGACACCTGCTATTCGAGACGCGATAAAAATGTAATAAAAATGTACTCTGTTCTCTTCGATCACCTTCCTCCTCGAGGAATCATCCCTTTCCAGATGATGCCATTTCAGTGTCAACCCGTACATCAATAGCACGTAATGACATTTGTAAATATTTTTCCACTTTCCCGATAATTCTCAGGGGCATTTTACCACAGCTCCCTACAGTACAGTGGCCTCGGCGATAGACTCGCGATCAATTAGCTCGCAGTTCGATTTCGATCGATCTAAGGATCGATGAATAACTTTGTCGGTAAGACACGTCGCACGGTGTCTCCTGGCGGTAGAAAACGCGCGACGATCGATCGGGCGTAAATCGCTCGATCGCGATCGATGGCTGGACGCGTCGTGAGCTAGCTGAGTCCACTGGTATCGCCAATTGCCAATTATTATTTGCCGCCAATCGCCTATGGATCGTGAACGATTTGCCGATCTCTAACTTTTTCTTCCACATTCTGCTTTTTGTTCTTTCCTTTGTTTCTTCTTTTCTCTGTCTCTCTTGACTCTGTTCGACGTTTGCTCTTCGAGGTTATTGGATCGTCTCTACGCTGATTCGTTTGTCGTATCCTCGGTTTTCTTCCTTTTTTACGTTTGTCGTTTTTATTTGGAAGATTTTAATCGACCTATTCGACATACTGATATAACGCGCACTACTTCTTTTACATATAACTTTTACTATATTCTTTGAACGTTTTAAGTTCTTTAAGTCTAAGAACGTTCGATCCTTCGGACTATTTCATTGATCGAAGAAGTTTTTCGAACGAAACTTATTCTGTTTCGATGAGAATATCTTATAGCGATTCTACGTGGCCTTCGATGATTTTCCACGATCTACGTGGATCTATGTACATAGTTTCAGAGAATTAACTGTATACATACTTGGAACAAAGCTGAAAAAGTAACACTGTTTATAAAATAGTATTATAACGTTGCTATTATATTAATTACATCATAGTAACATTACTCTATAAACAGTATTGCGATAATGCTAAATACGATACTATTTAAACATACTTGTTAATAGTATTATATTAAAAGGCAAAAATACAAAGATCATCTCCTGATAAGATATTTTATTCAAAACAGATTAATTTCAATTTTAATGATTTATTCAAACAGAAAATGTTTTGACACGTAACGATACGAGAGAATTGTAATAGGAAAATCTATCATTTTCACGTCCTTCGTTTCCCCTTGTCGATTTTCGTTCCGGTTCTGCTCGGTCTTTCGCCGTGTTGCTTGAGACGCATAGTACTTACTCGTTCATTTTTGCTCCGTCCTCTTGTTTGTTTTATATTCCTCTCTTTTTTTTTTTTTTTTTTTTGTATTTTCTTCCCTGAACATGGTCTTTTGATACGCGACACCCTTGCACCGTATCCTGCCGCGCTTTTCGTAGAGATCTCGTTGCTGAAGATTCTCGGGGGAAGGTCGGATAACTGTGAAACGATGACTAATTGCAAAAGAATAACGAGACCGGTGAATTTTATTAACAAGAACTAAGAAAAATACACGTACGGTATGAATACACCTTTAGATTTTCTTGTAAAGTTATTGTAATTTTAAGATAGCCGTAAGATCGTGAAACATTTTTAATATGGATAAAGTTCGTTAGAATAGGACGACTTTAATGCTTTTAAACCTTCTTTAGGTACGAATATTTTCAGATTATCGCGATATTGCAATATATCCCTGTTATAAAGAAACAGCGACGGTATGGAATTTTATTACGAAAAATTGTGAAACACCCACATACGAAAATAAATAATTAACGTGAATATATATCCTTGTAATAGTAAGAAAGCAGGAAATTATTTAAATTCGTTCCAATATGAGAAAGAAATACATGTTAGAGAAACATTTTTTAACATTGTTGTAAAAGTATCCGGCATGAATATTTGATTGATTAAACGTCGTTCCACTTCGCTGGTACTAATTATTTGATCGTTATTTATCCTCGTAATCGTTATGGAAAAACTAAATACGAGAAATGTAAAGACCGCGTATTTCGATTTGTATTCGTAAAGATAAATTCCTCGGGTAATCGAATCGAGGAGGTCGAAACTACGGAATCGTGGAATCGGTGATCGCAAAGAATCTACGCGTGGCACGCTTCTAAAGCAAAGTATCGTACATCATCGTGGTCTTACAATAAATTCTCGTATCATCGTGGAAGACGTATAGCATCCGGATTGCTCGCGATCTCTTTTCTGTTCTCTTTGCTCTCTACGACCCTAATTTAACAGCATTCACGACATAGAGATCGTTTATAACTCGAAGCAAATACATTAACCATTTTTCTTGCCAATCGTACTTACAATTACTCGCAGTACTTGATACTCGATATTTCTTACCTTTTAATAGGGAAGCAAATTTAATAAACATTTGGTTAGGAACAAACTTTATTTTGACAATTTTTTACACGAACAATTCAACTTTATACGCATTAGCCGACCACTCAAATTAGAGCGATAAGATACTAGAATTAAAGACAAAATGCTATATCACAAATACGTCATCGTTGGAAATTTGTTAAACGAAATCTAAAGCTTTGCTTTTAACTTCGCTAAATTGCATAAAGTCATTTCACCGTAAACTTCTAGATAACGCAAATTCTAAATATCGTAAGTGCAAAGAACAAAATTACCCTGTAATTGTCTTAACCGGAGCTAGCTAACGTACAGCGTAATATACGAGAACTAGAACTAGAACGGCATCCAACCAACAATGCCGAAAATATAGGTCGCGGAAGCAACGCATCATCCTCGCGAAAATACGTATTCGATCGAGCGAGACCGAGTCTCTTGTCTAAAAAAGCAGGCCAGTTTGCCCGACCTTCCCCTCGGTGAAATTAGGGAGATCGATAGAGAATCTGCTTGGGGGCTGGGCAACAACGTTGCAACGAAACGCGTCGTCGCTAATTCGTCTCGCCTAAAACCGGAACGGAGACGCCTTCGAAGCGGCGCGACCAAGACGGACGTGGCTGCTGAAGGAATATCCGACGCGTTAGAACCGCTTTCTCGCTCCTTGTCTCTGTCTCCCTTGCTATATACAGTCGGCGACAGAAATAAGTGGGACAGACAGTTGAAGCAATATCGATACAGTTCGATCGAACTGGTGTTAGCTTTATTCACAGGGTGAATCATAAATACATGTCCGTATTTCAAGAAGGTTGAATTTACACGTTGAAATAAGTAAAAAAAAAAAAACGTCTTATACCCTCGGACGATCAACGATATTTATCGTCGATATTTCAAGGTTCTCAACATCGTTGCGGTTTGTCGATAAATATTAACGATCGTAATGCACTGACGATATATATCGATCCATTTAGTCGAGGAAGTATCGACGATACATATGGACAGTCCGAAGGAACCCTTCGAATATTCGAATTTTTCGCCTCGTTTCCTGCTTACGATAAGAACATTCTTTGACAGCGCCTTTGCAAACAGCGAAGACAAATCCATCAGGTTTCTGTTTCCGGGCTATTTAAAATCAATCGTGTATTCAACGTAAGCGAACAATGCAGGTAAACGATCTACGACAAACGATATAAAATGGATTTGAGAGTGTTCGACGAATACCTGACATTTTCGGGCGAGTACGAAACTCAATGCAAAGGGAACTCTACACGTTGAAACGTACTGCGACGCATCGACACCCAGGTTCCACGATACAACTTACGATATACGTAGATGCGTATCGGTATCCAAACCAACTCGTATCGATGCATGAATCAGGTTCTCAAATATAATTCCGTGGGAAATCAAGAAGGTTCGGGAATCGTCGAAATCTTCGACAATAGCAGTGAAATCGCGATACTAAATTTTAAATCTTCGTAACTCTTTCCGATGGTTAAAATCTTGGCGCTGCTGAGCGCATCGACTTCTGCGCTAACCGCGTCTCTCGTCGTTGTATTTCGTTTTTCGATCGAACGAACTTTATCCAACGGATGTCGAAGAGCAGAATCATCCGTACGCAAATATTTTCTACGTAATCGCTCGGTTCACTGGCTTTTAGCTCTATTAACGGCGCGTATTTAGAAAATCTGTTTCACTCGATTAACCATCTTTTCGTCCATTTCTCTGTAATCTTCATCTTTGATAATCCACGCGCCTCTCGTCAAACGGAATAATATTATCACGCGTTTCGACGTTGGTATCGAGTCACTGACTGAGAAGGATCTAAGCGTCGGTGCATGCAACATTCGCAACATTCGCAACATGTTTCAACGTGTAGCGCGGGCTTTAAGGCAGGCGGTGGCGTGCGTCGATGCACAACGCATCGCTCGCAAACCGAGATACGTAGGACATGCGTATATTCGTAAGACATTTTTTACTTACTTCGATGTACACGTTCGCCCATTGAAGTACGAACATGCATTTATGACTCACCCTCTGTATCTTCGTAATAAATAAATTATCTAATAATTAACCGAAACTAATAACAACATTTTTGCGTAAACAAACCGGATTTAACGAAACTCGATCGATAGCTATTTCCACTATCTCGTCCACTTATTTTTATACGCGACCGTCCTGTATCTTCTTTCGTTCCTTCCTCCGCGACCAAGGATCCCCGAAAGCTGCCGTTGAAAAAGAAAGATGAAAAAAGAGAAAAAAAGAGAGAGCTTTTCAGTCCGGATGCAGCCACGGCCTAACGAGGTACGTAGATTACTCAATGGCAAGGCGTCTCTTCTTCGTCAACCGTGGGAAGAGGCTCACGAGGGCGAAAAGGGATGAAATGTAGGTTGTCTCTTGCTTTCGTTCCGCGGGACAATGACGGATTCGTTAAAACGCGACGACCGACAGCTTCGTGGTGAATCGGTAAACTTGTCGCGCGACCTCTCGAAAACCGGATGTTCGACGAGCGTTCATTTCTGCTCGTTTTCGTAGCCGCGATCGTAGCTGACTACGACCACTAACAGCCACAAATTAACGAGTTTTCTTCGGTTTGTCGATTTTGCGATTGCCGATTCAGACGTAAGGATACGAGCAAGGTTGTCTCGCGGTAATTGAATTGTGCACGGTGCTTTGGAGAAAGGATCGAAAGTTTTTGAAAGAAAAGAGGCGATCCGCGAAGGACATTGATAAGGTGTTGCGACGAAGATGTTTTACACGTGTGATCGTAGAGCGGACAAATTTCGTAGTTACCCGTGGATACATCGTGATATGGGAAAACGAAGCAGAATTTTGTGGTTAATTTCTGAACGTATTCTGAACAGAATTGATTACACGCGAATAGACGTAACGCTATGTAACATCGTATCAGCCACGTAAAATGATTTCTTTTTCTTTCTGTAAGCCTAGCACGATATAATATTCTTCTTTTTTTTAAGAAAATCGACTGAATTAACTGATTTTTGTTCTATTTTTTTTTCTTTTTTTTTTTTTTTTTTTTTTTTTTTTTTTTTTTTTTTTTTTTTTTTTTTTTTTTTTTTTTTTTTTTTTTTTTTTTTTATCGTAGAATTTGCATTTCTACATAATTTCTGACTAAATTATTGAATTTATAACGTCTGTTCGTAATAGAATATCTGAAATTACTGCATATGTATGCGTATTATATCAGTGACTTACATATTTCAAAAATTATAACCTGCATATTTTCAATCGCATTTACAAAGCGTTTGTACAGATGATAAAAGGATTTACTATAAGGAAAAGACGAATCTGTCAAGTAAATTTTAAATAATCTTTCCCTTCGAATCGTTCCGCGTTCGTCTTAGAAACCAGAAAATTAAAACGGAAACTAATAAACGTCTACGCACAAAACCTTATTCATCGAGAAACTTTCTATATGTACGTGCGTATGAGATTTCAAAATTCCACATATCAACGTGGATTCAACGTATATTTCGATAAGAAAGGACACAAACTCGTATAAGCTTAAATAAAAAAAAAATGTATTTTCCCAGTTAAACCATACCCAGGAGATTCTTTGCAAATCATCGAACAACACCGTAAAAAATTTACGACCTTCTCTTTCCAAAGCACCTTGGCATATCGTAGAGCTATAACCGGAAGGAAAGAAATAATGGGAAAATATCTCAAGTAGAAATTGGTCGATTTCGGAGGATAACGATTTGATTTGACTTTCGCGATTTTGGAAAACGCACGGCGATGCGCGATCGGCCTCCGAACAATCCTCCTCGCGGCTGTAAATCAGCGAGGTATCGCGGACAAAAACCGTGAAAGCGGCGGAATGGAGACAAACGAGGCGCGATGAACGGCCGAGCGAACGCTCGTTTCATACTTGGTTCATCCGTTCCGATTTCACGTCGAACGAACGCCGACAACAATTTCGTATCCCGTCCTACCCGGTCTTCTTTTATTTTCTCTATCTCTCTTTTGCTTTCCACGAACGGTTTGAAACCATAGGGCGCGAAGTAAGCAGAACTTGTACTATTTCCGTTCGTGCTTGATTTTACCGTCTCTTATCGGCTTAAACTCGTTGTTGGAACTCGTTGAAAGTATTATTTTATTTTAATCCTCCTTTAAAGCATAGCTATATTTACATTCGTGGAACGAATAAATTTCGTTTATTCGATATTTTGAAGATTAACCCTCGGACAGTAACGTTGGCTTGTAGACGACTATAATAATTTATGGTGGATCGATAAAGTTTACGGTATTCTACTTTGCTTCGTACTTTGCATTCTCCGTTTTATTCGTACGACAAAGTTAAATGAAACAAAAAGATTCGAAGATCAAGAGATCCAACTGTAAATCGTCGTGGTCTGAAATGGCTGAACGATACCAGTCGAGAGTTAATTACAAAATGGAGATTTAATCTTATTCGATCTTTTAGAGATCGGTTAAGGAAAATCTACCAAAAGATCGAGCTTTAGGTAATATCTATGGAATATTTGGAACGAGTTAATTGGTCAATTTATTCGTGCGCCTTTCTCGCGTTCTTTCCGTGGACGTACTTTAATTAAATTCATGATGCTTGCAGGGATCAAAGAGAGAAGAAAACGGGCAACCTTAAGATCGACATCAACGGCATGTAAGAGGAACGAGGGAAGACCATGCGTGTTTACACCCCGGAATGCAACGATCGTCAAGAGACCCGGATTCAGTTGTTTGCGCAATGGTAACGAAGAAAACATCGACAAACAACGAATCCACGACAAAACGGTTCAGCAGGTTTCCAGAGCAAATCGACCGAGTTGCTCGAGAAATCGTTGCGAAGACGGAAGAGGCAATATGCTAGCGCAGGAATAATCACGGGAAACCGAGAAAGAAAAGAAACTAAAATGGGGTGGGAATATATGGAAAGGAGGAGAAAGTAAAAAGCACGTGCGACAAAAATGAAAAAAACAGAAAAACAGAGTAACGGAAATAGAAACGAGAAAGTAAGCATTCGCGTACACGCAATAAAAAAAAAAAAAAAAAAAAAAAAAAAAAAAAAAAAAAAAAAAAAAAAAAAAAAAAAAAAAAAAAAAAAAAAAAAAAAAAAAAAAAAAAAAAAAAAAAAAAAAAAAAAAAAAAAAAAAAAAAAAAAAAAAAAAAAAAAAAAAAAAAAAAAAAAAAAAAAAAAAAAAAAAAAAAAAAAAAAAAAAAAAAAGGGAAAAAATACAAAGAAACACGCGTATAGGGGAAGAAAATGAGAAAGATCAGGAATTAACGAAAGACGAGGCAGGGGTGTGTCTGCGTGTGTATGGTTCGAGCCTTGTCTCGCGGATATCAGCACCACGACAAGTAGGGGAAACAGAGAAACGAAGAATAAACGGAACAAAAAAAAAAAAAAACACAGAATTCTTATAAATTGCGCGGAGCAACGGCGTTTTAGATTCGCGACTCGCGGGGGGCCCAAAATAATCGCGTATATATGATATTCCTAGGTATATATATTTTTTAACGACTTAACTTATCGATCTATTTCGATTAGCCGTGTACTACCTTGTCTATTTATTTTCCACCGAGTCTTGATTGCGATCAACGACGACGACGAAGCGAGAGACACGAATAGAAGAAAAGAAAAAAAAAATACGAAAAAAGAAAAAAGATGAAACGAGAAGAATACACGAGAAGAAAAGAGACACGATACATATACACACACACACGCACACGCACACGCACACACGAGAAACGCGAAAGACACGCGAGAAAACGAGACGGAAGAATCATCGCGTCGGTGCGAGGTCGCGCGAAGCGTCGTAACGCTCTAGCGAATTTGTACGCAGAGGCGGTCGCACGTTGCGATTTCGACACTCGTGACACCATTTTCTTTCGCGTATACGCATCTACACGCGTATATACAGATACACGAACGACACACGTACATACATACATACATACATACATACGTTAGATACATAGATACAGAAAGAGAGGAGAGAAGCGTAAAAGCAGGAAGGCACTGTTGAAGTCACACGCGCACGCATATATATAAATAATTGTTCACACGTACACGGAGGAACATACAGAGTCCACAGTCGCGAAAGATTCTTTTAGGAAAATCGAGCCCCGCGCTGTTTTCGAGCAAATTGTTTTGGAAGAGGAAAGAGAAACGAAACGGGTTGGAAATTTATTGTATAATGCACGTTGATGCAATTACTCCCGGAGAGACAGAGTAGTTTTGTTGTAGCACGCTCTCTTTAACCTGTTAACTGGATCGTTTGTTGAAACGAACGTAAACGTTTGGAAAGATATTCCCCATCTATTCGAACGTTGAGAGAATGAATTTCTATTTTGCTGTTTCGTATAGAAAAATTGATAAGTGTAATAGGAACGAAGGAGAGTATAGAGAACGAATATCTATTTTACTTTTTTAAGGTAATGAGAGAAAAACGACGGGGATAGAATAACGAAGATACAGTTTGATATTTTAACGAACAGCAACGAAACGGTATCGTTTTAACTCCTTGGCTCACGGCGTTCGTCCATATTCGCGAGATATTGCGATGCGTGAGATAAAAGTAAATTCGTACGCGTAATACAAAAATTGAAAGAGGAAAACGCGAAAAGTCGGAAGAAGGATTCGACCAAAGTATACAGCGGAACGATTATGTCGGAGCGAAAAGCAAGTAAGGAAAGTTAAACATACCTGTAAGCGTAAATAAAAAGAATCGCGAAGCATGGAGTTAAAGCAAAGTACTTATATATATACACACACACATATATATCTATATATATATATATTTTTTAAAATACAAGAAAAAGTAAGTTCGTTCGTATCGAAAGCAACTTGTTCGTGAAAGTAAAAGACCGAATTATATATTTCCTAATTGTCGAAGATTTTGAAAAGCAACCATCCAGCCGATCGCCAGTTAACAGATTAAAAGTGATGCAGCCAGAGAAAACTCGAGAGAAATCCTATCCTAGTATCTATAAATAACCGAAGAAGCGGAATGGATATACCGATTCGACTCGTAACGCATTCGTTACATCTCTGTTTCGTACGAGAATTGCCAGCAAACTCGAATCGCGTCCATTAATCCCGGGACGATGTAATTCGACGGAGGCGTGACTCGTCTCGTGTCGCGTAACTCGCGTGCTCGCGATCCACGATCCGAGGGATTCGCGTGGAGAACAACGTCCGACGAAGAAGAGAACGAAACTGAAACGAAAGAGCGAAGGCAAGCGCGGTGGCTCGTAGACGAAATTGCATAATATAGAGATACAAAAGAGACGAAGACGAGTACATCAAGCTTAATACCAAAGGTGCCCTAAGAAGCGTGTATTTATGTTTTATCATTGGCGCGTCGCGAAAAGGCGAGCATATACATTTAATTATGTATCTTGTTAAGGAGAGTCTAATATATCCTAGACGAGAGTGGCGATGAACGACAAGCGTGAATCGGACAAGCGTGAGTGGAAACGAAGAGAGAAAATACGAATATAGAAATAGCGTGACAGTGTGAGAAAGAGGGAATGGTACGAACGAATGATCGATAGAATGATTGTGTTAATTTACGTAATAATCTTATACATATACATAACGAATGCGAACATATCATAGGATTAAGCAGTAGAGGGAAGAAAGTTAAAGTTCTCGTAATAAGGATAAAAAGAAAAAAAAGTAACTTTTAAAACGATCTGTCTTTGTAGTGGCGCGGATAGACAGAAACGAGGATACGAAGGTGGTGTGTGCCCTGCGTGCTAGATACGACGGCCAACTCGGCACGTAATTTGCCCAAGTGCCTTCCCGTTGGTCGAGTCATGCTGTAATTCGTACCGTGTATTATTCGTCTCGTCCCGATTTCAAACGTCGAACTCCCCCCCCCCCCCCCCCCCCCCCCCCCCCCCCCCCCTCTCCTCTCCCTATTCTCCCGTAAATCCATATTACGTATTGTACGTATACCATACGCATTAAAGTACGAAAAGAGAAAAAAAAAAAGACAAAAAAAAAAAAGAAAAGAAAGGGAGAGAAAAAAAGGATGGAAGGAATAGTCGCGCAGAGTCCTGAATTACAGGAAGACGCTTCTTCAAATTAAAAACTCTTAACTGATCCAAAGCTGTTCGAGCCTGCCTGATAGTTTTCTATCGCCTCGTCGTTTTCTACTTAGACATTTTTCCTCGAAGGACGGGGAGAGCTGCCGCATCGACGCGTGTTCCTCTAATTAATATTTCTCTGCTCGACGATCGTCCCGTTGATAGAATGCACGTTAACCGTCCCGTACAAAACGGGTTAAGAAAGAAAAGAACAAACGGAAAGAGAACGAAGGTAAAATTTCGCCGGGATACGGTAAACGAGAAAGACTATTTAAAAGAAGAAAGCGAGAGAAAACGATCGAGAAAGTTCGTCAACGGTGATCGAAAGAATACTCCTCTGTATAGCGCGATGGAAAGAATGGCATATTTTTCTCGTAGATTCCTCGAATTTTATCGCCCGAACGGCTTCCCGAGTCGATCGACAGCTTCTTTTCTCAGAGTTCACAGCCAATCATCGTGCTGATTAAATATGATCCTCGTCGAACAACCACTGGGCATTTATTATACGCATCCGCAATTAATAGTGGCGAGTGGTGATTAAGTGGTGTAAAGGTGTAATAGAGAGTGGTAGAGAGTGTTAACCGAACCGTGTGCGCGTCAATGGCGAGAAATTACGATGAAAGCGAAGAATTCATCGTCGGTGAAGCTAATTCACACTGTGGAACGGTTAATTTCACGATTGGCGTTCAAAAGACACTTCGTCAGCGACATGAGCCGACCGTCGTAATTGCTCTCGAGCGTCAGAACGCTCCTTTATTTTTCTATTTTCCATGGAAACACGAGCCGAGAAGAAAAGAAAAGCACACTCCGAAAGGAGGAAAAACGAGAGTGTCGTGCACAGTTTTATTCCGTGCACGATTGTTGCGGATGTCTTTAGCGTCGATCTTCTCGCGATCGTGCCCGAATCGCTTGTTTGAAAAATGACGAAGTAACTGAAAATCTCGTTGCTCCATGAAGATGCATCTTTCAGAAAAAAAATCTATTTGCAGTACATTTCCGATGACTTTTTAGAGAGATTTAAGATTTTCCGATCCTATATGTAAAGGAATCGAATCATTCTAGAACCTTTGTGTTTGACCAATTTCTTTCTAAAATTAGCTAGTATGTATATACTATTAAGAAGAAAAATTCTATTTGATTCCATTAACGAATTATACGAAGAGTTATTTATAATTCATTATATACAAAATTATTATACGAATTGCTATTCGTGCTATTGCTATGCGTTAAAAATTCTACTTAACAAATGCTAGATTAATTTCTAATATCGACACGACACGACTAAATCGAATTATTAGAACAATTATTTGTTATAACTTATAACTTAGGAAAGTAGCTTGACCGCGACAAATTTTCCTCTTTTTACTCAATTTTTGCCGGGCAAACAGTGTCGTTTAAAGGTCCAGGCGGAACAAACCGCCTTTCTATCTGGCTTTCTTACCGCGAAATAAAAATCTGCCTGACCTGAAAGAAGAACTTGGCCGGTCCGTTTGCAGAGAACTGGACCGTCGCAAAAATTCAGAGCGAGACGAGGTGTCCCTTGACGCTGGAAACGGTAAACGCAGCTCGTCGGGCAACGAGATCACTCAGGAAGAAGTGTGTCAGTAATCTCAAGGCTCGGTGAAACAATTGAAAATGGAACAGGCAATTTTTTAAAATCGGCTCGAAGCTTTCGTCGATGCCGCGATGATTTCGAATTCTAAGGAAACATGTCGCTGAATCGAAGATGGAACGAAAAACAAGGAGAAAGAGAGAGAGAGAGAGAGAGAGATAGACAGAGAAACGAAAGTATGCAACGCGAGGTTTCAGGGTTGTCACTTTTCTGATACATATCGTTAGATCGTTAAGAGCTTGCCGAGCAGGTCGTTTAAAGGTAGATAATCGTCCTGGAAAGCGTTTACTCGTCGTCCATTATGAAAATGAAGCAAAAAAAAAAAAAGAACGGGAATTTTCATCCAGCGTTCTATCGTGTTTTATCAATTTTTTTTCAAAAAGGAAAGGAAAAGTGAACGGACATAAAAGAAAAGTTAATTCCTTTCGCCCGTGGTGAATGTATATTTTAATATCATTTTTGCTGTAAATATAACTATAAAATCGAAGACAGAGAGATTCAGCGACGCACGAAACAAAATTTTCGCAGGAAAGAAAAGAATAAATATAGGAATTCTCCGTTCTCGACTTTGTCTTTAGAAACTTGTTTCGAGAAGATTAATCAACGCGTGTATCAGCTACAGAGGTATTTATTAGTATCATTTGATCTACCTTAGAGTATAGAAGCATTAAAACGTTCTTTTGCGAAAAAAAATCTCACGAAACGATTTCACGATGATCGAGAGAACGTTTCGATAAAGAAGGAAAGGCCATTTTCATACCGTTACGAGATGGTAGTGCAATTATCCTGGAAAGTAATCCGTGTGAAATTGGTCAGAAATTTGGCTCTGAATGATCGACTTCGGTAAACGCTCTCCGGATGATTGTTAGTGCAACAACAAAAAAAAAAAGCAAAAAAGAAAAAACAAAAAAGTGTGTAAACCGCTTGAATCCGTGAACTCGTCGATCCATGAACATATCACCGAATTTCTGACTCGTTAGAGTATCGTCGATGTATATATACATATATACATATACATATATATATTCATTATAGATGGTGACTGAACAATTTTTTTCCTGATAGTCGGTATAGAAAAACGTGAAAAAGGTTTTATCGAATCTCCTCGGATGCTCTCTTAAGTGTGTCTTGGACTATATACATAGGTATATATATATGTGTATATAATAAATTTATTAAAACAAATTGTTTTACATTGGTAGCGGGGAAGCGTGGTTTCAAAGGTAAAAGGAGTTAGTCAATTCGTCTGTGCAAGCGTTCCCTTTTAAACGAGAGTCATCGTGATTTTAAGGAAAACACGGAGAACAAATAAAACGAGAGACACGCGTTATGTGATCTTCGGAAACGACGGAAAGTATAGCCTAAGTTGTAAAATCCATGCGAGGCCTTACATTTGCGAATTCGGAGAGAGCGACGACGCAAAAAAGAAAAAGGAAAAAGAGAGGAGAAGTATGAAACGGCACAGATTCGTTTGCCCTTTGTTATAATCGTTATTACAATTAATTTACTAGAAAAGGAAAGGAGCAAAGTGAGTGGCAAAAAATGGGAATTAAATCGAGTATCTTCGATTCCCAAGAAAAAATGATCCCCAAAGAAAACGGTTCTTCATCGTCATCTTGTACTTTTTCTTCTTCTTCTTCTTCTTCTTCTTCTTCTTCTTCTTCTTCTTCTTCTTCTTCTTCTTCTTCTTCCTCTTCTTCTTCTTCTTCTTCTTCTTGGGGGAATCGTTCGTCGTCATCGATCCTTCTTTCGAGTCTTCATCAGGTCCCATTAGATCCGCGGATTATTGAATCGAGCGTAATTCGAACTGAATCGCGAACCGTGACTACCGACGTGGAAAAAAGAGGAAAACGAAGGCTCTCGAATGCCTTTCCCAGGGCAACGTATTCGCTTGACCTTAACGTAACATATCATTTTACAATTAAAGAAAAAAAAAAACAATAGTTGTACTGCCCAAGATAGAGAGTGAATGAACGTGATCCGCGTATATATGTGTGCGTAAGTGTTATTAACCGTAACGTGTGAGTGTTGAACAATTTCTAGCTAATTAGAACGACGATCCGCGCGATTGCTGTCCGTATTTCGGCCCGAAAAAGCAAAGTAATATCGTACAACAAACGCGTGAAACTGAACACACCAAAATACACAAGAAGCGATTACTCGTGTGAACGCGCGTTTATCGTCGACGTCGCGCGTGACGACGCAACGTTTTGTCGTCGACAAATTTTCATTCGAACCTCACTCTATTAAAAAAAAAAAAAAGAAAAAAAAGGAAAAAAAATAGGAGAAACATAAGAATTGCGACGACGCTTCGGAAAGAAGAAGCATCGTCGCGGTGTTAAAAAGTATAATTCTTCGGCACTCGCGGCCAAGCTTTTGCTACTTTTGTATGAAAACGACGAAAAAAAATCTTATTACGCCACTGAAGCTGTGAGAAATCTGGAAGACTAAAAAAAGAACAAGAAGGGATGTGTCAAAGGAAGAAAGATAGAACGAGGGAAAACGCGAAAGAAAAATGTTCGGCATGCGCGCAGTCGCGATCGAGCGACACGATTCTTCGATATCCAGCTACTCGTATCGCTTGCTCCGCTATTAATTACTCGACAGCTCAGTCGCGTTCCATTGGCTCGTTTTGGATCTTTTTCTTCTTTCTCTTCAACTTTGTCGGCATCGCGTCGAGAATCTTAAACTATTTCCGCGAAAGTAGATGTAGTAGTAGAGTCATTGAAATTGTAAAATTGGTTATATTATTAAGATAACTTGATTGTTCGATGGATACGCGAACGATCGACTTTATTCCCGTCAAGAGTTCATTTAAATTATAGAAATGCCAGGGTTCTTAAGAGATTAAAGAGCTCTGAACTTTCAAAATTCAAAGGAAGATACATTTTTGATAGTACAATTGAAAGGAATTAGAAAAGATCCAAAAATTCTCCTTAAATCATATTTCGAAACGATAATTCTACCAAACGATAATTCTGCTAAAGTCGGTCAATTTTCATCAAAATTCACCGATCATACTTTCGATGGGTAATGTTTCTTCGTTCCGATAAAGATGGAGAAAAGTAGAATTTTCGTCGACGGAAACAAAAAAAAACAGATTGAACGCATATCGAGAATAGCCCAAAACGAGCCGAAGGAATCGTTTTCACCGAAGACAACGAGGGAAACTAGGAAAGAATAGAGAAATATTCAGCGATAAGAATACGCGATTGTTAGATTGGACTCGAGAGAATCAAAGTTTCTTCTTCGACCGTGTATTTTTCGTTGTACAGACACAAGCAAAATTATTAAACCATTGAAATTGAAATTTATATCTTGACTACGACCCATTCAGTGAAAAAGACCATTATCGATACAAACCTGGAAATATTATGTTAAAGAGGAGGAAGGAATGAACGATCGTGTACAACAAAAAATCACGAATAGAAGATAGGGAAAGCCGAATAAACGAACAACAGGAGAAATCGATTCCGTGCGTGATACGAAAATCAACCGATGTAACCGGTTAATTCGCGACGCAAAAGATACATTTGCAACGAGGTTCGCTCGCTCGCGATGAATCGTTTCGATTAAATCTAAAAAGTGCTTTACAAGTGAACTAAGGAAACTCATATCAGTAGGCAGTACGCTATACAGTTTACAATTATATAGAATGGCATTTCGCATAAGGATTAGTAGAAACCAATATAAATACGGAAAGTATATATATATTGGAGTAAAGGAAACAAATATATATATATATGTTTATCATACGTCGTGAACGGAATGACGAAGAGGGGAGAAAAGAGAAAAGAGCGGGAGGGGGGGGGGGAGAGAGAGAGAAAACAAAAAGAAGATAAAGCAAAGTACACGCGAATCAGATATTTTGTACCGTGACTAAAGAATTATTCTAACGAGTCCGTTTTTTGTTTCTTTTTTACATACGTATATGTATATAATAGATATGTATATGTATACACGCAAAAACACAGGCAATAGATAACGAAGAAAGAACCCGAACGAGGCTGACCAACCGTGTGATCGAGAGCTTATAGATAGATTCTGGATCCCTTGGATCATGTTTTTTCACGCCAGCTAGAAAACAAACGACGAAATCAAGAAGAATTTCCAAGAAATCTACTCTCGTGGATCGCGTAACGAACGTTAACGAACAATTCGGAGACGTAACTCGTCTCGAGAGTGTGGCAAGTCTTTATCGTGTTTCCTTAAGAATGAACAAGAGGAGTTCATCGCGGCGTCAACGTCGAACCATTGATAAAAGGCAGAAGCATTTAAGAAAGCGCAGGTAAGAAGATGCGATCGAGAAGAAGAAGATGATTTTCCGCATGATCCTGTAAGATCCGGATATTTTCTACGGAACACGCAGAAGATTTTTAGCGAATAGGAGAAGGGACAGAGAAAACCTGCGTTCTCTTTGTTTAAACGGAGGAAATATATATATATGTATATATATATATATATGCATATATAGCTGACGAACACCAAAGACATCGATACGTATATCTATCCAAAGATCGCGAGGATATTTAGACGGCAGTGTTGTGTCATCATTGTGATACGATGTTATAATAAATCGTCGAACACCCAACTGTGAACGGTGAAAAGTCGTGTTCGGCCGAAGGAAACAAGACGTGCGAGCTCGAAATTTCGAAGTGACGAGCAGGATCGACGAATGGAAATACACGGATGAAAGATAGAGAAACGAAAAACCTGCCACATACACAGATAAAATAGATCCCGAATCCGTCCTAACGAGACGACGCGCTGAAAATCGACGAACCTCTCGGCCGGCGCGTATCAGCGCCGCGAGTCCGAGTTTAAGAAAAGTAGGCCAGTCTCGAAACGGTATTTTTCCAAGCATCCGAGAAATTATTTTTGATCGCGTAACCTCGCTCTCTGTCCACGATATTCTTCACCGGAACGCTGGTTAGACCGAAGCAAACGTGTCCATAGGGAGGCCTTCGGGTGTCGAGCTACCGAGTTTCGAGCGTTTCATTCCGTATAATCGTGACCACGAGCTCGCACGCCTTGTAAATCGATAAGCGGAGGAAGGTAAAAATGACCGTATCTCGTGACCAAGTTTCTCAAACGATATTACGTTTTGATAGGATCGAAGCGTAAGACGGTGGAGTGGGAACAGAGGCTGACCACGACGACACGAATGCTCAGCGTTCCACTGAAAAGGGAAGGAAGAGGTATTCTTAATGGAAGAAGTATAGCGCATCCGTGAAATAACGGCTGAACATGTTTCGAGCGTCTAGGTAAGAAAATTGATGGAAGTTTAAGAAATCGAAGAGCGGGTCGTTTGTATTTAACGTTATATAATCATTTCGCGTGTAATAACATCCGAAAATTTCGATATATCTTTGAACACACGTTATCCGTATTTGACGTAATTATCGTACGAATGGAAATTACAATTTGTGTAAATAAATTTCTATAACTTGAAAGCGTCTGCAAAAGTTTCATAGATGGTCGATGTTGTGATATATTCGCGAAGGATGTTGTAATTTGGATAACAAATACTTGAAACGCGACGAAATACCAGACAGTAAAAATTACTTGCGATTTATTGCACACGCCATCGTTCTATTTCTCATACAAACGGAACGATGTTTTCCGATATCACGTAATATGACACACGCGCGAACCTTGTTTAACATTTTAACTAGCAATATATATATATAATTTTAGAATTTGGAAAGAGAACCGTAGAAATCTAATCGTCAGTTCTAATCGTCATTTGAGAGCGATCGAAGCTCCGCAGAATCTCGTGTGTCGTTATTACGAAATACGTGTTTCAATTATGCTTAAATTTTCCATCGAAGTATATAGAACGCCTTTGCGAGAGAAGTTTTACACACGATCGCGCCATACTTCTTCCAGCAATCAAGTAGGTTACAAGGAACGTCGGAATAAAAGTGATAGGAACGCGAAATCTCGCGACCACGTACAATAAGACATATCATTTTTTCTAATATATCCAGACGACGTAGATTCTCGTCTAAATAGATTAAAGAAAAGAAAAGAAAAGAAAAGGAAAGGAAAGGAAAAGAAAAGCGAGGGGCTTTTGAAAGTCTTCGAAAATTGTCCTCGATCGATCGTGACCTACCTTACCGACAATTTTTTCGATCTTTCCAATCATTGAAAGTAATAAGAAAGTGGTAACAAGAAAGGAGGAGGAATAGATAAAGAGTTTAAAGGTAGAAAATCGTCAAGTCCATACATTCCGAAAGTATAATACGACGCATTAATTAGGGACCGTAGCTATCGTGTATAAATATTTACAAATATTAGGCTCGGCTATAATTTAAACGCTATATTTATTATTATATACAAAGGTTTTAAGGTGTTAAAGAGAAAAAAAAAAAAAAAAACTTGTAACTCGTTCTAATCTATAATAGCATACATCTCGTGATGTTTTTTCTCGTCGAGTTTTTCGAACGTTTCGCGATAAAAAAAAACCTGTGTGATCGTAGATTGTTCGACGTAGTTGTTATGCGAAAGGGATTAATAACGTCGCGTGCGCTTCTTTTCCGTGCTCTATGTGTTTTAGTTACACATCCGTCTGACGATGCTTCGCGTATATTAGCGGAAGTGACGTTGCCTGAAAGTAATTTTTATCCCTCTGATCGACAGGATGGAGTCGAGGCGATCTACATCGTATATTTCTCAAATAACATCGTTCCCATCGATCGCGACTATCGTTTGTTACCGTTAATCGTTATTTACATGCATTTACGGGAAATTTGCAGATGCAGAAATACACGTAACGTATAAAAATACGTAAAATTATCCAAAGTACGGTACTCTTTATAATTTTCAGCTTTTACTTAGATTCCATGTTTTTAATTATATTTGAAAAAATATGAATTCGCGTAAATATCGAAGTTTGTTTGTAAAAATATTGCGTAATCTCATAATTTCCAAGATATGATCGATTCCGACTGACTCCATCCTATCGGTTATGCCGATAAATACACTGCTCAAGATAGATAGTTAGAAAATGATCTATCGATCTTACTTGTGAACATAGATATTATTATTAAACAAATTGTAATTGGAAGTTTTCGTATATTACGCGCGTACACCATGGTTTCGCATACACGACACGCGAACACAATTTTCGCAAACGAATGCGACCCATATGCACCACGACGAAAGCGTGCGCAATAATTGCTTCTATCTGACCTTGCATCCGAGTTGAAGCCACTTTCCGCGTTTCAACAATTCCACAACCGATTCTATTCGGTCGCAATTGGAATCAACGCTCCGCATCTCGTGCGTGATATCGTTCCCTATAAACGCAGTTAGTAGTTTCCTAGGAATCATTCCAACACGTTTTCTTAACGCGAACGGCGCATCAAGAAAATTTCTAACAGCCAGTCCTTGTTCCGAAGAACAGTGGGGAAAAATTGAGTCGATCGATAGGTAGACTACGAATAACTTCGAATAATCTACGATTCTAATTAAAGCGCAAATAACAATTTCTTCGTGCTACGTATATTTTACAAAAAAAAAAAAAAAACGTATTTAAAAATATCCTCTTACTTTTTAAACTTATAATTCGTAGAATTATATTGAAAAAAATGGAGCATGCAACAATTAAATCTTTCTTTATACGAATATATTTCACAAAAATGAAATATTTCAGACTACAAAACGGTAACAACCATGTAACTACACTTTATCGTGTTATTTTCGAACCTCGTAGCCCGAAGAACTAAAACCGAGGAAATCTACCACCAAATAAATGATTTACGATATATTTTTGTACGAATGGTGTACGATATATGTATATATATATTTCTTTTTCTTTTTTTATTTTTTTTTATTTTTTTTTTTTTTTATATACTTCGAATCATTGATTGTACTGAGCAGTGTATTTCACCTTTCAACTCGAGATTCGAAAAAGAATCTCGCGGTAACACGGATGTTCCATCCCATTCATTCCCGCGGATGATCCGCATGTCGATAGTCAATTCGTCGATATTTTACATGAAAAGATAATTCCTGACAGAAATTGCCGCGTCACCGATTTCGTGACGTTGATTCGAGAGTCGATTAATCGACTCTTTTAAATAAAACAATTAGGAAATTCCGTGAAACGTCTGCTTCGACGTTATATGTATATTACATATAGGTGTTTATTCAAGGAAATTTCATTCTCGCTATCAGATGTTCTTTGCACATAGGTACCTGAAAGGTTCGACTATTTATTAATTTGTCAAGGCTGCGTAAACAATCCCAAAGAATAAAAGATGCTATTTTACGTGTCCGTGATGATGAATCTCATAGGTATCTCTTAAGCGTGTAATTATCGTGGTACAGACGAACAGCGATTCACACGTATCGTCACGCGTCGCCATCATAATTTTACTACGTGAAACTAAGTGGAACAATGGAAATCAATTTTCTTTTTGTTTTGTAAATATTCGATTAGACATTGTCTAATAAAAAAAAAAAAAAATCTACCTATAGGAAATTTCGAAGAATCTTGGATAAAAAGAATTTCTGTAAATCCTAAATACATCTCAAATGTAAAGAAATTTGAACAAATAATCTCCGTAAATTCCAAGAAATCTTACATGAAGGATCTTTAGAAATCCTGAGGGACGTTCGATAGAAAGTATCAGTAAATTCTGAGAAATCTTCAACAGAGAATCTCTGCAAATTGTGAAAAGTGTCGGAGGATTGCTCTTTTCGGAGTTTTCTTATGTAATAAAATAACTATGGAAATCGCATAAACTTGCGAGAAAGTATCGGTAAATTCTGAGAAATCTGTAATAAAAAAAAAAAAAGAACTCTGAAAAAGTGTTTGACAAACGAATGCTCCGAAGATCCTTGTATAATAGAATATCTACGGAAAATCCACATAAACTTGGGAGAATTTTTGATCAACAATTCCCCTATGCTCTGGAGAGACTTCTGTAAAGAAGGAAGATAGATATTCCAAAGTGAACCATACATATCAAATCGTGCATAAACGAGATAGTTATTAACGATGGCCACGATCACTGACTCGATCGTCCGTGGACATTGATTCTGACTAATTAGAATTATAGAAGCCAATTAAACAAGCCTCGATCGAAGAATCGATTAACAACGATGATCACGTATTGGAACAATGAAATTGTAAAATACCGCAAAAGTAAAGAAAAGGAGGCGGGGAGGGTGGGGGTGGGGGTAATATAACACATGGGAAGACACGAACCAAGACAAAGAAAGTCTACACTTATTTAACAACGCACTCGATAATGTATGCGAACAATGAATACAAGAATTCGAGATCTACTTACTTATATAGATATTTATGATATTCGTGATAAACTGATAGGGTCGAAGCAGATGAAAGTTATAAAAAGCAAAAGAAGCGTGTGAAATTAGTAGAATTGATGTCTACGCGTCGGACGACGTTTATAGAATGGGTGCGTCGTTAAAGGAGAACGATAAACGTTATTATGGTTGAGTTAAACGTCGAAGTTTGTAACAATGTAACAACAATGTACAGGGTGATTCGTCATTGATGAAACTTATTTAGCGATCGATTTAGCATTGAACATTATTCTTTTTAATCATAATTTTATATTATAGCTGCTCTGTTTTTTTTTTTTTTTTTTTTTTTTTNATAACAATTATACGTTCTTGAAATTTCTCGTATTTTTTCGAAAGAGTAATAATTCTCTTTATTATTGACTTCTGATTTCGAATAAATCAACTGTAATTTAAACGCAATTGTGATCTAGTTTTGACGTTTTTCAATGCTTGATCGATCGTTAAATTAGAACCTAAAAATAATGAAACATCTCGTATATGTGAAAAGAAAATTTGTTAAAATATAACAACGTTTCAATGTTCGTAATTAGCCGTTTAAATTATATCTTAAAAATGCCGACTACTTCGGGTTTTAGAAGATCATCGATAAGCGAGTTTAACGCAAGTTGTATGATTTTTATTTTCCATCGGCAAGATAATTGCCACGACGGAAGGCGTGACGAAAATTATTCAAACACATTGTGAAACAGAAACTGGTGTTGCACAATTCCAGCCTTTCGTAACAATGTTCGCAAAGCAGAGACGCGTAAAAGGTCTACTTTCCTTCTACTAATTTACCACTAATTAGCTACCATCCGCTTATGAATCGCAACGAAACGCGACTCCAAATCACTGTTGCGTGCTTAACACCACTTAAATTCGACTTCTTGGTACGAAATTGTACTAAATTATGCGCATAAAAAGTGATTAACGATGAAAAGAAGGAAAATACGAAGAACATCCCACGCGCAAATAATCAACTGTAATTAAGTAGCCTGACATTGGCAATCTAGAATTTCTGGAACAAGGTGAAAGATCTACCTTCTAAATTCTACTTTTTAAAGCTTAATTAGTCTCCGTTTAAGAAGGCGATTTCCAACATTAACTTACAAAAGATAGAAAGATCCCATTTAAATATTTTATCGATTATTTGTTCTTCTATAATCTAATAATTTACATAATCGTATATCCAATAAAATAAAGAAGAGAACGTGAAAAATCCGTAGAACGTAAAATTGAAACATAAAAGACTTAAAATGGTGTTTATCCTCCGTACTTGTATTTCGTACTGTACGATTAATTATTCGCATCGATATCCTCTCTAGAACATATTAATTTATTTAATTATGTATTTAATAACATTTATGTATTTACCTACATAAGAAGCAAAGTTTCAACGTTCTTACTGTCCCATATCGTACCAATAATACGATATATTTAATCTCGTTTTCTCTAACTTATTTATTGATATTTATAATCTTTGTGATTTCGCAACAACCAAAGACACGATACCTGTTGTATTGATAACCGCGTATTTAAACGAAAATTATTTATATCCAAAAAGAAAGTGGCATTTCATCGTTGGTAAGCACCTGAGAAACGTCGTTCGTTGAGTAGACATCTGTGAATTTGCATCTGTGAAAATCTATACGTGTAATCGTAGTAGCGCTATGTACTACAGTATTTGTCCATGTATAAGGGAAAGGTTAATCGCGTAGCATATGTCCCTGTATTTATTTGCCTGTTAGTTTTCTGTCCTGAAGGACCTAGCATCAAGATATGTAGGTTCTAATATTAATAGGAAAAGAAATGATTTATTAAAGAAAAATGGAACATTTAGATATCGGAAAAAAAATGCCAGGGTCTATGTATAGTTATCTCTATCACGCAAGCTTTGTGTATGCATTCGTTATACGCTGGGCAGGGTATAGATAATCAGATGATCGAATGTTCCGAATATTCGACTCGAATGATTTCATCGAAATCCGAATACTCGAACGAACGTGCTCGATTTATTCGAATCAAACCAATGAATTTGAATATCGCCGATCGTATCAGATATCTTAAAAGATGTTATTTGATAATTTTAAGATATTTCTAATTTTGTATATTATATTATGGATTATTAGGAAATTTAATTGAATTATTCTTTTTTTTTTTTTTTTTTTTTTTTTGGTCCTATTCTATTTGTCGATAAAATTTTAAATTTTGAAGAAGCTCGAACACATATCGTTTGAAAATTCGAATGAATCGTAGTAGCATTCAAATAATTGGAATAGAATTGAATTTTTCTAATCGAATTATTTCGGATATTGTTTGAACGACAGATTATTCGAGTCAGTCGGATGAATCGAATTCTATAGGATTCGATAAGACGATTTTTCAATTATTCAATTCATATAGTCGAATACTCAATACGAATCGAAATCTAACTTCGAGTAATCGAATACGTTTCGAGCGCTCTCGGGCACTCGACTTTCAACGTGGTGTAATAACGCTCCGTTGGTACGTAATCACTGATTATTTAAGAAAACACGTTAAATTTTCGATGAAAGTACATAACACTATCGAATATAGCGAGCCCGTATAGGTAAACTAAACATCGAAAGAATAACTAGAAAGTCGAGCGGGAAGATACTATGAAAGTTTAAATTTAAACTTCTTAGGTTAACAATTTGTTAACTAGAATTTTATTAAAACATGTAGGATGAAAGTATGTTACAAAAATCGACCGTTGATTTAATCAAGAGTGTCGATTATTATTCTTAAGCGTTATTTTAATGTACAAACTTCGATTAATCGTTAATCTCAGTTTACACGAAGTAGTCTCAAAAACAATTGTATGCGAGTATGCGTTGAAAAATTATACATTAAAAGATTTACTTTCCGTAAAACCGTAAAAGCTACAAGCTCGACGTGTGTAACGATAGGAAAATTTTTATTGGAAGGGAAACTAAATTCACGTCATTATAATATCACGCAAAATAGAAATTAACGAACAGGAAACGATGTTCGATGACGTTTATTATTAGACTACGGATTTTTATGCGTTTATAAGAAATTTGAAAGTGCAAAATTTCGGAGAATGCGCGTAATGTGAGAGAATGTATAAAGCATCCAGAGTATAACGCTTTCTATAATAATCGGTAGATGAAACAATATTTTACCAAGTCTGTGCTTTTTTAACTATATTATCAAAAAAAATGAATTTCCATAAAAATCAGCAGTCTAATTATTATGTTAATCGAATCTATCGTGTGTAACGTGATTTAGAAAAAAAAAAAAAAAAAAAAGATAGCGACGTATATACATATTGCAAAACACTCTCTAATAGAAGAACGCCCGAATTGTGATATGTTTATAATGTTTATAAGCCGATACCTGTTCACGGAAAAAATTCGTTCAAATGGTGGGCCGTCGTTCAGCAATTGCTTCGCGCTCAGCAATGTCGTTTACACTGCAACGATCTGCAACGATCATTTCTTGTTCTTCACACCTGGTTATTGCACGTACACTCGTTAGCCGCGCAAACGATTACTGACACGCGCCATATTTTATCAAGATATCGATACGATTGTTACTTCGAGCGATCGAGCTATATTCACACGGGTATATTCAAAGCGTACCAAACGCAACGATTAATTTGAATTTTTCATTAAGAATGTTCAATTCTAATTCGACAAAAGTTTTATAAAAAAAGCAATTAACGTGATAATGTTATTGCGTAGTTTTGAAATATAAATTTTTAATTTACTTTTATCGTGAATTTCGACACTTTTTATCGCAAACGTATCATCGATCTTTCTCTTGATCACAATACCGAAGCATTTTCTTCCGTGAACAAACATCGTGGATCTTGTTAAACAATGGAAATTATTCCGACAAATTCACGCATATAACTAGAGTAAGTACGTGTGTGAATTTTCAATTCGATGTACGTATACACATTACACGTATTAGGTGAAATTGTGTAGAAAATGTCGTTAATTGAGAACAGAATTAATTGAGGATGAACATTAAGGGAAACATTTCCTCGTTACATTTAATTCTATTAAATTAATTTAAATTTTTATTTTACAAAAAATATATATACATAAGAAAGAAAAAGAAGAATCTGACTGTTCTTGATTAACGATCTATTCTTGATTAATGTCGTAACGCATATTTAAATACTTGATGTTGCGAAACATCGCGACCGACAAAGCCTCTCGATCGGAATCGAGGAAGCGATAGAGGACAACTTCAAACGTATGGTTCGATGATAAAAAAAAAGAAAAAAAAAAAAAAAAAAACGGGGACGTGCCGGAAAACTATTTAAAAAAGAATCAGACAGAAAGAGTGAGAAATAAGAAACAAGAGAAACCGGCTGATTTACTTTTACTCAATTTTAATTGAACACATGCGTAAAACAATGAACACTTCATCCTCCGCCAACGGATATAAATGCGAAATTTAAAGTCGCCAATACGCACGAGTCATGTGTTTAAAAGAAGCAATTACCCTAAAAAGAATCGCGCGTAAGAGTTACTTACTAGGGTGTTTTCGTTGAAAGATAAAAGGATAAAAAAAAAAAAAGATAAAAATCCCAACGTATTTACGAGGTAGATAATAAAAACAACAATAATAATAAATAATAATAAATAATAATATTTAATTATGATAAAGTAATAATGATATAATAATATTATTATTAATATTAATATAATTATAAATTAGTTGCAGCTTTCTGTGTAAGGTTATTGTGATATTTAAAAAGAAAAAAAATAATAACTTTACCGTAGCGATATAAAATTAATTCAGAATTAAGAATCTGATATTTAGTGAGCAAATAAAAAAAAAAAAAAATAAATAACCAGTATGCCGACGGGGCTTTTGAGCGATGCCTCTCCGCGATCGATTCAATATGGTTACGTATAGAGAATGAATAAAGAAAAAAGAAAATACAGCGACCCGTACGAGCGGCCGCGTCTCTCTCTCTCTTTTTTTTTTCGTCACCTTCTTCACGGGCGAGGTTAAAACGACAATCTTAGGCCTCGTCAAAATACTGCCGGATACATGAGGACATTCCGAAAATCGGTCGCAAACTAACGCCAGCTGATTAGATTAAGCTATTTTTTCTGCAGTCGAATTTGAATGCAAACAATTACAAAAAAAAAAAAAAAAAAAAAAAAAAAAAAAAAAAAAAAAAAAAAAAAAAAAAAAAAAAAAAAAAAAAAAAAGGAAAGTAAAAGAAATAGACGAGGGAAACAGAAAAACGAAAAAGTTTTGATCGAGCTGTTGCACGTATTAGTGCGAAAGAAATTCTTGCGAGCCGCTTCGATTATTCGGAAAGTCCATTTTGCATCTGGATCAATCCGTCCATAATATGTCTCACGCTTGAGGCATTTGCACAAATGTGTGCATATTAATCATTGGGACTACAAAAACATATCATCATATGTAATGGTAATGATACCGTATACATATATATATATATACATATGTATACATATATATGCACATATATATACATATATGTACATATACATATATATATATATATTTAAAAAATATTAAGCAATAAGATTTTATTTATATGCCCGTAGAAGAAAAATTGAATGAACAACTGCATATCAACACGTGTGTCTGGGCAAGGATTAGCTTATACATGATATATATATATATATATACACATATATATATATATAATTAAAATATAAATATATATATGTATATTAATATATATACATATATATAGGTATATAATCTTTACTTCGTCGTTGTCAGGCGTTAATGTTAAACTTAATTATCATTAATTAATTATTAGATTGTGAAAGAATTTCTTCAGGTTCTAAGCAAGATTTGGAAATAATAAAACAAGTAAAATACATAGCTTCAAGTGGTTTTCTTACTAGTCCCCTACATCATTTATTATATGTTTTACTTTTTTATATTACCTTTCCTTTTTCTTTATTTCGAATATTTAATATCATTCGCAAATAATTTAAACATCAATAAAACGACTCTTGTAATTGATAGGAATGTAAAATATTTTTGGCAAATTTTGTACAATAAGACAAAATTGTAGCGAAGCTGAAAGATATCTATTGTATTTCAAACTTTCCATACGACTGGCCTGATGTGGTGGCGCTAGTGAGGTTAGCGTTTCAGATAAATTTGGCGGTAAAGCCGGTATAACCGAGCGATGGTTGAACGTAAATTATTTCATTAAATTTCGCACATATCCGAGTCAAAAATGGTTCATAAAACTAAAGAGGAATGTAATGATTTATTTGTGAAGCCGGGGAAAGAGAAGCCAGAAGTATTTGAAAGGGAACTAGCTGATTATGAAGATCTTTCGAAAAAGTTTGTAAACATGAAAAATGACTATTCTAAACAATATGCGCACATATACTCTGCTAGACTTGCCGAATTAAGGGATGTTCTAACTCCGCGTGTTAAAGCTAAATGGAGTAAGTTTATTAATTTTTCTTATATTACAAGGTTATAGGTCATATAATAGAAATATATATAAAAATCTTCTTATGGATAATATAATGCGTATATTTTTCTTTCTCGCACAGGAAATGTTCCGATTGTTAAATTGGCCGATTTAGAAAATTTAGAAAACCAACAGTGCATAATAATTGGCACATTGTATAAACACCAACAATGGAAACCATCAATTTTAAGGGAACTTAGCGAAGAACATCAGTTTAATGTTTCCTGTTCTAAACCAAATTATTGCTCAGAGAAAGATCAACCATTTCTGGAAGATGAAATGTTGCGAATTAAATTAGTAGGCGAGCAAGTTGATTTAAAGCAAATTGTTACCGGAGTTGTTTGTGCTGTATTAGGCAATGAAAATAGTGATGGCGCATTTATCGTAATTTTAATTCTAGAAAACTATAACTGTTGTTATATTTTTCTTATGTTTAACATAATAGTGATTATTCTATTTAGGTAAAGGATTGGTGTTTTCCTGGATGTGCACCAAAGGAACCTTTAAAACAGTGCATATCACAAAAGAAGCTGGTGATAGTATCTGGATTAAATTTATCTAATAATTGTGACAGTTTAGGAATGTCCCTTTTTATGGAATGGTTGTGTGGAATGGCTGGTAATATAACAATACAAAAGGATAATACTTCTATTGTTCGCCTCATTATAGCAGGTAAATCACATTTGCTACTATAAAAATTATATATAGTACTATAATCGTATAATACTTTATTGTCTTTATTAGGTAATACCATAAAATGTAATGATACATCACAGACTGCGACAGACATAGCTAAAGGACTTGGAGAAGCAATAAAATCTGTAGATACATTCTTAAGTAATTTAGCAACATGTTGTTCTATTACTTTAATGCCAGGAGAGCATGATCCCACTAATTCTATGTTGCCTCAAAGACCACTTCATCCTTGTTTACTACCTAAATCATCTAGGTTTGTATATAGCTCGAATTGTATAAACAAGCAATTACCACATTTTATTATGTATACACAAATTTATTCTATTTCAATAACATAGGCTTGAAAGCTTTAAAAGTACCACAAATCCATGGATTAGTAAAATTGAAGGACGAATAATAACTGGTACTAGTGGTCAATCAATTCAAGATATCATTAAAGTAGCAGGTGAAACTGGTATTTCAGCTCTTGAATGGCTAGAAAAGACCTTATTATGGAGACATGTGTGTCCGACTGCTCCAGACACGCTATTAGCTTGCCCATACTACAAGAAAGATTTGTTTATTATGGAAACATGTCCAGATATATATTTCGTGGGAAATACAGACAAATTTGAAACGAAATTGTGGAAAGGTTTGTGCCTCGTTATAAAATATTGTAGCGGAATAAAAGCTACGATTTGTACTGAAATAAAAAGCGATTAATAATTTAATTTTTAGGTGATGAAAATCAAATTGTTAGATTAATATCTGTTCCACGTTTTGACACGAGTCAGACTGCTGTAATAGTAAATTTGGAGAATTTAGATACCCAATATATTTCCTTTAGTAATATTTAAATGAATCTTAGTCTTTCAATTGTAAGGATATTAAGAATATTAACTGTGTATATTTTGATTCTGATTCAATATAAATTTTTGTATGAACATATATGTAAAATTTTTCAAATAAAATTCAAATATTATTAAAAAAGTAAGAAGATTGTGCAGAAACACGCACTTATTTTAATCCTGTTTATTTTATATTCATGATGTGATAAATTAAATTTCATTTAACATTTTGATATAATTTGTGATATTAATCAACACATAAATAGTAAAAGAAAAACATGTTCTATTATTGCCTGTTTATTTTCATTCAAAATGTGATGTACAAAATCTAAGCGCATGACTTTTAAATATAGGTAGTACGTACGTTTGACTAAATATAAAATATGTAATAAGAAAGAAATTACATATAATATCACAGATTATTAAAAAATTATGAAATCACAGTGACGTAAGATTTTGAACATGTAACTTAAACATGAATTCATGCTCTATAAATTATAAATAAGAACATAACAGTCAAAATACAGGGTACGGTTATTTCTTGATAACAAAATATTATACGTCGTTTACTTTTGGTACTTCATTTCTTTATAAAAACTAAAATTTAATAAATATATCAACCTTCTATAGTTCCATCTTCTTACCTGTGGATAACACAAAATCACGTAAAATACATAAATTAAATGTAAATGATCATATACATGTCCTTTTAAAATTTAATAGGTAAACTGCTTTTGACTGTTATATGAGATGCAAAAATTATGTAATCACTTGAAGAAATGATAAAGAACATAAGAGAAGTCAAATATAGAAATATAACGATGTACACAATATAGACATATATACAATACATTATTATGTGTGTTCGTAGTAGTTGAATTTTTGTCGAATGGTTGCAATTATTGTACAATGAACATCGCTTCGTCTTAACTAGAAAAAATATGCAACATCGAAGGATAATGCTACAGAACATTTTAGTTGGCACTTTTATTTAACGTAAGAATTTGATTATAATATAAANTATAAAATCGTCTATTTCTGGTCATATGAGATTCTAACTGTTGAAGGACTATGTCCTTATATTATTATCGGTTATAACAATGAAAGAAAAATATAACAATATCCTTATTCTAAATAAAAGGATGGTAGTCCCGTACAATTCTAATGCTTTGGCCGAAATAGCAATACTTAAAAAGCAATTATTAAGGTTTCCCATTAATTTAAGCAGAATGAAGTTATAAAATTTATATTTATAATACACTTTACAGATTCATAATACCATTAACTTAAGGTGCATGTTACATGACCGACAGGTATATATAACAATTGACAGGTAGCTTCTGCATATAGTAACGACGACGTAGACATACTGTATGTATTAAAGACTTTATCCTATCTTTTAGCCGTTGGACGTATTCGTTCCTTTTCAGTATCCCTATCGTCAGCTACTGTCCATTCAGGATCATTGGGATCCTCACCCTCTACGTCACAACAAGCTGATTCTGTCGAATCTGATTCTGGAGAATCCATTTCCCCATCCTAGAAACGAAATATTAACGTCTACCTAAATTGTTATGAAAAACTATTTTTTCCAACGGTTATTCTGCATATATTACAAAAACTATATTTAAATGTACAAGCTTTGTAAGAGCTGAAAAAAACAATCAGCAGGCTAATTCGTCAAAATATTCTAATGCTTATAAAACTCATGTAAACGCAATGCAGTCTCTCTTAAATATTGCTAAAATCTGAAATATGCGGTAAAAATAAAATCAATTGTATTTAAAATAGGAAGCATCAAATAACACTGCTTACCAGGGATAGCCTCGAGGAGCCATGAAAGTTGGCTCAAAGTTTATATTAATAATCAGTACGAGCATTCAGATATTTCTTTCATAATAAAAAGTTCTGATAATTAACACTCAAATATTTAATACAAACACAGTGTACGTACATCGTCCGCTTTTTCTTCATCACGGGAACAAAGAGATGCTGAAGAAGCTTGCCAATGCCCATCTGGCATCACTTCCAGCATTTTGTCATATACTTCTTCGGATAATGGAAATATCCTTGGTTCATACGGCAAAATCTAACGAAAAACAGTATACAATTTCTTTTTAAATATTCTGTTTTGTTATTAAAGATGTACTTTAACCAGATCAAAAAATAATACCTCATTTTCATCTTCATTTACCGAAGTAACAGTGTCGTCTTTCCCTACTCTTAACATAGGCGCAGTACGACGCCGTAAAGCATTTTGCAAAGCAGATGATCGGTGCAAGTTATCAGAGTTATGTTGATGTTCTGATTCTTGAACTTGTGGAGTTGCAGGAGGTGACGTAATTGGTGACATCATGTCTCCGCCAAAATCACTTGCGTGTGGAGACATAGGATCTAATTATTGAGAAATAATTTATGAATTATCTGAACACGAGGAGATTAATTGTAGGTAACTTCAATATTTTAATTTCGATATTTAAATTAAGTAAATTATAATGTACAATTACCTGGTGTATTTGCACCGCTATCTGCCCGACTATCTGTCCTACGATTATGTCGAATACGAGACTGATGTGGCATATTCATATACGTCATAAAACGCTTGTTTTCTTCTCGTTCGCTTCGTTCATGTCTTAAAGCTATAGTTTCGTCTGACATATCTTCGAACTAAGGATAACGTACAGATACATTTAATCTCATTGGTGTAAAATTATTTAAAATTTCATACTCTTGTAATTAGATGTACTTACATCACTGTCTTGACTAGGCCTATGCATAACACCATTTTTAATATCCAACTTTGAAGGCTCTTCGCATAACCTCCACCTTGGGGAAAAACAAAAAAAACATAGCGTAATATTAATAACTACCCTACTTGAGATACAAAAATGTATTCAATAAAATGTTACTTACTTTGGTGTTAATATTTCTTTGTATTGTAACTTTTCAAGCCTAGTTGAAGCAGCTACACTATATGGTATAACTATATTATCAATATCGTACGAATTTTGCCTCAATCGTCTGAAGGAAAAAAAATTTTAACAATTTTAATTATATGTTTAATGTATATTTCTGTTAATAAATGTAATTAATAATACTGACCCATGAGAATTCTTTTCTTTAACTATGTTCTTCTCTGTAGTAGAAGCAATAGTGTGATGTAAAGGGGAAGGCACTGGAGATGAATGCTTACTAGAGCTGGAAAGTGCACTAATATCATCATCATCTTCAGTTGTCAGTTTCTGTACCCTCTTCCTACTTAAACCATGAACGCTTCTATCATGACCAAGCCTGTTTCTTTTTCCCTTTAGCATTTTCTTCTTAATTCCTACATAAAGAATATCAACAGACAAAGATTAAAAAGACTAAAAAAGAATTCTTCACTACACAATTGTATGATGCAACATGTTACATACTTGCGGTAAGAATACTTGAGGATGATTTTTTTAACCGAGCTGCATATTTTGCTCTGTGCCCTGGTAGTTTCTTATTTCTCCTTTCATTGCTATCCTTATCTTTTAAACGTGTGATCCGTAAATTTCCCCTTAACATTTTTTGTTGCCATTCCACTGTTTTCATGATAGCATCAAGATGAGTTCCCTGTGTGATTTCTGCACAGCAAAAGGTTACATAGATTAATGTAGATTCTCAAAAACCTTATGCTACATATCATAATAAATTATATCTTCTTATCAAGGTATGTACGTAAATAAACATATACAGAAATAATGTCTTACCATCAGGAAATGACAAAACAGGATGAAAACTAGGATCCACAAGTGCGACCCTTTCTTGTACAGACATTTGTTCAATTGGTTCTTGCGGTTGCATTGGATCTAATCTTCCAGTGCATAAAGCACAAGGTGGTAATACACGATCGCAGTTGCATCTTACAGTTGATGCTTTTGCAGCACGTTTTGAAACTTCATGTAACTTATCTAGTTGTAATAATTTCCTCTTCCTGTAAAAACTCCAGACAAACGGCCGAGTTCTACTAGCAGGTAATTCACCTTCCGGTGAATTATAACGCCCTGTAGAACCCGGTAAAACACCGCTATACCCATTCACTGTTTCTGCATTATCAAGTATCACTAAACCCTTGTTAGCTCTAATATGCCGTTGCAATTCATTATGCTGTCTAATCCTATATTCCAAATCCGATATTTGTGCTTGCAGCCACGTCCATCTTGCTGCTACGCCTGCACGATCTTGAGCATACCTCCATGCCGCTCGTTTTGATCTACAAGTATTATTGATAAAAATATAAGAAATAAATTAGTAAATAAATACTAACCGACTAAATAACAATCGATATTTTGTTAAGAAATATTTTAATAGTAATGTACATAAGCTCGCCATACTAAGCAACATAATAGTCAAATAAAATTTATCTAAACCGGCCCAAAATATTGTTCGGTTTCCAGTTTTTTATAAACTCAAATACGTGTTAAAAGCAAAGAAGTTTGAAGGAATACTAAGATAACAGTACTAAATTTTGCATTAAAAAATTGCTCTAAGAAATAAAATGTACAAAATTACTTAAAATTCACAATTCCATTCTATTAAAACTATAGAGAAAATAGAATGGTCCCAAATCCAAACATGAATTTTTTTTTTTTTTTTATAAAAGAAATTAAAACTTACATAGATATTCTTTGTTGATGTGGATTGTTAAATGACTGCATTTCATCACAACTTTCTCCGCCACTACTTGATGCAGTACAATCAGAGTCAAGATTAGATTCCACAATATGTAATTGCGAGGCTAAAGGTCCTGCCACACTTTCTACTTCTTCGCCTCTAACTTTAACTTGAGGTGTACCAAACACTGACTGACGGTTGCTATTATTACCAGAAGTACTACCCAAATTGTCACGCGATCCATCACCAAAATAACGGCAACACAATCGCTGACGATTCACACTATTGCTCTGGGCAACACACATTTTCTCAATTTTTTGCAAAAATGAACTCAAACTACTACTAATCTCTGGAAAGTTTTTAACATTAGACTTAGAACCGATATTAACCAATTCTTGAAAAAGATATTTTTTCACTCCATGATGAGCAAGCTCAAGAACTCCAGTGTTTTCTTCGGCAACATGCCTGCCTATTATTCTCGCTTGAAGCTTCCTCAGTCTTCTTAATAAAAATGCACATTTCCTTTCACTCTCGTGTTGTTTTTGGGCAACAATATCTTGCTGTAACTTTAAGGTGTTGACTTTCTGTTGGTCCACTGCATCGGCAATATTGCAAATACTCATAACATCAACATCAAGTAAATCTCTTTCAAAGGAAGGAAATCCTTCTTCAGGCATAGAAAACATTTCAACTCCATCCACAGTGCTTTGCACTGGTTCATTACTACCTGTAGATATATTTTCAGCATTTTCCACACCTTCAATAGATTTAATAACTTGTAGAATCTCCTCAACATTCTGTCCAATATCACCAACATTGCTCATGTTACATTGTTCATTATCCGCAGTTATATCTGTACCAAAGGCCATTATTTGATCCACATCCAGACTTTTATTATCTCCTACTGTTTCTGAGCCCACCAAAGGCAAATCTGCGCTTGATTTCAAAAAACCCATATTGTCCGCTTGATCACCCATAGATGGGTCGTTCATTATAGTATCAGTCACCTTTTTCCCTGGACTGCCCGTAATGTCCAGTTGTTCACAGTCCTGTTTTATTAATGCCTTCTTTGTAATCAAGTCAGATCCGTGCGTAAATGTAGACAAACTATCAAGATCATTGGCATATTTCGAGTTGATGACATCACGAATGAGGTCTTTGGATATACCATGTAAGCACTGTTCATCAATCTTTGATGGTTGGACGTTTGCAGAAACAACAAATTTCGCCAGAATTTCACGATTCTGGCACAACTGTGTAGCCTGCTCTGGGGAAAGAAATCCACCAGCTGGAAGGGAAGGGAGCAAATTTTCAGGCTTTTGAGGACCACCTTCCGTCAGAGCAGGGGCCATCACTGCCACTGACACTGCCAGTGCTGCGGCCTCGACATCCAGAGGCTCCCACGTGCGTACGCACCCACACCTACACTTCACATGTGCTGTTCTCACTCCCATTCATCCATTACTGATTTATTGTCCTGCACTTGTATTAACTATTGTTATGCTTTGGAATAATTTCTTTCTTCTGTTTTATTTCCCTTTTGAACCACGTACCCTTTCTTCATTCATTCCACATTTAATATTATGTTGTTTCAACAGTATTCTCCATCCTGTTTAATTTCTTCATTTCTGTGTTTCATTTGCGTGTTTTGGACCAATTCATAACCTTAATCTGCAAATAAATATACAAAAATAAATATTTATAAGATTATATATATATATATATGTAACGATTACTTTGGCTTTCCGTTATTAACATTAAGATACTCATTATAATACATCTAAGGAAGTATATTTACAAGAATTAAGACTAAATTTACCTAAATGTAAATAGCATATATTGAATAAATTAATAGTATACATAACAAATGTATTTGTACCTAACAAAATACTACGTTATTATATAAATCGCAAATTACACTATTTAATTTCCTTTTCAGCATTCATATGTTTATAAAGTACAAGCTGGCTGTCATTTGCCAAACGTTTAATAAAAAACATCAAATAAAAAATGCATAAATAAACAAATCATTAGTAGTTAGTATCACGAATACCTAAAAATAGAAGCAATATTAATGCATAATTAATTAGTATATGTACTAGTGATCAGCATCACGTGAAACAATTTTTATTTCGAAATATCGAAAGCGAGAGGGAAAGGATACTTAATTTAATAAAGAAGCACGTAAAACATAAAAATTCCGCTTACCTTGTACTCTTCGCTCGCAGAATAGGAAGCCCGTTGAAAATCGCAGATTCTTCAAACCGATACTCCTCGGTGTGGCAACATCCAAACACGCGGAGTAAGCGAAGAGGAACGTCAGAGAAGCAAGATCGTTCTTCCCACGAAGATATATGTTCCAATATATATCGGATCACAGTATTCGAACGGTGAACTTCGAACGTAGAGTAAACTGAGACGGTAAGCGGCTGCCGGCGAATAACGATATCAACGCGTTATTAAGAAATTGGAATGCGATGAAACAAAACGCTGCTACGCGTTTGTGAAAGAAAGTCCCGAACACTGTGTTGTTTGACGAAATAACGAAGGATAGTACGTTGAATAAAAGTGATTAAGGAGGTAGGAAGGAAGCTTAATCGAAGGTAGAAATTTCCGGTCAGCACTATGATACGAAGTGTTGCACATAATTACACTAGATATCACTACCAAGTATACACGTCGTGGAGATTAATAACAGATATGCTTGCATCGTTTGACGCATTCCCACGTGATTACTCGTCGCGAAATATAGAAAACAACAGCAGTAGTAGTAGCAGCAGTGGTAGCAGCAGTAGCAGTAGCAGCAGCAGCAGCAGCAGCAGCAGCAACAGCAGCAGCAGCAGCAGCAGCAGGAGCAGCAGCAGCAGCGGTGGCGGCGGCGGTGGCGGCAGTAGCGGCAGCGTTTCCTCGTCGTGGCACGGAA
Source organism: Bombus difficillimus (assembly GCA_014737525.1). NCBI lineage: Eukaryota > Metazoa > Arthropoda > Insecta > Hymenoptera > Apidae > Bombus > Bombus difficillimus. The sequence goes on from JACXIT010000142.1 coordinate 2,155,233, forward strand.
TTGGAAAACAAAGATAAAAACATGCCGCACAACACCACCGCCGTCCTCGTCCTCAACAGAGGAGGCAGTTCTTTCTCGTCAGTTGCACGTCGTCTATTGCATAATGACGCGCAAGATTTGTATCCCCGGCAAAAGACACTGCTATTATACGAATCACTTCGCGTATTCACCGATGTCCACGTACGCGAAAAACCTTTACACATACGACTTCCGCAGAGATGTCGAAGGCATCGAGAGGTATTATATACACCAGAGGGAAAGGGAAGAGAGTGAGAAAGAAAATGAGAAATGTACGTGTATGTGCGTGCGTGCTTGCGCGCGCGCGCGCGTGTGTGTGTTATGTGTGTGCGTGTCAAAGAGAGAGAGAGAGAGAGAGAGAGAGCAAGGAAAAAAGTTAGAGCGAGATAGAAAACACGAAACAGAGAAAGATAGAAGACACTAACGTGCTTCGCCTCGTGAATAGCGTAACCACGAGACGGTGCGTTAAACGCGGACGTAGGCGCGTTTACACGGTTGAGCTAACGTTCGGTACGTTAAAATGTAATTGAAGATAAAAACACGGGGAAAATGAGGCAAGCGGCTTCCTTCGCGGTACTCTCGTAGCGTACAATGGCGGAGCAAAAAACAGATTCGAAGGCAGCTTCTTTTGGCCAGTTTCCCCTTCTATAACGCTCACCTCGGTTCGGTGGCGCTCGACATAATCGCACATACACCCATCGAGATCCACGAATAATCGAGCGTTCCTTCAACACTTCACGCAACACGGCACGACTTTCATGCAACTCGCGTTCGGATATATAAATGTCCGTCACACCCAATGTACGATAATCCCTTACGATGATTCTCTTGTTAGAATTAACGCGCTTACTCCCTAACCGTTTCTGCGTCTCTTCTTGGTTATTGGTATATACGACGTTTCCGGTGAGCCGAGAGTTTCCTTCCTTAATTACGGACACCGACGTTGATTTTATGGTAAAAGTCACACGAGTAACGCGAGCTATTTATCAATAATATATAGGAAATTCGACCAACTTCGGTGTTACTGAAGCGGGATCGACCAATACTGCAGTGCTGCTGCCGGATGTGGCCTTCGTGCCACGCTGCCCAATCGGATTCATTTTCTATGTATAATGTCGGCGGTAAAGTCCAATTCGCAGCTCGATACCGAGAATGCTAACGAAAAACCCTAGATTCTGGTCGAGATACTTTTCCCGCTTCTTCCATATACTATAGCACACCTGCTGATACACGTTAATTGCAAGCTCCTGTATACCGGAATTATGGCATCGCGTTTAAAACAATATAATGTTAATTCTTACACATATTTATGTGCAACTTCAATTAGTTACGTATAATTAATTTGTCTCCTTAGTAGAAATCGTTCTTACATAATAAGAAAATTAGAACGTAACTTGATAAATGTACTATGTAGAATATTACAATAAACAATACGTGATGTGTTGAAACGAGCTACATTTATTTTCATTCTGATTCATAGCTATATATATTGTAGTAAACACTTGATACGTAATCAATTTTTTGCTTCGTAATGTTAAATTGTTATACAATACGAATAGATATTTTTTAATACGTGTTACCTTTTCTTTATCAATTTGGAACATACTTTTTAATATCCATCGGATAATAATACATTATGTACATATAACGTATAATTTTTGTAAAGGATTACTGAAAATGTATAATAAGATAACATAATTGTAAATCAACCATTCAGCAATTATTATATAAGTTTTCCACGAAAATTGTTTTAAACGTAACAGACGATAAATTTACTATCTGTAAGTCATCGCGCAGATTTAAATATTTATATTGGCGTGTTATCGGTTTAATTATCAGTAGGTTCGTTAGATGGCGACCTAAATATAATAGCAGAATAATAGTGTCAATATCGTGAACGTCGTGTATAGATTAATATTTTTTAAATACGAGGAATATAATGATATCATTAAAATAAAATAATGTAAAATAATAAGTAAACAAATATATAAAAAAACAATAAATAAATATCTAAAAATTCTACGAAATGGATATCGCTAAATCGTTATTTAATGTTCGTGATCATGAAGGTTATGTTGGAAAAGAAGACCATAACGTTAGTATTTTTATCTATTTGATTTTAATGAATTTTTCATTCGATTATTTTATTTATAAATAAAGGGGCATTAAAAGTTTAGTATTTGTGAAAATAAAGAGCTTTTGTAAAGTAATATTTAGTTTACCATAAATTATCAAGTACCAGATTACACATCTGTTAGCATATTGTCCATTTAAAATTACACAATATCTTTATCCTTTAGAGAAAATTGGAAACTGCTACTTCTGAGGATGAATTTGAAGTAGAAGTTTCAGGATTATGCGGCGAAATTTTATCTCCCGCACCAGGAGGTCCATTTTCTGCCTTAACGCCATCCATGTGGCCCCAAGATATTTTAGCTAAATTAAATCAACCTGATGATCCCAATTCGCAGCCTGAATATAGGTGTTTATGAAAAATTTTTTAGTATAAAATACTATTATAACACATGATAATTTAATACATTCTAATTAATTTTCTTATGTATACAAATAAAATGTATGATAGGTTTGATGAATTTGGATTTCGTGTAGAAGAAGAAGATGGCCCAGAACAAAGTTCAAAAAAGTTGTTAGGTATCCCATTTGTTGAAGATCCCCAACATAGGTATGAAGAAATCAAATGAATAGTAGTTATCAAATTAAAGTAAAATTAATAAAGCTAACTTTAAATACTTCTATATTTAGACTACAATGGGTTGCTCTGTTAGAATTCAGCCATAATAAAGAAGTAGCTGAATTTTCTTGGCAAAATATGGATAGAAGATTGCCACGTACAGATAAATTGCGAGATATGGTTCATCGTGGTATACCTCATTCTCTGAGACCTCAAATTTGGATGAGAATGTCAGGTAAGGAACATCAGGTTCTTGAATCGATTGCATCCAATTATCTGCTCTGGTTCCATATTATGTTTTGAGGTCCCAAACAATACAAGGGTAACGAGATTTCATCCATTCCTGTCCAAAATTTTCATCGCAACAACTTCCACTATCCCTAACATTTTACAATATACAGATACAAAATAAATTACTTTATTTAATGTTGCAGGAGCACTTCAGAAAAAATGTTCTTCTGAGATAATGTATAAAGATATAGTAAAAGCATCGAGTAATGACGCATTGGTAACTAATAAACAGATTGAAAAGGATCTTTTACGTATTATGCCTGCTAATGCATGTTTTAGCCACCTTCATAGCACAGGAATACCACGTTTAAGACGTGTTATGCGTGCTCTTGCTTGGTTATATCCTGATATTGGGTAATGATACTTTCATGAAATAATATTGTATGTAATATTAAATAATATTGTAATATCCTTATTTATTTGTTGTGTAATCTATTTATTTTGCAAAGATATTGCCAAGGTACGGGAACAATAGCAGCTTCTCTTTTATTATTATTAGAAGAAGAAGATGCTTTTTGGATGATGGCTACGATAGTAGAAGATTTATTGCCAGCATCTTACTATTCTTCAACGTTATTAGGTAATATACTACTAACATGTAATAAATTATGTAAAAAAAATAATGGATTTCAATTTTAAAAATATTTCACAGGTATTCAAGCTGATCAAAGAGTACTTCGTACATTAGTAGCTAATTATCTCCCCGATATCGACCATGTTCTAGTTCAACATGATATAGAATTAAGTTTAATATCTTTACATTGGTTCCTGACTTTATTTGCATCTGTTGTACATAAGAAAATATTGCTCCGTATATGGGATATGTTTCTTTTTGATGGATCTATAGTTTTGTTTCAAGTTACACTTGGAATGTTAAAAATTAAAGGTATATAATATTGCTAGTAAATATATTCACAAGTGTAAAACATTAAATATCTTTTTAGAACATGAATTAAAGGAATTAGAAAACTCTGCACAAATATTTAATGCTCTTTCGGATATACCCGGAGATATTGACGATGTCGATTTATTATTTAAAGTAAGTTCTCATTTCCCAATTCTTATTAAAATTTGTTATACAGGTAATGAGCCAATTTCTATAACCGAAAGTTATCATCTTTTCTTAGACATCTTTAGAAGTAAGTGGATCATTAACAGACGTTTTGGTTGAAACTCACAGACGTAGACACCTGGCCTATTTAATGGCAGATCAAGGTGGCTTAGTGGGTAATCCTGATGCTGTACCAAATTTACCAAAACAACATCTCAATAGGTATAATAAATTTAAAGTTATAGTTTGAAATGTTTTCATTAAGTTTTTAATTAAATATTTATTTATAATTAAATTTCTGATATAAACATCCTATTTCTAACTGTTATAATGGCCTGTATTTTCTTGAAGGCGTCAAATGAAAAAAAATAAATCAATGTTTCAAACTTTCTTGTTTGGAAGTTATGATACTGAAGATGATGCAAAGTCAAAAAATATTCGACAAACAGGTATATTGATGCCATGAATAAAACAAACGTGACGTTTTAAAGAAATTGAAAATCACACGTTCTAAATATTTTAGAAATATTGGTTGATTTAAGGGAAGCTGTTTTGCAAGTTGCTAGACATTTTATAAATGTCGACCCGAAATTAAATAATATTGTGCTTATAGCGGATTATAGTATGGAGAGTCATGCAAAAGATCATGATAATTATGTTAATGTTTCACGCACTAGAAAAAGGAGAGCTAAGGCGTTATTAGGTATGTCATTGACATATATTTAAGTTGTGAAAATATTCCTAATTATACGTAATATTAATATACAATAAGATCATTTCTCTTTCAATTTCTATGATCACATTATACAGATTTTGAAAGACATGATGATGATGAATTAGGTTTTCGAAAAAATGATATAATTACAATTATAAGTCAAAAAGATGAACATTGTTGGGTGGGAGAACTTAATGGATTAAGAGGATGGTTTCCTGCAAAATTTGTAGAATTATTAGACGAAAGAAGTAAACAATATACGTGTGCTGGAGATGATGCAGTTAGCGAAGCTGTTACTGATTTAGTCAGGGGAACTTTGTGCCCCGCTATTAAGGCAGTATTAGAACATGGAATGCGGAGACCATCATTCTTAGGTGGTCCATGTCATCCATGGCTTTTTATCGAAGAAGCTTCAAATAGAGAAGTGGAAAAGGACTTTAATTCAGTTTACAGTAGATTAGTGTTATGTAAGACATATAGACTGGATGAAGATGGTAAAGTTCTCACGCCTGAAGAGGTAGTACTATTTATATCTTTACAATAGATTATTTGATCCAAATTTATAACCTAACCCTAACCAATTTTATTTCAGTTATTATACCGATGCGTTCAGTCAGTAAATTTAACCCACGATAATGCACATGCTCAAATGGACGTAAAATTACGATCTCTTATTTGTCTCGGATTAAATGAACAAGTGTTACATTTATGGCTTGAAGTTTTATGTTCGTGTGTAGAAGTTGTACAAAAATGGTACTAGATATATATTGAACAAAATAATAATAGTTTATTATAATTCTATTATATTTTTTATTGCAACAATTTACGTATTATTAATTTTACAGGTACCAACCGTGGAGTTTTATCAATAGCCCTGGCTGGGTACAAATTAAATGTGAATTAAGAATATTAAGTCAATTTGCATTTAATTTAAATCCTGATTGGGAATTACCACCAAAAAAAGAACAATCACAACCACTGAAAGATGGCGTGCGTGATATGCTAGTTAAACATCATTTGTTTAGTTGGGATCTTTAGCGCACAATACGAATTTTTGTACTAAATATCGTGTATGTTACATGCAACAATAATACAAGGTAATTGTGTAGTACAAATCACTTGCTATTATGTATGTAGAATGAGCATTGTATGTGCGAGCGTGTGCGTGCATGTGTACTATATGCGAGCGCGCGCGTGTGTGTGTGTGTTAGATAAAAATTTATTTCTAAATTTTTATCTAAATATAAGTTATTTTAATCTCATTGTTTAATGTAAACAAATGTTAATGAATCTCACTGATCAAGTTTTTGATTGCGTTAATGACGATTAAGAGTGAATTGTATATACATTCATATATACGTATGTTACATGTGATGGTTAATTCTATTTAACGAAAGAAGTTAAACGGATAAATCTATTGTGTATATCGCATTAAAATCAGCGTGATAAGTATTACTATTTGTACTTTAAAAAGTTTTAATGATAATTTGCATGCATATATTATTTATTCGTGTTTAAGTTCTAATGTATACAAATATCTTTAAAAAAATAAAACTTTTCATTTAAATTTATAAGATTTGTAATATATTGTAGAATATTTTCCTATTTTACAAAATATGTTACAGTGGTAAATCTTTATCTTCCAAAAGATTTTTAAGCGGGAATTTTCTGTCTTTGCGACAACATGGATCAGTCAAATTAGCATCAATAATTTTTATATTAAGTTGGTCAATCTTTTCGTCGGCCACAGCCGATGGTCTAGACAAAAATTTATCCCAGTAAAAAGGTTCTCGTTTATACAAATTTTTATATCTTTCTATAGTTGAGGTATCAATATGTAAGTCATGTGCATCTAAAGCATTTTGGAAAAATTCTTTTCCAAAATCTATTTTACAGTCGCATTTACGTTTCTTTATGTAGATGAAGTGTAAATCCATAACATTCGTACCAGTAAAACCAGTTTTAAATAAATCTATACCTCTCTTAAATCGAGAATATAAATTGTATGAATCATTCTCATTTAAAGCATTTTCAGGTAACATACGTTCTACTTCCATTGTTCGAAGTATAAATGGAACTACATTATCCTCATCATTTTCATCTATTTCTTTATTAGGACTAACTTCTTTTTCCATTGTTTTTATTATTTCTTTCTTTTTATTTGTTATAAACCCACTTAATTGTTGCGTTTTACATAGATCTTTACGTTGCTGTTGTATGTTAAGTTGTTCTTGCTCTTCCAGTTTTTTTCTAAGAGCTTCTTTCTTTTCCTCCTCTTTAATTGTTACTTTTGATGCTATAGACTTTACTCTTGCATATACGTCATGTATCAGTGGGCCAATAGCAGGATAGCCAAATGCACCTGCCGCATCAGTTGGACCGTCTTGTCCATCTGTTCCTGCGCTCAACATTATTATTTCATATTCCGAAAATCGAGGGTAACCTTTAATTTTTGCCAACCAGTCTAATGAAAAATGTAGCGCTAATTCCTGATTTCTACCACCTTTCCCTTTTCCTTTAACTACTACTGTTGGTTCACCACCTCCAATCAATACTATCCCTTCTTCACTCACATTATCAATTAAGTTATAAATTTCATCCACTTTAGCAGCAGATAAAGAAAGTACAGGAATATCTTTTACTTTTTCAAAAAATTCTTCTTTTTCTAAAGCTTTATCCAATGCAAGACATATCAAACTTGTTATATGAACATATGCTAAACTGACATCATGTACATTACCTACAACATCAGGCCTTAATATTATTGGTGTTAACTTGCGATGATATGCTTGCAAAGAAGCTGCTTCAATCGCCACTGTATTATTTCCCAAAATAATATTAGTTACATGCTTGAATTGCTTTTTCTTTCGAGTTAGCAATTTCTTGTCTTTAAATTTTTCTTTAGACGTTAAAAGTTTTTTCACATCACCATCTACACGTTCAAATAAATTATATTTTTTCAATATAGCTATTACCTCCTTTGGACCTTTACTATTGTACACCGTTGGACCACTAGCAATTAACTCTATAGGATCATCTACAATATCAGATAATATTAAGCTGATAATTGTAGCTGGATAGGCCATTCGAGCTAAACCACCACCTTTCACCATAGATAATTTACTTCTCACTATATTAAGCTCTTTTATATCAGCTCCAGCTGCTTGAAGCATTTTACAAACATATAATTTATCTTCACATTCAATTACTGGCCTTGGCATATAAAGCAACGCAGAACCACCGCCGGATATCAATACAATTAAAGTATCATTTTCTGTAAGAGATTCGACTAAGTCTATAATTTCATGTGTTGTTTCTAGAGATCTATCATCTGGCTGATTATGTTCAGAACCTTCGTAATATTTTACTACGCCACTTCCTATTAAAGGAAAATATGATTTGTCCTCAGATTTCCACATAGAGTCTGTCGATGCGGAGGGAACACTAACTACACCTCTCTTCAAATAACTGCCAAGCATATGTTCAAGAACTACTGCCATACCCATGACAGCTTTGCCAAAACCAACTAAATAAACATTTTCTTTAAGCTCAAAACTTTGGTCTCCAACGTATAATATTCCATCTTTAAATTTGACTTTATTTACCATAAGAGTTTTAGGTGAAACTGCATTAACACCAGCAAAATACATATCTTTTAATACAAATTTAGATTTTTCCAAAGCTTTTGGATCTGTTGACATCTTTCTACGTGTAAATTTTACAATGCTTAATAGGTTAGATTGAGAAAATGCTTGATTACTGAAACAGTGTCAAAAGATTATTGCGAATACACATAACAAAACACTTACATTAGACTATAATTAAAATACTTACCTATATCGCGCTAATTTATGTAATATTCTTTCATAGCGCATCTCTAATCAACTAATATCGCAAATACATTTGTACGGAATAAGATTTATCAGATAAGCTCTATAAAAATTACCTCATTTGTATTCGCAAATTTTTTCAAATACAATCTGCGCATATTGAATATACCCTTTTCTAAATATTTATTCTGAACGATATCTTTTAACCGATATTGCATAAAAAGTATTGAAATACACAGAGAAAATACAAAACATGCATAATTATATTATATTGGCACTTAGAAATATTATAAATTGAAAACATTGTACGATTTTACGTTTTATTCTGATTCTGCATTGAATTATACATATACATGTATTACACATATTTAACGTTAGAAATATTACTACTACAATACAACTACTACTAACACTACAATTATACAAATACAAAACTATAAAGCCAAATTGAAATACATTTTACGATCTTAAACAATATTATTAAATAATTTCAACAAATATTAAAACGTTCAACAAACATTAGATGCAAACGAAAGTAAAAATTAAAAATTTCATCCTACTCATATTAAATAGTAGCAATGATAGTTTCCGAGAGTCATTCATCCGCATATATTTTGTGGCTCTTATAAGAGCCGTTTTATACTGAAGCTGAGTAGACAAAATCCATAGAAATTTAACCACCGAATCCGTAGAGCGTTCTTCCTTGACGCTTCAGGGCGTAAACCACGTCCATTGCGGTTACAGTTTTCCTTTTTGCATGTTCAGTATATGTGACAGCGTCACGAATTACGTTCTCAAGGAATACCTTCAGTACACCTCGGGTTTCTTCATAGATCAAACCCGAGATTCGTTTTACGCCACCACGTCTTGCTAGACGACGAATGGCAGGCTTCGTGATACCTTGGATATTATCACGAAGAACCTTCCTGTGTCTCTTCGCTCCTCCTTTTCCCAATCCCTTTCCTCCCTTTCCACGACCAGTCATGATGAAAACTTTTCTCGGACACAGGAAACAGTTATCTCTGAGAGATATATCCCAGAACTGTCGTTTAGCAACAGAAGTCCGCTGTTATATATCAAGCGTCGTTTAGGTTCTTCCCACCACTACCTTACTAGCCAATCACAGAAAAGTCGGCTTCAAGTGGATCTCGCTGGGTTACAGCTGCCCACTATAACGTATCGTGCAGTTATAACGAACATCTGCTGAAAATCTGTCATTCAGCACACAAACAACACATCCTCTACAGCTGTATATACTTGTAAAGAACACTTTTGATGTAAATTAAATGATGTAAATACATATATATTAGCGCTTCGCTAACTGATCATTATATTGGAGATTTTATTTACCTAGTTATCGAAAGGCAGTTCCTAAAAAGAAGGATGGTCACAAAATGCGAAATTTCTATTCCTTTAGACGCTTAAAATTCTAGTAAGACATCATTCTATTAATCCTAAATTATCATAAAAGTACAATCATTTATGATTACTGGAAATGTAGTGGAAAAGTTGTAAAAGATGTAAATGAAGTTCACAATGCCCCGAAGGGCAACATGGAAGTGGAACTTTCTAACTTAAAATAAATATAACTACGAACTAAATGCATTAAATGCAAGAATTCAAACTCTATGTTATTAAGAAAATTCGATATTTATATAGTATGTAAAAATATATTATTCAAATTGTTAATTAATAACAATAAAATGCGGCGAATTAAAGTAAAGTATTACGATACTAATATTCTACGAAATACATTTGTTATTAATGTTTGTTAGTTCTAAAATAAGATGAAACGTATTGAATACGAAAAATTATTGTTATATTTTGTTATTCTCTTTTTCAAATAATAGTTTTTCAATGAAATCATCGTTAACGTCAAAGTATAGAATGTAGATATAATGTAAATACGGTTGAAGCACGGGCGTACAGCTTGAAATGTACATATTATGTACAGTGTATAGTGTAGTGCATTCGTAGTGTAAAATAGAAAATATTTATTTATTTTTTTATTTATCATTATTGTTATATTGCTGCTTGCGATCTAAATCGTTCTATCTTTGTTGACGTTTTCACGCGTGTGCCAACGAAGAATTAATTCGCTCGAAGGATAACCCTCGTTCGAGGGGAAAAGAACGCTGTATGTGATTGGCTATTTAATAGAAATATTTACAGAATACTGGGAGCTGTCCAAGTAATCGTGCCTAATATTACCCGTAACTATTCTGTATAAACTATTTTGCGCGAGTGTTCTAACAGTTTGATGTACGAATGATTCTAATCTAACAAATTTCAACCGTTCGGCTTTAGGGGACCAGTATGCACTATTACACAAGTTTTTTTTTTTTTTTTTTTTTTTTTTTTTTTTTTTTTTTTTTTTATTTAGTAGATTATTTACAATCAATTCTCATACAGAATTTTAAGTAAATTATTTTGACATGGTACTGTAACTTGGATTATAAAAGTTTATAGTATGTTTGATTCTAGTTGAATCTAATACTTCAATCTAAGGGATATTGCCTTTTTAGTCTGCGGATCTGATCCGTCGTGTCAAGTAATTGGGTAACTAATGGGTTTTGGTGGTTGTTAACTCTTATATTATATCTGTTTCTGAACTTGGATATTTCTTCTTTGACTGTGGGTATCTTAAAAGGTCGCGATGTATTGTTTCGTTGGTAACATACCAAGGTGCATCTATTAAGGATCTTAGAGTTTTTGATCGGAATCGTTGAAGAATTTCTATGTTGGGATTACTCGCTGTTCCCCATAGCTGGATCCCATAGGTCCAACAGGTTTTAATATGGCTTTATATAGCATTATTTTACTCTGCGTGTTTACGTTGGAGCGAATTTTTTAGTTTTGTTTTCAGTTCTTTGGATTTCTCTGCGATGTGCCGTTTCCATGTCGTTCTTCTGTCTAGAATCATGCCGAGATATCTGACTGTATCTTTGTTTGGAATTGGAATATTATTTATGGTCACCTACCTGTGGGCAGGATTGTTTTCGCAGTGTGAAAGTTATATGACTGGATTTATTTTCATTTATTTCGAAGCCTCATTTGTGGAACCACTTTTCCATAGAGTCGAGACCTCATTACACAAGTTGCAACATTTTTATTGTACTTGTATTATGTATTATTATGTATTACGTATTTTATAGTATGTATCGTTCTGGTATCATGGTACTTTTGGTTTATTCAACATCAGACTTCTATACATTTACTTGCTAACTTCCTTAACCAATATTATACCGGAGAAATGTCATCTGAAGAAGAGATGAAATATATTTTCTTTACTCTTCATACTCGATATATTCCATCTTGTTTTCAAAGTTATAATATAATTAGGAACATATTTCATGGAATATGTGCATCGTAATACTTTCATTTACCGCGTTTTACTATTATTAATTAACAATTTAAACAATATGTTTTTACATACTATGTAAATATTGACTTTTCTTTACAAAATAAAGTTTGAATTCTTGCATTCCATGGATTCACTTCGAACTTGTATAATAAGTTTAAGTCAGAAAGTTCCAATTCCAAATCACATTGATCATAAATGATTCTACTTTTACTTTAAGACAAGGTACTTTAAGATTTTAAATTCGGGTAATAAATAGTACATAATTTTTATTATATAATGATATAACGTGGCAATAATATATAAAACAATGATGAAATAGTTAATAATACGAACGATTTTCCCATACGATTGTGAGGGCCTGTAGCACGGCCCTTATAATAATAGTATTCATAGTAATACTCGTGTCCTTTGTTATAATTTTTAGCATCCTTTGAGACCTTTCGTGTACCAGATGAGACACAGCTCTCCGTTTCATTTTACGTTGGACATGAAAGATATCCATTGTTATATCAGGCAATATAATATAATATAATAATAAATAATATTATAAATAATATATATATATATATAGGACATCCTAAAGTAATAGCTACGGAAAAATTTCCAAACATTTTATAACTCTGATAAATTTGAAAATTTTCCATGAAATTTCTTATTTTAATCAGTTTACAAAATTTAGTAACGTGGGTCGCCGATGATTAGTGCGGCAATCGTGTAAATCCGAAGGATTAAAAGGACAAAGCAAAATCCGAGAGGATCCTTCGTCTTGAAGATAATTTGTGGCCCTTAAAAGGGCCATTTCGTGGATATATTGTTGTTAATGCCTTCTCCATTTTTCTTGGCAAAAGTGCTGTTTGAATGTTTGACGAAACACCCCCTTGACTGATGGTGAACTCCAAATAGTAATTTGTTCAATTCCTCGTCATTACGGATGGCGAGTTAAACGTGTCTGGATATGATTCTGGATTTTTTATTGTCTCGTGCTGCATTTCCAGTCAATACCAGAACTTCAGCAGCCAAATATTCCGTAACAGCAGTCAGACAGACAGGAGCGCCAAATCCCACGCGTTCGGCGCAATTACCTTTCCTCAGAAGTCCACGGATACGACGACTAACAGGAAATTCGAGTTCCGCCTTGAGCGAACGAGATGAATTTCCCTTCGCCTTTGTTTTCCCTCCTTTTCCACAACTGGACATTTTAGATTTATACTAAAATGAAGACAAACGATTGAATAGATTGAATAGATTGAATGTCCAGAAAGTTCTTCTCGTTTTTTAAATAGGAGGTAAGTATAAAATATATTTCCTACTGTGTACCTTTCTTAAATAATGTATGATCCTTTCTCTTCTACCACCTTTTGCCATCTCTCCGGTAGCCTCATAATGCCATTTTTCCAAAACTCTCTTGGCTTACTTTTAAAATATTCTTCGAGGCCGTTTTTCACTTCGTTTACCGATTTGGATTTTCTATCGCGAAGAAAATTCTTTAGGGGGAGGAACAAATAATAGTGCGATGGTGCAAGGTCTGGAGAGTTTGGAGGATGTGGTAGAACATCCCAATCAAACTCTAAAAGTTTCGTTCGCACCTCTAAAGAAACGTGTGGCCTCGTGTTATCGTGGTGGAACACGACGTCGCGTCTATTCATCACTTCAGGACGTTTCGTGATAATGGCTTCCTTAAGTTTTTCGAGTTGGGTGCAATATTTTTCACTGTTGATCGTTTGCCCTTCCGGAAGTAATTCGTAGTAGAGGATACCCTTCCAGTCCCACCAAATTGAAAGCAACACCTTCTTCGGACGAAGACCAGGTCTTGCTACCGTTGGGGGACGACACTTATCTCGACTCGACCAAGATCGCTTGCGCGCAGTATTGTCATAGAGAATCCAACTTTCATCTCCAGTAATTAACTTTTTTAAAAATGGCTCTTTTTTATTGCGTTGAATTAGCAAATCGCATGTCGAAATTCGATTCAGGAGATTGCTCTCCGTCAGTTGATGGGGGACCCACACGTCGTAGCGATTAACGTAGCCAAGCTTTGTTAAATGCTCATGAATCGTTGTTCGCGGAATGTTTAAAGCATCTTCTATCTCACGAAGACTAGACTTTGGGTTTTCATCGAGATAGGCCTTGATAAGGTCAGTATCAGTGGTAGATGGACGACCGCTGCGATCTTCATCTTTCAGATTAAAATTTCCGGCTTTAAACCTCCTAAACCAATTTCGGACTGTTTGAACAGTTATAGACCGATCACCATAAACGTCACAAATCTCCTTTGCAGTGTTTTTAGGTGTACTGTCTTTTTTAAAGCAATGAAACATAATGTGACGAAACTGCATCTTTTGGTCTTCCATATTTCATTCCGCAAAATACATTCGATACACTTTCTACTAACATTGAGAATCGTTCTCTTCCCTTACCTCGTTACTCGAAGAATGTAAACGAATACGCAGTGGAGTACAAGAGCATCATTTATATAGGGTCCGTAGCAACAGAAGCTGACCAATCGCTGACGAGCAGCGTTCCCATTGGTTCGGAAATACAATAATTTTATAAGCTGTTATTTTATATTATTTTTATAAATGAATGATCTTCCAACTTGATAATATATTTGAAATTTAAAATTTCATTCTTGAATTGTGTTATGTTAATATATATATATATATATATTATATAATAATATATATTATATAATAATATATATTAACATAACACAATTATGTTTAATAACAATAATTATATTTTATATAATGTAATAATCTAACAAAAAACATTTTTTATATTAATATATAATGTTTAAATATTGATTGATAGAAGAAAGATTTTAACGTGTATTTAGTGAAATATATTTTGTTTAAATATCCCTCCATAAATTATAACTACAATTGCTTTTAAAATACTTATTGTATTATTTCTTCGCCGTATTGTTCATTTTGAATATGTATGTATTTATATATGTATTGAATAAAAGACGTACATGTTTGTATTTGCTTCGAAAAGGCAGTTTAAAATTTGAAACGCGAAATATAAAAAATTGATTATGTGAAACAATCGTTACTCAATATTCTTTAATGTAAATTGATTATTTTGCAAAGAATCATACATATATTTGAAATGGAGAATAATTTAATTCTTAAGGATAACCATCTGCTATCTCCTAATTTGATCATAAATTACCTAAAAAAGTCTATATATATTTTTCTTTCTTTATTACAAGGTTCGATTCATACACCAAAAAGGAAGTGGTAAAAATTGGTAATAGCAGTATTACTTTAGTTACTGTATAAATTTTACTTTATAATAAGCAGTTCAAATAAATTATATACTATTGTAATATATTAATTAATTATGCAATACTAATGGTATAGAAAAGAAAAGAAATAATTCAAAAGATTGGCCAAAACCAAGAATAAACGTACTAAATTATTATTAATTTACTATCAACCTACTCTTTTACCTAGCGCATTATTCTTCCTTTCTATCTCATAAGCATGAGTTTTGGAAATAATTTTTATTTATAAATACTGAAGTTACAAACTATGTGAAAATATTTTAATAATATATTCTATTGTTTTAGTTTATCAATATGTGTATACACATATATTAATTTTATTGCGTTAAATTTTTAAAGCTGCATATTATTTTCTCTTGCGTAACTTTCACTATAAAATACATGATATTTGTTAGTTCAATTCTGTTACACACATCCATTATGTTTTTTAATATAAAAAAAGGAAACTATATAACTTTTACACTTTTAATTTGTAAAAAAGGCCTTAGAAATATGTTAGATATGTTACGCATATAAAATCAATTGTATCGTGGAGAATGTAACGGTAGCAGCAGCGCGCCAATCATATCGTAGAAAGGCATTAGCAGTTCCAAGCTGGCTTGTGATTGGTTCAACGCAGCCCCTGTTTCAGAGTATAAAAGGAATGCGTCCTCACTGCGCTCAGTATTCTTTGACATTAAGTCGTACGGTTGTATTCATCTACGATAATTCGAAGACAATTTGAAGCATCATCATGCCGCCGAAAGTTAGTGGAAAAGCTGTGAAGAAAGCTGGTAAGGCTCAGAAGAATATTAGTAAAGCTGACAAGAAGAAGAAGAGGAGGAGGAAGGAAAGCTACGCTATTTACATTTACAAGGTGTTGAAACAAGTACACCCTGACACCGGTATATCCAGCAAAGCGATGAGCATCATGAACAGTTTCGTCAATGATGTCTTCGAACGCATTGCAGCAGAAGCATCAAGATTGGCGCATTACAACAAACGTTCTACAATTACATCTCGTGAAATTCAAACTGCTGTAAGACTTCTACTTCCCGGAGAATTGGCAAAACACGCAGTCAGTGAAGGCACCAAAGCAGTCACCAAGTACACCAGCTCAAAATAGACAGTTACAAAATGTTTAAAACAAAAACGGTCCTTTTCAGGGCCAAAAAATTTTCAAACAAGATGGAACATTTACTTACGTTCTGAACATAATTTGCAGTACGAAACTTTATATTTTTTCATATACATATAGACATACACTTTGCTTTAGAATATTTTACCACGAGATAAAATAGTAATGAATATATTTTGTATATTTTGATCATTTTAAATTTAATACTATGCACGCATATGCAAGCTTTCGAATTATGCAAATTTTGATACTATGATAGCGCATTTTAGTAGCGTTATTTATATATATATATAAGGAATTAAGCCCAAGTAGAATAGTCTTGTTCATTATAAAATTGATCTTTCGTTAATACAATGATTAATAATACAATTTTATATAGGATAACTTTCTATTTCTTAACTGTATAATTATTTATAAAAGAGAAATCATTTGATGCTTGAATATACTTCAGTTTAATTGTATGATTTTCATTGATAAAGCGAAATTACGTTTTCGTACCTTTTATATTCTAATAAAGGACACATAGATATGATTCATCTTGATAGATTCATCATGAATCATGATAGTGACTGTTAAGTAGTTGATATAATAATATGAATGTATTAAATATAAGTATATTCGGCAAAAATTTAACCTTAAAACGTAAACATTAAAGGCAATCTTATTTAGATTTATTTCTTTAAAAATTGAAAATTTTGCGCACTTTTTGACAAGTGTGAAGTTACGTGTGATACTCATTTTGTTTTTCACCAGATCGTGACCGAGTAACGAAATTCCCTAAAAAGTTTATTAATCACGCATGCTAGGTTTTCAAAACGTGTGTATGCCAATAACTTTCTATGATAGTACGTATACTACTTGCGTAGTATGGAAACGTTGTGATTACAGCTATAAAGGTAGGAGCGGGATTATTGCGAGTGATTCATTTGTACTTACGTTTATTTATAAGAATTTTAAGTGGTCTGATATTTGACACGGCAGTTAAAAAAATTTCGTGGAAATTTCTTTATTAATCAGTGACAAGCTAACGTATTTGTGAAAAACTGTAAACATGTCTGACGAGAAGAAGGTAATATTTTCTAACCTTAAAATTGATGCAACGGTAAGTGATGATTCAAGAACATCCTTTGTTACAGGAAACTAAAGCAGAATCGGAGCATATAAATTTAAAAGTATTGGGACAAGATAGTGCAGTGGTTCAGTTTAAAATTAAGAAGCATACACCACTCAGGAAATTAATGAATGCCTACTGTGATCGTGTGGTAAGAATCTGTATTTAATTTATTATTATAATTTGAAGTTACACCCTTTGAATTATAAAATGATGTGTATATAATTTTTGTACCTTTGTATAGATAAATATCTATATTATATCTATATTTATATCTGTATCTAAATAATCTAAACAATTAGAGATCGCTATATTTGCAATAGTAAGAGTATTATATTTTTATGTAGGGCTTGGCGATAGCAGCAGTAAGGTTTAGATTTGATGGAGAACCCATAAACGAATTAGATACACCAACAACCCTTGAGATGGAAGAAGGAGACACAATAGAAGTTTATCAGCAACAAACAGGAGGATTGTGTTGAGATTTAAGATTGTCCTTCGATAGTTTAAAAATGGACTTGATAAAAAATTTCTGTTCCAGTGCTTACTTCAAAAAAGAGGCATGAATTATATTTCATTTTTTCTGATACAACAAAATGCTTCGTTTCATAATGTAATGTGAGGAAAACCGTTTACACATTTTGTATATTTTAAACTTAACATCTATTAGGTTGTAGCATAAATAAATTCGGTCAAATAAAGAAAAATATTGAGTTTAACCGAACTTACTTATGTCACAACCCAATAAGTATAGTTTGATCTACATGTTGGTTTTATCCGAAAAGTCACTTTTTTACACACATTTTATATTTCGTAAAATAATAACTTAAGATTACAATAATTTTTTGCATTGTATTATTACTCGAGATTTTTAATTATTCTGCTTCCGTTCTATTTATGAAAATTAAAGGAACTCTATTTTTCTTATAATGTATCAGTTCAATATATATTAATTTGGCTGAAAATATTGCAAAACAGGCTTATGGCTATGTTACTGTTAGTGATATACATTCTAAATGAAGGCACATTAGTTGCCTCTTCAGCATTTTGCACTATGTAGAAAAACATCTACATCATACAAACACATGTTATTTACAATACATAAGATTCTTTGTAAATGATTTTCATAAAAAAAAATTTACTAATGTAAAATCTCAAATTCTCTTAATAAATTTCATCTTTATAGGTACATCTGTTTATTATAACGATGTACAGATAGGACAATGGCGAAGAACATTATTGGAAAAGTATTGTGTTAATATTTAATAATGTAACTATTTTTAACAAGTTCGTAAAAATTTCGTTTGTGTTTCACAATTCAACCCTAGTGTTAACATTACATTTTTACTTTCCATGAAAATAATATTACTTTGTATATGAACAAATAATAAATTGTGTCTTATCTTTTCTATAACAGCTTATTTTTCAGTCATATTCATTTTCTTTCGAGGCAAGTTATAGAATTTTTAAATTTGTCAACTTATATAAACCGGTATAATTTACTTCTATAAAAATAGGTTCTAAATATCTTTATATCATTATTCAATAAATTTAAAGTAATTATTATCATAATGTTTATAGCATGTAGTGAAGTAGTGATCAACAATTAAAAAATGTACCTATCAGTTTTTTACCAATATCGTTTTGTAGTTTGTCCAATACTAACATTCAAAGTACCTAGGATAATTATCACTACGGTTGTATATATAGGTCTAGAAACTCCCGTTCGGTTCGGGGTAAGGCTCTTAGTGATCGGACGGAGTTGGTCAATTTATCCGCAGTAAGGCGCTCCAATGGAGAAGTTAGGATTCGTTGTGTAACGCTATCGTGTAGAGATAGCCCGTACCTGGTTCTCGATTGTCTCTATCTCTATCTTTTCCTCTCTCTTTTCTGAATCTGGTGACGTACTGGATTCACGGCGGGCCGAGTAGCAAGGGAAATAGGAAAAAAACGCGACACTACGATAATGATAATAGAGACCAACTTTTGTACTGTATAAATGATTATTATGATTATATTATTATTATTATTATTTTGTTTTTAAATAATGTCTAATAAATGTTATATAATATAAATATGTTTTCCATTACTAAAAACCTATGTAAACTCTAAAATTATACTGTAACTTTGCTTTTTCAATAAAAATTTTAATAACATTGAAATGTTTCAATCATGCACAATATTTTGGACATCATATTATTTACGTACATTATAGATAGCGTTAATAGCTACACATTAATGAATTAATAAAACTAAAAATGTGCTTATATATTATATGCAATAAACATATTTTATTACGTGCGCCAAATATAAAAATACTAAATCTATGTGTACATATTTGATATGGACCTTGTAATTTTGTTAAAACTTTTTGTTGGAAATAATAATACGTATTTAATAACAGTTTATAATTAATATTCATTTAAACAACATTTTTCTATACTGGATGAAATATTGTATATGTATTTACTTTAAATAAATGGAGAAAAATTATGAAAAATAGTTTAGTTCAATCATTGATTAAGCTCAGTTTAAGTGGTTTAGTTTATATCCTTTATCTTCAATGCTTTCACCGAAAGATGGCGCTAAATACAAAATCCTAGATTCTCGATCGCAGTGTTGTATAGTGACCGATATGTAAAGCGCCACTTCCGACATTAAGAGCCTTACCCTCTCCATTGGTGTTTGCAATCTTGTGTATACGACCGTGCTTACCAAAGGAAACCTACGGAAAGGAAATTCCTCTTTGTTACCACTTATTACACATAGACATAGGAATATCCTATGGACTTTATTCTATTCTTAGGGATTTTATTTTTTAAATGTTGTAAGAAATACCAAATATAATTTCAGTCATTAGTCGTCTGTCAGAGAATCAGTCTATCTAGTATGTTAAAGAACATGGCGGTTAGTTGATGCAAAGGTCTACGTAAACAAAACGTTGTTTCATTAATTTTGTAATTAATAAAAGTTTGTAAATATTAAAATCATAATAAATATATACAAGTATATATACATAATGAACCGTAAATAAATAAATGTATGATATAAGAAATGTGCAGTTAATATGTGCTAGTGCTGTACGTCTACTGTATATTCGGAAAACCGATATCTTTTTATGAAAATTTAACATCATACTAATTTCTTGAATTTTAATTATAACAAAATGGCCGATTCTGAAGAAGAAAATGATAAAGACATAACATCTGGGATCAATATGACTGGTTTTCTATTTGGCAACATTGATGACAATGGTCAACTGGAAGATGACATTCTTGATCCAGAGGCAAAGCAACATATAGCTTCACTGAATAGGCTTGGATTAAGTTCGTTTATTCGTGAAATGATGCAAAATGATGATATCACAGAAGAAAAAGATAATGAATCTAATGATAAGCCCGAAGAAAAAAATGATATGATTGACGAGAAAGATACCAGTTACGTTAAGAAATCACCTAGTGCTCTTGACTTTTTTGATATAAATGAATTAGCAGAGGATGAAAGAGAAGAAAGTGGTAAGTATAACAAAAATATAACTATCAAAAGATTTTTTTAGTTAAAAATAAAATTTTATAGACATATATAAATATAAATATTACTTTAATGAATAGGTAAACAGGACATGTTTGAAGTAAAAACTGAAAAGGAAAATGCTGATTATGATGCTGATGATGAAGAGGTTGTTAATAAATCTGATACACAATTAATGCCACCTCCTCCAATTCCTGAAGAAAAAGAAGCGCTTACTGCAGAAGAAGCAGAAGCTGCACGTCAGCGTAAATTAGAAACTCCTCTTGCTTCTATGCTACCATCAAAATATGCCAATGTTGACGTTACTGAATTGTTTCCTGATTTTCGAGCTAATAAAGTTTTAAGGTTTTCAAGATTATTTGGACCGGGAAAACCTAGTAGCCTTCCGCAAATATGGAAGGGCGTTAAAAGGAGACGTAAAAAGAAACGACATCATGATGTTAGAGATTCTGATTCTGGTTCTGATCAGGAGGACAAAAAAACGAAGTTTAAAGTATGTACAAATAGTGGTTCAATTTTACAGTGTATCAATTGTATATTAATTAAATATTTATGTGTATATTAGGGCTGGGTGATGCAATATGGTCCAGATCCAACACCAGATATATGTCGTTCTGATGATGAAACAAAGTTATTAATGCCAGTAGAAGATAAAGAACAAGTTGATAAATCAGGTGAAACTGGGGAAAATGGAGATATGGGGCCAAAAGTTGCAGATTGGCGGTTTGGTCCTGCACAGCTTTGGTACGATATGCTTCAAGTTCCAGAAACTGGAGATGGTTTTAACTATGGATTTAAAATCGTTGACAAGGTATTTAATTTGTATATATATCAAAATATGAAATATCAAACATAATTTTGAAATTGTAATTTAATATTTTTACAAATCAATTTATCATGGATAATGCTATTGTTATATTTCTAATAGGTAGATGAACAAAGCAATAAAGATAATAAAGATACCAAAGACACTAATGAGGAATTTTCCGATGATGCATTTTTAATGGTATCACAATTACACTGGGAAGATGATGTCATATGGAATGGTGATGATATAAAGCATAAGGTACGTAATATCTTAGTGTAAGATATTCTTAACTAAATATTTATATAAGTTAACAAGTAAGAATATAAATACTTTAAAAGGTATTACAGAAATTAAATAGTAAAAATAATGCAGCTGGATGGGTACCATCCAGTGGGAACAGAACTGCTCAGGCATTCAGTCAACCAGGCAAAGGAGCACCTGTACCAGTCGCATCAAACGTTCGATTAGCCACTTCGCAAATTACAACTCCATTACATATGCAATCTCAAAAAACTAAATTGTAAGCAAAGTAGTAATCTATTTGTTATGCTATACTAGAAAATTACTGCATATATAATTTTTTCTTTCATTTTTACTTCTACTTTTATCAATAGAAACATGAATAAAGGGAATCAACAACAAAATCGGGAAGAAAATTACGATGATACTTGGTACTCTATTTTTCCTGTAGAAAATGAAGAATTAGTGTATGGACTTTGGGAAGAAGAAGTGATTTGGGATCCTGAGAATATGAAGAAGATACCAAAGCCTAAAATTCTTACTTTGGATCCAAATGATGAGAATATTGTTCTTGGTATTCCTGATGACATAGATCCAGCACTGGTTCATAAAGATAATGGACCTCAACCAAAAGTAAAAATACCTCATCCTCATGTGAAGAAAAGTAAATTATTACTAGGAAAAGCTGGAGTAATTAACGTATTGGAAGAAGACACTCCACCGCCACCACCAAAATCACCTGATAGAGATCCATTTAATATTTCAAATGATACGTAAGTTAATAATTTAATCATTTTAATTCGCACAAAAAGAGGTAATTTTATTATTTTCTGTGTTATTTAGATACTATATGCCGCGATCGTCAGAAACAACATTACGATTAAAAGTTGGAGGTGGAAATTTGATACAACATAGTACGCCAGTAGTAGAATTACGTGTTCCATTTGTCCAAACTCATATGGGCCAAATTCGGCTTCGAAATTTCCATAGACCACCTTTAAGAAGATTTAGCCATGGACCGCTTGCTCATCCTGGCCCACATTCTGTCCTGCCATTAATAAAGCATATCAAAAAGAAAGCCAAAGTATGTATTATGGTTTATTACATTGTTTGTTAAGTAGGAACAAGAATTAAATGACGTTTGTCTATTAGCAAAGAGAACAAGAAAGAATTGCATCTGGTGGAGGTGATGTCTTTTTCATGAGAACTCCTGAAGATTTAACTGGCAAAGATGGTGAACTGGTACTTATTGAATTTTCTGAAGAACACCCTCCGTTGATGAATCAAGTAGGAATGTGTTCCAAGGTGAAAAATTACTACAAGAGGAAGGCAGGCAAAGATCAAGGACCACAGAAATACAAATATGGTGAAACCGCTTATGCCCATACTAGCCCATTTCTTGGAATTCTTACACCTGGTCAAAGTATACAAGCAGTGGAAAATAATATGTATAGAGCGCCAATTTATGAGCACAAAATTCCAGAAACAGATTTCTTAGTTATAAGAACAAGGTATTTCAATAACATTTCCTTATT
Source organism: Bombus difficillimus (assembly GCA_014737525.1). NCBI lineage: Eukaryota > Metazoa > Arthropoda > Insecta > Hymenoptera > Apidae > Bombus > Bombus difficillimus. The sequence continues at coordinate 2,178,825 of JACXIT010000142.1, forward strand.
GAAATTATTTATAGCATGAAGAATGTATTACAACTAATAAAATTTTTTGTATACCTAGACAACAATATTATATCAGAGAAATGGATGCTTTGTTTGTTGCTGGTCAAGAATGTCCATTATATGAAGTTCCAGGTCCTAATTCAAAGAGAGCTAATAATTTTGTGAGAGATTTTTTACAAGTATTTATATACAGATTATTTTGGAAATCTAAAGATACGCCCCGACGTATTAAAATGGATGATATTAAAAAAGCATTTCCTTCGCATAGTGAGAGTAGTATTAGGAAACGTTTGAAACTATGCGCTGATTTTAAAAGAACAGGTATTTATTATTGCATTAGTTATACTATAAACTGTTTGAATTACCTTTGTATTATAAGTTAGTCTGACAAAAACATTAAACTCTTTCATATTAGGCATGGATTCAAATTGGTGGGTTATAAAACCCGACTTTAGATTACCAACTGAGGAAGAGATTCGAGCGATGGTGTCTCCGGAACAATGTTGCGCTTATTTTAGTATGATTGCAGCTGAGCAAAGACTAAAGGATGCTGGTTATGGTGAAAAATTCCTATTTACTCCTCAAGATGACGATGACGAAGAAATGCAATTAAAAATGGACGATGAAGTTAAAGTTGCACCTTGGAATACAACACGAGCATACATTCAAGCTATGAAAGGTAAATGCTTGCTACAGCTAGCAGGACCTGCTGATCCAACAGGTTGTGGTGAAGGATTTTCCTATGTTCGAGTACCAAATAAACCCACGATTAGTAAGGTAAATATTTAATATTCAGTTATAATTCTTTTTTTTTGCATATTTTATATTTTAAATCATTCGTTTCCTAATTTTAATTAGGAAGAACAAGAAGCTCAACCAAAAAGGACTGTGACTGGAACTGATGCCGACTTAAGAAGGTTATCATTAAATAACGCAAAAGCGTTACTTCGAAAATTTGGTGTACCTGAGGAAGAAATTAAAAAATTATCTCGATGGGAGGTAATCGATGTTGTTAGAACGTTGTCAACAGAAAAAGCTAAAGCTGGAGAAGAGGGCATGACTAAATTTTCACGAGGAAATCGTTTCTCTATAGCTGAGCATCAAGAAAGATACAAAGAGGAATGTCAGAGAATTTTTGATTTACAAAATCGTGTTTTATCTTCTAATGAGGTTTTGAGTACAGATGAAGGCGAGAGTTCTGAAGAAGATAGTTCTGATATAGAAGAGATGGGTAAAAACATAGAAAACATGCTTTCCAACAAAAAAACTAGTACCCAATTATCACTTGAACGAGAGGAACAGCAACGACATGAATTACGAAAGATGTTAATGGGTGAAGTTCAGGAACAAGATAAGAAGTCTAAAGAGAAAAAGAAGGATGACGAAGAGGATAGCCCTGTAAATAACTTTAACTCGCAACAGGGTAGAGTTCTTAAAATTTATCGGACATTTAGAAATCCAGAGGGCAAAGAATATACAAGGGTAGAATTAGTAAGGAAGTCTGCGGTAATAGATACTTATATAAAAATTAGAAATTCTAAGGATGAAACATTTATTAAACAATTTGCAACATTGGACGAGGCACAAAAAGAAGAAATGAAGAGAGAGAAAAGAAGAATTCAGGAACAACTACGTAGGATTAAACGAAATCAAGAACGTGAACGTATGCTTGGTGGCCCAATGGCAGGAAACAATGCGTCACTGAGTAATATATTCGACCGTAGTAATACCAATACCCCAACCACTACATCCTCAAACAGTATCCTTCCATTTTGTAATTCATTCCAATCTACTTCTTCTGCTTCTAAACATCCTAAACCGGAAATATCTCCTACTAAACGTAAAAAACCTAAACTCAAACCAGATCTCAAACTGAAATGTGGTGCTTGTGGTAATGTAGGTCATATGCGTACGAATAAAGCTTGCCCTTTATATCAGAATAGCATAACTACAGCGCCCGTGAATGTTGCGATGACAGAAGAACAAGAGGAAGAAATTGAGAAACAGCTTAATACAGATGATCAAGATCTTGTTAATGTAGATGGAACTAAAGTGAAGTTATCGTCCAAGTTAATTAAGGTAATTTATTTAGTTTTTTTAAAACACTTAGTATTCTTTTAAATGATCATTATATATTAATTTATAATTTTGCTTTTGTAGCATGCTGAAGAAATGAAAAGACGTACGTTACTCTTGAAGGTGCCTAAGGAGGCAGTAAGCTCTAAGAAACGAAGGAGAGCTACCGGAGATGATCATTGTGATTATCTTAAACGACAACAGAGACCTGCTAATAGACGTAGAACTGATCCTGTTGTAGTTATGTCTACAATGCTAGAAAGTATACTTAACGAAATGCGAGACCTACCTGACGTTCAACCTTTTTTATTTCCTGTTAATGCCAAAGTATGTTCCATTTTTATTAATCATTTTTATATAAATTTATTTTATAATTGTCTACAACTGAAGAATTTATCTACATATTTCATAAATAGGCTGTTCCTGATTATTATAAAATTATACAAAGACCTATGGATTTACAAACCATACGTGAAAACTTAAGATTAAAGAAATATCAAAGCCGAGAAGAATTTTTGGCTGACGTTAATCAGATTGTAGAAAACTCAACTCTGTATAATGGATCAAAGAGTTCATTAACAGTAGCAGCTAAGCGTATGCTGGAAACTTGTGTAGAAAGACTTGGAGAAAAGGAAGATCGTCTGATGAGATTAGAAAAAGCAATTAATCCTCTACTAGATGACAATGACCAAGTTGCTCTCACTTTTATCTTGGACAATGTTGTAAATAATAAATTGAAATCTATGACAGAAGCTTGGCCATTCTTGAAACCAGTTAATAAGAAATTAGTGAAAGATTATTATAATGTTATTAAAAGACCTATGGATCTAGAAACTATATCCAAAAAGGTATCTGGTAAGTTAAACTATATTTAAAATAGTGTTGCATGTTATCAATTTTTTGACAAATATTTGATTACACCTATTTCTTCCAGCGCATAAGTATCATAATCGCCATGAGTTTCTTAGGGATATTGAACAAATTTTGGAAAATTGTACAGTGTATAACGGAAAGGAATCTCCATTTACGCAGAAAGCAGAATTGCTAGTAAAAGTTTGTAAGGAAACATTAGATGAGGTACTTAAGGGCTTTTTTTCGGAGTATTTATTATATCTTAATTATTATATTTTAATTTTATATTCATATAATCATATTGTCTTGCAGTATGATGAACATTTAACACAATTAGAAAATAACATATTATTGGTGCAAAAGCGAGCAATGGAGCAAGCAGACATTGATTCTTCATGGCTTGGACCAGATGAGGAAAATTATACCATTGTAGAGCCTGAATTTAGAGGGGTACAATATTTATCCATAAAAAACAGATGTTTAGTTTTCCCCTATAAGAAATTTTATAAATTATGGTGTTTTTTTCAGAGTCAAACAAGTTCGCCAGAAAATCCATTCGGTAAATCGAATATGGATGATTTTGATTTTGTGGACGTGGAAGGCGACATGGAAGGTGATGGCAGTAGAAGCGTAAATTCGAAAAAGAAAGATGTCCTTGAAGAAGGTAGAGAAGATTTTATAAAATTATCTTTAAATATATATCTTTAAATGAAAATGTCATAATATACTTCGTTACAGATTTACAATTCTCTAGTGAAGATGAATTTGATGAGGTTCCGTTTGGTACGGATGAACAGTCGGAAAATGCGGAAATGGAAACACTTGAGCTAAATGAAGTTAGAGAAGGTACAGAAAGTGGAGTAGTATTGGCAGATGATGATAGTCAACAAGCAGCAGAAGCTATGGTTCAATTGGGTAATGTCGGCTTTTATATGGCGGACCAACAATTGCTTCAGCAAGGTTGGTAATTGAAATGAAATACTTTATAAATTTATTTATCATTTTATCATTTCATTAATTAAATCGCATGTTTCTTAAATTACAGATGAAAGTATGGATGTTGATCCTAATTACGATCCTTCAGACTTCTTGTTAGCTGGTTTGCCAGCAAGAGATGAGAAAAGTGAAAACAAGATACAAGATGACCTTGCTGTCTCTGAAAGCGATGATGATACAGAAAATAACGCAAAACAAAAACAAAAAACACCACAACAATTACCGCAACCAGAGGAGGATGTTGGTGGTGATCTTTGGTTCTAAAAAAAATGTTATTATTTCTTTTAGCAATAATGCTATTTTGTAGTTTACTTCTTAAATCAGAAGACTTGTATTACAAAATGCAATGAGAGAGGAAAAGCATGATATTTCTTATAGGAATAATTACATTTCAACATTTGAAATTGAATGAAATATGTATGTCTTGTTGTTTAGATATGATTTTGTAAAAAGTAGAATGAACATCTAATGCATATCTGTGAATATTATACATACATATATGTAAATACATAGTGAAAAATTGTTTTTTAAATATCATATGTATATTTGATCCTTCATATAGAGCGAGTACATCTGTATAAGATTTATAAAGAAAAATAATTGAATAGAAAAAGCTGCAAATTCAGTTATATTTACCTAGAACATAGTTCTAATCAAAATTCTGTTTGTAATGTTCCTTTACAAATATTAATATAATATCATTTAATAATGATTAGTGACGAAGAATTGAGAACTAGAATGGATTATATACTTGAAATGTGTTCTACATCTCTAGATTCACAACGCGAACAAGACAAAATGTTTGACAATATAATTAGAATAACAAAAAATGCATTACAAGAGCAACTGTTGACTTATGAACCAAACGCTATTATTATATGTATTGTTAAACTCCTCTTGTATTATAATGAAACTTATTTTCAAACGTATAACATGTGCGAATGGAAACGACGAAGAAAATGTCGACTTACGAGAGAATGTTACATTACTTTATTGCAAATATACATTCCTCAAAAGTCTAAGGAAATTCTAGAAACTGTAATTAACACAATTTATGAAAATAAGCTATGGGAGTTTGAAACCTTTTGTTTTGAACTTATGTGTAGTTTATTGGAATATGGTATTAATGCATCATCAATGATTCATATTATATGGGACAGAATCGAAGCTCCAAATATAAATATAGAAGATACAAGAAAAATCATAAGAATATTATACGAATTATTAGATGTTTATAATTGGCCAGATACATATGAAACAATAGTAGTTATTGAAAGAATTTTAAATCTTTTTTATATTTCTATAACTAGTGCACATGCAACTGTTGATTTTTTACCATATGCAACACTTAAAAAAGGTTTGGAAGTCTGCATTATTAATATGGTAAAACATGTATATAACGATCATCTTCTGATCATAGTTCAACATATGTGTTCATGGGTTGTTGAGAAAGGAATGACTGATGAAATTATTCTAGAATTTGGTAGTACACTTGAATACACAGCCTACATACATGAAGTAACTCTGTATGAAAAAACTTTAACTCCAAAAATATTTCCATTATTAATGGAAATGATAGCATCGACAAATAAAATAACTAATTTATTAGGTAACAGAGTTATCCAATATTTGCTTGATAGAAAAGGAAATAAAATGAATTTTAATACACCTAAGATATTTTTCGAAGATACTCAGTTTGATCTCAGCATAGGTCCATGTTTTAAAGAAGATAAGCTATTCTGTAAACTTCACAGAGAAATCTTGCATGATAGCCTTCTAAAAAGTATCATAATTCATTGTGCATCTCGTATGAATTTAGAATCAACTTATTGTACAATATGTCTGATTGCTGTAGAGGTACCATGTGGATTTACAGCAGCAGCTCTGGTTTGTCTTTTAATGAATTTGCAAGATGTAACTTTGAAGCGAAATAGGCATGATGAAGTATCTTATCATTTACACGCGACAGTGATAGCAATTATGTCTCTTCTATGTTGGATTCATAAAGCTAAAGTATTTTACGAATATGTGAATAAATTAATGATGGAAAGGGCACAATGGGCTCCACATCTAAATCCTCCTATTCAATCTCAATATAATTTCGCAGCACATCATATACTTTGGAACAAGCCAGAATTGTTTTTTATAGATTGGGAAGCTCGTTATGGTTTGTGGAAATGTTTTCGTTTACGCGAAACTGAAGAGACACCGGAAGTGTGAATATTCATCGAAAATTACGATACATGTATATATTATGATACTAAAATAAATATTATGTGATTATTGAATATCAAGATTCTATGTGATATTACAAACATTAATAAATGATTTCAATTACCGATATTTTTATATTTTTCTTAATAACTATCACTCTTAGTTCACAGTTTAGGCGTGAAATTTGACAATTTTTCTTATAATCAATCATGAAATGTAATCATCAAATTACTCATACAAATAATTGTCATCAAAATGGCTGTGTTTCGACATTAAATAGCGTAATTCATAGTATTACGCATTAAACAAAGGCAATAAAAATTGACAGTGTGTGGTATTATATTAAATATCTTGGCATAATCTGTACTTTCTAAATGTGAAACAATATTAGTATAATCCAAGTTTGTTTGTAATTAAAATGCGTGATAATTTATCTCAAGTTATTGATATTTGTTCCTCCATCTTACATCATTCTGAACACTTTTTGATTCGTCAAAATATTTATTTTATAAACTATAAATTGTAATTTAAAATTAGACATGAATTGTTTGAAAATTGATGAAACATTGCTTTCTAATCCTCGAGAAACTCTGAAAAAGTGGTGACAATGAAGTTAAATGAATTTTTTAAGCGTATGTCATAGTGCAGTTATTAAAATCGTATTGTTTACATAACGAACATCAGCTTCGGTGGATTATTTTCGTCAGATCGTCAAATTGCGTTTCAATAAAGGTTAACTTTTTAAATAAATTATAATGTTTATTGTTCCTTTATTATCAGTGTATCCTTTGTGACAATATATTGTTTTAAAGAAAACAATGTTTTAACATGTATATAACTTAATATGTAAATCTTTATTATTAATTTCAATTATATAAATGCTAAATAAAGTTTGCTCAAATAATATTGCTTAGAATAAAGGCATAATAAAAATCGTATAAGTTACTAGTATTTATAAATAATAATTTTTGTTATAAATGTTTATTTTTCAGTTATTCAAACATTTTTAAAACGTTTTAAAAAGAAAGAATAAAGAAACAATGTCTGGAGAACAGTTTTCCTTAGTTTGGAATAGTTTCCCAAGAAATTTGTCCTCTGGTTTATATACATTATTAACCGATGAGCAGTTAGTAGACGTAACATTAGCTGCAGAGGGTCAAATACTACGTGCACATAAGTTAATATTGTCAGTTTGTAGTACATACTTCAGGGAATTGTTCAAGGTATATTTAAACTTATTTCATATAGTTTACGTTTATATATTCTGTAGCATTAAAGTACTTGTAATAATACAGGGAAACTCTTGTAAACATCCGATTGTGATTTTAAAAGATGTCAATTACCGTGATCTGTCGGCAATGCTTCACTTTATGTATCAAGGAGAAGTTAACATTAAGCAAGAAGATATTGCTAGTTTTTTGAAAGTTGCAGAAACTTTACAAATAAAAGGTTTAACTACAGAAACGGAAGAGGTACGTTCGATCAGACATACAAATTTAAAGGATAATAAGATAAATAAAAGAATGAATTTTATTTTATAGAAACTTGAAGAAACATTAACAAAGAACGCAGGGAACTTGGATCAAATATTTAACACAGAAAACAGCAGTATTAATTGTATTAATTCAGATACAAATGTTCCTACTTCTGAGGAACAAGGACAATTTATACAAAAAAACCAGCAATGCAAAAACCAATTATCAAAAGATGAATTACACAGTAACGAATTTATAGATAATACAAGCGTCAGCGATATGTGTTGTCATCAACAAGAATCTAATTCAATTCATAATATACAAGATATACAAGATATACAAAATAACAGTTCGACAAGTATAGAAGAGGAACCATTAGACTGCACGGCTGATATAAGTCATATAGAATCAGCAAAGCAGGGACCACTGGATTATACACTTGACATAGATACAGATGCAGGATATAAAACATGTTTGCCTAACGAGACACTTTATAAACCCGAAGAAAATTTACAAACAAAAGGTATTATTTTTACATGTTTTATTAGTGTAATCATTTCAAAAGTTATGTAATTAGTAGGCTGATGACTATAAAGACATCATTCGGAGCTGAAAAATATTACATTTGCTGAATGAATGAGTACTTAGAAAATGAGTACTAGAGAAAACAAGATGATTAAAATTAGCGAAGAGACTACAGTTACTGGCTGTTGATGCAAAAGATTTGACACACTCAACTGTTTTCGTCGATGGATATACAGTTGTACAAATTTTTTTAGTATACGTAGCACAAATTAATTTTACAATGGAATCAATTATATATTTGCATGCTTATTTACTGGGTGTTTCAAATCTCAATTTTATACAATTCAATACCTCAGGATAGTAAACGTTTAAATGAAAAATATTATATCTTACAGACTATGTACCAGATATGCAATTAGTTCCCTACAATCAGAATACACAAACTCATCCATTTGGTAAGTCTTTAATCTCTATCTTTTTATTTTAACGATATACTTTATTATTCTTCCGAACTTTGCTTTTTTTTATAATTTTATTTATACTTTAGTTTCTTAAAACACTTATTCGTTTTTTGTCTAGTATTAAATAACTACGATTACCGTTAGAACTTTATTAACATCTATTTAATAGGTTTAAGTAACATGGCTGGTTTTGAAAGTGAATTTACGTACGAAACTGGTTGTCATAGTAAAGGTCGACGAACCGTTAAAGGTATTTCCAACAACAGTTTGCCATTGGAAACAACTTTACGCGTTGTATCCGAACTGGGCCCAACATTACGTATGGAAAGAGGTAAGGTTATTCGAATGTATTCATGTCCATGGTGTCTTCGTCATTTCACGCGTAAGGAAAATCTGAAACTACATGTTCGATATATTCACGGTCCGCTTGAAAGTCTAACATGTAGACTTTGTGGTAATAAATATAAAAACAGTAATAGTTTACGTGTACATTCGTATCTGTATCATAATGCTAAGCGCGACAAACCTAATAAGCCAATAGTGGATGGTGGCGCATGAAATTAGAAGAAGAAACAATTGACATTGACATTTGCATAAAATTATTCCATGGTACGTAAATTAAATGTAATTGCCGCAATTTTATTTGTAAGAAAGGTTGTTGGCAATTAACGAGAAAATTGATAAAAATCTAATTATTTAATATTTTCTATTTATATTTCTTTGATACTATTAAGGTAGTAAAAAAATTGAAAAATCTGCAGAAATACAATATTCTCTTAATTAGACAGATTTAGAATCTAGATAAGATAACATATTTTATATAAAACAGGTTACTTTAAAAAAGAAGAACGATTGTAAACATACATATATGTATATTAATATATCATTTTGTAAATATATATACATTTGTAATAAAATAAAAGATTTGCATTTGTGTATCCTTTTTACCTATCAAAGCGTGATAACACACTCATCGATACCATACAAAATCACAAAATACCGAATGATAAATTTTTATTTTATTGCTTCGATGATCTTTTTCTCTACTTAAATATGTATATTTCTTAGTATGAATTCAAGACTTAATCTGCAATCACGTATCAATTACTTCTGCTAAATAAGAAAAAAGAAAATGAGAAAGAGAGAGAGAGAGAGAAAGGAAGAGAAAGAGAAAAACGGGAAAAAGAAGTATTCAAAAACTTATCCGATCTCAATTCTATCCCAAAGTGTTCATCCTTCACGTGGAAATTTTCTTTTACTAACTCTATGTGTAACGTGGGACGTTTAGGGCCAGGTCGTGTTTTCTAGCCTGTTTGGAACTTTCAAAAAAATTAAACGATTTCATGGTTACTTATTAACGTCTCTACTACGATATCCGATAGCTTTCAAAGTGAAATATTTGAAAATTTGTTAAAAAAAAAGTCGAAGTTGAAGCAAAATTATTTGGGACATGGGACAAGGATAACAAATACACGATTGTAAAATCGTTGGAGGCCTAAACGCTCCGCATTGTACGCGAATAATTAAAATCGTCGACTAGCAATCTCCCGTCACAACAATACATACTAATAAAGCAGTCACCACGCCATCGACTCGAGCTCAAAATAAAATTATCGTTAGCTCATTACGAGGCATTACGAGGAATTCCCTAATTCCCATCAATAAAAGAGACCTCGTCCTATCGTCGGAAATTCGTTATCTCTCAACCAACGACAGACATCAATATTCTAGCGTACTCTTCCCGCGATTCCTGAACGTCGATCAAAGGCCGAAAGATCCAGCGATTATTGCGACTGGTCGCCTATAATTAAACATATCCGTGATTGGATTTGGCGGTATGGGCGACGATAAATTACGATTCCCCGGCAAATGTCACGGATCCCCGAGGATTCCCGGGGACGAGGGGAACGCGACGAGCACGAGGACAGTGGCTTGGCGATATCATCGGGCTACCGTCTGGCTGGCCTTTTGCAAACGAGGTCGAGGGTCATGTCTTCGAGACACGATCGTCCATAGAGAGCGGAGTCAACATAGGACCGTGGATTCTCGAGCACGCGACCATTTTTACAATTACCAGCGAAATTTATTATAATTGAGAGTTAAATTGATCTTAAAGTGGTGTCGATACGCTTCCGGTTTTGGTTCCTTATTGGAAGGAAGTTGGAAGAGTGCAGAGATCATCGCAGAGGATCATGGCGACGTTCTATCTTTTGGACATCCTTGGAATTTCATTGCTGTTGCACTTGAGCTTTAGTATATTGCTACTGGTCATTTTGGTGCCTTTTATGCTACTCGTTTATCCGGGTAATTATCCTCGAAGAAGATTCATCCGATCGTGATCGACAATTTATTTTTTCACAGTGTAGAGAGACTCGAGCAGTACCATAATCGTATAAATTTATAAATACAGTGACACAGTAACGCAGTATTATAGTATTACCATGTTACAATAATTAATACTTATATAATACTTCTATAAAGCGTTGAAAATATGTATTTTTTGTATCTGAGATAATTATTTCCTAAATTGTTCATTTTGAATTTTTTGTCGTTTTGTTACACTGGCAAAAGGTTAAGATATTCGTAGTTGCCTTTTTTACGATAACCACAAAAATGATAGAAAAAATGAAACAGGTGCTAGATGGCAGAATGTTGAACATTTCTTCTGTTAGAGAATATTTATAGACAAATCTTGTTGTTATATTGCAATAGATATTGCAATAAATAATATTCATAATTATTTACGTAATATATACGTTCGATATAAATAGCACGTTTGTATATTCTCAATGTTCTTTCCGTTCTTCTTGACGTTATTTCCTTCCTATTAAGTCAAATGTTATATTCTTTTTGTAATATAATCCTCTTTGGATCTATCTAGATTTTGAAAGAAAGTGTCACTTACGTAAATGATACGTTAGACGAAATTTATAGGAAAATTAACGCGCTGCTATAAACGTATGCGATTCGTAACGAGCCGAAAGCTCGATACCGCGTGCTATATCAATTTGCATTTAATGAGATGAATCACACGTTTCGTTGATTACATTTCTATCTATTAACCACAATTTTCCTTGCCGAATATCCAGTTAATTACCATTATATAATGCGCTTTGGATGCGTGAAAAATTCGCAATGATCGATAGGAAACGACTCGTATTTTTGTGCGTTTGTTTTCGGTCACAGATATCGGTTCAACGAAATATTACAGAATTGTAAACATAAGTAGAGAAGTAATTACGCAGACAATTTGTTTCAAGTTAAGTAACGGCTGTCATACGGATAATCAAACTTAAGATTGGTTAAAAAAAAACGAAGAAAAATTCTATCTTAATGGAATATTTCTTCCGAAAGGCTCGATTATTTTAATGGAATGGCACATTTCATCAAAAATATTATTTGCAGAATATTTAACGAAGAATAACAAATTTCTTGATAATGCATCGATTATAGAATTATGTAAGATTATATAAATATCATGTCGTTGAAATTTTTCTATCGATCATAGAAACTTTTAAATTTCGTTTTATATCCACACGAATTATTTTCACGGTAGTAATAAAATTATCCAAGAATTAGTCTTACGGATAAAAATTAAAAGAAGTTACAATTTGATCGAAGAAGCTAGTTAGATTACACGTGTATCTCGAATCATAGCGCTCTTTTGCGCGAGATCTCATTTTTAAAAACCGATTTCTTTTCTTTTCTTTTCTTTTAAATACATCGAGATGTTGTAAGAGGCGATTATCGCGATCTCATTTTCATAAGAAAACTATTTTTACTTTTTTTCAAGTGTTAAAATGGTTAAGAAAGGGTTGGATACGTTTCGTAAAATGGAAATATCCAAACGTGGTCGTGGTGGAAGAGAACAACATTCAAACGATCCTGGATCAATTTCGAAATCACGTAGGTACACAAAATTAGACGATTTGATTTCTTCAATTTCAACGTTATCAATTTACGTCGCTTTGCTTCTTAAATTTAGGGGATTTGCACTTTGCTGATTCAAAGCCGCTCGATCGCAGAAGGTATTCGCGGCCACTTGGTACATCTGACTACATCCAGAAGGTTTCTTCGCGCAGGATTATCTACGAGATGGGGTCTTTACGTATGGAAGGATCTTGATTATTTCTCCGTGGATAATCACTTGTTGAATTCACCGTGTTCCTTCCGAGGTCGACCCATCACAGAGTTCAACATTCAGGTCGGTTTCATGAATTCAATCTTCCGCACTCCGTTTTAGATCATGTTTGATTATTTGTAAAGTACCTTTGTCTTTCACGTTTCTATACTCTTTATACTCTTTAAAAGCATTTTTGTTTTATACTCTCCTCGTGCTTCTCTATATTGTATACTCTTTGATAAAATCGGTTCTTATATTTTTCTTTATGTCTCTGTTAACTTTAAACATCTTTTTCAATTCTTCGACACGATCGAAGACGACAAGGAAAGAATACGATAAGCGACACAAAAGTTCAACAGTTAATTCAGGATTAAGTATATTCGCACCTGATCGAGCATTTTAAAAATGTCGATTATCATAGTACTAAATATATCCTCGATCGTTTCCAAGATTCTATAGATTTATTATTTATTTCTAGAGATTATATATCCTTCGAATTTAATCATCGACCGATGTCAAAATATAAAAGGAACAACAGAAATGGACTTGTCACGTTTTCTCTTGTGTGCTCTTCAATCGAATGGAAACCTCGAATAAGAGTCTAAAGCACATTTAGTGAATTTTGTGAAAAAGCGGTTTTTAAGTCAATTTCCATATGCAGACTGTGGATGTTTATGCATTTACAGGAAATTTTAACGTCTAAAACTACACACGATACAAAATACTCAAAGCGAAATTGCATCGAATATTACATTACCTTCTGACAAAATATCTGTAAAATCTGTGTGCACTAAAACGATCGACAGAGACTATAGCGCCGTACTTTACTGTAATTCGACTTCAACCGAAACGCGATAGAGAGTCGTATTCGATGTTGCCGTTCAATTATTACTTGTCTGCCCTTTTCGCTATCAGCCCCCATTATTTACGCTCTAAACCGCACGTTCGAAGGCAAACAAGTCTGTAATATAACTATTTGCAGTAGATTCATGCATTTCAGGACTATGTGAGCGATCTCACGTCGAAATTCTTTCCACTCGGACAACCACCGTGGCAGGTGCACGTAATAAACTGTCTTCTTCGTGGAGAGGAGTACCAAATCTGTCTGGTGAGGGTTCATCATCTGCTCCTTCGACAAGAACACCTAGCGTTGGCCGACTTCCTTCCATTGAGATACTCTACCGACAGTTGGGCGTGTCAGGAAGCGGACTCTCCTTTCACGAATCTTTACTCAGAGCCGTCGGCACTTCCAAAACTTTATCAGAAACTCACGGAGAGCTTCAGTAATTATTGGAACGAATTTTTATACAATAACGATCCAAACGAGAGACCGGAGATCCTAAAGAAGCAGATCGGTATTTTTCAATGCTTGAAAATCGCTGTCATCGTTTTAGTTTCCTCGGTGAAAGAGATGACAAGGTACGGTACAATGTTTTCGGATTGATTGTTGATTTTTATAGGGTCTTTTGGTTTTCGATAATTTGGGTCGGTTAAAGAGTACGATGTACGCTCGTGGAAAGAACTAATAGTGAAATTACGCATTGTATCGGCGACGATGATTCGGTCGATCGACGTTATTTCATTCTCTTAACGACGTACGCTTCTTAGGTATTTAGTTATGAGAAAGTGACGCTGGAAGTGAATCTACAAATAGCGCGTTTCTAATATATCTTTTCATTTCTACTTGGAATTAATTTTCATATTACCGAGTAACGTTTTTATGCTCTTTAAACCAAATTTTTAAAATATTTTCTTCTACGTAGCTTTTTTGCATAGATGGTATTTTGAAACCTTCGCCTCTTTTTAAATAGCTATTTAAAATCATTTTAGTACGAAGGTCAAAGTGTAACGTCGTTTGCTAAGAAAAATCAGCCCTTCATCTTTCGTAAGCATACAAAGTTTACCCGTAAGACACTATAATTTATAAAACTAACTTCTAAAGGATTTAAAAAATATCAAATTTTTGAAATTCGACATCAATCTCCTTTGTTTCATTCCAGACACTACAGGAAAGGAGAGGGACCCAGATTTCTCGACATTCTCTCTGTCTTACAGCGAGAAGCCGGTAAACGAAACGTCGGTCATACCGTCTTTCTACACGCTCTACTAAAATCTTTGAACCCTCTGCAATTCTTCCGCGATGCCATTCTATGGTGTTGGTATCTAGCAATCGTTATAACTTTGAAAACGCCGATATTACTTATCCGAGAGTTACAAGCCTTGAAATCACGTCACAAACATTATCATTCGGATACTCTGACTTCTATGTTATGGTGTTACGTTCCTTTGATATATCGAGCCACCGTGGAAGTGGTTTCCATCGCGTGGATTGCTATAAAGGCGCCGAAGACAATTTTCGAAGAATTATTTCTCAAGCATCCGCAAGCCAATCGACTTCAAATTACGTCTCCTTGCGGACGAAAAGTAGTCGCTTGGTCAGAGGAGATCAAACTCGACGTTCTTCGAAAAATCTCGTCTATGACAGGAGCGACGGAGGCGGAAGTTTTGTTAGCCGCTACGGTGGATTCTCTTAAGGAATACTTTCGCCATTCTGGCGTTAGAATACCGGACGATGTGCTCGCCACTGGCAAATTTGTTGAACAGAGGGCCATATTTCTGCAGAATCACCAAGCTAGAGGCATTTTGTGTCTTGCGCTTCCTACAAAGACTCCGCTATTCGAAGATGATCTGGTGGAAATCTTACAGGTTTGCACGGTTGCATACGCGTCTTGCATAAGTTTATCAAGTTAATTATCGAGGTTGATCAAAGAAGATCTTTACGCACGGTATTACGATTACGTTTAGATCATTCGTGTCTCGAACAGTTTCGTTAAATTAAATATTTCAGTTAGTTGAAAAAGTCCTTTGAACGCGATTATAATTGAAGTTATTTAGTGGGTGATTCGAGTTGAAGGTAATTTCTATTATCGATGAATTTTCGAAGCATAGGTTTTTGGGGGGAATGACGAAAGATATTATTTTAATAATTATTTTGAAATTTTACCGTAGCGAATTTGTTAATACATCTTGGTTTCATGTATACTTTAATTTTAACTGAAAATAATAGTTAAAGGATAACGATAACACAAATAACGGATGGATAATTTGAAGAAAATTTTTAAAAGTCTAACGATTTTCACATTTTCCCAAGTATCTAATCGTAATGTATCCGACTACGTAACCTGGAATAATCTCGATTAAAATCGCTGAAGTTCTTAACGTCGTAGTAGCATAACTGGCGATGAATGAATCATCGCTATTATAACAATTTTTTTAAATAGCAGAATAGGATAAAATCAACGTGAAACTCACGAGACGAAAACAAACTATGTAACAACGATACGCCCTCGCGTTTGACCCAATTTTCCCGATTTAAAAATCTATTATGCTCGTTATCTTGGACAATAATACCAACGTTAGTATTCCCTTTAAATTATTATTCTACGTCATAATGATCCATCGTGTTTTAAGAAGAGATTTAGCAATTTCTATCACATATTTTTGTTTCATCTTGTCATCCGTTTACGTTATTCGTTATAACTGATCGTAACTATCGGGACAACTACTGATATTTGGTATAAATCGAATTCTATTCATTGCTTTTAGTTTCTGATAATGCAAGTGAAATAAACGTAATAAAGCAGACGTAAATAAAGCAGACGTAAATAAAGCAGAGATTTTCGATAAATATAACCAGTAGGTGTCCTAATGTTTACGTCCGCTATATAACTATAACCAGTAATAATGACTAATTTAATAATAATGTAAACGATGAAGTACGCGTTTATTTCAGGTCATCCAGAAAAATGTGCGCGAGGCAAGAGCAAAGCAAAGTGCAATGTACGCCATAACGGCAGCTGAAGAGTCTTGCGGATTGATTTCCTCCTGTTTGCCGTCGTTACTGCTCAAAGTGATGTTAAATCAGTTAACGAGAAGGTATTCCCTCTCCTTGACACACGTCAACGGAGATGTGCCCGTAGAAGGCGTCGACGCGATGATGTATTGGCGACCCCCTCAAGGCAACTGCAGTAAGTTGCACTTTTTTAACATGTAGCGTGTTTTGTGGAGAAGTTAAGCATTTATTTCTCCCCTCTACGGCGTATAGAAAGAGCTTCAGAATATATATTCTTGACGATTTCAGTTTCTTCTATATTTATTTTACGTGAACAGGGTATCGAAGATTATTTTTAACTTTTTCCGATAACTATCTATCGTGAATCATCGATAAACCGAGGATTTCTATACATTTCAATACTATTTCGGTTTCGCTTTTTCGATCATATTCATAAAAATATGAATTTCCACGAATATCCGTAGTCTAGTTATCGATGATCTACGTAGATGCACCGTCATTTATATCTTTTCCTCTTCTTTTTATGGTTCACCGAATATTCTCGATACGCATCTACTTTTAGCGGCTCGTTTGTCTTCGGCGCTCATTGATAAGGATTGTATGCCGTTTTTTTTTTTTTTTAGATATGTCGATAACCCTACACAGGTACGGAGGCGGTGTGCGGCTAGGCGTGATGGGCGACGCGTTAATTGGTCCTGAACACGCCGTTATCACGAGGACTTTCCCGAAAAGCATGGAGAATCTCGCGAACGTAGTTGGAGTTCCTAGAATTCCCAGCAGAAACTCAACTCCGAGTCCAGTTAATCCGAGCACTTCACCGGGACATTAAAAACGTATGGAGGCTATGTAGAATAGGTGAGACTCTCATTGATTGATTCAGAAATCAGGTACTTTTTTCTCTTTTAGCAAGGTTTTTAGCACGTTTTTAACAACACGCGTTTGAAAAGTTCGTAGAAGCTTCATGCTTTGTACGAAATTGGCGATATTTCGGTAATACCGAATATTTTACTTATCTTCTTCTTCAAGATCTATCGAAAGAAAGGCTCTAATCATTTTTCATAGAAATACGGCGTAAGAAATTTCGGCCAACTTGTTGATAGGTGACGTCCTCGTGGATTTTGACGACACTTTTTTTTAAAGTTCGCTACTCTTAACCTTCCCTATGGTTTACTCCGTACGCGTTTGAACAACGAGTATCGGATTAGATTTTGGGTATATTTTATTTTCTAGTCGCCGCGCCGAGATGCGATCGATTAAGCCGCGATCATACAGAAAGCGGCAAAAGGAGCAACGGCACGACTAACTACCACTTTGTATGATCACGCTCTTACACTGATCCGTACAGTTAATTGTGGGACAAATGTTCGTAAGACCGAATTTTCAAAACCGTGATCCACAGTTTCGGGTTTAGCGACCTAAAATATCACCGAAAAGACACATTCAGATGAAAAATTTTACAGTTCGGATACTATACTTTATCCGGAAGAAAGATACGACAAACGCAAAGACATATAGAAAAATATTTCCGTATAATAAATCTAGTATTATTACGTAATATATAAGTGTTTTTACGCGTTTTAAAACATTTCTTATATTTATATTTTATACTTTTTTTTTCTATTTAACTAAACGTAATATTCCAAGTAACTTTAATTCTGATTGGGTAATATTATGTTACCGATAATTCCATTTCTACTTTTTATCTCTTTCATACATATTTTTTTACTCTCTTTTACTTTACAATTTTGCATATTATAAAATAATTAAATTCGCTTATCACGCGTGCCTGACATTATCAGTAGTAAATATGAACGATTTTTTAGGTCACATGTTTGTCTCCTGAGAAGATAAATTCGCGCTTTTTTCTCGGAAATCGTGCGAAACTCCGAATTTGAAATTGAAAGCGAAATTGAACCGGATACCGGACCTTTGGAGGAAGACTTGTATGTAGAATTTATTAACCCTGTCGAATAATATTTATAACTATTTACGATTGTCATATATTTAAAAGAAAAAAATTTCCAATTTTTTTTTTTTGGAAAGAGATAATCAAGAAATAAGGGAAAAAGTTTGTGCCGGTGATATTTGTTACTTTTTTATAAATTTGTGATGCAACGCTATTTCTGTCTCCGTCCTTTTTGATATTGTCTTTTTTTTCAGCCACATTCGAATAAATAAAAATAATGTGTTTCTTTCAACATATTGTAAGTATATATATTTATACAAATATACACATTCGTATCTAATTTATACATACGCTTTCAGCAATTTATATTTTGCGGCAATGCGTAATACATTATGAAGATTAAGAAATTAAATCTCCTTCTTATTACTTGTTACAATGGTTAATGGCTTTCAAGTATTATACGTTACAACCGTTGACAGCAAATATTTCATTCTTTTTAACAACACATTTCTTTCCATGAATCACAACTTTCGTTTTAGCCTGACTTTGTATAAACAGTTCAACGTTAGGTAAGTCAATTTGACAACTTGACTGCCATCTTTGAGTAGTATTTAAAATTAATTGATATATTTAACGAGAAGAGCGTCGCAATTTCAAGACTGCTTCTTTAACACTATATTTAGATTATTCCAATTAATGGTACGCAACATAACTAAACGATATTTGGCTAAAAAATAATATATATCGAAGCTAAAAAATTATTATCTAAACTTTAAAAGGAAATACATTTTTCCATCGCTAGTTAGGTTATTAATTACTTCCCGCTTAAAAATGTCTACTTCATACCAATGTGTTTCGAAAAATTTACTTTTCCTAATTGCGCCATTTTTTGACAAACTCACGATATACATGCGAAATTGAGATCAGTCGTGATTTTTGAACTTGTATGTACACATTTTTCTTGATAAGACACAAAAAAGAACCATAATTCCATTAGGTTTCGAAAATAAATTATTAAAGCTTCTGCACGAGTCGAACCGTAAGTCACATGCATGCAACAGGGCGCATACTATAGTACCTCATTGTCAGTGCACATATACAAATATTAGCCATGATACATTATACATATGTACATAGGTATACCTTATAAAAAACGTAACACATTGTATACAACATTAAAGTCGCACGTAATTCGTAGGCAAAAATTAAAATTGAATAACTCTCTCTTACGTTATGATATAGTACTATAGAATGATGTAATATTATTATAATTACTTACTAATATTCTTTATTCCCTCTCTTTTTCATATCCAATGGACGTTGTCGCCCACTTTCTCCGTATAACTTGCGCGTCTATCTATAGGTTTCAGTGCCAACAATGATAATTATGATAACACCAGCTGTCATCATCACTTTTTACTATTACTACTGAATCGCCAATTAACAAATTACAAGTACTATCGCTAATAAAAGTAAAATAACTTAATAACAATAACATTCCATCGTTGCAAACTATATAATACACAATATAAAAAAGTTGTATAAAGTGAAATTAATCGATGCTAAATGTAATAATTTTAAAAGGTTACATTTTTCACTGTTGCAGTCAAAACCATTCTGTTCTTTTAAAATCGTATTAGCCCTTCGTGGATGTCTTAAAAGAGACGCTATTGGTTATCTTTGCGATGAAAAATGTTTCACGACTAGTTAATGAATTCTGTGGAGGTGGTATTTTCTAACAATAACACAGTATCACTTTGCGGAGTTGGTAGAAATATAAGACGTTGCTTTCGTCGATACTCTGTGCCACAAGTTGCGTGTGTACAACTTGAGAGAAGGATACCCAACCGCGCGAAATTCAACCTAACTGGGCGCGTATCATCGAAGGAAGATCCGTTTCTAAGAAAATAAACTGTATTTCGATCTCTATCCCTACTTGATCCAAACACGTGCTACAACAAATGAACAATAGTGGAAACCGAAAACTTTGTTAGACTCCGTGTCGACTTCGAAAAGATATATGTATAATTTTATGCGTAAGATAATGTATAATATTACGCAATTTAAAATCTTCTTTCAAGAAACTCCTGGTAAAGTTTACATTTATTATTACACTTGACACTGTTACGCTATGTAGTATTAAATATAACATTGTTGCAAACAGCATCAAAACTCTCATTGATTATCGAGTATAAAATGTGATAGCGGAATAATATGGACAACCAATTGACTTATATCTTTAGAAGTGAAATATTTGATGTTATCTTGTACCTCTGCGTGTCGTGTTTTAGAGAGAACAGCAGAAGAAACTAACACTTTACGACTCTCGGTTCGATCCGAGGGAAAGCTTTGACAATTTATTTCGTAAGAACGATATACTTAAAGCGCGATCTTCTTTTTAAATTTTTTTTCTCACAAGACACAGAATACATGACATAGAAATCGGAAAATGAAGTTAACGCACCATTAAGAAATTTTAGAGAAAGAACTGTATTCATTTTTATACGCTCTACGCGTATGACATAATTATTTATAAGCACGATCTTTTTTAAGAACGAGACTTTTTAATAACATCCGTTATAATGTAATGGAAACAATTAATTGTTGATATTTTTGTTAAATTTCTAATAACACGGTGCCTATTTAAGCAAAAATATAAGTATGTACATATTGATACAGCAGATTTAAGTAAAATTGCGATCATTATAGTTACGTATCCTTACGTCTCTACCATGATATCGACTGATTAAATATCTCTGAAAGCTATACAGAAATTTTTAAAAATCGAATAAGTTTATTGGATTTATTTTTCTTATTTTTTAATTGAAATATGTCATTACGGTGTATAATATGGTAACATCGCGCTTCAAAAATCTTCGTTAATATAGTTAAATGCCGAATACTTATTAACTAGAGAATACATTTGCTAATTTCACGATTTTTCTAACCTTTACCTGACGATGGTTGCGATCACAGTTGGGACGTTTCGTTACAACGATGCGAAAAATTATTGTGCATCGTTTTAATTATCATGGCAGACTTGATTTCTCAATTTGTTATCTATATTGGACGTTATAAGGCAAAAGTTTAGAAGTATATCAATCTGATGGTATTCACAGCAAATTTAAAGAAAATCCAATCAGCATGTTCTTTAGATATCACTCGTACCGTTATACCCTATCATGCGTCCGAACCATGCCCTTGAAAGGAAGAGGGTGAACGCTTTCCAGACGAACGCGAGGCCTCGAGATGATTAGGCCACGAACGATACTCCGGGTGATCTTCCATTCCAGGCACTCGCCTCGGAGGTAACCTGATTTATGACACGCATGCCCGCATTGAGAACATGATAGACATAGAAAATAGAAAAGATTGTTAGAATTGTTGAAAGAAATCGTTTTAAATGCTAAAGTCTCTACTCAAAAATAGCCTCTTGTGTCCGAAAGCAGGCGTCATAAAATTACCCACGAAAGACCTTACGTTTTTGTTCCTTCGGACGGAACACGCAAGATTCTTTTGTCATTAACACCTCTATAAGTACATAAATTCAGTTAAGTTTGCCGCTTCCTTCTTCGGAAATATTCAAATTGAATTACCAAGTAGTATATATTTGTATGTTAGTACATGTTTTTCTAGCGATACACGTATATAGAAATTTTGTAAATATTTATCAAAGCAAGTTTCTTTTAATTACGAGCACCTTTTTTAGAAACATCCTTTTTTCATTGTTTTATTCGTTTTTAAGAAAGAATTTTGTTTTTAATAAAATTATCGGTGAATTAATTCTTTTAAAGAAAAGTAAATAAGCTTTGTACTGTTGATATTCGTTTACATCATTTATGGATATATACATTTACGCAAGCGACACGCATCGTACATATTAATCGAAAGATAAATTGCAATTTAAAAGATAAGGATGCATTTGTATTTCTATCGAATAAATCAAACTGTAATAAATCTACAAAATAATTAAATAGTGAAATACGTTTGCCGTTTCAATTATGTTTGCCGCATGATAAAAAATCTTACGATACATTCATTGTTTCTTTGTACCTTTGCTAATTCTTCATATATTATGATTTCTTCAGTGAATTTCAAGTACAATTAACTATATTTCACTGCAATTTAAATAACTTTAAGTTATTAACATATGTACATTTTACGGTTTACTTTATAAATATTACGGATCAATAAGTATTATTATTATCACTGTATATAAAGTATATCCATTTAATAAAAAGAAATCTGATGATAAAATCATTATAGATTAGAGAAAAATTAATGCAACAATTAATATTTTCCTTCTTTCGACGATTAAAATAACAGTAAATTATCAATCAACAATTCCATCGCTTGTCTTTGTTGAAAGTAAGCGTCGAATCGATGAATAATAAATTCAAGCTATACTATCTCTCTCACGCTCCATTTCGATGGGTCCTTTACCCCAAATCTTCCGATTTTTTGTGTACGGAATGAGGCCTACCAAAAACCCAGAAATAACAATCCATCCACCAGCTAAACAAAAAGACAAGTCCCACGAATCTGTTACGTCAAATATCCAACCAGCCAGTGGTGGACCAAGAAGATTTCCTATACCTTGACAAAGTAGGCTAAGGCCGTAGGCAGTGGTGAATCTCTCTAGAGGTATCAACTCTACCAATATAACAGGAGTAAAGCTAAAGCTACTCGCAAAAAAGAGACCGAACGCTGCCGAGGTGACCATCAGCAGATTGTAATAAGGAGTTAACGTTGACATTAAAATCGTTGCCACACCGCAAGCAACCAGACACCAAGTGTAGGTTTTGCTAACATTCATCCAAGGTTGATCTCCTGCCCATCCAAGACCAATCTGAAAACAATATAAAGTAACTACATTGTAAAATGGTTAATAAAATAGTTACATCGATATCTCTGTAAAATAATTTGCAGATAAAATGAATCATACCATTCCAATCGTGTTAGTAATGCCGATAATACTAAGGAGATTCGCAGCATCGGACTCGATGTAACTGTTTCTGGTAAGATGCTCGGCAAGATAAAAGTAAGGCACAATAAACCAAGTGAACAGCAAGATCGTTGACAGTGAGAGAAATAAAAAGTGCAGTTCCAGGAACATTGAAAAGTCCATCATACCTTTCAGTAAGTCTACCAATTCGCTGTACCATTTCTGGAAATAAAATTAGAATAAGCGTTATATTACAGGCTATAACAATAGTAAAACTATTTATTATTATTTATTTCGATTTTTATCTTACCTCTTCGTTTTCTTTGGCTAATGTGGTCATACTATTCCTATAAATATCAGGACAACTACTGGCCCTTAATCTGTATTTGCGCAAATTAAGAGCAGCACCGCGATACATGACCGAGTTCCTGTGAACTCTAATATCTTTAAAATGGTGAGTGTTGGTATTAAATTGCCTTCTTAACCACGGGAGAGAATCCGTTCTGACGACTCCACAACCGAGATCCGCTATGCGTTGTTTAGAAATCGATTTCGATTTTCGTCCTTCGCCCATCTAAAAGATTATATTATAATAATGTAAGAAGAAATAAGATTCGTTGTTGCTTTTTCTTTTCACTATATCGGACAGAATTAAATGGTTTTACTTACTGTATACTCAAGTTCTTTCATCAAGAGAGGATTGGCTTCTTCTGATTCTTTTTTAGATATTTTTTTCGTTATGTGATTCTTTATGGTGTTGCACGCAGATCCTGAGTGAACATTATTCGTTGCGAGCGAATTTTCATGTTTTGATTCGTCAGGTGCTTGTTTGATCCTTTCAATTAAAACGAATAATATTACTATAATTCGTTATTAATCTTTTGTTATATTTTTTACTCGTGACGATATCGGAAGACATTAAATATGACAAAGAGACAAAAAGAAAAAAAAAAAAAAAATGAAATAAAAATAGTAGTACATATCGATCAAATTTGAAACCTCATAGACATCGTGACGACACTCTTATTGCCGACTTCTCCAGTGGAATCTTGTAGCATTTTATCCGAATAACTTCTACATGATAGAAGGTTGGGATAGTTCTCCAAAATGACCTTATACAGTCTCGGGTTACTGGAAAGCGATTCTAATACTTCCACGGGCACCTGCAATACTCGAAAGTACAAATTTTCTTTCCAATTAATTTTTTAATCTTTGCGTTTTTTATCTATACGAAGCGTAACTCTGTGTTCTAACCATATTTATTAAAAATTCATAATGTACCATGTATTAATTTATATTTATTTATCAAATTATCAATATAAAGAATAAAAATTCATTTCCACTGCTTCAACGTCAGTGGTATTTCATTCGAATATTAGAAAAAGAATATTAAAAACCAAAGAATTTCATTATCATTAATCGCGGAATGCCTCGGAGAGCAATTGCAGGATTCTTTTCATTCCGTATTTATCCAGGTCAGCTTCTCACCTTTTCATTGTGCTTCACGAAAGTAGGTAGATTAACCACGCTTCTAAATCTAATATCCCCGTTCGCCGTCTGTGGATTCTCCGTGGTGGTGCTGAGAATCTGTAACAAATACTCCGGCGTATGTCCGCTCTTCAGCATCCTTCTCAATTCCTCGACCCCAGGAAACTCGTCTGCAGGGCTGATACTGGATCTATCGCATTCGGACTTGGTCGTCGACTTTTTCGGTGTTGCACCGTTCTGCTTCTCCTGTTCCAATATCCACCATTCAGGGTCGCGCATCACCGTACCACAAACGATCATGTTGAAGAAGGTGCCTGCCAGCAGCAAGCAAGTGCCTCTCCAGCCATATTCCTCGATGAAATACGTGGTCATGGGTGCGTACAAAAAGGTACCGATCCCTGTGCCACAGGCGCCCAATCCTACAGCTAGGGTTCGCTTCTTATCGAACCAATACGCGATGCTCACGACCGCAGTGACGTAACACAAACCCAAACCCAGACCAGCGATGACTCCAAAAGTCAAATACATTACCTCGATGGAATTGCTAAAAGAGCTCAACACGAAGCCTATTCCTGAGATCAGGCCACCTACGATTGTCATACTCCTACATCCGTAACGATCTACTAAGGCCGACATTATAGGACCGGACAAAAGTGGTACGGCCATAAAAAGAGAACCTATCCAGGCTGTTTTCGATTTAGACGCGCCGAATTCTTTAAGGAATTCGATGTACAAAAGGCCGAAACTGAAGGACACTCCATCGGCTATCATGGAGATGACCAAAGAAGCCAATACGACTACCCAACCCCATCCGCCATCTGGCACTTTAGGTTTCCTTTTTCCCTTGTTGGCTAATTCGTCTTCTAAAGTGCTATCGGAATCGATAGAATCCCTCGTGTCGTCTCTGTAGCCAGGATTGGGGATGATTATTGGCTTTGTGTCCGAATATCTGCGATTGTTGGATCCCTCGTTTTTTTGGAATCGGCGCAACTCGTTGGGTAACGGGCTTGGTATTATTAACTCGATTTTATTGACAGGGGTGGGTCCTATCGTAAGGTTCGGCGAGGCCAGGAAACTATCGCCAACAGGAGTAGGCGGTGCTCTGTCCTCCGTGCAATCTGTTCCAGGACTCAGTAGATCGATCTTGTCCTCTATATCGTCGGTCAAACTTAGATCCTTGCTTTTGCCAATTTCCGGAGATGTCGTTAAGAAAGTGTCCTTATCGGGTGACAATGATTCCACGCTTCGATCGATGGTATGAGCTGGTGTAGACTGAAGAAGTCTTTCGTCCGCCAAACTACTGAGGTCTTCGGTGTTCCCAGAATCTGGATCGATCTCTGAATATTTCGTAGACGAGGCGACGCTTTGGGAACGAGACAAATCGATCGTATCGTGCGTTTCTGGATCTGGTGTGCCGCACGGTGTGCTTGGAAATACCGTTGGACTGCCATTTTGCCAGCCAACGATGGGCGCCTTTCTCGGCAGACGATAATTCGAATTTGTTTGATCTCTCTGATAGCTGTTCGATCGTGGATGATAATTTGGATCTCTCGTGGTTAGTCCGTCTCTTTTGATCAAGTTCGTCGAGCCGTTGTTGCGAATATCGTTATTGTTGTTCCAATTGCAGGCAGATTTGCGCGGTACCTGTTGCACGTTGAGTCGATTCGTTGGTTTTAATAGCAGGTTCTCGTTACGATCGGTCATCGTTGTTATTCTAAATGTAGGTGCTGGCCGAGTGGATCCAACGTCGGGGCCAGCCCTTCAGCCTCTGGATCTCGCTCGGGAAAGATCGTTCACGCCCCTCACCTACCATAAGGACTTTCCGGTCGACCTTGGAAAAGTCACTAAACGTCGGTCGCCTCAGCATGCACGCTCCGTCTTCTTGCTTCTCCTGTGGAAAGATCCGCTTTCAATAATATAGGAAAAGGATACCGCTTTATAATTGTAAATTATGATATTCTTGGTTATGCTATCGAATAATTATTATAAAATTTAAATCAATATAGTTAAGTAATGTTTGTACAAAGATAAACTGCCGAACAGGCATCATCGTTTCTTTATCGTTCCATGATAAAATACTCGAACTCTCTTCTCTCTTTCTCTTTAATAAATAAAATCTTGGAATATTCATTCGTTCTAAATTAATGAATAAATAAATGATCGTATTTTAATGTTCAATTATTATAAAGCATAAAAGACTACATTTTGTTATTTAATGACGAAATGATACAAGCCGTTTACATATAAATTATAGGCGTATCTTATTTCACGTGCGTTCTGATCTTAAAATTGCAACTACGTAGCAACTTGTAAGTTTTTTAAAAGCTGAAAAAATACAAAACTTTGTTCATTCTTTTGAAAAGTATTATATTCTTTGTATCGCAAAATATGCTAAGATATAAGACGAGCGTTAAAAGGAAACATCAAAGTGTAAGATTATAAAATGAATCAAACATTCCTCATTAACGCGTGCTAGGAAGGCGCATGAGTAAAAAAGAAAGTGGCGTAAAACAAGAAAGTTCTAATAAAAGCGGGGAAAAAATAAAAGTGAAGTAATTAGCAACGATGATAAAAAAGAAAGAGCTGTTTACTCACCATTGAGGTAATGTAAGATGATATATAGGCGTGCATGCGTGTCTCGGTACAGGAATGTGCATACGACACTGAACGGTGTGAGCAAGTATACAGATATCGATAGAAAAAGAGATGGACCATATTTGCGATCGACCATTAAGTGATTAAGTGATTAAGTTAACTAATTATATATGCTAAAACAAGCAAAGCGTGCGCGTTGAATTAGAGAATTCAAAGAAGCTGGGAAAAGAAAACAATTAGTAGTCAGTGTGAAAGCAGAAAAAATAAATTTCTGAAACAAGATAAAAGGAATTAGAAAAATAATTATTAAATATCTTTCAGCAAAGTATTACATCTACTACATGCATCATTCCAGATATATATTAATGTTACCTTGAACTGCAATGTTAATAAAAATAAGAAGTACATCTAAAAAAAACACACATTTTACGTAAGATCAATACTTAAACATCGTTAACTATTAATGGCAAAAATTGTTAATACACGTAAACTAAATTTTTCCATTATACATTCTGCCTAATTAAATTACTTCTTCGCTTTTAACACGCAAATATAAATGGATCTCAGTCTATATCAACGACTCGTCACTTCTATATACACTTTCCTATTCTATTCCATTTTCCATATCCCACGGTTTAAATGTATTCTCCGATCAAGAAGAATATTTGTGCCTCGTAATCGCAAGTTTCTTCTCTTGCGCTCTTATCTCATTCCTCTAAAGAAACAATGGGGAAACGACGTATGTACGATTAGAGGGCATTTATACGAGGCGTCCTCTATTATTTAATCGCTTTTCTTTCTTGGAAATAAAATCTCTTTTTCGAGTGTCGTGTGGTCGTACGTCAAATCATTGAACAGCGACATTCATCGGTGTCTTATTGTTAGAACTATAAACCCACTTAAGCCCGTACACGCTGCTTTCTCGGTTGCCTTTAAGGTTCCATACAATAAAAAAAAAAAAAAAAAAAAAGACGATGACTTTGAAGATAAGTAACAGATATTTCATCGCGAATATTAATTATTATTGCATCTGCATTAAAGAAAGAAAAGGAGGAAGAAGGATAGTTTCAACATACAGGGTGATTCTAAAGTCTTAGTACAATTAAAAAAGACACGATTGCCTATGTAAAAATAAGTTAAAAATATAGAATACGATAGTTTCATATGTCGTAAAAAAAGGTTTTAGAAATTTGTCCTTTTTATCTTATATTTTCGACTTATTTTTATAGGAGAAATCATGTGTCCTTTCCGACTGCACCATAATTTTGCAATCATTCTGTATACTTACATTGCAATGTACGTGTATCATTGTACATACAATATAACGCAATGCATAGCGCATTAACCAAATATATTAAATACTAGTACGTTATATTATTTATTACACTGAATGTACATTATATAACACACCATGTACACTTTGTTCATACGGCCCTGTAAGTCCTCATATATCCATATTTCTATTCTGCTTTATACTGACTCTTGAAACGTAATTACTTTGATCGCTGACCAATTTTACGACCTCGCTAAATCATGATCCCGCAATACGATTCATAAGCTTAATTTGACTAACACGTGGGAGCATTATCCTAAAACGCTCTATCAATTATCACCCATATAAATACGAGAAGGTTGACGTTAGTGCTAAGTATGTATGTCCGGAGTCTAATAAAGTTTCAGTAATGAATCACCTGTTTAAGCAGGTTTAACCTTAACTTTGGCAGGCTTCAACTATACGTAATTCATTTTTCCACCTAATTCGCATTTTTTCTTCTCGGAGAATTCTCTTCCATGAAGTATCTTGTTAAATTGTAATTCGTTCGAAGACGACGAAAGCGCGGAGAAAACCGAGACGCCCTCTGCCAAAACGCTAAAGTAATATATCCGGTGGATGGACACGATCCAATAATAACACGCAGTTTCGTAACTATCGATTCGAAAGATAACTTTCAGAAATGATATTCTTTGTTTTCTCAAGTTTAAATATTTCTTTTATAATAATAATTATTGTTTTTTATAACAATAATAACAATAATTGTAACGATTATTACTATATAGTACAGTACTCGTTGTGATATTTAGCTGGAAAAAACATATTTCGCCCAAGATTCCATTGCTTCATATTTATGAAAATATAAATTTGGATATAAAAGGATCCCTTTTGGCAAATTCTGATAGGATTATTCAAAGAGAATTATGTCACTGGGTTAGTAGGTAAAGTTAGTAGTACTAGCAAGCTCTTATAATCGAGAAGCGACCATCGAACGCGAACTCAAGCGCATGATTTATAGGTTTACGAAAGAATCGATACGATTCCAGGTTATTTTAGATACATTTACCCTTTTTCGTTCTTCCCACTATAGTACTTTCCATTAACGTACCAGCCTTGAGGTTCTAATGCAAACTCAGCAAATTCTTTCTATTTGTAACACTTTTATTTCAACTATAACTATAACAGATATATTTTATATTACCATGACTTAATTTAAACTTCATTTCGGTACTAAAGTATGTCAATGTAAGTTTTTTTTCATATTTTTAGCAAACTTTGAAGATTATGCTTATTCGTAGAAAAACGTAATTAGGTCGAATATGATCCAAGGGATCTGATAGAGTTGAACAAACTAGCATAAATCCATTCTAAATTATTATAATATAAACTCCTATAAACTAACGATATCAGTCGAGGGTTAACTTTGATAATTACGAAATAATTAGTGTGACGCCACGATTTTAATATCGTTATCGGAAATGAAATTTTGGAAATTCTTGTCTGCCCGATATCGAGGACTTCTTTGTCCTCCGGTGATTTATTATACGCACGATATGGTTTATCTTATTTCCAAAAGCCAGAAACACCCAGAAACAGCCACAACCATATAACAACAGAAATAAAGTAGTATCTGATGACACAGATCAGTCCTGTACATGTAATCTCTCGAGTAATTCCACTTGAACTCTATATTTCATTCAACAAAGCGACGAGCGATGGTAAATGTTTAAAGAGATAATAAGATCTTTCGAAACTGCAAAGAATGAGACCTATCGATATCGAAAAATATCTTTTTTGTAATCACAAGAAGTTTCTGTTAATATTTTAACATGGAAACCTTAAAGACGTATAAAAAATTTTTCTCGGTATCGTTGTTAGGTTCCTCTAATTTATTAATGTTTTTATCTAAATATTATAGAATTTCATGCAAAGTTTCAGACGATCGATCGTTCTTTTGACTCCGCGCGAGCCTTCACCTGCAAGGTGTGGCCGCAGCTTTAAGGTTATCTTATCAGAAAGGAAATCCAAGACCGATATTATTAGACAGCACGCGATGGATCCTTAATCGCCCCTGTACTTGTTCATAATTGCTACTGGACTGTTTTCATATACTTGCAACGCAAAATTAGGGCAAATGTAAGGTATTGCTTCTTGCATTTCCTCGTTGCTTTGTTCTGAAAGCTGTGAATAAAAGATAAGAAAAATAAATCGTTAGATATTCTAAATATCAAAAACCCTTAAATTCTCTACAAACTCTTTGATCTTTTTCCCTTGAAGAAAGAAATATTTGATTTCCTATTCCCTAATAACGATATCGTTACTTCTTTTCATGCATATTTATCACGCAAGATGTTCAAATAGATCGCAAAATACTCAAAGTAAAATAGTATCACTAAGAACAAAAATGTTTACGAATTCGATACGTATTGGATATTACATCGTTTAGCTCAAGGAATAACTCAACTTTCTTCTAGCATTAAGAAGATTAGGTCACGAGTATATACGTATATGTATATGTATATATATATATGTATTTTTGCAGGAATATGAGTACGCACAGGATGATTCAGGAGCGCCAAAGGTGGGTGATCGAGGGGAGTAACCATGACAACCGCCATGGTCGATTCCAACGTCTACCATCCGTCAGAAGAAAATAAACAAGCGGGATCATGCACCGTTGCGATTCATTTGCCAATTAAAATCAATAGCGTTGAATATCGATGATAATTCATGACTTCTCGTGCACGCGAAGCCTGATCGATTTGCTCGATTTTTAGTCATCCACTCATATTATATTAGATCGTTAATCGCCAAACGAGCAAACTCTAAGATACAACATTATCGTTCCATAAATATCATAATGTTAATATTTACGTTATTAATCTGTTATTATCATACTCGCGTTGCGACACTTCTTAAGTATTGCTTTTCGTTATTGGTGAATAAACATAGTTAACTGAAAAAGTTGGCGTTTTACGTAAAGCGTTTGATATCGATTTGAAGATTACCCATCACAGATTTTGATATTTGATGCTTCGGATATTAAAATCGCGTCAATGGTAGGATGAAATTCCGTTATAATATATCTCTTCTTATTACGAAAATGATGCAATAAAGAGAGAGGGAGAACTAAAGTTGCAATTAACTTTTTCCTATGTTATTATTTTTAATATTGTTTTATTATTGATATTAAATAAGAAATAGATAGCTATTGTTTATGGCGATTGTAATGATACTGAGATTTTATTATTATAAATAATATTAAAATGAAACTCGTAGAGAACAAAATTTATAGAACACCACTAATAAATCGTTGGAATTAGATTCGTAATCGATAAAAAGCAATTATCAATGTAAAAGGAGTTTAATATCATTTACATAAATATATATTAAACAACATAAAAATAAATTAGAGTTTTAGCATATATTTGTGAAACGATTGGTCGTTAGATTTCACGGGGGAAAAAAAAGTTAAGGTATCGAAATGGGAAAGATTTATCGAGGCGAATAATTATTTATAAGAGTTCTACGTCATATGTATTATTCAGATATGCAGATCAGTACCATTCCGGTTTAATTATCTTGAATGCATTGGTGAAAGCAACATTAAGCTATCGCGCGCAGCACGCGAATGTCAATGTCTGTTATTGTTGGTAGGTTACTTTTATGACGTAATTTTAGCTTAACATGCAGATTGTTAGAAACGTAAACGCTTACATAACTATATGACACCCCAGGGTCCAGATTTTCACTTGTAAACCTGCCAAAAGGACATTGACCTTAGACTTACATATGGTTTTCGCTTCGCTAATTCTTTTTCTAAATCTTTCAAATTTGTACATAATAAAATACCTACATACTAAATTAATTAGCCTACCGTCGACTAAAACAATATTTGGAACGTTGATCGATGGTCGTAAATAACCTAAAGTATACGCGTCTCTGGAAGTTATAGATTTTCGGTACATACGTATATATAACATAACCTGTTCGCATTAAGCTCGTAATACGACTTTCAGGCTAGTATATATGTACCTGCGACGTAAACATAATATAGATCACATTTTCAACGCTTATTGAGAAATATAATTTTGTCTTCATGGAACAAGTGAATGTTTAGCGTTATGAAATCGATATTATCGTACAATAGTTAAAGTAACGTGACATTTTACCTGATATAAGGAAAATGTAGGTCAAAGAAATGAAATTCTAACCAGTGGCTCAAGCTAAGAATAAGAAAAATGGCATGTAATGCCAAGCGAAGCTTATTTTCTCCTTATCTAAATATTTTCTGACAGAAAAATTCGCCTCTTATCGAAAACAAAAATAAAGAACAATGCCCCTACTGATAACATAAAGAAATTAAACGATATCCGATCGTTCAATTTATATATGCCTGTCAATTAAGTTTGACATATCAAAGGAATGCTTTTGTTAAACAGTGCGTATTTTAATGTAATAAATATTATTTTTTATTTTTATTATAATTATGGTATTGCTTTCAGAAAGCGTGCTAATAATAATTTTAAACAGTAAAATACAGCTATATTATACGAGAAATAAAATTTTTTAATTAAATGTGACAGATCCTTTTATCTCAAGTCAATGACAATTCAGAAATTTTCGCGAACTATGAAAATTCGCGAGACATTTAACACGTCGATTTTAGCAAAATCGAAAAGTCATTCAATTTTATCGTCTTTACAACTTGTTTCGTTCTTATTACAAATCTTAATTCGATTATATATTAACAAAAGAATATTACGCATTTTGTAAACGTGACGATAGTAGAAAAAATGATGGATTCAATAATATTGGTATTTATAATATTGATATTTTTTCACTAATATTTATTGATATAGAGCATTCGAATTTCAATGTTTGCCTTCTTCGAGCTACATATTCTTAAAGACGTGTTCTCATGCGTATTTCATGTAAATCGATAAACAACGATTGAATGAACAAATAAAAATTAAACAAACGTTATAACGTCTGTGTGCTTTTATAGGAGGAAAAAGAAAATTGTTATCTAGTAACTTGGACATAGCGAAGGAATGTAATTTTGTTTTTCGTTTTGCAGTGAAGTGTACTTGTTTTGTAGTTTTGCCATTTTGTTTTTCGTCCATACATTTGCTACTTTGATATTAATATCTAATTATTAGTATCTAACAACAGAAGTTCGTGCATGTATGTATAACAATTTTCCAACTGTCAACTCACCCACGAGGAGTCTTCCTAGTTGTTGAGTGTTTTCCCGGTGTTTTCGCTTCTTCTGAAAACGAGCTGTCAGAAAATCGCCGAATTCGCTAGAAGATTTACTGGTTAAAGATCCACCCGTATAATTTTTCTCGCTTGATACTCGATACGTTCTATCGTGCTTTGATGTCACAAAATGCGAATCTTTTCTTTATTGCATGCGCATAACCACTTCGAGTGAACGCGCCCTGAGCACTGAAACAGAGATGAACGCTGCTGCGTGTTCGTCCGTCATTGAAACGATTCCGAGTACACCTGTGACTAAAAGAGGGCGCAAGTCAGTTCTTTAACCACTTGCGCGTAATATCGCAATCCATCTATTAAATTTATAATAACAACGATAACGTCACCTGTAGTAAAGTACGTTAGAACCATCTATGAATCCATACAATTATAGGGAATCCAATATAATAAAACGCAGATTTGTACATAAAGTCTATGAAATCAGAATGTATTCGATTAATATCAATATATCTTAATCTACACAAAATTTACAAAACGTTTGCAACACGATATATTTTTAATATTTTTGCATTAGTTTTGAATGAGCAACATATTGGTGGTAAGTTATTGATTACAGTCGTTTGTTATTAAACGATTTAATTTAATAATGATACGTGGATTGTAGCTTCACGAGATATATCGATGAATGTTTAAAATAATAATTTACGCCGAGTAAAAATACTGGTGATATTAAATTGTGATTGTCTATTATAACGTCAGAGATTGTATTTCTGTTGTATTTCTTTTGAGCAACGAATGATTTTGTTATCGTCCATGATAGACAGACTATTAGTAAAAATATCGATCGAAATGTGTCATAGATGCACGAGAGGATAGTATTAGAATATGAAAAAGGAACAGTTTGAAGTTGTGATTTATTTTTTATTTTATTTTAGTTTAAATAAGACTTTTATATTTTTGTACGTGTGAGTAGTATACGTTTATACGTGAACGTGTGTATGTATGTGTGCCTGAGTACGTGTAGCTGTGTGCACATATACACATTTATACAATTCAAAAATGGGTTGTTCTAATAAAGTCTAAAAAGGAGTCTTAACATAAGTCTCCGTATCCCATTTACAATGGAACAATGTTGCTTGTAACTGTAGCAAAACCGTACTTTTAGCAGGATAATCGTGCGCATTAAGTTATCGAAAGATTCACTAAAAAATGAACTACGTTTAATGTAATTTTAAATTATTTTCAATTAACAAGGAACAATGTTTTTGCTACGATTAAAATGTAAAGATAATCGCACAACGAAAATTGGTTACCGATTGTACTTTAGCTTAAAAGAAAACAAGAATAACAAACAAGTTTGCGATTATGTAATAAATCGTATTATCTTCGTAACTATGAGAGAAAACTAACTTACAAAGTGCAACGAAAAGAAAACAATTGCTCACGAAAATCCAGACTACGAGCGATCGCGAGGATCACTTTTGGACCACGTAGCAAGCAACGTTTGCAGTATGCTATGTTCTAGATATATGTGTACTATGTATAAAACTAAAAGAACGGTTCTGCTCTGAATTTTCCCTGTTTTACAGTTCAAAAGAAACTCTTAACGTGTCTGCGTCATGCCTTGAACCGAGCTTTTTCCTCATTTTCATTGTTTCTTGTCTCTGCATAGACTTTAAGCCACTTTCAAACGTTCAAGCGATTGTTTCGAGGTTATCAACCATGGGTAATAGGATATCTTATTAATAAAGAGGTAGTGAGAACGTTCTTGGTTATTGAGTAACAGTCAAGAAGAGAAATCTTCGAGAAGGAATTCAACGTTTACGTCGCACTTGGTGGACACGCTTATCAGCGGATCGATCAAATTGTCAAAACCGTTCGCTATATGGAAACGTGCCCTTATCATTCGCTCGAACAAAAACATTTGCTTCTTTAAAACGTTCGTAATATACGTTAGATATAAGTTTTTCGTTTCCGTTCGCTGCTATTATAGAAGTTCTCACTAGTTCCTTTACAAAAATTATTATCCCATACCTCGCCTTAATAACTACTTAAACACTATGCGATGAAAAGTCGATCGGTCGAAGCGACCGTACGACTCGGGTTCGTATATTTGAAATCCAGTTTGTTTTCATAATAAAATATTACTTTATACATTCTGTAAACGCCCGTAAGGCCGCGCCTGCATAATCACGCTACCATAACGCGAGCACATGCACCGTAGAACTAGTTATTGTACCACGATGAAAGAATAAATTATTACTCGAATGGCAAAATGTGCCGATAGATTTATATATATATATTAAGACGCAAGACAAATGGTAATTCATACATAGGTATCCGATTTTTTCCCTTTTTTTAAAATATCGGAGAATGGAATTTTTTTTGTATACTTGTCCGAAGAAAATACTTTGAAATTTTTGTGTCGTACGAAGGCCCCGTAAAAATTGGGAAACTAAAAAAAAAAAAAAAAAAATTGCTCGTATCAAGGAATAACATGCACTTTGATTCGTGTTCCTTCTCTTCTTTTTTACGAATCTTGACGTTAATCTCCGATTTACTCTTACGACTCGATCGAACATCTAAAATAAAGAGTTAAAAAGTCATAACCCGTCGATTTGTAGGATTACTTAACATC
The DNA here is from genome assembly GCA_014737525.1 of Bombus difficillimus. Lineage (NCBI taxonomy): Eukaryota > Metazoa > Arthropoda > Insecta > Hymenoptera > Apidae > Bombus > Bombus difficillimus. The sequence continues at coordinate 2,215,465 of JACXIT010000142.1, forward strand.
TTAATAAATAACTTGCGAAGAATGGTAGTTACAATATCCGTGTACGACTATATGATGCCGTTAGGCTATAATATAACGTGACAGCAGTGCAAATAAATTGGAAATGCCTGGTTAGAATTAATGTACACGCACGCACGCATGCACACGCTATGAGAACGGAGGTAACCTATTTATAGCTCGAAAATTTCATAAAATTCAGGTTCATCATCACAGAAAAGCTATATATATATACATATATGGCTATTTACATACGTGTCTTTAAGACCTTTCCATGCACAAATGTACATAAATCGAAAGGAGAAAAAAAAATGGTAACTAAATTGAAACGACTAATCGAGCATATCTGGCTCGCGTTACTCGTTTAATCTCACTTTTTGTCTTTGTTCGATCGACAAAACTACAAAAGTAGGCATATAACATTACGCTAAAAAGAATGCGAAGGCGACTTCTGGTTGTTTCGATACGATTAGTAATAAAATCAACGAAACAGCGAAAACATCTAACCGATAGACTTTAACATACGTTGCGTATATACTTCGTATGACTTATATTTACAGCGTTATCTTCGGCGCTATGTGGAAATAACTTGTCAGATTTTTTTAAATGCAATCCAGTGAAAAAATTTACGCCGAAAGGAACGTTTTTTTTTTTTTTTCCATTACCTTTTCCTCGAGAACGCATGGTGAAAAAGTACAAGACGAATTTCGTTTTTAATCCTAGGAGGAATAAGAATGGTTGAATCACGTTTATCAAATTATCGCTTTTATTGTTTATCTATTATCCTGAGATTCAAACTTTTCTTAATTATCAATCACACTTGACGTTGAAACCGATTCGAGAAGTGTGTGCACTTTATTGCTAAAGCAAGCTTATTTCAATTTATACATTACTTTTATCGTGACATCGTCTATAACTAATCGTAAACTTCTGTTCCTCGTTACATGTTGTTTTTTTTAGTTATTTCAGCGATTAATAGTATTTCAAACTTTGTAAAATTAGCAACATTTCCGTCCCCACTTTTGTCTAGCATCATTGCTAGGCACAATTATTGAGACTGTTGAGTACAAAGTGAGTACGATGATATTCGTGTAAATATCATCGAACATTAAATGACAAACAGTGATCATCGTACAGTGCTCGTTAATTCATTCTTTGATCAGTTTACGTATCGAAGTATTTCTTTTCAGATCGTTCGTAATATTATCTTTGGACACTAGCGATTGTTGTCGATCTTTCTTATTTGTACATTGGATCGATCGATAGTTCGTCGTTCGAACATCGTTCGACGCGCGAAACTCAGAGGGCATATAAATCCTTAATGAAAGAAGATGCCTCGAAAAACGTTGCTTCTTTTTTTTTTTTTTTTTTTTATTTAGATAAATCACTTAACGCGCTGAACCGTTTAATTAACTTGTATACACGCTATTCTACGAAGGAACCACGAAAGTTCAATTGAATGTAAAATACGCGATAGGTTTACAGCGCAACGCGGGAAAAAGATACCGCTGTAAAACTAATTGCACAGCTGCTAATTGCAATTCCTTTTGGTTGGAAACGTTGCGTTCCCATAAATTCCATTGAATCGATAACAATAGATTACAAATCGATGTATATCGGTATCGCATTATCGATGATCGTATTATAGTTTCCTTAGAAATGATTAACGTGATCGATCGCCGTCGTCCTTCAGACTCTGTTCACGTTTGCAAAATCTTCGTCAGTTTCCTCTTTCCTCGATCCGTGCAAACATTTCCGGTATAGGCTAATTAAAGGCATCGCCAGTAAAAGAACTCCGCTCAACGCAATGAAGAAACCGGCTAAGTAGAACGACAAATCGTACGTCCCCGTGATATCGTAAAGCCATCCTGAAACAATGAAAATACGTTTTGCGTACTCGGGCATGGATATGTTCCGTAAGATGGGCGGTGCATTCGCCCGAATTTTCTCTGTCTGTTGTCAGACGATGGAAGTTTGGCCGTAATTACACGACGCTCAATCTGGGCCATGGAACTTTAAGGCTATTACGATCGTATAATTCACATAGAGCAGCCGAGGTAACACGGACAAAGTTACCGGTAATTTATCCTGCTACCCTCTGACATTTGAGCGTAAACCAATTGTTTTAAGTATTCGTAGGAACATAATCGTTTGTCGTATCTATTATAAATACGTAAAAATATGCATTAAATTATAATATACAATTGATACGATAATAGAAATTAGAATTTTGTTTACGAATCTGAGGAAAGCTTCGATCTAGCTTTAGGTCTTTTAACATAACAAATAGCAGATAATAAGACATTTTTGAAATTAATATCTTAAATTTCATCGTTAATTTTCGAGCAATGATTTCGCTCTAATTAGTAAATCTTTTAGGATTGGTTTTATGCTACCCAGAATTGTAAATATTACAGAGGAAGTGTTAGTCGTTCCGTTTCGTGGGAAAAATGAGCAACTCGTAACAAGAGTTTCTCCTTACCAGCCAACGGAGGACCCATAAGATTCGCGACACCCTGGACCAAGAGTAGAAGGCCATACGCGTTTGTGAATCTTTCCAACGTAATCAGTTCGACGAGGATGATGCTGGTAAGACTGTAGTTCGCCCCGATGAATAATCCAAAAGCACCAGAGATCGCGCATAAGGCATAGTAACTGCCAATTACCATGGGTATTAAAGCCGTTACCGCGCCACAAAATGCCATGCATACTGCGTATACGATAGATGCGTTTACCCATGCTCTGTCACCTGCCCAACCAAGCAGAATCTGAAAAATATTGTAAAAATATTTTTAACATTTATAAAATTTCCAGAAGCGAAGTTTTAATAGAGAGAGAGAGAGAGAGAATACATACAACTTTTCTTATAAAATTATTATTTCAAGTTCCACGGTCGGGAGAATCGTAGAACGATTATACTTAAAAAAAAAAAAAAAAAAAAAAAAACGTTGTTGACCGGTTATTTTATGCAAAATCGAGCAACTTTTACTTTATGCATGAAATCACGAGTTCATCCGTGACTGGTCAACGATGCGTTAACATCCTCTAACACGAAGTAAATATTTACAAAACTATAATTTTCTAGCTTCCAAAGTTGCATATAAAATCGATGGCTCGAACCATTATATTTATCTTATATATGCAAAAAATGTTACGAGTTTGAGAGAATTGCTTATAGGACGCGAACGATACACGGCGCCTCTGATGTACAACGTCTTAAGAAGCGTTTCTAATGCATCTTCCACGTATTTGACTTCGCTGAATCGATAAGGAACTATGTAACTTTTCTCAGAATTGTTTCTATGTTAATCGCACCGACGCAGGTCTAGTCTAACCCTTTCGCGTGACGCAAACTCGGGATTAAAGAGAGTTTGCGATCAAACGAGATCAGAGAGGGTGAAAGGAACTAGATACGTCACTGATTGACCTAAGGCGGTATTGACGCGATACCAGACCTTCAAGGAGCTTTTTAGGTTGAACAAAAACGTTCGACCCTGCGTGGACGTTGCTCGTTTACACCAGAGAGCAAAGTTTGTAGAAAAATTCTTTCAAGTTTTTCGATCGTTAACGATAACCGCGGAAAAGATAACGCGATAATTACGCTAGGTAAATCTAATAAATAGAAAATCAGCTATTAAGACGCGTCTATCTGTTCGCGTGTACGTGAGAAATTTCAATTTGCAGAAATATGTAAAATACAAACGTCGCAGAAAATGCAGTAATAGATATAGATGATAGTTACATAGTAAGAATTATAACGCGTAACACGAAATAATATGCAACGTTTTTACAAGCTTAACGGATAGACGCCGATCGATCGTTGCGTAAGATTCCAGTGGGGATTTAATTTCAAATATCGTTTCGAAGCCGTACGAAGGTACAAAGCGATTGCGAGATCTAAAATTTTCAAAAATTTCCCTCATAGACACAGGAAACAGCTGTTCCAGGAATGGATGTCTCGATGAATCGGTAGGCGGAAATAACCATTCTTTATCGAGGGATAAATAACGTCGTGGCAAACTAATATCGGAACACGTAAAGGAAGAAAGTAACGACGCAAAGGAGAAACCCATCGAACAACGAACATCGATATTTGGAATTATCGACATGTTGGTTCATGCGACACGACAATACTAAGTAACGCGTCGTGATACTCGTAATATTGTTAGATTTTCACGTTTAAAGCATCCACGATTGTCGCGTCTTCGCAATAACAACTGTTACCGTAAAATTGCGATTAAACGTAAGAGGAAGTGAAAAGAATAAGCATCGTTTGCAACTATTGGAATTTCAAATTGTTTCACATACATCGATAAACATCGTTATACGTACTTGAAATAGCCTTCGAATAGATAAATTGATATTGTGCGTTACAATCGTGCGGTGATTGTGCCATACTTGTCCGACATTTAGACAACGATCGATTCCGAATAACGCGCAGATATCGAATCGTAATGATAACGGTACTAATTGTTCCGAGGCAAACTGGGTCATCGACTTGCCGAAACTTGGAAAACGAAATTTCGTCCCTTGGGAAATTTTTATTTTCATCGAGAAAGATTTCGAACGTTTCGCTTGACGAACAAAGCCCAAGACATTACAAAATTTAGGCTTACGCATAAACTAGTCGTTCACTTATTAAAAAAAAAAAAAAGAAAAAGAAAAAGGAATAAGAAACGTCGTGTGTTAAAGCAAATACATTACAACTGTATATTTAATCGCTACTGTATTTCAATTGTTCGAATAAAAATATTTTATCTCGCGATAACGAGTAACTAAAATGGTAATTTCTGATTGTCGATAAAAATTGATACGAAGAAGAAAGAACGGTAAATTATCGGATCGCTGCGTATACAAGACTCGGTATATAAGGATATTCTAAGAAATTGATTAACAAAGAACATATTAATGGCCGATGAATTTCTTCTACCTTCTACTTTCCAACGAAAGAAAATTCAAAATGGCCATTAAATTCAGAATAGAAGATTGCTCTTACCTCTCCACCCATGTTGGTTATTCCTATGACCGATATTAAAATGGACGCGTCGGTTTCGCTAAAGCCCATCTCGATCGCGTTGTCCGTCAGATAGACGTAGGGCACGTCGTACCAGGTATGTAGGAGGAAATTGCTAATGGCGAACAGCAAGAAACGCGAATCAGCGAAATGAGAAAAATCAAGCATATCGACGATGAGGTCCCAGAATTCCCAGAGACCGGCGTACCAGACGAGTTTGGTTTTAGCTATGGTGGTCATAGAGTTCCTATAAATATCCGGACAACTGGATGCCCTGAGTCGATATCGATTTATGTTCAACATAGCACCTCTATACGTAAGGCTCTGCCTATGCACTTTGATATCCTTCAAATAGGCAGTGGGTAGTCTCCTGGTATGCTCGAGTGTGCTGGATCTTCTCAACGAGCTATCCAGATTGATCTTCTTCAACCACCACAATCGCCAAGCGGCGTCCGTTTGCTGTCGAAGAGTTTGCTCGTCGTTGGGCGAGACCTTGTCCTTGTTTTCCTCGCTCTTCAACTCGGACAAAGAGCTCGGCGTGGGCACGAATCTGGCCGAAGGTGTGCTCAGCTGATCGTGAAGCGGCCCGGAATCGCTGAAGCTCCTCGAGGAGATGAGCAGACTCGGATAATTTTGCAGTAACACGTTGTACACGTTTTTACGAGTACTAAGTAGTTCCAATACCTCCAACGGTACCTTTTCGCCGTTCTTCACGAACGTGGGTAAGCTTACCAGACTGGAAAATAGCTTTTCACCGTCCTCCTCCTCTTCCTCTTGAGTCCGAAGATTCTCCATGATCGTGAGGGTGTTCAGCGAACTATTCGCGGAGAACGAGTCCACGCTCGAGCTCTGTATCCTGGTCCTCTTTTTCTCGCGATTTTTCCGTCTCTCCTCGGTCTTCGCCTTCGCTCTGGTGGTGGTCCATTCGAGATCCCTCATAAGACAGCCGCAGACAGCCAGATTGAGGAACAGACCGGCCAATATCAGCGTGGTTCCCCGCCAGCCGTATTCAGCCAGCAGATACTGCGTAACCGGGGCAAAGATGAACGTTCCTATGCCGCTACCGCAGACGGACAAACCCGTCGCGAATGATCTCTTCTTATCGAAGTAGTAAGCGACGATCACCACGGCTGCCACGAAACACAAGGACAAACCGAAGCCAGCGAGAACTCCGAAAGTGAATATCAGAACCTCCATGGAATTGGCGAAAGAACTTATAACGAAACCGGCCGTCGCTAGTATGCTGCCCGCTATGGAAACTCTTCGACAGCCGTATCTGTCCGTGAGGAAACTGGCCACGGGGCCCGACAACAACGGCATCGCCATGAACAAGCTGCCGATCCAGGCCGTCTTCGATTTCCCTTCGCCGAAATAGTTGAGAAATTCCACGTAGATCACGCCGAACGAGAACGTAATACCGTCGGCTATGAGGTTAACCATGAAGGAAGCTGCGACGACCACCCATCCCCAACCGCCATCGGGCGGTGTGGCCTCGCACAATTGCCCCAAGCTGGAATTATCCTCGGAACTGCTGGTGGTCGACGGTGGTAGCGAAGGGCTCGATCGCGGCCTGTGCTCCCTGGACTGCTGCTTCTTCGAGTCTTTGTTAAATTGCACATGATGTTGTTGCTTGTCCTCCCGCGGCGATTTCCCGTTAACTAACTTCTCGGTACTCTTCTCGGACGGCGAACGATTCTTCGACAGGATCTTCGTCGGAGAGCCGAAAATCGAACTTCGCTCTACGAAAACGCTCTTACGCTTCGGCGGGCTGGCAACGTTGTCCTTGTACAAACTGTCAGGCTTTTTCACCGAGTTCTGCGATTCTTTCGATTCTCTCAATTCGTGCCTAGCTTCCTGCCGGATCTTCGAGCCAGGCTCGTTGTAAGCATCGAACGTCTTCTCCAAACAATTTCGTATCTCCTCGTCCTTGTCGATCGCCGCATCGTTCACGTAGCTCTGATCGTTCAAGATCTTGGATCGTTCCTCGGTGAGAATTCCGATCTGGTCGGAATTTTTTCTCAACCGCGACGCGTTCTTCACCAAAGAATTTAATTCCGACGAGGTCGCGTCGCTAGCTTTTCGCGACTCCGTTTTACGCGGCGTTTCCTGAGGAGTTCTGTTTACGGAAGAACGTCTTTTCTCGATCAAAAACTCCTCGTCGCTTTTTCGTGCTATCACCTCGGCGTTTCTCGAGTCGCCACGCGTTCCACCGGTACCGTCCTCCTCCTCTTTGTTATTGCTCTCTGTCTCGATCGCGTTGCTCGATTGAGTCAGCTTCTCCTCGCCATTGAACTTGGCCCACTCGGCCATGATGATGATACCAAGAACAAGGAGGACTCTGCCGTTTAAGCGCAGTCCTCGAACGGCCGACGCAACGACATCGAACCTCTATTCTTTTTCCCCGTTTAACGATTTAACTATCTCTCTTTTTTCGTTTCTCGTTTTGTCTATCTTCGTGTAAATTGGATCAAACATATACCCCGTTTTTCTTCTTCTTCTTCTTCTTCTTCTTCTTATCCTTTTATATCCTCTCCCTTTTCGTAGCACTTAAAAACACGCGCACCGCTAGAAAAAAAAGTCATATCGCGGTTAAATTTGATCGCGATTCGCGCGATCGATTCAAAACTGATCTAGTTTCGTCCTTGATTTAAACAATGGTAAACCGGGCCACTCGTAGAGCTGCCTAGTAAACTGACGGCGTAACGGCAACAACGACGTTGACGATCTGCACGAATTCTTAAAGTTCTTCGTTGTACGCTGGTGAATCGCATCTGGGCCGCCACCATCGCAAACGTGGCCCAGGATGCAGGATGCTTTCCTTCTTCTCGGGCCCTGGTTAATCGGGACCGCCTCCTCCTCCGCGAAACGATCGTCAACCCAGGCACCCATACGGCGAACGGTACTGCTTCGGCTCTTGCGGTGTATTCTGCGATCAAAATATACATACGTTACTTTATGCGACGCGTTATCGCCGGTGCATCGTGACGTTTATTACCCAACATTCGCGAGACCAATGACTGAAAAAGTCTTAAAGGATTCGCTTCGGAGATATGCGAGAAATGTCGATTCGTGCGTAATATTTTTGTTACGTCCGGTAATTCTCTGCAATTCGATGTATCACGATATGCGATATTTTAATAAATCTGATATTACTTCGTAATATTTATTTGCTAAGAATTCGGACGAAGAGCATCGTTTTTCATGATGCTAATCGGAGTATTCATTCCGCGATTCATTCAACTTGTTCGTGTTGGTATTCGTTGTTCCGATTTCTGATATTATAAACAGAACTTTTAATATTACGGGCGTTCGTTTTCAGTTGCGACGTTGCTCGTCGTTAATCTCACAAGTTTAAAGAAAATTTAGCTCGCTAATTCTTCGCGTCCTACCCTATGTTCTTGTTCAAATGAATTTCCATAAATCGCGAATGAGATCGATCCGTGGAAAGATAACGACTGGAAAACTAATTTTAACTGGTTTATCTGTGTTTCGTCCGAATTAATTTTATGCATTTTCTGTATTCGCTGATGATCGATGAATCGATTAGTTAATCGGAAAGTACAGAAATCGTAATATTCTGCTTCTCTTTAGACGAATGGTAAAGATGTTAAAATCTTAGACGGAGGATATCGATCGTCTTATCGCGATAGCTGTAAAAAAGAGATTTAAGTCTAATCCAATTTAATCGAAAAGAATCGTTCGAAGCGGCCTGTTAATTTTTACGATATTTTGCCAATTTCCGTTACAGTAGACACGACGATCCGTAGATAAAACGAAAGACTCGGAAACCATGAGTCGAATAGAACATATCACTATTAATCCGTATACCTCTATAATGGTCGTTATGACGCCAGAAATGTTTTATTTTAATCCATAAATCAATAAGCGGAGAACTTGGAGAAGGGAATCGTGCATCCACTAATTACGCTTTGTTATTCGATAAAACTTATTTTTCCGTTCATGTCCTTCATCCAACGTGTTTACAGAAAGTTCCAAAGTATCTTAGTACGAATGGATATCCTTTTATAATGCCCAACGTCGTTTTCATTATTAATAGAAATATTCTATATCTCTCTCGAGATTACGTCGTATTTATGTAGATTCTAAATTTTACCGTGACACACACGCACACACCAAGCTTTATAAAGGTCTCTAAACTGTAAATACATTACTCGCTTCGATGGATAATCAAAAGGATATGTTCATTTCAGTGTTGAACCACGTTTCGAACCAATTATTTCTATACCACGTACTCCAAAATCAAATTCTAAATGAATTATTTACAAACTTTTCGAGAATAAAACGTAACTTTAACATCATCAGCAACGAACGACGTTCTTTTGATTTAAAAAATTCAATTTCTTGCCGAATATCGAAATTTTAGTTTTATTTAAGTATCGCTAAATATTTCTTCCGATAACGAACTCGTATCCACTTGTCTAATTATCTCTAACAACAGTATTACAACTGTATAATGTTAAGCAACTGCTGCAACTTTAAAAGAGGTACTCTCTTTTCTCTGCAACGGAGAAATTGAGAAATTGAGAAATTCATACGTTTCAAGATTCGCTACGTTTTTCACGTATACGTATACGTATATACTACTCGTTGCAGAACTCCATCGTCGTTTCAATAGACCAATTTCACGCTCGATTATATTTGTCAAGCGCTGCTTACATTAATCACAGATTCGTTTATTCCCGAACGAGTATCGATCGGCATTCTCCGTTTCTCGAGTTGGTACCAGGGATGGGAAATAAGGATGCAACGTCTAAAGTACTTTTATCGAACTAAAGCTCGTCGTACAAACACGATACAAGGACTCTTCGTATAAACGTTCGTTTCATCTGACCTTGTTTTCAAGTTGCGCCCATTTTTATGCCGTATCAATTGTTCGGGCCGCCTTCGCAGACGTTACTATGTATTACGCTTGATACGCGAAGGAACGAACATTGATTGCTAATACCCAAACGAGATCAGCCACGTTGATCAATTCGTGACGAAAGTAATCGAACCGCGACCATAGTTGCAACTGATAAACAGGGTCGACCAGCGTGAGTTACATTACAAAATACCATTTTATTATTCTTAATATATCTGTAATCTTTTGATCCTTTCCTACCAATCTTTTAATCCGTGTTTCTACTTCTAATCTTGTGCATCGAATAATATTAAATACTCTTCTTAATTTAGAAAGTAGACCGATCTTCGTAAATGATCTTTCAATTTCTTTTCGTAACCGGTTTTTTAGTATAGGTATTATTTCAGTTAAATACCAACAGGGAGGAGACCTTCCAATAGCTGGATCTTCCGATTGTACGACGTGACCCAATTTGATATTAATAACTTTACATTTTAATTAGTCCTTCGTATACGTCATCGGTAAATAATTATTTACAGCTAATAATCATTCGCGACGTTAGAAAATAATTTTTACAAATTTCTCGCTTCTCTAAATAATACAGCTTCTTCGCAAATCTATACGTGCTACGTTCGTTAAATAAATAATTTCTAAGAAAAAAAGCAGTACCACATGGTGGTATACTTTATTTTCGGCATCCTGGCCATAAAAGGAACTCGATTCACGATTATTTTCCTTGTGTTCTCGCTTGCCTACGCATTTACGCGCACAAAGCTTATTTCACCCTTACTTTTCCATTACGTATCTAACGTCTGTCATCTATCTAACTATTGACCGTTTCTAGCAAAATTCTTCTAAAATTCATGAAACGTTATTTAACGAATTTAAGCGATTCTATCTTCCAGAATTGTACAAATTCTATCTAATGACTACTATAAAGCTCGTATCAAATAACGGAGTAACGTGTAATCCTTTTACAGTTCAAACAAGATACATTTATCAATTGTTGAATAAATCTTTAGCGATTCAAAAATATTCAAGCCGTCTTACTTATTAATCGACGATTGACAGAGAGAAAGAGAGGGAGGGGGAGAGACGCTTCGTAATAAAAATTCGTAGCGAAACAACGACGAAGAAGTTCGACTAAAGGAATGGTCGAGCAGAAGCAACGTCAGAGGCAAAATTCTCACGTCGTCATTTTGAAATCGACGTTTGGAAGAGAAACGGCGTCGACGTTGAGATTTGCTTCTGGCACTTCGTAACTAGCCGAAGTAGCTCGAGTTAGAGTCGGCGATTATAAATGAAGTTCATTGTGTATGAGTTGCTATCAATTTAACAGTGGACACGATGATCACGTGCGTATCTCGCGATCTCCTGTCTTTCCTTCCGTTAGTTCTTCTTCTTCTTCTTCTTCTCCTTCTTTTCTATCTCGTCGCCATCGTCTTCCTCTTCTTCTGCTTCTTCTTCTGCTTCTTCGTAGGATCGTTCTTCCAAGTATTCTATGTAAATCGGTTTCTCATCATTGGCATTTGTCGACAGGCCTTCGATACGAGGGTTTGCAAAACCTTATCTGCACCGCTACACTCTGACGCGCTTAGAACTGCATGCCACGTTATTGCGAGACTTTGGAACTGCAGGAAATTTTAGAATGTGCGATTGTTCGACCAAGTGTGAATACCGAAACCTCGTACACGCAGAAGTGGAGCACGGACTCGGCCTCTCTCTTTCTCTTTCTCTCTCTCTCTCTCTCTCTCGCTCTCACTCGCTCGCTTTTATGATCATTGTTATCAGATCTTGAGAATTAAAGGACGTTTCGGAGAAGACTTCTGATCTGTTTGCAGATATCATAGCAGATATCATACGTGTACATGTAGTTCGGACGAACAGATGTGTTTTCGAGAGCAAGATCGTAGATGTCGCGTTAGTAAGGAGAAAGAAATTCGAGAGATTAGGTTTTGGAGGAAAATTTGGAAATACATAATTTTATGGAAATTCGAAAGCTGGAAGTTGGAACGTTTGACAGTTTTCAAATTGCAAAAATCAAAAGTTGGATAACTTTCAAATTCCAAAGATCAAAAGTTTGAAAAGCGAATATACCGCGACTCTTTTCAAGCTCAAATATATATCGTAATATCGTAATTATATTCGAAACCTTCGTTTCGAGAATCTTAGTCCATTTATTAAAAATATAGGTGACATATCGACATGCTATTACATTCTAATCAAATAAACAACGATTTCATACGAAATTAATTTTTCTTATATATCACACGGAGATTACGTTCATATACGAATACCATATTTCTATGAAAACAATAATTATTTACCAATGCCCATATTTCTTCGTACTTTTATATTTAAAAAATGAAATAACAACAACGCATCCTATTTTCCACACATGAATACGAATCTGTCCGTTTCGTCATAGGAATCTGTTCCTATTTGATTCGTTCGAATATCTAAAAATCGTTATTTAAACCAGCCAACCAAAGGTATTTAAAGCATCGATCCTTCCAGGCTTTAGACGGTTTTAAAAGGTTTTAGGTTACGGGAAAGTAAAGCCGTACGAATGCATCTTCTTAATTCGTCAAAATAATTGTAGGTTTAGCAGTGACCTCGATCTAAGCCTCGAGGAAGAGGGCGATTTACTTTTTGCGCGAACCTTATGCCATCTTAAGAAGCAGCTCGCGCGTGAATCGGGAAATACACTAGCTCGAACACATACGCAAAGCGCTGTGTCTTCTACGCGACAGAAAATAAATTTCTTTGAATTTTTTCTTCATTCTGTGAAGACATTCTGTGATTATTAGTGAATTATTATTAGTAAGAAATATATCTTAAAGCATTGGTTAAAGCGAATCTCGTCACGTTGAAATTTCCTAATTTAATTAAGTCGTATTTGGGATTTCTCGTGCGCTTAAAAAAAAAAAAAAAAAAAAAAACAGATTCAATTTTTCGAGGAAAATTCGTGCATTAAAAAATCTGTCATTTATACTTCCATCTCGTATGGAAAATAATACGCTCGCTGTTTGTACACCTTAATAAGAGAGTAATCAATGATAAGGTTCCTTTATCGATGCTTCGGCAAGCTGAAAAAAATATGAAGAGCAAAAGATATCGTATATATTTTCTCTGAATTTCGGCAAGGTTTTACAAGAAACTTTTGTAATAAAATTTTCATAGTAGCACGTGAACGGATCCTTCGATTTTTAACGCACGTTTTTTCGTTCTTATTAAATACGTAAAGTAATTAAGTACGCGATACTTATTTGTTTAATTCAAGTAGCAACAAGTAGATACGTAAAATAATTTAGGAAAATCAGATTAAAAAGTAAATTACCATTTCAATTTTAAATCTCCACCAACTATAATAAATTAACTCCAAAAATCAGTTTCGAAAATCGACTCGACAATTCTACCTCAATTTTAATTAACACTCCTGCAATATTATTTTACGTAAAATAAAATAATTACGTACAAATTATTTTTGATCCTCGGTCTATGGATATACGTAAACGTGACATTTAAATGATACCCAAATTCGTCAACTTCTGTATTATTTCGCGAACATTCCAATCATTATTTACATCGCGTATAGCAACCGTCTACAGCCACGATGCAACGACAGAAAACGCAGAAAATTAACGACCTTCAATTATAGAATAACGTCAACTGGCCAATTGCAAAATAAGGATGCGGTGTCGAGCGGCCAGCGTGTCGACGAAAATTTCCCTCTGATTCCGGCGCCGAATCCGTGAATCGTTCGCGAGCTAAATTCATCTCGTAAAGCTTTTAAGTCATTGCCGCGTAAATTTTAACCTGCGTCACGGGAAAAGCTTGCTATTACCTTAATTGCATTAGCGATTATAAGAAGAACGGTTGAAGGAGAGAAAAGAACGACGCGTTACGCGGCGATCGTACCCGGTTTGCTGTTAATCAACTTTAGAAAGTCTCGCGTAGGTGTTACAGATTAACGCTTGAACCTAGAATATCGCGTAATTTAGATAGAAAAAATTAAAGCATAGAGAAAAAAAAAAAAACGAACGAAGAATTTCATCGATTCGAACGATTTCTATACGCACAAAGTGACTGCTACCAAAATGTTTGAATATTTATAGAAATTTGTTACGCAGACATGTTATTAGATACGTGTGTGGCGCAAAACATTTTACAATTTTCCTGCCACTATAAATCGACGTGATTATCGAAAGAGGCGCGAAAAGATTTGTATTTTTGTGCAAAAACTTTACGACATTTAATTATTCATTTTTAGCGTCGACTCTACGTTCGAGATCACTCTATTCGTGTTGTACGCTAATTAATTCTTTGACAAGTGTACGGTTACGATAAGTAACTTTTTTATACATATTTTTATACTGATTTCAAATTTTATCGATATAGTTACGAGCACTGATAACATTTCAAATCTTTCCTCTTGGTAGCGTTCAAATAGAACGTGCAAAATAAAAAGCGTCCATAACATAAAATAAAATAAATTAGGCTGAATCGAAGAAATGGAATCTAATTAAACGATAACTTTACTACGAACATTTTTGCACGCTATATGCATTTTTGCACCTTCAAGTTCCCCACAAATGCATAAAAATCATACAGTTTATCGATTGCTACTGACCACAGATATATTGCTTCGTTATTTCCAAAATACAGGAAGAAATACCTGATTTCTGATGTAATAAACAGATTAAAAAGGGAGGAAGAAAAAAAAGAAGTAGGACGATGAGGAGGAAGCGCGATGTAACTGTTAAAAGTGCCTAACGTGTCGCGACAAAATGCTCGGTCTGAAGCGTTTACTTTTCAGAGGCTACAAAAGATATTTTAATACGCGCGCTCCGAGCGAGTACGGCACAAAAGAGCGAGTACGTTCGCGCTTTTGTTGCAAAGGAACGTTTTAGACCAAACGGATCGTACAACGTCAAAATCGGATTGAAAATACAAATATTCAACGAAAATCATCAAAATATAAATAACGTTTATTAGTAAACACGCCACGGCTGTTTACGCAAATTTATGTTTATTCGATAACGAGTGCTATAATTCGTATAATCTATTAGTTTTACGTATCACGCGAATTCTCTGCAATTTTGCACGCTTGAATTTTTCATAAATACATAAACATCCACGGTCTAGTAATTAAACTACATCGAAATAAATCTGGGATATCGCCGACAGATAATCTAATAATTGGAAAATCGATGTTACTATTAATTTAAAAAGTACGATATATCTGTTTTTATTAACTTTCTGTCTTTTATTTCTCTCGTTTGATGCTAAAGAGTATTTCGACGTGAAATAATTGAAAGAGAAATAACTCGATGGACTCGAAGATGTTGTAAGCTTTTTTAAAAATATGTGGTAAATCCAGAGTGTTTTTACAAGGAACAAATAATATCGGACAAATTGCTATATTAATTTAATTTAACTAATATCCGAAATCAGATATAAAATCAGATGGAAAGATAAGTTTTACGCAGAGTTAATCGACAACGTATTAAATTTGACAATTAGTCTCCCTGTAAAAGAAACGTAATTTATCGTACTTTTCACCTATGGTCTTCGATTTAAAATCCTTCCGATTCTGGCTCATTCGATTAATATTTTTTAGGCAAATCTAGTTTGAGGTCTCGAATTTGTTTGCTTTTCTTTCGAACGAGGCATAATTTTTTCTTCTACGCTATCATAATCGAAACATTTAACATAGAGATTTGCAACGATCGTTACGCAAAATTATAAAACAACTTATCACGCCTGATAATAGAAAAACTTCAACTTTCAACCTGGCCAGCAAGATACACTTTCAACGTAGCTTTATTAATATGCATTCGTGAACCTGAATGATTTTTGTGGGATGGGTCATTGAACTTAATGACTCGCTGCTATTATTCTATGCTGATTTATCTAATCTAACCTACATTCGCTGCACTAAACTACCTTAACTCCGACTACTCTCTTGATGCTAAAATTATCTCGATTTTTGTCTAACTAGCTTCCACTTCTTGCTCTGAAAAAGAATTCTTACATAAATCCTCAAAAATTCACTGCTATAAATTTGGAAAGATTTTATGAGAAATTATTAATTATATTACTAGATTAATTTATGTTATAAAATGTTTATTACAATTGCCCAACGTGTATAAATTTTTATTCTTTTCCGCAGATTTGAACCGTATTGTATAATATTAACCATAGACTAATTACATTAAATACGTATCCCTTCTAATTAAAAAATTAGATTAAGCTTTCTTCTTTATTAAGTTATTCGTCAAGCTTACATCGCGAAGTTCGTGTATGTACGACTGTTTCTTTTTTTTCTTTTTTCTCTTTTAGTGTAGAAATAACGAATAAATCGTAGTTCTACCGTTAAACATTCAAATATCAGCGATCTGTTAAGAATTTCTGATTTATATATGTGACATTTCTTCTGAACCTTGGTCATACGAGGTTTTATTAAAAAAAATGAGGCTGACCTTGACATATCAACGATTACACCCACAGACCAATTGTATCGTATGTTCAGAACTGCAGCTAACAATACAGAATAAATTTTTCTGTTCGTTTGTTTTTAAAAACGCATTTAAAGCCGATTGCCCTTTTAAAGATCGAATTGCGCTACGATTTTGATAATCTTTCGTGTCCCATGATTTACTCGAGTCAATAAATCGGTTAATTTTCCTAATTGAAAGACTCGGAAACTTAATGATTCATGACCACTGTTCCGGGAAGTCGTAAACCACGTGCTTCTGCTTGGATGACAGTCGAGCGTTTATCAAAGGAATGACCAACATTTGACCGGGAAACTATGAACCTTCGTTATCAATGCGCAAGGAGAACGAACTCGTGGTACCACGTGCTCTGCGTTTAATCACCGGACGATATTATTATTATTATTATTAAAAAGAATATCGATCTTACGTTTACGTCGAGTAGATTTCACAGAGACGTCGATGACGACTAACGCGTCGCTCAAATGATCAAGCGTTTTCCATATAAGTAAATTTTTTATTCCAATGTTTATACTAAAATGAATAGTTTTTAAATCTCGAGTTTGAATTTTTGTTTTGCATTTCTGAATTGGAATTTTTAAAATAAAGTTTCGAATTGAAATCTTTTAATTGCGAATGCAAACTTTTCAGTTGGAATCTTTAATTTCTCAAGATAGACTTTCGAATCGGAATCTCTTAATTTTCAATTATGGGATCTGTAAATTTTAAATTCGACATAGATTCGTTAAATTCTACGTTTGAACTTTTCGGATATCCAGTGTTTAATTTGGCATTTTAGATGACATTAAGAAAATGATCGACGAATTGTAGAAAAGTAACGAAGCATCTTTCGACGAGCAACGTGGCTCTCGAGTGCTTTAACGAATAATATCAATGAATCTAAGACAAACGCCATTTGCAGAAACACTTGACGATTATCGTTATCGGTCTTAGATACCGATCACGATACGAGAAAATAAACTAATCCCTCGTATACGATCAAACCTTCGATAAAAAGAAATGAAAATTTGTTGTATCTAACGATCCTTCGCTTCGAATCGTTGTGAATCGTTGCATCCTCGTAACGTCGTAAAGTAATTTGAACAAATTACATTTTGAATAAATTTAGTTTATTTTATATATTAAAAGCGTACCAAAAATTTAAATTGCAACATCATTTTTTTTTTTTGCATAATTTCAAAGTTTAAATATGTACATATCCAATATAATTTACTCTTCGTTATGGAACAATTAATATTCTTGAATTCGTTTTTTCGATCGTATCTCTTCCTCTACAGAGATTATTAGCAAATCGTATCGGTTTTGTAGCAATGACAGTGACATTGAACCAAGAATATAAACAGAGGGAAACATACCATGACGCGGCGGCACCTGTTCTTCTAATCCTGATAAAAGTTACAATGGCGTCAGCGGTTCCCAACGATATTAAAATAGTCTTCTCACGTGCCAAAACATTTACCATACATCACCCATCACGTTCAGTTTCACTTCGGTATCAACTTTAAATAGTTTCACACGTACAATAAAATACAAGTTACTCGCCCGCGGTAAATTCTAGAGAATGAAAAACACGATGGAAATGACACTGAAAACAACGATCGTCCTTATTAGTTCTTAAATTCATCCGAATTTCTTGACGTGTGCTTTAATAGACTACTTTTTTCGGCGTAATAGTAAAGAAAACGGTCGTAGATTTTTTCAAAAACAAGTTCCAATATTTCATAACCTCCTGAACGTTTTTACGAAAATGTTCGATTCCTTGTATCACGTAGTTTCTTATAAATTATTTGAAACAGAGTATATCGACCGAACGAAATCGCAAAGTTGATTTTATTTAAGATCGAGTCCCGTCGAGCGACTTTTCGACGTCCTGCGAAATCTCGTCGCCAACATGGATGCAAGGATACGGCACATTTCACGGACTTTCAGTGGACGCTCGGTCCCATTAATCTTCCGTTACACAGACAGTTTATCCGAAATTTATCGCGAGAACTTAGATAAGATTTCTTAGATGCTGACTCGAGACTCTCCGGTCCTCGTGTCCTTCGATACTCTCGATGATATACAACGCACTCGTCGCGAAACTTCTGCTCCGTTAATTTCCCTTCGTTCTCGACGGTTCGTCGAAACTACGTGTATTTTCGTACGATCGAATCGTCGATTTTTTTTTGTTTTGTTTACCTTCGAGGAGACGTTACGAAAATGAAGCACGCGGTCGACCGATTCATTGTCGGAAGTAAAGGTTCAGAGCGGAAAAAAAGACCGGTTATTGGATACGGCCTCGCGAGTAACGTAATACAAATGGATTACGGCGACTACGTCCAGAAAAATTACGCCAGTGAAACTAATTTAATTCGGTTATTTATCTGTACGTCGCATCGCGGTACACTTTGCGCTTCGTACGCTTTACGTAATAACAACAATCGCGAGACAACGAAAATATTTCATCAACGATTATACGCCATAAACGCGTGAAACTATTAAACAATTCGAAAGATACCTCTTCTTCGTTTACCAGTAACTTTATCGAAATAATACGACGAGTTATTAATAATCTTCTATCGATCGACGGTTAAAACAAGAAGAGAGTAAATCAAACGTTCGACAGTTCACGTTGTTAATAGACACGTACTTCTTACGGTGATTTACGTTGGAAAGAAATCTTAACGTTATACGATTATTTCGCAATTATTTCGCTCGCCGATTTTTTGTTTCGTTTAACTCCACTGAATCGCTTGAAACGTTACTCGTTGTATTCCGGTTCGCACGAGTATACGCAGAAAGGCGCGATGAACGTGTTCTATATGTATAAACACGAAGTTCGTTTTTCTCTAATGAAATGGTCGTAACGATGTCGCGCGGAGCGCCTCGGGTGCGCACATGAGGACGGCCGAACTAATACTGATAGCTGGCAATGCTCTCGCCAATGCATACGGACTGTTGCCTTCAAGTCCAAGATACGGAGATCTTCGCCTCTCTTCTTCCCTTTATATACACTCGTGCTTTCTGCGTGTTCATCAGGAGACACCAAATACGCGGAGATACGATCGAGATCGTCACGCACGAAAGAAATCTTTTTCTTTTTTCTTCCTTTTTTTTTTTTTTTTTTTTTTTTTTTTTTTTTTTTTTTTTTTTTTTTTTTTTTTTTTTTTTTTTTTTAGAATAGCAGCATAATTTACGATAATTTAAAAATCTATTTTTTACACATTTACTACTTAGAAATGTAAATATGATAGCCGTATTTCATTGCTAACGCCAAATCACGTCACTGATCACGATTGTGATATTTATTTTACTTTATGGCATGTTTTTTGGCAAAAAGGTATTATTTTATTATGAAAGTTTAACTTAATTTAATTTTAAAATAAAATAAATATATTAGCGAAGATAATTAGATTTCGATTGGATTTTAAGATACGTTATATACTGTACTACCAGGTACTAAATATATAAACCAAACAATTGGAAAGATTATCTTTTTATCAAGTACGTAGAATTTTTTTGAGTATTTTGCGTTCTTAAAATTGAAGATTCTCGTTATTTCCTCTCGTTAAGTTATCATTTTATCTGGTGATAGCAAACTAATAATAACGACATCTATATAGCTGTAAACTATCGACGTATTCAATCGCATCCTTAAACAGTACCGACACGCTTTACTTTTACGATGCGTAGTTACAGTCACTTACCAGAAATGTAAATTATCTGAAAGTATACACACAAAAGTCTATACACACAAAAGTAAGGATAATTTCTATACAAAATTTCTTAATATTATTCCGTAGACTTTCCTGTCAACGATTATGTGGCGCGAATTTTCACGAATTATAAGGAATAATTGTTATTATTGGAACGCATTGGATGCGATACCGCTGCAATATCTCCTTCCAATAAGTTTATATAACTACAAACTTTTTTCTTCCAATATATAAATACGCTCTGTTAAAACTTTATCTGATTTCGTGATAAACTGCATGATATAACACGATATAATTCGATAATAGAAAATTAAATTGAATTGAAAAAACAATAAAACAGATTATTCAAATGTAGATCAATTCTCCAATTGTAGTAAGGATTTATTGTACGTAATTATGTAACGCGAAATTAAATTTAACAAAGTTAACAGACAGATTATTTAAATTTACGATAATTCTCGAATATTCTAATGATTTTGTTATTTAAAAAATATTAAAATTGAAAGAAGGAGGGAGATATTTAATTAAGCCAAGATATGTAAAATGCGACGTGAAAACTGCGATCACAGGATTCACCCTGACATTTGGCAACAAGACTTTTGTTACGTCGCGTCCCTCGTGGTCTGGCCGTCAACGCCCACCCACCGTTACACCGACCCGCGATAAACCCAAGGAACCACCATAAAGAATCTTTTTAACGTAATCTCTATTCGTGCAAGTATTTTCGGTTTATGGATGATCCTTAAAACAGCCCTTAGGTTTATTGCACGCCCTTACAAACTACGGAGAAAGCGGATATTTGTCTAACGGAAAAGCAGGTTTTTCCCATAAACAAGGACACCCATGAGCCACGTTGGCAGGGGACTTCCTCCTCATATTTTCATTTATTAACGTTGGCTATAACCATTGGGCATCGCGGGTCGTCACCCTCACTTTCCTAACGAATAGTGTGAACAACGAATCCGCGTTCTCAGTTCAAAAGTCGCTGTTCCTACAACCTTGGTGCGGTCATCTCGACTGTACCTACGACATTAGGGCAGTCATCTCAACGGATTCCACATCAGTTCAATCAACTCTCTGCTTCTACGACTCCCGAACCAAATCGACAACTACCAAGTCATCGTCACGCTACCGGGTCTTCACCCGTCAAACAATCATTTATAACACATATACCTCGCTAAACGACGTAACGTTTGAGTGTATTAAGCCGTTGAAAATATAATTGTTATAAACTGTTACTTACAGTTTTATACCACATCAACCACCCCTATTATCCCACAAGAAATAAGGGGATCGACCTGTTCGTGGTGTCGATTGTGCGATAATCGTAACGGGAATTTACGACTCCCGTTGACGCGCTTCCTCGCGATCGCGTCTCGTTTATAACGATTATAAAAACCCCTTGTGACGTTTCTTTCTGTCTAGATGTATAAAATATTACCTGTTTATCTTTTGGAAAATACAGCTACCGACTAGATGCAACGAAGCTTTCCTTGATTGCCCAACGGGATTCGTATACTTTTGATTAACTAAAATACCCTTTGAGCAGGTTTGTCATGCTTGAAAACACTATTGTAGTATCGTGGACAAAAGGCCTAAAAGATATCGGGTAAACCTCAAAACCTCAGCCGAGGTGCCGACAGGCCCATCAATGTGTCGTCGGTCCTCCAGTTGTAGAGTTTCGTAAAAAAGGCCTACGTAACCCCGGCCACGAGCGGTGCGTGGTGGGCACTAAGCAAAGACACAAAAGGGATGCCAAGGCAGAAAGACAAATTCACAGTCGGTGTCGAGATAGTGTTGCTAGCGTTGTGGAGAGAGTGTGGTCCGCGCGTGTGTGTGTGTGAGAGAGAAAGAGAGAGCGTTGGATCCGTTGTGACGAGAGTTGCAAATTAATTATCGAGCTGTCCAAAGTATAGTACGTTATTACGATTAGTTCATATTAAACGATCATCGTTTTTCTGTTTAATCCATTCATTTATTATTATTCCCGATACTACACTATTATTATTCGTATTTATCATATCGTACACCAAACAACAGTCAAATTCTAACACATTTTAGTACCGATAAAATTTTAACTATTTACTTTGTTTTTAAAATGATTATTAGATTTATAATTGGGAAAATATGAGAGGGAAAATATTGTACACGAATATAGAATGGAATCGAATTGCAGGAAAAAACGATACCTTCGCTTTTAATTTAGATCATCGAGTTTCCCGAAACTGATTCCACGTGCAAAGTGTCGATCCAAGTTGTCACGTGTTCGAGAGAAAATACTCGCTCGTCGTGAAAACTTATCCCGCCGTGTTTGAGCTTCATGCTCCAGGAAACTCAAAAACAATTTATCGTTTCGCATATTCCAGTGCGAATTTCTCGCATTTTGTATTCATTAATTCAAATAATTACATTTTGTATTTTAAACGAGGAATTGTTTAAACGATCATACATTATAATATGCACGATGGAATCTAATTTACTGCGAAATTGTATCATTATTTCAACAAATAGCGCGGAATTCGTGAAAAATAAATAGATATATTATAAATATGGACGGTCATAAAATGTTTACTTTTGTAATATGTTTTTGAGACAAGTGATTATGATATTTAATCGAGGAAATGTCCAAAAGAAAGTAACGCAGTAACTGTAATACCATTTATCATGAGACGGCAAATACAAGTCATACTCGCGTGCAACATCTTGAACAAACGTACACGAATTTGCATCAGATATTGGCCTATACCGATGAGATTTCTCATCTACGAATTCTTAATTATTTAATTATTTAATCTATTCGTTTAATTATTAATTATTTGTTTACTATGTAATTATATATTTATATATTTATATATATATATATAAATGAACATTTTGTCAAATATGAAATATACGCAGAATGTTGAATAACGCGAAACACTGAAAAACGAATAGATGAAAAAATGTACAAACAGGAAAGTAACAACGTTATAAAAATCACATTGATTAAAAATCATATTGATAACCTGCCAATAAAATGAATACAGAAAGTTCAACGTGTAATCTATAGTAATATAATACAATCGTCATAGCGTTCATACACAATACAGTAAACTACTTGTAGAGATACACGTAATCAGGAAATAATCACGAATTTCCACAAACTATTGCCAAGTAATCGAATTAGTCATGCGCGAGATAAACGTACTACGTATTAGAATTTACAAATCTAACAGCTCGCATTTCTATTATTCGTATAATCTTTAACTATCGTTAAAACGAAGCTAAGCATCAAGTAAATCTTTTTCTATAAATACCACGGACAGTGAGTGGCCAATTTCGATAATACCTCCTAATATAGAACGTTAATAAAATTAATGTCGAATCGATAGTGAAATTCGTTAAATCGAAGAACGCCGGAGAAAATGAAGATTATTGATCGTAGTTCGATCTGAAATATGTACGCAATCACATTTAATATTACCGCAGTGTGTAAAGTCGTTTTCAATTCAATAAAAATGTAGTACAGCAATACTAATAGCATAGAGCAGTCTCGTTGAAAGGTTAAAAGCACGATAAGATAACTCGTGGTAGCGAACTTTACTAAAATTCCTCAATTTTCCCCAACTAATACAAGTTCATCCGCGATGAGCAAACAATATATCTGCGATATTTAAAAATCTGCTCGATCGACGCTTGACTTGGAAAATAATAATCCTATCGACATAATACAGAAACGTATAAATAAGGGCGTTAGAAGTCGAAAAACATTTCACAATTTTCTATAGATTATCGGAAATGTGCATAAATACGATAGATAATATGAATATGAAAACTATTTGTGTTTAATTTGTTGAAAAGTAAAGAATTTTTGAAAATACACGTTGCCATAAGTAAATCGATTTAAAGGCGTCTTTTGAGCGGATATATATATTATATTTTTACAAATATACGATGCGAAACGGAGGTCACCGCAAAACCGAAAGGCAAGCGGAAACAAAGATTATTATCGTTATTATATCTACAAATCTTTTATCTCTTAGATCCTCTAAATATTCTAATAGGAATCCTTAATATTTCGAACCCGATCTAATTTTGATACAAAATCGTCAAGCTATAAAAGTAATACTTGTCGTAATAAAATTCTTTCTAAATGTGGAAACTCTCTAATCGCTTCGCCTAAAAAAATGTCGTCTTATACAAAAGTCTCGAGATCAGGGACGGGCTGGGACTTAAATTTTTAGCGGGAGATTACCGACATGACCGGCCGTCTGTTTTTAGTTCATTAATTAAATTCTGCGTAGGGAGAGCCCAAATCCCTGCCGGCCCACCGGAAATTTTCCCAAACCGATAGCTGGTCAGCCCACCCTTGCCCGATATATTAAACTTATCAGCGAGCTATCAAAATTTCCCCTTACTTCTGAATCTGATTTACTTCAACCACATATACTACTTATCGTCATCTATTTATCACAGAACAAGGAAATTACCTAAATCTATAAATATTATTACACTGGAAAAAATTCTTAAAAATCGGCCAAAATATATGAGATCGTCAAGTTCAAGATAATTATTTGACAAAAGTAGGGTCGCTTTATCCGAAACTTGGAACGATCGCGATTCAAAAGTTATGACAAAAGGAAGCTTGTACTTCTCACATTGCATTAAGTCGAATACAAGTATCTAAAAATGGACAATTGTTATCCATTATGGTAGTATGTTCTCACCATAGAAGTGAGAAATTCAATTGTATTGATGCAACGTTTTCAATTTTCTTTCTCTCGTAACTTTTGATCCGTGATTCCCAAGTTTCAAACAAAGCGCGTTTGCTCGGGGCCCTTCTCTTTACAACATATCGAAAAATCAACGGAATAGGTCTTTTTCTCTAGTTTTACTAATTATTTTGGTAAAATTTTTGTAATTTAATAAAATAGCGGGAAAATCGGAAGAATTCTGCGATCGCACGAACGAGGAAGTTTCGCTACACGCGTAAGTCTCACGATTGTAAGAGTGAACCTTTCGGAGGATCCAAAAATTGCGAATCAACGAAGCGGTATCATAATACCGCGAAACATCGGCGCGTAATTAGGTCGTGGTTACAAGAGAACGTTAGAAACCTTTAAAACGACTCTTCCTCGTCGAGAAAGAGCACGAAGATCCCTCGAGAAGCCTGCATTGCGGATCTTTGCATCACACGGGACACATTGTTACATCGCGAGTCTTCTTTGGCCAGGGAATAGGGAAATCTTCGGCTTGAGTAAGCGTTCGCTGAATTTGTTCAAACTTGTACAACTTCTACGATTATTTGCAAAAGGGTAATCCCTCTGGGTTAAGGTAAGCTCCTATGCCAGAATGTTGTTCGATAACGAGACAAATAATTGCTAGACTGCAGATTTTTACGCAAATTCGTATCTTCGTGAATGTAACGAAGAAAACGGAAAATGAAAAGAGAATTAATTAATAAATATCACGGTGGTGCATCGTTTACTTTGGATAGTTTTTATATAATTTACCTACGTTTACACATAATTTTGAACGTTATACGTATACATTCTGCAAATTTTTGTATCCTTGAATTTCACGTAGTTCTATATGTAATATGTTCCATTATTTTTAGTTGTGTCCATAAAAATATAAATTTGCATAAATGTGCACAGTCTAATAATTACGATTAATATTTCTATATACGTGTAACGGGTCTTTTTATGTTAATCTGAAATCTAGAAACTGGGGTCATATAATAATAAACTTTGATCCGTTTAGTTATTACTACTTGAATAATTTATTTTAATAAATTTATTAAATTTTAATAATTCGTTCAATTTATACATATCGAAATGAGTTCGATAACCTACAACACAATGGTATCCAATATCATTTAAATACAAAATTAAAGGAACGTTTTCTAGCTTTTAGAAAAATATTTCCTTTATAACTCGTTACTTATTTTATACGAGATTTATTATTAAAGATTATATCGTTTCTAATATTTTACAAGAATATCTAAATAAGAGGCTGACTATGTATATCTTTTCGCAGAAATTTAATAACAAGATATAAACATTCTTCGATATCTTCAAATTATTTTTTTCTTACCCTCTTTCGACTTCTTTCCTTTCAATCTCTCTGAAAAAGCTTTAAATATCGCTTAAATTTCTTTTTCGACAAGAAAGAAGACGAGAACAGAAGCTCCATCGTATACGTATAACCGTGAATCTAAAACAAAAGACTAACGAGCATCGTTCGTCCCTTACTCGAGATTCATAAAGTAGACACGTGTATCGTGTATCGTGTATATTTATTGCCGGAGAAGAGAAGGACATAAATTGCAAAAAGGTGCTTCCTCCTACCTTGCTTAATTATGTAAACGATCGCATTAAGAAAATTCTAACGACAGTTATACAAATAGTCGATATGGGAAACACGATCGTTATCTATTCGTGTCAAAAAATATCGGAATATATTAAATTACGCAACTACGTCTCTTTCGAATCTGATTCAAGTAGCTAGTGAATAATTATCATTTATTATTTCATGTTGTTCATTCTCTTACAAACGTTTTAATATAGGTTTCTTTTTTATCTAGAAGCTTCCTTTTTATTCGTCTTATTTATTAAAACTTTTTCAATTTAATTTTCCTTTAAACTTTTTGTATTATTTACAAATTTACGGTTAAAAGAAACGCGATCTTTTAATTCGAATAAATAAGTCGCGTGAAAAGGAAGCTTTTAAGTAAAAAGGCAAAGTAAATTAAAAAAAGCTTGTAAACAATATTTTGAAGAATAATAATAAACAAAGTTGAGTAGACAGATTTTGTTTTAATCGGGCATTTTTTAGGGAAACGACTCAAAGGATACTATAAAGTGATGAATTACAATGCAAAAACACGTGTTATCAGTTAATAGTATTCACTGATTATAGGCTAAATCACATAAATTGTTTGTCTATTCGCGAAAATATATTAACTCGTTCGTATTTATTCCTACCAAATGCTACATAACAAATGCATATAGAATTGTGGTTGTTATCTTAGATCCCTGTAATAATGATAAAGTATTTAGAAGTTCTTTTATTCCATTCTTTAATCGTACAACGTTGTAACTGTTTAAATTTTGTTTAGTGTTACAATACTTAGTTTGTGTGTTACAAACTTATATCGATTGACTTTTATTTCTGAAACTTCTATTGTTTTTTATACATTTAGCTTTATTCTTCAAATAGGGAAAATATATTTTATATTTTATATTTTAATGATTATATATATTACTTTTGTAAAATTTATCTTTTACAAATTACAATTTTAATGCATCCCTTAAACAATATAATCTTTTCGTTTACGATATAAATTTAGTATCAAGATAAAATATCGAAAAAAAAACCCTATTTCTATGTTACGATGTCGTATATTATATCAATGGTATCTTAAAATAACGAAAAAACTCTCAAGTAATCCCTAAACCGGTAATGTAAGGTAAACCGAAAATTATAATCTTGCAATGTATCAATTTATCGGTATTCAATGTTGCTCGCTACTAAATTTCGCATGATTCATATACGGTCAATTTTTATTGCATTATTCTGATAATTTTTTATTGAATCATTCACAGATTTGCTTGTAAACTGATAATTGAAATTCATGCGCTTCATCGATGACTTCATCTTACAGTCATACCGAACTAGCGATACAAATATAACGCGTCTAAACTTAACAAGAACCCGTTAAATGTCATGAAGTAACCGCCACGGTAACATGACTATTTCCAGCAATAAAATTCTATTAACTATTTCAATTTCACATTACATGATATGATATTCAGTGACACAATAGCGTCGTACTAAAAACAATGAATTATCCAAAATAAAGTAACATTCTCAAAAAACTAGCTTTTCATTTTCTCTTCAGATAAAAATTACTTTTGAAACATCACCGCGTAACGTTAATTGAACTTTTTCTCTAAATAGAAACTAAATGCAAAGATATTTTATTGTAAACAAAGAAATATTTAATTTCATCTATTCTGAAGATAAAATGACTAGATTTTTAATAGGTACATTGCTTCTAAAATTACATCACCATACAATATAATCGAACCTTTTCGATAAACAGAACTAAATGCAAAGACATTTTATTACAGGCAAAAAAACAAACTTAATCTCCTCTGCTCTGAAGGTAAGATGACGTTAAACGTCTATAATAGATACATTGCTTCTAAAATTACAAGAACATCAACCTATTATATTTGACAGATATAATTAACCATAAACAACGACAATACAATAATTGTAAACAAAATAAGCATCAGCTGATCAGCTGATCGTGTTACCATAACCGCAATGGCCGCTATTGATCTCGCAGCAAGCTCTTTCGCACGCGCGTGCTGCGTTAAAACCCCTTCTACCCATTTCTACGCACGCGAGTAAATCTTGTCTAACGTCTTGTGCTCGGTGTCTGTTGACGGATAAAAATGTTTTCGTCATTAGTACTCACCAAAAGTCGACCTGGCGAACTGGAGCGAATGCTAAAAAACTGCTACACACTCCATAGTACGCGCGGGAAACAATAACTTAACGATTTAATTGACAAAAAAATAACTTATTATAACACACGAAAAATAAGTAAAGCACGCTTGAGGGAAATTTATCTGTATGAAGGCAGGTTTAATGACACGGCTACTGATACAGAAAGGACACGCTGATTTGACACTGGAATGTAAGATGCGAGATTTCGAGAAGCGAGCAAAGAAAGTATAACGCGATAGGGAGAACGATATGTGTTTTGACCGTGTCTCAAGTCCAGGGTGAATTGTGATTAGTTGCGCATGTGTATCGACGCAACCCTTCTTTCGCAACTTTCATTGGTCGTTTTAAGAGACAGGGACGACGCAGTCTATGGCGCAAAGTAGAGAAGGATCAAAAGAAATGCAAAATTCCATTACAATACCATTTTTTCCTTTTTCTTTTTTAATTCTTCGTTCCTAGGTTCTTTATTTTGAGTAATTTGAAATATTTTACTTGAATTTCCTTCTTTTTATGCTACAGTCTTATTTGCAAAGCATAAATTGTGTAACGATAATTGTATATTTCACAGTAATATCCAAAACAATAGAATTGTTTTCTCATCTGCTCTAATTTTTGTCAGATAGTATTGCGATTGATGTGACATATATAATTGTTCCCACTCGCACAAATGTGCAGAATATGCTTGAAAATAATGGACGTTATGATTGTATATAAATCAACTATTTATCCTTATTCTTATAGAAGATTTTACCTTACGAGATTATCAACATAAAACACGTATTTACCAAATGTATTATTAAATAATGTAATAAAATAAATTGTACGTACATACATATAGTATGTGATCTCATTTTTATTATTATTCAAATATTATTTGTTATAATTAAATAGAAATTTTCTAACTCTTCAAAGTTAACTTTCTAAGAGTTTAATAACGTATGAATATTAGACAATTTTTTCTCATTATAAATGTGGTACGAGTTAGAGTTTGTATCTGCATAGATTTCTAAGTTTTATAACTTTAAATTTGATTAATTTTAAATATTAATTAAACAATAAAGATTCGTTAATTTTACTAAATTAATAAAGAGCTTTACAGTTTTTAGAGATGAATAATGTAATTAATATATTTTTCATTTATAAATATGTATGTATAAGATGATAAAGTTATTAACTTATTGATAAGAAATATTTATACTAGCGGCACCTATCATATTACTGCTGTATTATGGTAAATAAATGTGCTGAACCTGTCGACATGATATAAAAACAATGTGAAAAAATACTGATTTTATTTAATCAAAACAGGCAATTAAAATGTCAGACGAATCAGAATATGATGTAGAACCAGAAGAATTTGATATTTATAAACGAAAGTATCAATTCCTACTAGATAGGTGTGAAGTTTTACAACAGGTTTACGTTTGATTTTGGTATTCTGTATTTTACTCGGTGATTTATTTGTATGCAGGAAATGAAACTATTCACTTTTTAATTATAGGAAAATGAGAGACTAGTTTATCGTATCCAACGCGTTAGAAAACTTCTCAAACGTACAAGAAAGGAAAAGAAGTTAGTTTAATTTCTAGGTTATATATTGAATACTACAAATATATTTATTATTTATTTTTAAAATAATAATAAGTAATATACCTATTTTGTATCTGTCGTTGTATACCTCTAGCATGATTTGTTAAAATATTTTTTTTTTTTATTTTAGATTTTTAATTGATCGTTTGGATCAACATGGTGACCGTTGGCGAGAAGCACCTATGGGAGTGCTTGAAGAAAACAATGTATTTCAAGTAACACCTAAGCCAGAAAAAGGCCCAAAAGCCATTGCTCATAATTCTAAAGAAGAGAAAACTAAGAAAGGAACAAAACGAAAAGGTGCAAAAACAGATCCCAATGCTCCAAAAAGACCGGCAAACCCATTCTTTCAGTTCTGTCAAGAACAAAGACCCCGTGTTATGGAACGTTTAGCCGGAGAACCAGAACCAAGCAAACAAGAGCTTACTAGACAACTTGCAACTACTTGGAAATCTCTCAGTTCAGAAGATAAAAAGGTTTGTACTAACAAAGAACTCGTGTGCATCTTTCTAATATTTGAATTAAGATATTTATCGTACATGTTTTTTTTAGGTATATTACGACATGTATGAACGATCCAAAGAAAAATACGTTGCTGAAATGCAAATTTATAACAAAAAATCGGAAGACACGCCAAATCATATGTCTTTAAATATAACATAGTATTTGTGTATTTAAGATAACGATATTTATAAATACGTAATTTATAATCATATATTTGCACATATGTCAATATTTATGTATAGAAAGTCAAAACAAAATTTTATAAATAAAATGAACAAAAATTATTTAGGAAGAACATTGTACATTGATTAAAAAAAAGCATGTAACCATCGCTGATTTCTTTGTAACAATGATAAATTTATGCCTTAAAATTATCCTTCTCCCTTCTAAGGAATGCCATAGTTTGTATTGGATCTTTTTGTTCAGTGTGGTCCATAACAGATTGTTCGTGAACTCGCATAAATGGGTTTGTGAATTTCTCTTCCTGAATAGTGCTTGGCACAGTAGGATTATTCTTTTCACGTTGTATACGAACCCATTCTATCTTTTGGCGAATTGCTTCATTTTCTGGCTCCACATGTTTTCCGAATTTTAAATTATTTCCTGTGTACTCGTGGCCACAATATACTTTCTATAAAATATCCAAAATATATCCTTCTTACTTTAGCCAATGATTATTTCAAATGGAAATCTAAATATAATTATATACTTACAGTTTCATTAGGTAACGAGCCCAAAATTTCTATAAGTGCTTTGTACATTTGTTCCGCAGTACCTTCGAAGAATCTACCACAGCCACCAGCAAAAAGTGTATCGCCTGCAAATTAATATTTATTATCTTTTGATTAACTTACAAACAGCTAAATACGCAATTTATATTTGTACCTGTAAATACCGCTGGTGATTCTTGATCTCCTGTAATGTAATAACAGATATGTCCACTAGTGTGACACGGTGTTGCTAGGCATTGAACTTGTAATTTTCCAATGTTGAAAGTATCATTGTGCTTTACTTTACATGTTAGTGCCTCTATTCTATCATCTCCACCATATACCTGAAGGTTATTAAATTTTTTACACAAATTTGCATTTCCTCCAGCATGATCCCAGTGGTGATGAGTGGTTAAAACTTTTGTTAAACACACGTTATTTTGTTGAACTGCACACGCTACGCTGTCAGGATCAACAGGATCGACAATTGCAGCTTCCTGCGATGCTTCATCGATAATCTTATAAAATTACAAAACTTAATGTTAAAAAAATTTCATAATAAATTATCATCAGCATCATTATTATGAAATAATAATAATTTGTAATTTTAAATAGAAATAACAAGTAAAAATTTAATAATCAAAGGAGGAAAAAGTAAAAAGTAAAAAAATACCCACTAGATACATGTAATTATCTTGGAGTGCAGGTAATATTTGAACCTTCATGTTGTCTTGATTTATTATTATAGAATTACAATGTCTTGCATAAAAACCATTGGTTGAAATACTTTTGGCTAAAAAAAAAAAATGAAAGCGCTTGTATTTAATATTGAAATTTAATGTATACAATAAAATATATGTGCACTCTATTGAGACTGTATAGTCTGTTATCATATAAAAGTGAAAACATCATTTTCTTTCTTATCTTTTTCACATGTGCAATATTATTGATATATACCTTGGATCAAACAACAATCTGCAAAATCTATATTTAGACCTCTGAATTAAATTGATATACAACGTAATGTTTAAAATTTAATAGCATATGTAGAATAATATTTATATAAATATACATATATACATATATACATATATATATATATATATATTGTAAAATGATATTTGTAAAAAACAGTTGTATATCAAAGTAAACAGTAATTTTACTATTTGAACATTATATGTATTCAAATACTTACAAATATGGAAAGTTATTTATCTTTAATTACTTTATGATTATATCTTGGATAAAATACTTTCATATTAAATAAAAACCTAATTTTATATTAAAACACAATATTTATAAAAGTGGAATTTTCCTAAAGTAGAAATATCGATAAAAATCGTAGAAATCCTAAAATCTGAAGTATAAGAATAATAAAATAAAGATATCTACAAGTTTCTTTGAAAATATAATAAGAAAAAGGAATACCCCTAAAATACAAAGATGTTAATGTGTTTTCGAGCCAAGAGGGACAAGCACGATACATTGCATTAAACATGGTTTATTATATTTAATATCGAGACTAAATCACGTTTTTTGTGCAATAGATTACTTAATATCAGACACTAACAATATGTGCAACGTTACTTGCCTGATCCCTACGTAGTACTACTAAAAAAACAACTGGACTCAGCTGATCGGTACGATGTAATTCTGATAGAAACTGTTACGTTAGGTTACATACAGCGTTGTATGAACCATCGTTGACACATGAATGTGCACATTTTATATTATAGCACAATTTAACGAAACAGCACTTGTTATTTACTAGTAGAATACAAAGCAATCTTTTTTGCTATTGTCATATGTAAATATCTTCTTAATTTATTTACAATGTCTGCGAGCAGTTCGAAAGAAATAACTGTAGACAATGAAAATCAAGATCAAAAGGAAGTAATAACTATAGATGGTGAAGATCAAGGTCTGTTATTGTTTTATGATATTAAAGATAATATTTTTTCAGAAATAAATAAATTTGGAATGTTACGCTTTATGATTGTTATTATTATTATTATTATTCATATCAATGTATTTATATATGGTTCTTTGTTATATTCACATTTTACGTTTCTAAGATTATTTGTCATAATTATTCTCTTTTTAGACAATGAAGAAGATGAAATTACAGCTATTGACTTTGAATTGAAACAGATCGAATATGAAATGCAAAAGCTTGAAGATCGTAAACAGATTTTAACTCAACGCAAGGAAAAGCTAAAGGATGACGCGCTTTTGAAAAGAAGTCTCTCTGTATCAAAGAAGGATTGGACAAAAGAAGATTTTAGTTGGTCCAAAGATCTGAGAAAAGCTTTAAAGGATGTTTTTAAAATAGATAAATTAAGAGAATTACAACTACCAACCATGAATGCAATTATGTCGAATGTAGATGTTATTTTAATTATGCCCACAGGTGGTGGTAAAAGTTTGTGTTATCAGTTACCTGCTGTTATTAGTAAAGGTATTACAATAGTAGTATCGCCATTAATATCGCTCATGGAAGATCAGTTACATGGATTACAAAAACATAATGTAAAAGCTAGAATGTTAAGTGCCAAAGGTAGTAAAGAAAATGTAAAAGTCATAATGAATGCACTGGTGGATAAGAAATCTGATCTTAAATTAATTTATGTTACACCAGAGT
This sequence comes from Bombus difficillimus, assembly GCA_014737525.1. Classification (NCBI taxonomy): domain Eukaryota; kingdom Metazoa; phylum Arthropoda; class Insecta; order Hymenoptera; family Apidae; genus Bombus; species Bombus difficillimus. The sequence goes on from JACXIT010000142.1 coordinate 2,249,500, forward strand.
ACATGGCAAAATCTAATCGCTTTATGAACAAATTGCAAAAAGCCTTTGAAATGAAACGTTTAGATTGTTTTGCAATAGATGAAGTGCATTGTTGCAGTCAGTGGGGTCATGATTTTAGGCCTGATTATAAATTTTTAGGAATCCTAAAGTCTATGTTTCCAGGTGTGCCAGTCTTAGGTCTAACAGCCACTGCACCAGCTAAAATTATTGTAGATATTCAGAAGATGTTGGATATTCAAGGTTGTCTAGTTTTAAGAGCTACTTTTAATAGACCAAATCTGTTTTACGAAGTTCGACGAAAACCAACAGATAAAGACACATGCTTGGCTATGATAGAAAATTTATTAAAAAATAGATTTAAGGATAAATCTGGCATAATTTATACAACTACTATCAAAGATGCAGAACAATTGACAACTGATTTAAGAGCATTGGGCTTGAAAGTTGGATGTTATCATGCAATGTTAGAGGCAGACTATAGATCAGAAGTATATTCTAAATGGATATCAGGAAAATACCAAGCTGTAGTTGCCACTATCGCATTTGGATTAGGTATAGATAAACCAGATGTAAGATTTGTTATTCATCACTGCATCTCAAAATCAATGGAGAACTTTTATCAAGAAAGTGGACGTGCGGGTAGAGATGGAAAAAAGGCTGTGTCCATAGTATTATATAGGTTACTAGATGTATTTAAATTAAGCACAATGGTGTTTCAAGATAAAGTAGGTTTACAAAATTTATACAAAATGCTAGAATATTGTTTAGATCAAACATCATGTAGACGTAGTTTGATCGCGGTACACTTTGAAGAATCTTGGACTAGAAGTGATTGTGCAGAAATGTGTGATCATTGTCGGAAACCTAAAGAGAGTAAACAAGTGAATATAGCTCCTTATTGTAGACATTTATATCAATTCATGACCAAAGCAGTACAAAATGAAACCAGATTGACTGCCTTAAAGCTTATAGATGCCTGGTATGGTAAAGGTGCCACAACATTAAGAGTATCTTCTGTACCAATACCGAAATTCACAAGAGAATCAGGAGAAGCTATAATAGGACATTTACTTGGAAACGGTTATTTACAAGAAGATTTTCACTTCTCTGCGTATTCTACAATTTCCTATTTAAAACGTGGACCCAAAGCAGCATTAGCACTGGATGATACTCACGAAATACTTTTTAATTATGAACTGCACTAATCTATATAAATATAGTATGATCTGTGATATAGTAATAAGTCTTTCATTATCAAAAAGACACATGCCATTAAGTAAATAGAACACCATTTGTAACTTTTAAATGTTCCTAATCATCAACAATATATTTTATGTATATCATTGTCAATGATATTTTATATAGTGTACTTATGATATCTTGAGTTTAAAATAATTTGTAAAATGATAATCGTACTCTACGTGTATGTTATACATTTCATACATTTTTATATTCAATGACAAAAGGTTTTTTTTATCAGTATTCATAGAAAAGAAAGTTCTTAGAAAATAATAAAAACGATTTTTGATATAAATATACTATTTCATTTCTAAATAGTTTTAGGTAATCTAAGACATATTTTTTTTTACGAAATTATTTGGCTCGCATTTCAAATATACTTGAAATAATCGTTAGTGAGTTGAAAACGAAGGTCCCTCATAAAAATATTTTTTAAATGAAATTACAAGTACAAAACACGAGTTCTTTTTACGAAATCGGGAGCAAATAATTTAAACTTAACACAAAGAGGAAAAATCAATAAAAACCATATGTACAACGCTAGACAACGTTATGTCGGTAGCTCGGATAGTAAGCCAACCACCAGGTTCACGATCAGATGGAAATATTGATCCTGGATAAGGGGCATCTGTATTCTGTCTGTTGGCAAACACGTTTTACTAAAGTACTAAGCAGCGGGCTGATATTAGATTTGTAATTCATTCATCGTTAGAAATCCAACAATGAAATAAATAAGGAACGCCGCGTAACAGTGATCTATTACGAGTGATCGTAACGGGCGCTCCGCATTTGAGAAAATACTTGGGGGTTTTCATTCAAAGTTCGATTATATATGTCTACAACGAATAGTGACGTGCCGATGATACATCTTTCATTCATGAATCCATTCAAGTGAAAGTTAAGTCGATTAACTTTTTTCTTCAAGAATTTTAAACGAAGGAATGTTAAAAAATGAAATCTTGACGATCTCTGATATTTTGACAAAGAATTTTAACAACGTATTATCTTCGTAGTACGAGGATAATAAAGAACAGGTAAAGACGAGAGACTTAAGTGATTGAGATGCATGCTTCTCCATATGTGTGCACATTTTATCGGTTCTATGTATATATCAAAGCTAATTGGTGTGGTAACATGCATGCATGCTTAAATAAGCCTGCGACAACGGGAAACATTACAGGAAAAGAAATCAGTTCATTATAGCATTTCGATGCAGGTCTATTCGCGCGCTTCTGCGCGACGAAGTTTCACCACTGCAGTTCTGATACTCTCTAGAAACACCAAGTATTCCATAGATATTGTCTAAGAATCGTCAGAAAAAAGAAATAGTGAAACTGGAACTGTTAACTTAATACTGTGTTCTCCAGTGTCAAGAGTCAGATTGTATTCGTACGGATTCGTTATAATTGCACATAATACTTTGTAATCACTTTAACGATCGTCATTCGGGCATCGTTATAACCCCGCGACGATTCAATATTGTCTAAAGGCAAATTTAATCGCACAAACGCAAAAATCCTCGCACCGCGCTCTAATAAAATTTACTAGATGACTTATATGCACCGATCTGCCTTAAAGGAAGATGCCTCTGCCAAATATTCTGAAAAAGGCAAGCAGTTATATTTTAGGCGATTGTAATCAGGACAATCGTCGTACTATGTACCAGGATGGTGAAGCATTATTTTGCAAGAATAACGTATGCGTTCACCCACCAACATTAATGAGACAGAACTCCGATGTGGTACATCATCCCGGTTATATGGCCATAACCTGTAGGTTTAATAAAAATTCTAATGTACCGACTTTACATCTCAGTTGGATCCCGAATAGCACACTCCGTAAACATCCGACTACGTTAGAGAATTTAAGCGTGAAAAAGCCGGACTGCGCTACTCATCGAGACACCGACATAAGCTCTCACCATTCCCAAATATCAGAGGAAAGTTGTGACTTAAAATGTGAATACGAAAATGCTGAAAAGGTTGACGTCTGTTTAGAAGTAAAGGAACCTATTAATTGCGGAGATTGTGAACGCGTTTGTTCTGGTGGTTTCCCACGAAGTGCACGTCTCGAAGGTGACGATACGAAAAACGATGACGGAGAAAGCATATGTAATCATCAAACTCTGCTTACGTCAGAAGTTAAAGAGATCCCAAATGTCAATATCAATCGGGAAACAAACTATCATCGGTCTGACAGTCTATCGTCTACTATACATGAAGGAAGTGATCACAGCATCGGTTTGAATCAATTACATTCTCAATCTCTGAATTTGAAACATGACGAGAATCAACAGTGCAAAGATAAAAAAGTTTCTGAATCGCATGAAAATGATAGAATAAGTATCGACGAAGAAATGAGATATCCTTATTGTGATGATACTAGCCTGAAAAGCCGTAGCATGTCATTAACCTCTACATGTAGCTTATCGGTCGGTGTATCTTCAGAAGGTACTTAGTTTATTAGTTTGATTGTTTTCTCTTTTTTTATTAAACTGTAGTTGTTGTTAACGTGTGAAATTTGTTTCTTCGTAGCTGAAGAAATCCCATCATGGATGAGATCACCTGAACTTTTAGCTTTACAGCATAACCTCACATTTCCTGAAAGTGCAACAGCTTCACCAGTGACATTACGCAGAGCACATAGATGTAGAAGGTTTTCAGTGGATCTCAGCGAAATGAGATCCCTAAGATTGTTTTTTGCTGATCCAGCTTGTACTTCTGGTCAATTAGTAGTTGCAAGTAGAGAGAGCCAATATAAGATTCTACATTTCCATCATGGTGGATTAGACAGACTGGCAGCTACTTTACATCAATGGCACCAATTGCTTTATCCACGCTTAGATACAGACGCTGAGGAGACACTTCCATATAGGTAGAATCTAATTAATGAAAACACAATTAATGTTTTACTAAATACTCACAATTTTTCTATAATTCAGGCATTTCATGGTATGCCGGCCAGAGGTAAGTCGTGATGAACTACACCCAGAAGAGGGACAAGTACCAATGATTACATCGCTAGCTTGGAAGGATTTATTAAATGAGAGAGGTCAGGTAGAGGATGATCTTGCCCTTCGTAAAGGAATATTTTTCGGTGGACTAGAACCTGCATTAAGGAAAATTGTGTGGCCCTTCCTTCTTCATTGTTATTCATATCAAAGTACCTATGAAGATAGAGAACATATTGATGCCATTCGTAGACAGGAGTATGAGGAAATACAAAAACGTAGACTGAGTATGGGCCCAGAACAAGCAGACCATTTCTGGAGAAATGTGGTGTGTATTGTAGAAAAAGATGTTGTTCGTACTGACAGAGGAAATCCTTACTATGCTGGGGAGGATAATCCAAACATTGAAATAATGAAGTATGTTTGCATAACAATAATCATTTAATTTTTCAATTTATATTTTATATATATTTTATACTTTTATGCTAATTTTCAAATATATATTGTTACTATTAACACTATCATATTTTACCTTTTACAGAAATATTCTGTTAAATTATGCAGTTTATAATGCCCGATTAGGATATACTCAAGGTATGTCTGATTTATTGGCTCCTTTATTAGCTGAACTTAATTCCGAAATCGAAGCATTTTGGTGCTTTGCTGGCTTAATGCAAAGATCTGTGGCTGTGTGTACACCTACCGATGTAGATATGGACAGAAATTTATGTTACTTAAGGGAATTAGTTAGAATAATGGTACCAGACTTTTATGCACATCTACAAAAACATACGGATGCCCTGGAACTTCTATTTTGTCATAGATGGATACTCTTGTAAATAAAAATTTTATAATTATAACTTATAATTATAAAAAATTTTACAATTGTATGCAGAATTATTTCTAATAATATATATTTTACAGATGTTTAAAACGTGAATTTCCTACCGAAGTAGCGTTAATAATGTGGGAAGCTTGTTGGGTAAATTATTTAACCGACCATTTTCATCTATTTCTTTGCCTTGCTATAATGTGTGTTTATGCAGATGATGTAATAGCTCAAGACCTGAGAACAGATGAGATGCTATTGCATTTTAGTTCTTTAGCTATGTATATGGATGGAAATCTCATATTGAGAAAGGCAAGAGGCCTACTTCATCATTTTCGTCAACTTGTACGTTTACCATGCACATTAGCAGGGCTTTGCCGACAATGCGGCCCCGGAATGTGGGATAGCACACATGATCCCGTTATAGAATGCGTAGATCATAATGATGCACCCTGTCCATACTTGAACAATTATGAATAACGACCTAAATTAATGAAAGTGAGAAAACTATCCTATTGTTAAAGCTTTCAAATTATTCTTACGTTAGCTAATCAAATTAAATGCTGCTCTGATATAACATAAATAAGTTATATAAATCGCAGTTGATTAAATGTTGTAAGTAATAGCAGATATTAATGAAAGTATAATATTTGACTCACTGTTTGTACGATTACGTAATATCATGAACGAAAGGACATATATTTATATTATCACGAATCTTATTTGCGTAACTTCATAACTTATAAATGCTAATTCAAAAATACGTGGCAAATTAAGTTTGGTAATCAATAAGAAACGAAAGACATATCTTAAAATTTAACATTCAACTGATTCCAATTTAAAGAAATTACAAAAAAGGTTTTAATGATGATGTATCTACAACTTCTGTAAAACAGAAAAGTATTCTGTACTAAATAATTAGGTAGGATTTCAACGATTATGACGAGTTTTAACCGAAAACCTGTAGTACAATTAAAGACTGATGACCAAAGAAGAATGCAGTAGTATAAGCATTTTGGCTTTGAAACCTCCAGGCAAAAAGAAGCTTTTTCACTGCACAAACATTATGCTATTTATTTAACACGATTGAAAATGTGCCATCGTTCAGCTTTCAAATGCAAATTTCACGAGTTGTGATCTGAAAATAAAAATCGTATCCGATATCAACAAAAAAGAAAATCAAACGTAATTCGATGTAAGTATCGCGTGAAAATTTATTATAAGTCCGTTTAAATTTCTTGTGGTCAATTAATGATACACGTGTTCACTTTGGGGTATTCATTTATGCGATATTTTTAGTATCTTTCTATAAAACAAATTTCAATTTATTGTATATTCATTATAAATAATCTATTATCTTTTAATATATAGTACCTTGAATTCTTTTACATTCAACATTTTATAGCAAGCCTGTGACGATGATTTATACATAGATGATATGTATAAACGTCTTGTACTCACCGATTTTTTTTTTTTTTTCCTTATTCTGGTAACCCAAAGTGTTTTTGCTAGTCTATTTGCTCACAAAAGTGTAAAATCGAAGAAATAATTCGTTCTATATTTCAAATTCTTTGATCTTTTTTTGTATAAGATAAATATTCTCCATTGAATAAATGTATACAGAGACAATGATTTGTATGATATCTTACAACTTAAGGAAACAAACTTTAATAATGATAATCGACAGAGTTGTAAAGATTTCATGCAAATAAAATAATGCTTTTACTGTGCCACCTTATGTTGTTAGACTATTACAGAGAAATCTATTCGTGTTAAAATTTCTTCTGCTAAGTATAATATATAAGTAATATATGAATAAATAGAAATATGTATATACAGAATATATTAAAATATAATAGAATATATTATGTATGTACAGATTATATATATATATATATATATACATATATATATATACATATACATATGTAATGAATATGTTCACGAATAACATTAATTAGTCTATTTGCTATTCGTGAATAACGAATGAATCGAATTTATTCGTGACCTCTTTCTTCGTTAGTCAAAATATACTTTCGCGGAACTGATTGCTGTAACTTTGCTGTTACCTTCGCCCGGCACTTCTATAAACATTTTAGCGAAAAACTTTTTCTATAATACATGATTAATGCCGTTTGAATATTAAAATGTTCAAAATCAATTAAAAAACCGTGTAAGCAAGAAATTCACCTTATGAAAATTAGTATTGCTCCGGCAGAGATAGTAACATTGAGTAACTCAGTGAAATCAATGATATGAAATTTACTTTATTATAGTTTTAGTAATATTAGTCATTAGTATTGAAGGATGATTTTAAATATGCCCTTTTATTTTCTTTTAAATTAAATATATATGTAATATAATAGATTAACTATCTATATATCGTATACTGTAATAGTATACAATTTTGTAATGAATCTCTTTAATTGCGATTTAATCTTAGTCAGAAAATGCTTAAAATTTGTTACAAATATAAGTATTGTGTGAAAATTGTAAATACTTCTATTGAAATTTTTTCTATGGTAAACATCGCGCCCTTACCTTTTCTGCCAATGAAAAATTTTGAACATTCCAAATTTGAATGTGAATTTGGAGGCATCCCTTACCCATCCAACGTATAAAAAAACGTAGTTAGGCTTCATGTATCCTCTATGCGCCCACCCGCTAATGATACTGAATCATGCCTTCTTTGATTGGCTTCAACCTTTGTTTGAAACATTTTTTGCATGAAGCCATAAAGTAAGATTTTCACTCTACATATATATAAAAGTAAATCAATGTAAATTTATATAATCAGTTCTTTATTTTTCTGTTTATTTTTAGAAAATATATGTGTACACAATTTATATATATTTACATACTATATTTGTATAAGTATACGGTATGAGAGGCATATTGTAAATACTCTGTTGGCAATTATACACCATATACATATAAAAATATGTTTTGTAATATACAAATCAAATTTATACAATCAACAACAGTCATTTAATCTGCCTAATATTTTCTATACACATAAAGAATAAAGTATGCTAGAAATTTTCCAAAATAAATTCTTTCTTGATGTATCATACAGGCCTTCAATAGTTTTGGACATACGTTTGTTTATTGTACAAGTCTACAGATTAAAATATACCTTCATACCGTTGAAATAGTGGACAAAATATTATTAGTT